>CM062820.1:1472340908-1473540908 GCA_031772625.1 Pinus tabuliformis | reverse complement strand
CACCATCAAAAAAATTCTCCCCAAATGGTTACAATTATCATTTCTTGCCCATGACACTATACCTTGATGACCATCTCTCTTTTTAGCCAATTAACTTAGTGAAAATAAAACTTCTAAATGAGATGTTTTAATACAAATGAACAAAACTAATTCATCTTAGTGAAAGAAAATTCAAGTTAGAAGTTAGAGAAAAATCAAATAAGTCATTAATTATGTTGACAATTTTAGAATAAGGATTTTGGAATTTTAAATCAATTATCAATAATTATTAGGTGAATGATGTTAGGTCCCTATACTACTAGTGTACACCCATTATTGTTATTAGTACAACCCTCTTATTATATTGTTGTGCCCATGTAGTCCCCATATTGTTATTATTGTGCCCCATAGAAGCCCACTATTGTTATTAT
This sequence comes from Pinus tabuliformis, assembly GCA_031772625.1. Lineage (NCBI taxonomy): Eukaryota > Viridiplantae > Streptophyta > Pinopsida > Pinales > Pinaceae > Pinus > Pinus tabuliformis. The sequence goes on along the minus strand of CM062820.1, from coordinate 1,473,540,498 downwards.
TATGCCCTTATATTATTATTGTTATGTCAACTTTGATTATATCATGACCCCTTAGACTCCTATATAGAAAGGAGGTCTTGTCATTTGTATCATCAAATAAATTGTTCATTTGTGTAATGTAAAGGAGGTTGCCCCCTCGAAGAGGCTTAATTGTAAGGTGTTCATCTATCTTTTCTATCTTTTTGTGAGATGGTTTCATAACATTTGGTATCAGAGCTTTGGATTCTAGGGTTTCGCTGCTCCAAATAGGTCATCGTGGCATTTGCGCTATAACTTTGTTTCTACGATGTTTCAGATGCTAACAAAAAAACCATTTGGGCTAAAATCATTCTAAAGCTCGAGTATGAATTTCAAATATTTTTGCGCTATATTTGCGGAGATATGATTTGAGGAAGTTGGCCTTTTTGCAGACTTCCAAATTACATTCCAAATAGGTGACCTCAGGAAAATAGTCATAACTTTTGTTTTGAGAATTAGATTGAAATTTCATAAGAAGTTACAGAAAGAGAATAGATTGTAGTTTCCTGTGTATATTGTTTAGATCCTAATGTCAAAACAATGATACTTGGCACTTCATAAAAGTTCACTCTTTTGAAAAGGTATATAATCAGATCATCTTGGGACATTGTGCATAACTCTTTCTTGGAGAATCTAAATTCAATCCGATTGGTGGCATTGGAAAGAGACACAGAGAGCCACTGTAGGTAGCAATTTTAGAACTGGAAGATCTGAACGTACAAAGTTACAGTCATTTCAATATCGAGCTCCTGAAATCAAGAAAAGGCGGTATGAGGAAGTTTGATGGAAAGGATCCAGTAAATTGGATACTACAGATGGAGCAATATTTTGATCTACATGGTTTACCACTGTTACAAAAGGTATGTATTGCATCTTCATATTCATAACCTGATCAATTTTTATGGTATAAATGGCTTTTTTCTTGTAAACAACTTGTTACGTAGTCAATTTTCACAGAGGAAATGATAGCACATTATGAGGATACAAAGAGCAACACCTTCTTTACAGGAACACCACAATAATTGGAAGAAAAAGAGAAAAAGGGCTTTGTTACAAAGTGGGAAGAAAAATTATGGCAACAAGGAAGTCTACTCCTCACAACTATAAAGATGGAAGTGTTGTTTCTCCTAGCCTTCCGCAGCCTACAAGGGTTACCACAACAATTGGAAGAAAAAAGAGAAAAAGGGCTTTGTTACAATTGTGATAAAAAATACATTAAAGGTCATAAGTGTGCTGAGAAGAAATTATTTTACATTGATTGTCGAGAGGAGGAAGAAAAGGATCAATAAATGTCAAAAGAAGCGTATATACACTAGGAACCAACCCCAAAGAAAGAAGAAATGAATCAGACCATATCTTGTAAAGCATTGGAAAGAATTGCCACTTCTAAAACTCTCAAGATAGAAGGACATATCAAGAAGAAAAAGGTTCAAGAAGTGAAAGATCACATCGAGAAAGAAGAAATGAATCTGACCATATCTTGTAATGCATTGGACGAAATTACCACTCCTCAAACTATCAATATAGAAGGACGTATCAAGAAGAAAAATGTTCAAGAATTGAAAGATCACATTGAGTCTCAAGAAATCAATCTGACCATATCTTGTAATGCATTGGAAGAAATTACCACTCCTCAAACTATCAAGATAGAAGGACATATTAAGAAGAGAAAGGTAAGAGTGTTGATTGATTTGGGAAGTACCCATAATTTTATTGATTGTAAGATAGCCAAGGAATTAAATTTCTTCCTATACCCAGCACTGGAGTGTCAAGTGATGGTTGCAAGTGGAGGAACCATAAATTGCTCCGAAAAGTGCCATAATATGAAGCTATCCATGGGAGAATATGTATTGAATATCCCAATGCTTTCCATTCCAATGGGTGGTGCTGATGCTTTACTAGGAGTCCAATGGCTACAATATTTGGGTACGATAACTTTTAATTTTCAAGAACTTTTCTTGAAATTTTTTTGGGAAGGAAAGGAAGTTGAATGGAGGGGTATCGAAGGAAAACCTAGAAAGATAATCAACTCTAATAGCATGACAAAGCTTCTAAATAAATAACAACAGGGTGTAATTGCACAATTATGTTCACTAGAGGATCCCACATCGAAATCATGTATTTCTCCAAATCTCCAAAACGTTTTGGACAATCATTCCAAGGTATTTGAGACTCCCAAAGGCCTCCCACCTATTCTTGATCATGATCATGATATTCATTTGATTCCACGAAGTGTTCCTCCAAACATCAGGCCTTACATATATCCATATGCCCAAAGGAGTGGGAAGTCATTCAAAAGTTGCAGAAGATCCCAGTTCAAACAATATTGCGAGAACTTGAAAAGGAAGGAAAAATCATATTGGAACCTAAAGCAGTCATAGAACCAAGAAATCAAAAGCTATGAAATAGATCAATTTCAGAGTATCTCATCAAGTGGAAGAACTTACCCACTGAAGATTCCACATGGGAGGACAAGAATTTATACAGAAGCATCAAGAACTACTCAAGCATTGAGGACAACACTTTTTGAAGGAGAGGGGCATGTTAGATCCCTATACTACTATTGTAACCCCTTATTGTTATTAGTACAACCCTCTTATTATATTGTTGTGCCCATGTAGTCCACATATTGTTATTCTTGTGCCCCATAGAAGCCCACTATTGTTATTATTATGCCCTTACATTATTATTGTTATTTCGGCTCTGATTATATTATGACCCCTTAGACTCCTATATATATAAAGGAGGTCTTGTCATTTGTATCATCGAAGAATTGTTCATTTGTGTAATGTGAAGGAGGTTTCCCCCTCGAAGAGGCTGAATTGTAAGGCGTTCATCTGTCTTTTCTATCTTTTTGTGAGCTAGTTTCATAACAAATGATAAGGAATTAAATCTTATGGAATACTCTAGAATATTTTTAGTAGTAGTCGGAGATGAAAAGTTGATATTTATCTTAAAAGTATTTATGTTTTTTCTTCCATTTTGATTAAATTGATTAATTAAAAAAATGTCATATAAACATTTTCCATATGAACATGAGTTATGGATTTTTGGACATATGGTATTAGTCGTATTGGCCCATGGTATTGTAACAAATCCTATTTAAAAATTAATAAACTCCATGATTCAGGATCTTGTTACATGTTATTTTAAATGTGTATATATTTAACCCATACTTTAATTTTTAATAATAATAAATTTGTTACCTCGATCGGGGTGTGTGATAGTGGATGGAAATGCCTATGGAAAGTAGTGAGGCATACATATGATTTATGTACCGCTGCCCCCTACACACTCAAAGCGATGGGTGCGGTGGCCCTTGGCATGAGTGCATGCAAGGGTGGTGGGAAAGGTGGCATAGACGATAGAGAAGGGCCATGATTTATAGAATCAAAGGGTAGACAGGTGGGTAAGGATGGTGAGTTTGCTTGCAGATGAAGGAGCTGCATCTGGGGAAAGGGAGGGTGTCGAAATCCATGACATCAAGCTTGGAGATGACCTACAATTAGTAACGGGTATGTTTCTTTATCTTCACTTCCTTTACAATGACGACCTGGTTGGGTTTCTACTAGGGGGAGAGGGGTATAAATGGGAATGGGAATTAGGGGAAATGTTGGAGGAAATGGAGGTGGCAACTAGTTGCAATGGTTTGGCGATGCATATATGTACTGCACTTTCTGGGTATCGACTTTGCATCTTGTTGTATTAACCTTGTGTTGTTTGGCATTAGGAACCTGGGTACACCACGCTGAGGGCTGAGTGGGGCTGGTCGATGGGGTTAGGTAGGTAGAGGCTATGAGTCTAATGCTGAGCGAAGTGAGGGTCAGTTAATATGTTGTATGGGAGCTTGGCCCTATTGCAGAAACCACTGCAATTGTTGGAGTACTATGAGAAATTCTTGCGTTAAGAGAATTGCTAGGGCCCTTGAGGGGTACGTCGGGTATGAAAATGACAATGGTATTTCTCTAGTTAACTGGTCAGAGAGGAAAGGGGCTGCAATTCATGGATGGCGATCTGTCAGTCTGAGGCTAGGCTCACTTGCGTGGCCTTGGCCAGGGATTGCCAACCTTACAGCATATAAGAGGCACTGGTGGTGGAGGAGTGAGATGAAAGAAGAGATTTGGAGACCGACCCTTTCTAAGCAATGGCTCTCCACCCATTACGTCTTCGGTATTGATAGTAAAAGGAAAAGGGAGAAGCATGGTGATCCAAAATGGATCTTGGCACAGAGGAAAATGAAAGTCCAAGGATTCTCTTGGAAATAGTCCCATTGTGTAGATCTTTTCATTCTGAATCTACTACAATTTGAATGGGCTAAAATGGATTTCGGATGAAGAAGTTATTGCAAAAAGAAGTTTGCCTTTGTCCTTTGAAAAGGAGGAAAATTCTTATATAAATGGGACTTAAGGGAAAATGTGTTTTTAAACATAAAAACCCTAAGAATCCATCGCATCACAATAAACTAAGGCTGAAGGATTTAAAACAGGTGCAAAGGCCTTCAGCAGACCTGACAGAATTATTGTTAGATGATCCAAAAATACAATTTTATCATAGGTTATAAAATTAGAATAAAATAATTATTAATTTAAGATATTAAATTAATAATTATTATTCTAGAATGTTTAATTATTTAATGGAGACTTTTAGAATTAGCATATTGTTGTAACTAGATATGACTCTCCAAATGTGTCGTATCTTAGGCTCTATTTTAGGAGATTAGTTAGCTAGTTGGTTTGAATAGCATTTATTGTAAATGGACACTTGTTATTTAATAAGCGATCCATAATTAGAGGTAGTTAGGACATGGAGCTTATAAATAGCTCATTGCAAGAGTGTTTGTGTGGTTCGGGTGTAAACTCTTGCAAAATCAATTATGTAATTGTTTTTTTTTTTATTAATAAAATTACGTGTCTGAGGACACTTCTGCCATTAATTATAAATCAAACAAGTGAACCTTTTCAGTTTTAGAAGAAGGGCAGTAAGCGGTATTTTGGGTGGGCCTCAAGCAGTAAGAGATATTGGACGGGCTCTACCCAAATCCATACATTGGCCAACATGTGGCACGACAAAGGAGAGAGGAAACTGCTTTTCTAAGCAGTTAATCCCCGTGTAAGTTTTGTGCTCGAAACGAACTATCAGTCGTCGGATTAAAGGTCATAGATCAACTATCAGGATTTGATCGAAGGATCAACGGATTAGCGATTAGCATGACCAAAGGGAAGACCCTCGGGGCCGTTGCGACAACGATATGTGATATGTCGATGTTCCGATGGGCCGATCATCGATATCAGCGATCGGCGATCAACGAACCCCCGATACCAGGGCCAATGCACATTACAATTGCGACTTGCAATATGCCGATAAAAAGGTGAACCCGATAAGAATTATGGATGTGATTTCATAAGTTTTGAAATCCGGATTTTCAGATTTTTTGTGTATCATCCGTGTATTGGGTTTTTTGGCCATTAGACCATGCGATAGCAATAAACGATATTTGGACAGACCCGATAGGTTTATAGGGTTGATTCCATAATATTTGGAGTCTGGGCTAAAGGCCCATGATGTGTTTTGCGTGTGTTTCCTGTGTATTCCGTTATTTGGCTATTTCAGCCAAAGGAAGGGAAAACGACTAGGTTTTCTTGCCCACCTGTTCTTTTCCATTCGTAAATGGATTCTTGTGAGGAAATAGTCAGGTTATTCAATGATGGAGGACTATAACTTATGCATGATAAAAACACAGAGAGCACAAGTGATGAAGGTAGTTGAAGGTTGTCGAGGGATCTGAAGGTTGTCGAGGGAGCTAGAGGACTGAAAAAGGTCACTGGAAGGTTGCTGAGAGTCATTTGGAGGTCAACAGGACTATAGAGGCATGTAGACGCTAAGAGAAGCTTAGAGAGAGCTAGAGATAGAGCCAGAGAGCCAGAGCTAAAGCCAAGAGCCAGAGCTAGAGCCAGAGCCAGAGAGCTCATAGCAGACTTCTAAGAGCCATGGAGCCATAGTGAAGCTACAAAACATCAAAGAGTCGAAATGATCGGTTGTTACTAGTGTCTAGAGTGTGCTGAAGATATAAGAAGGCATTCCAGAGACAGCTAAGAGGATCCTGAGGGAGTTGGTGCAAGTTAGAGTAAGATCGCTGAGAGTGCTAATTGAAGGAGTCAAGTCCAAAGAAGCCTAGATCTATCTAGAGAGTGAGGACAGCCAGAGGGGTAAGATGGAATTCTAAGCCCATAGGTTCATTGTAAACCAATGGATTTGAGCATGGAGCTTATACAATAATTTAAGCCATAATCCCAAAGAGCCTAGTTAAGTTGACTAGAGTTCAAGGAGACGTAGCCCAAGAGTTTTGGGTGAACTCCATATTATATTGTTGTTATGTGTGATTGCTTGTTGCTGCATTGTATTTGTTGTTATATGTTTTATATCAATTCAAGAAAATAAATTTAATAAACATAAACAGTTTAAAACCAAACATAAGCATATACCTATTTCAATCACTTTTTTTAATTCCGCAATTGGTTAATCATAAGGTCTTGGAAATATTTAAGCTTTGGAAGTGGGAGAGGTTCTTGTAAGTTTGACAAGAAGCCTTTAGTGCCCCATTTTCAGATCACATGGGGAGGCTGATGACACTGATAATTCAATTCAGTGAAGCAACCAGTGCCATAGTATGTCAAATTTCTTTTGGTTAACAAATTCTTGCTATGAACAGGTTTCGTGCATCATTGGCATGGGTCGGCCTGCGAGAGGTCATGGACGTGGAAGATGGGGTCAAGAGCCAAGAAAGGATAAGGACTTGAGCACGTTTGAGCCCCGCAGAGGGAGGAAATCAATAGATCATCTTATCAGTGAAGTTGTTGAGGCATAGCATGAGGGCATGGATGAAGGCATTAAGAACCTATTAGAGGAATGGGAAGAGGAAATTAAGTAGGGAAGTGAGAAAGAGGAGGATATGGAAAATTGGAGGACACTCGTCATGGATCCTAGGAACACCAGAGGTAGGATAATGCAATTTAAGCAGACATTGTACCTCTACTGGCTATTGAAAAGCCTATTGGGTAAGGCCATGGAACAAATCTTTGTGGGTATGGTGGTTTCTCTCCAAGGTATGTTGAGCTACAAACAAGATCTGCAAAAAATTCAATTCCAACTCCATAAGTAGGATATTAGGCTGGACAGAATCAAAAGACACATTCCATGCATCCTGGAACTGTCGGAGATGCCTGGAGCAATTTTTAAGGATCTTGCGCCAGTGGAATCGCCCTCAGAGGAGGAGAAGGGCTAATCAGTTTCTCATGTTTACTTTTGTGATATATGTGGTTAGCATTTACTTTTTGTCATGGAAGTATATGTATAGATAGAAATATAGAGTCTGGTCATGAACGAGAGACATATATATCTTGGCTAGAGATATTGAAACTTTATTGTTTTTGGATGGCTTACAATGAGGATAGGTGGCTAGCAGACTTGGTTCCCCACTGGGAAAGTTGAGGCCACATAGCCAATCTATGTGGTGTAAATTTTCCTATTATGAATATAAAATGAAAGGTCCTTCCAAGCTTAACAAAACAAAAATAATAATAAAGTTGTTAAAATTTAGTTTTTATATATGTTTTAATTTTGACAATATGATATGTGTCATAAGTGTTTTGATGTCTATCTACTTAATAACAATTTAATTTATATGATTATACTACTAAAATACTTAATATTATAATATTAAAACCACAATTCAATAACCCATGGGGCATAGAATAGATGGTGATGGGGTTTACTCTTAAGTCACTAGGTGATGTAAATATCATATGTTCGAAACTTCGTAAACAAAAATCCAACCATGCTAAGCGCTGGTGTGGCCCAGACCGAGTGTGATCCCTAGGTAATTTTGACAACTTAGATACCCCTAGGTCATGGTTTCTCAAGCATAGGTCAAACGTGATGTAATCTCTGGAAAAATCAAATCACTTGACAAACCAAAAAAAAACCACAATACAATAGATACAATTATACTAAAAAAATTTAAATAAATTATTGAGACAAAGATATTTATACTCTACATTACCCTATTTTACTATCGGAAATCACCAATATATACACCTATATTACTTGGAAACAACTGTGTTATCACAAAAATACAAAATTATGTCAAGCATGCAATGGAAAAGTAAGAAAAGCTAAATATATCAAAACCTATATTTTTTATTAATTGACATATAAACTAGAGAAAGATAATGAACCAACTATACACCTTTGCAAACGATAATTGGGATAGACAAACACCCAAAGTAACTACGAATGCAAATTGTACGTGCACGACCAAATTATGACCTTTGTACTCAAAAGAAATCATATATTTAATATCAAATTAGTTTGGCTGCTTAATGTTAAGTTTCTAACTTAAATCGAGTTTCTAACTTAAATCACATGTAATGAGGGAAAATTTCCCTCTTCTTAGAACACTAGTTACAAGGCTAAACAATAGTGAAGCTTTGGTTCCACAAGTAAAAGAGCTGAGCAAAATGAATTCCTATAAAAGTTTCAAGAGGAAGGCTTCAACTTTAATCTTCCAACAACCAACATCTAAAAGACTATTAAATAAAGTGTTAAAACTATGAAACTGCAGTCAAATTCCACTTTGGACAACTCATTTGATGGATATGATGATGGCATTGAGTTCCTCTTTTTGAGAGGACCAAAATAGACCTAAATATCACCTTATTTGGAAAAGCAGAAGATGGTTTTTGATTTATGCACCCACTCATGGATATTGGATCAGGTCGGCTTCACCTTCAAGCACACTTGGTCAAGTCAGCCTCAACATCAAGTGGACCTTATTAGACACTCCTAGAAGCCTATAAATGCAAGTGACCTTGAACCTCATTTTTACATCACAACATCAAGCATATTCTTCTCTTCTATCTGATTTGGTTCGGTACATGGTGAAGGAAAAGGTCGTACAGAGGTCCGAAGTCTCATATATGAAGGTCGCTCAAAGTTAGGGTTTATGTTCTGGACGCTAGCACAACACTGAGGAATTTCATCCCTGGATGTTGGCATGCTATAGGAAAGAGAGACTAGGAAGCTATGGTCGCTCTCATGTTAACTGGATGAGGGCGAATAGGGGTTTGAAAAAGTTGACTCTCCTCTAAAGTTTTCTGAAGTTGTCTGACGTTTGAATCAAGTTGTCTCTGATATATTTTTCCACTGTAACAACCCCTCCCAGGTATCCCCAAAGTAACCATTTCAACTAGGGTAAACATGAGAATAGAGGCTAATATGATCCAATTCAACCTCCTATGTCACCTTAAGGAAGTGGATTGACTGAACATCACATACAGTCATCCAACATCATCAAGGGACCCCTCATGAGACAAGTCAACCACTCAAACAATCTGTCCATGGGTCCCACTGCTATTCTACAGCTCTGAGGTCTCAATTGTTCTCATATTCTGGGAAAGGGAGTGCCCAACAACCTAAAGTTGCTCTCACAGGCCTACCTGCTAGCGACTAGGGCCCAAAATTGCTAGTTCTGTGCCAACGACCCTAGGATTTGAGCCACTTTTCTAGCCTAGAATCCCGACCTCTACCAAAAACTTGTTGTAACTTTCAGAAATCATTAAAAACATGATAACCATGCTTATCAATAAAAAATGACCCTCAAGACTAGGCTTGAGCATCCCCAACTGGGATTGACATTTTATCAAACACTTGGCATCAATGCAACCTACAGGTCTAAGATACAAGACAGATCATAAATGACTAAAAAAACTTATGGAAGATAAATAGAAGGATCACCTCCCTCTCCATTGAACTACTACATCGTCAATTAGGTTTGCATCCATTAATTTAACAATTACAAGTAAATATATGAAATAACCATGACATGAACCAGTCATTCAACCATGCTTATAACCAGCATAGAACCGTATAAATGTCAAAGATATGACAACCATTAAATCCACATATAAATCAGTGCAAAATTAAGAGAACTTAGTTTTTATTAATCATAGGCACATTCGACCAGGTTTGAGACTTCCACGTACCACCCAACCATAGACATGGTTGAACCAAATCTCTCTTCTAGCCAGTCACCCCCATGCCATATTCCAAGCATGAATGTGGGATCTCATAAAACAACCAATCCAAGAACAATCAAGGGAATCCAAAGGTTAAACCACCTCTACCTCATCCAATTGTGATCATGTTGGGTGTGGGATCCCCAAAGGTAGTTTTGGGGCTTAGAACCCAGATTTTGGTCCAAGTTTGTAATTCCAATGTAAAAACTCCGCATTTTACGTAGTTGTAAAAGAGTCATAGGGTTGTTCGCCCTTATTTTGATAATGTAATTTCGGATGTATAATATCTACCCATGGTCTGTGGACCATGGGATTGTATAAATAGAGCGAATCTCTAAGTAGTTAAGGTATCACAGAATGTCTAAGGAATGATGATGTATGTGAGATAGCTTTGAAGTGTAGAGTCTAGTTTTGGGTCATAGCGTAGGAAGAGGCTCTGCAGCTAAGTGCACAGAGGCCTAGTAGTCCGCAGCTGAGTGTGCAGGGTAAGTCAAGTCTGTAATCATCTGGAAGTATTAATAAAGAGAAGTTTCTATCAATTTTGCGTCTTTATTTCCTGTGTTATGCATCTGTTATATTGGGTATGAATTTCACTTTTAATGCTTATATGATGCACGAATGTGTATAACTATATTGGTTAAGTGAATTTAAGTTAGAATATCTATTTACGTGAAGATAATTAAGAACTGTTAATAAGATAAGTAAGATACTTGGCGTAGTTTGGGAAACATCACAGTTTGTTTCCCTAGCAGCGTGAAAGCATCTCAGCCTCTAATTAGGGTTGTGCGAAAGCCAATTATAATAGATCACGAAGGTACTGAAGATTAGAATAGAGCGCGAAGTGACCTGCGTGAAGGCAGGTCTAGTTGGTTATCATGTTTTATTGCAATCCAAACCTAGATCACTAGGCCCCAGTGACGATTTTTGTCATCAGGAAATTGCTCTGCTTGGTGCATGATGGGTGCTTGTGGCTGGAGGAGCCCATCCCCATCAAAGACCATCTGATTCACTAGATCACACGGCTACCTTGCATAGGGGAGGATCCAGCAAACATTTCAAAAGGGAAAAAGTGATGACTTGGCCATCACGGAGGCCATGAAAAACAAAATTAACCTAGAAAATAATAAGCGAGCGTATGCCATCTCCAACATCAAAAACCCTACAGTTAAGGTCGTGACACAGATATTGACAGGAAAAGTGATGTGAAAGTGTTGCACAGATGAGGTGCTCGTGCCAGTAGTTGCACTAGTGGCACAGTGTGGAGAAGGGGTACAGTTCAATTGGGCAAACTATCTATGTGGCGAGTTCCTTGCAAACAGCTGCGAGGCACAGGAGTAGGGCAAAAAATTTCATTATGCATGGCTCCTGTTTTTGATAGTACTGGTGGCATGGGAGTTTCCCGAAGATAGCCAGTTCCTATAAATCGCTAGGACCTTCTAGAGGCAGCGAAGTACGCTTCACTATGGGTGACCAGGGACGCATAGAGGATAAGGGAGAGAAAGATATTTTTGGTGCTTATGGAGATGAGCATCTGGATGGGGATGAATCGCAAGCTGTGGTTATCACCTAATGTCTACAACAGTCTATAGAGCTTCACGGAGTTCAAAGCAGACTTCTTCCATGTCTTTATAAGGGCACAGAAGGACCCCACGAAGACGTGGCATGAATTACCGTATTTGGCGACTGACGATGTGATATTCACAGTCATTGAGTCTTGGCCACCGGTGTGGCACACTCCAGTTGGCTCCGTAGTGAAAGCAGAGAAGTCTGCCACACAGCGGAAGAAGGAAGATACAAAACTATAGGATGGCATAGTTGGCGAAAAAGTGCAGGAAAGAAGAAGTAGTAGCTAAGGCCCAAGTGAAATGTGACACTACGCAGTTGGTGGAGCAGTAAAAAACAATAGAAGAAGAGCATGAAGGATAGAAGTCACCTTCACCCAAATCGGAGGCCGACACGGAACAAGGTGGCACGGACCTACAGACAATGTCCACCCAACTAAAATGTCTATGCCCAAGAGAGCAGGTGGGGCTGCGAAAGAAGAAAAAGGCCTCAAACAATTCATTCGACCCAATCACGCTAACTGAGGGGGATCTACATCATATCGGTGAAATGTTGAGGGATGTCACCACAGAGGCCCTCAAGCAGTCTGATGATCAACACCAGTTGGTATTGGGGACTCTTCGAACACAGATACAGGAGTTGTAGGTGCACACTCCACAGGCTGGCATAGTGTCAACCAGCCTCGCTGTCGGCACTTCCATGGCCGAGGACATGGTGCACACCAGGATGACCAAAACAATAGTGATGCCAGATGGAGCACTCATTACAGAGAATGAGGCTGACAGGCCTATGGTCATTTTCTTGAAAGGGGTCAGGTTAAACATGCTTGTGCTCCCTCGGGAGACACTCTATCTTTTGCAGGATGGAGTCACGACAGAACTTCTGGCTAGGGAGAGCCGTGTTATATAGGTAATGAGTGAGCAGTGCATCAACATTGAGAAATTGAGCCTGCAATTCAACAAGGTCCTGGAGTAGAACAAACTAATAGTGCAGGTTGCAGAGGAAACTTTCCAGATGGTCCTAGATTTGGCCATCCCAGTAGAGGAACTGGTGGAGGCACACATCCGAAAGTTAGCAATAGGGGTGTGCGATGCCAAAGCTGAAATGGCCATGGTTCAGCTAGAGCTAAACCTTTAGATAGTAGAATTATAGTTGAAGGTGTAGCCTTCAACTCTGTCGGAGGTTAAGGAACAGCATGCCACCGTAATCACAACAGCAATGGAGGTGGTTGACAGTGCAGTGATAGACTGCATGAAGCTATTTGAATAATCATTCGAGGTCCTCACCACCTTGTAGGAGGACCTGAACATAGAGTGCCTAGAGATAGAGGCACGCGAGCTGCAGCAGAGATATGATGAGGTAAAAGGGACTGCATAGACGGTTTCCCATACACAAATGTTTGCAAGGATGCAGCAGGGAAAGGTGCTCAAGCAGCAGGTGGATGTCGCTCAGCATAAAGAGGCGGTTTTGAAAGCGCCCCTACATCCATGGATCGTTAAGGTGTATACCATTACAACATGCATTGAAACAAATCTCGCATGGCGACAAGTAACTCAAGAAAGGATTCAGGCCAGTAGTTCAACGACTGTAGTCACTGAACCGTGCATAGAGGAAGTTCAACAGGCAGCCGCTCAGTGTGATGCCGAACTTGTAGCGATCCAATCAAAGTTGGGAGGTACTCGCGCAAAGATATCTCCACCTATAGAGTGACTCGAGGGCGAGTCGTGATGTTTGTGTTGGGGGCCTATTGGGTGCGGGATCCCCCAAAGGTAGTTTTGGGGCTTAGAGTGCAGATTTTGGTCCAAGTTTGTAATTCCAATGTAAGGATTCCTCATTTCATGGGCATGGAGTGCGTAGTTGTAAAAGAGTCATACGGTTGTATGCCCTTATTTTCATAATGTAATGTCGGTTGTAGAAGATCTACCCATGGTCCATGGACCATAGGATTGTATAAATAAATGAAGCTCTAAGTAGTTAAGGCATCATAGAATGTCTAAGGAATGATGATGCATGCGAGATAGCTCTGAAGTGTAGAGTCTAGTTTTGGGTAGTAGCGTAGGAAGAGGCTCTACAGCTGAGTGCGAAAGGCCTAGTAGTCCGTAGCTGAGTGCGCGGACCCCTGCAGCTAAGTGCACAAAGCGAGTCGAGTCTATAATCATCTGGAAGTATTAATAAAGAGAATTTTCTATCAATTTTGTGTCTTTATTTCCTGTGTTATACATTTATTATATTGGGTATGAATTTCACTTCTAATGCTTATATGATGCGCGAATGTGTATAATTGTATTGATTAAGTGAACACAAGTTAGAATATTTGTTTACATGAAGATAATTAATATTTGTTAATAAGATAAGTAAGATACTTGGCGTAGTTTGGGAAACATCACAGTTCGCTGCCCTAACAGCAAAAAAGTATCTCAACCCTTGATTAGGGTTGTGTTAAAGCCAATTGTAACTGATCATGGAGGTACTGAAGGTTAGAAAAAAGCATGAAGCGACCTGCGCGAAGGCAAGTCTAGTTGGAATAAACTGACATCACATCCATCTCAAGGGTGCGGAAACTTAGTTCCAGCATCCCCCTATATTGCTTCGGGTGAGACTTCAGTCCGCACTCTGCAGGCTGATGCCGAAAGGGCTAGTAGTGTAGGGATTTGTTTGGCTACTTAACTCTGAACCTGGGTTAGGCCCCCATAATCCAATAGATCACATCCAAACTGGTGCTTCGATCACAATCGAACATAACTTGGAATGCATGTGGAATCCATCGCTATATTTGAGGAATTTGTCTTATCCTTGTCTCTTGAGCTTTACCACATTCCAATCCCAAATCACTAGGCCCTAAACCAAGACTGCTCCCTCATGCTTTACCATGTGTCCCGCCAAAACCAGTCAAGGGATTCCTAGGCCTTTGGGAATGAACCTTGAGACCATCTCTGCCCTGTGTTATCACAAAATCAAGCACTGAAGGGCTGCTGATCAGGTAGACTCTGTGCAACTATTTCAAACCAGACTTTTGACTAAGGCTTAGCCTCCTTAGCCTGAGAGGGCTCTCTCAAAATGTTATTGATTTTGACTATTGATGAGATGGCTAACTCTTGCAAGGTAAATTTAACAAATATGTTGGCTGGACAGACATTACAAGGACTTCCATTGGGCTTATGGAGTTAATCATCCTTCAGTAAACTATAACACTACTCATACATAGAAGTCAGGGCATGTAATGTTTAAATACTCAAAACACATCTCATAGAAACCTCAGCTTATAAATACACACAGGAAATCAGAGCAGCAAAGTGAATTCTGAGTGATTGTGTATCTATACAATTGTAAAAACATAAAGGATAAAACAAAACCACATATCTTGAGCATTTGAAACACTGTATGAATCCTGAGAAGAAAAGCAGTCACTTGTATTACTGAAAATGAGTTTGTACACAAGCCAAAATAACACTCTGTTTTCTCAAATATCCATCCCTTTGTACATCAGCTCTTCTGCTATATATAGATCTCTTTACACAACTTAGATTCCTCCTCCAGCATGAGGGAAAATCGAATTCATCCTACTATGACACCTATTGATACTCAAAACTAACTATTAAATGCAAATGACACCTAACTAGCAGTCCTAGAGACCTAATACAACTAGGAGTGTAACTCCTTATCATGATTCAACAACCTAATCTAAGCATTTAAAGCTTTATTTGACAACTTGCAACCTCAAGGAGTCGAATTTGATGAAGCCTCCCACGTGGTCACCGAACTGCTGATGACAAACCCTAGAAATTAGGGAACATGTTTCCCTGTTTTTAGGTTTAGATCCTTGAAAATTGCAAAGCCTTTATCTCTTCATCCATGACACATTTTATGAAACTGAAGGAGGTTTTTGTAGCCCATGTTGTTGAAAACAAAAACCTCTCCTGGTTTTTTAAAACATTCCTCCAGCTGTTTAGAATCTGTCCTTGAAAAACACATGTCAAATAGGAAACTGTCCCTTGCTCTGTTCTGGCTGAAAAATAGGTCTTGGGACAGAGGTCATAACTTCTCGTAAAAAATGTATTGGGAAAAACGGAAGGAGGTTTTTGTGAAAAAATCCATGCTGAACAAAAACCTCTTTTGGTTTTTTGAAACACTACTCCATCTGCCCAGAATAAGTCTTTGAAAAACAGTTGTCAAACAGGAGATGGAAAACTGCACCTACAGCAATTTCGTAGCGCAACTTGGGTCACCCTTGTCTCCAAGCTCATAATCAATTTGAAGAAAGTGGAAGAGGTTTTTTCACTTTAGTATCTTAGGAATGAAAACCTCTTTCACTTTTCAGAGATAAGTTTTCAACTGCTCAGAAACTCTTCTAGACGTTGACTGGTAAAAACAAGAAGACAGTTTGACTGATAAAGTTTGGAGTTCAAAAATGTCTCTCCTTTTTTGCTTTTGGTCTCCACAAGGATCTTCTTTGATTACACAAAAATGTATTGAAGTTCCATGTTCTTCATGTGCTGTAGACCTTGTTCATGCACCCCTGTGAAAATAAAACCTCTTCAACGCTGCCTGAAGTATGATGAACAATAGTAGCTGTGATCACTTTTATAACAAATGGCTTATGGTTCATATATGCTTTTCCTTTGCCCATTTTTCCCTTGCTGGATGCTTGCATTGTGCAAATGATCATTCTTCAGAAACTCCCTTTCAAAAAAGGTTTCCCTTTTGTCCCTCAAAATTGGTTAACTACATCAAAATAGGCAGCTACAGCAAAATAGGCAGCTACAGCAGTTTCGTAGCGCAAGTTTAACCACACATTTCTCCCACCTCAGAATGGAATTGAAGAAACTGAAAGAGGTTTTTGTAATTCAACATGTTAGGAAGAAAAGCCTCTTTCAGTTTGCAAAATTGAGTTCTCAGCTGCTCTGGAAAGCTTCTGGAAGTTACCTAGTAAAACAGTTTTTTCTGCTGAAACAGGCTGCTACAGGGGTTTCGCAGCGCGCTGCGAAAACACTGATTTCGTAGCGCAAAACAGGATTTTTACACTGTCTGCGCTACGAAAACATGGATTCGTAGCTAGTTTCAAAATTTCTCCGAAATTATGTGAGATATGTCTTCTAAACACATGGTGAGGCTTCTAGGACATGGAATGAGGCTATCAAACTTTATTTGAAGATGGACATGAGACTCTAACCCTATGACTTAGACTTTAAAACATAAAAATGACTTGACCATGACTTGACCATGACTGATACAAGAATTGAGAAACCATGTAAGTTGTCCAAACTTTTTAAGGAAGTTTTACAGTGATAACAGTGGCTCCACTAGGGATAGTGTGCCCTTGTGGTATACTAAGAACTTGTAGCTCCAGTGCCGCTATCCATCCTTTAGAAGAAAACTTTGAACTTCTGCCCAATTTTCTCCTCAAGCCTTTAATTATTTCTGAATGAAGAATTCCAACTGCACCTACTGAAACAGATGCTCAGTCAACCTACCCTGAGCTTATTTGCACATTCCTACCTACCCTATCAGCTGCATTCTCCAATTGTAGCTCAAGGAACATGAAACTTCCAATGAAGCCAATCATCAATCTGATCTGAAACTTGGATCTCCTTACTGTGCTTGAAGCATAAATAAACCAGATACTGAAATAACCAAGGAAGCATGAGGTGTAACTGTTCTTCAAGATGAACATATAATTGGAAGCCTGAACAGTAAATCTTTTCCATGTAGTCAGCTATAGGGTCAAAAAACACATGGTTAGTTTGATGATTCTCATAGCATTCTATATCTTCAAACAACTGATCCTCAGCCACACCAAATTTATTTGATATGCTATCCAACTGCCTTTCTAAATGATGCCCACAAACAATGTAATTTTCTTCATTATAAAGATCATTCTTTGATGCAAGCTGCTGCAAGGAATCACAAAAATGAACAACCTTTTCCTCCGCCTGAGGGTCATAGGAAATTTCCTCCAGTATTTCTTCTTGCTGTGTGTAATCATTTTCATCTTCATTATGATTCGAAGACTGAGAAGTCCGCTGCATCTCTACATCAATCTCAGAGGATGTAATATGATTTTCATAAGTAAACCCCTGCTGATCTTCATGCTGCATTTCATGAGATGTTATACTTTCTTCTTGGTGCTGAAATGCATTGTTATGAAGAGCCTCTAAAATTTCTTCATCCATAAATTCATCATCATCATAACAATCCTCCAAGTACTGAATAAGACTTAAAGAATGTTTACAGCAATCTTTGAGCAACAATAAGGAAGGATGACCTTCTTTGTACATGTCATAGAACACATCATGGAAATCAGCAAGAGAATATAATGAACCATTTTCCAAACTTTTATACCAAGACCATGCTTTTCCTTCTAAAGTGGTCATAAACATCTTCATGAGACAATCCTCAGGAAAGTGAACCTTAAGACTGCGTACATGCATATGAAACCTAACCAAATGAAGAGCAGCATTGTCTTTCTTTTCATCTTTGAATATTGGAAGATCCTCTAACCAATCAACCTTTGGCATAAGATTTGGAAAACCAGGGATATGAGACCGATTCATAGGAGCATACCTGGCATTCATTCTTGCAGTGGAATTCATCTTGAAACTTCATCAAGCTACTGATCTTCTAGCAGTGGAGTCACCTTCCAATTTGTTATTCGATGTGTGGAGTCGCCAAGGTAGTTTTGCAGCCTCAAAAAGATGTTTGAGCTCCTGCTACCTTCAGAAGTTCAACCTCTTAATTTCGGGAAGGAATAGACTTCAGGCTCCCGGCAGACGCACCAAAATGTTATCACAAAATCAAGCACTGAAGGGCTGCTGATCAGGTAGACTCTGTGCAACTATTTCAAACCAGACTTTTGACTAAGGCTTAGCCTCCTTAGCCTGAGAGGGCTCTCTCAAAATGTTATTGATTTTGACTATTGATGAGATGGCTAACTCTTGCAAGGTAAATTTAACAAATATGTTGGTTGGACAGACATTACAAAGACTTCCATTGGGCTTATGGAGTTAATCATCCTTCAGTAAACTATAACACTACTCATACATAGAAGTCAGGGCATGTAATGTTTAAATACTCAAAACACATCTCATAGAAACCTTAGCTTATAAATACACACAGGAAATCAGAGCAGCAAAGTGAATTCTGAGTGATTGTGTATCTATACAACTGTAAAAACATAAAGGATAAAACAAAACCACATATCTTGAGCATTTGAAACACTATATGAATCTTGAGAAGAAAAGCAGTCACTTGTATTACTGAAAATGAGTTTGTACACAAGCCAAAATAACACTCTGTTTTCTCAAATATCCAACCCTTTGTACATCAGCTCTTCTGCTATATATAGAGCTCTTTACACAACTTAGATTCCTCCTCCAGCATGAGGGAAAATCGAATTCATCCTACTATGACACCTATTGATACTCAAAACTAACTATTAAATGCAAATGACACCTAACTAGCAGTCCTAGAGACCTAATACAACTAGGAGTGTAACTTCTTACCATGATTCAACAACCTAATCTAAGCATTTAAAGCTTTATTTGACAACTTGCAACCTCAAGGAGTCGAATTTGATGAAGCCTCCCATGTGGTCACCCAACTGCTGATGACAAACCCTAGAAATTAGAGAACATGTTTCCCTGTTTTTAGGTTTAGATCCTTTAAAATTGCAAAGCCTTTATCTCTTCATCCATGACACATTTTACGAAACTGAAGGAGGTTTTTTTAGCCCATGTTGTCCAGAACAAAAACATCTCCTGGTTTTTTAAAACATTCCTCCAGCTGTTCAGAATCTGTCCTTGAAAAACACGTGTCAAACAGGAAACTGTCCCTTGCTCTGTTCTGGCGGAAAAATAGGTCTTGGGACAGAGGTCATAACTTCTCGTAAAAAATGTATTGGGAAAAACTGAAGGAGGTTTTTGTGAAAACATCCATGCTGAACAAAAACCTCTTTTGGTTTTTTTAAACACTACTCCAGCTGCCCAGAATAAGTCTTTGAAAAACAGTTGTCAAACAGGAGATGAAAAACTGCACCTACAGCAGTTTCGTAGCGCAACTTGGGTCACCCTTTTCTCCCAACTCATAATCAATTTGAAGAAAGTGGAAGAGGTTTTTGCACTTTAGTATCTTAGGAATGAAAACCTCTTTCACTTTTCAGAGATAAGTTTTAAACTGCTCAGAAACTCTTCTAGACGTTGACTGGTAAAAACAAGAAGACAGTTTGACTGATAAGTTGACTGATAAAGTTTGGAGTTCAAAAATGTCTCTCCTTTTTTGCTTTTGGTCTCCACAAGGATCTTCTTTGATTACACAAAAATTTATTGAAGTTCCATGTTCTTCATGTGCTGTAGACCTTGTTCATGCACCCCTATGAAAATAAAACCTATTCAACGCTGCCTGAAGTATGATGAACAATAGTAGCTGTGATCACTTTTATAACAAATGGCTTATGGTTCATATATGCTTTTCCTTTGCCCGTTTTTCCCTTGATGGATGTTTGCATTGTGCAAATGATCATTCTTCAGAAACTCCCTTTCAAAAAAGGTTTCCCTTTTGTCCCTCAAAATTGGTTAACTACATCAAAATAGGCAGCTACAGCAGTTTCATAGCGCAAGTTTAACCACACATTTCTCCCACCTCAGAATGGAATTGAAGAAACTGAAAGAGGTTTTTGTAACTCAACATGTTAGGAAGAAAAGCCTCTTTTAGTTTGCAAAATTGAGTTCTCAGCTGCTCTGGAAAGCTTCTGGAAGTTACCTAGTAAAACAGTTTTTTTCTGTTGAAACAGGCTGCTACAGGGGTTTCGCAGCGCGCTGCGAAAACACTGATTTCGTAGCGCAAAACAGAATTTTTACACTGTCTGCGCTACGAAAATGTGGATTCGTAGCTAGTTTCAAAATTTCTCCGAAATTATGTGAGATATGTCTTCTAAACACATGGTGAGGCTTCTAAGACATGGAATGAGGCTATCAAACTTTATTTGAAGATGGACATGAAACTCTAACCCTATGACTTAGACTTTAAAACATAAAAATGACTTGACCATGACTTGACCATGACTGATACAAGAATTGAGAAACCATGTAAGTTGTCCAAACTTTTTAAGGAAGTTTTACAGTGATAACACCCTGGATTCCAAAATCCATCCGACAATTCCAAGGTTCCAAAACCGAAATAAATATCCCAACATACCATGGAATCTAGAAAAAGACTAGGCTAGGCTGAAATCCACTAACATAATGTGGCAAAACCATGCCATCGATAGCAACAGAACCATACAGAAACATGCAAATCCATGCACGTCCAAACCAGCTAGGAAATCACACATGCAAAAGGTTACCTGCAAGTATTCCTATTGAAGCTCCTTGATCATGTTTTCCTTTCCCCGTTCCTTGCTTGCTTTTCCTTTCCGATCCTTGCCTTCCCTTTCCTTAGCTCCAAACTAGAGTGCTCTGAGAAAACTCTAAATGACCAAGAGAATGAGAGAGAGAGAGAGAGAGAGAATAATGAGAGAGCTCCAAACTTGAACTTGACAAAAGGCTTAATACTGACTGAGCCTAACATTGAGCAAACTGCCATCTGATCCCCATAAGCCTTTTTATCAATGATGCCTCTAATTTCTTCATTTTCCATTATTTTCCTTCAATTTCCTCCTCACATGTAACCTATGACCTTTTACCTTCCTTTTCTCATATTTTCTTTTATTTTCATAAATAAATGTGCCAAAAATGCCTTTACCTTTGCCAATTTTCCTTAGCCAAACACACACATCCATTGATGCCCACTAGGATGTCTTTGCCCAACATTCAACTTGAAATACATGTCCCTTGACCGTGGTCTTGTTTTTCCTTTATTAGCTTTTATTACATGAACTTTTCACCAGAGTTGGTACAACCACTGTATACGGGTTTATGAAGTTGTTGGCTTGTATTATTGATCATAATGTATTGGTCGCATTATACTCTCTATTCAACTTTTTACGACAATATAATAGAAGAAGAATTTAAAAGGGTCTCCCCCTTGTGTGGCCTTTCCTTGGTCTTAGACCAAATCTAGTGTCTCTTGTTGATGTGTTGATTTCCTTCTTTGTCATTGTATAAATTTTTCTATCTTCAATTATTGTCGATGAATGGAAAGTCTAATTTTAATTGGAACTATTGCTAATATTTATAATTGAAATTTGGAATTGGGCTAAAGTAATTGATACAACATAGAAAAATATGAAAAATTAACATGGTATCAGAGCTAAGGTGAAGGACAAGCCAAAAATACGACAAACCTTGAAGCACTCATATTTGGAAAGTTGAAATAGCCAATCTAGTCAAAGTCAAGATGACTTCCTTCTTCAAGAGTGATGAGAAGTTGGGTGACTCATCTAATTTTGTTGCATGGAAAGTTAGGTTGGAGATCATTTCTGATAATAATGATGTTTTGGACTACATTCAAGGAAAGGTCTCTGAGCCTCTAGAGAATGCATCCGCTACTACCAAGAACAAACAAAAGAAAGGTGAGTTGAAATAAAAACAAATTATAGCTTATGTTTTACAAGATAATCTACTTGCATATGTTGGAAACTTGAGTAGGTCTAAAGACATGTATGATAAGGTTGTCGACATATTTGAGATCAACAATTTGAATGAAATCCTCACCTTGAAATATCAACTCAAAGACACCAAGATGAACAAAGGAGAGTCCATACAATCCTACATAATGAGGATCTCTCGTGTTAGAGATCAATTGCTAAGTGTTGGAGAAGTTGTGTCAAATAGGGAACTAGTGGTTGTGACTCTAAGAGGTCGCCCACCTATTTGGGAAACATTCATCACTACTATAAGAAACACAAATATCCTCCCCTCATTTGATGAAATTGTTGGAAAGCTCACTCAAGAAGAGTCAAGGATGATAGGAAGAGGAAGGATTCAAAATAATAAAGAAGGAGAACCTACTACATACATTGCTCATGACAAGAAGAAGAAGAAAGGGAAAGGACATCCATAAAATTCAAGAAAGCCTCCTCCTCAAAATTTTGGTGGAAGAAAGGAATATGTGAACATTGAATGCTTCAATTTTCATAAGAGAGGACACTATGCTTGAGATTACCCCAAAGGAATAATGAACCATGGTATAATACTGGAAGTAACAACAACATGTTCAATGATCAAAGAAGGAGAGATGACTGAAGGAATAAACATAATGGGAGAAATGATAGAAGAAGAATAGATGCTATAATTGTCCATGATGAATATCGTCATCCACAAAAGAAATCAAAATAATCTAGGTATGAAATTAATGTTGTGAATCAATATGAATATATTCTTATTTTCGCTCTTACTATTTCATATCCTTCGGATTCGTGGGATAGTTGGTTGGTTGATAGTGGGGCTACTCCTCACTTCTCTGGTTACAAAGAAGTTCTCTCTAACTTGGTAGAGAGGGAGTCAAATTTGAAAATCATTCATGAAGACAACTCCACTCATCCCATTAAAGGTTTTGGATCCGTAAAATTTCATTTGAATTCTTGGAAATCTATTATATTATATGATGTAATATATGTTCTAGGGTTAAAGAAGAATTTGGTATGAATCTACACCTTGGAAGATAAAGGGATGAGGTTCTTACTTGGCTCGTTGGATCACTTATGAAAGATGCATTCACTTTGGGAACAAGATATGAAGGACTGTACAGGGTCATTGGAAGGCCACTACTAGCATTGTTCATAATACAAATCATCTAAGTGAATTATGGCACCGAATTTTGGCTCATATTCATTATGACGCTCTTCCGAAATTGGATAACTTGGTCTTAGGGAATCAAAAGGTTCGAGCTCAACATGAGGGAGCATTTCTGGGATTTTCTAGTGGAAAAATGACAAGGGAACCATTCCCCTCTAGTGAAAACAAGACCACTGACATCCTCCATCCCATTCATTTTGACATATGTGGACCAATGTCCGTGAACTCTATAGTGGATATCCTTACTACATCACATTCATTGATGATTTTTCAAGGAAGACATGGATATAATTTTTGAAGCATGAGCATAAAGCCATTGAAACATTTAAGGAGTTCAAATAATTGATTGAAAATCAAACATGTAAGAAGATCAAAATATTCAAGTCCATAATGGTGGAGAGTACATGTCAAATGAATTCATTGAATTTTGTAGAAAGGAAGGTATCAAGAAGGAAAAAATTGTTCCATATACTCCTAAAAAATGGTCTAGCTGAAAGGAAGAACAAACCTATAGTAGAAGCCACTCGAGTGATGCTCCATGATCAAAATTTTCCTAAATTTCTTTTGGCCGAAGCTTCACATGTTGCCTTATATGTTCAAAATAGGGTGCCTCATCAAGCTTTGGAACAAAATACTCTCGAAGAAGTATTTACAGGTATGAAGTCTGACATTAATCATCTCTGCATATTTAGATGTCCCATACATTTCCATGTGCCGAAAGACAAAAGGAGAAAATTGGAAGCTACAGGAAGAAAAGGTACGTTTGTTGGAAATTGTGAAAATTCTAAAGCATTTAGAATATATATTGCTAGTCAAAGGAATGTTGAAATTTGTAGGGAAGATGTCGCTCTTAGAAAATCTAGAGATCTTCCTCCGCTTCCTCCTCCGGAGATGAATGATGATATGGATATCTTAGATCTCGCGCCCATGCCCAGATTCAAGACAAATATTGTTGATGATATCATGGATCCCATGGATCCCTTAGATTCTCCTCCTAGTAATCCTCCTGCTAGGAAGAGACCACCTTGGCTCCATGAAACTCTTCATGATGCTAATAATCATGTGCCCCTTCAAAGATTGTTTAGAGAAAAGGAAGAAGCCATGAAGTTACCAAGGATATACTATGATTCAAGCCGAACCTTCCACATTCGAAGAAGTCGTAAAAGAACAAGTTTGGAAATGTGTTATGGCTGAGGAATATGAATCTATTATGCAGAACGATGTATGGGATGTTGTGTCAAGACTGAAGGAAAATTTGTGGTAAATTCAAAGTGGATATTCAAGATCAAGCATGGAATTAATGGAAGTATTTAAAAATACAAGGCGAGGTTCATGGCTCTAGGATTTTCCCAGAAAGAAGGAGAATATTATAATGATAAATTTGCACCTATGGCTCGATATACAACCACTCATTCAATAGTTGTCCTTTCCGCAAGTCAAGGATGGACCCTTCATCAAATGGACATAAAGACAACATTCATCCATGGCACGCTATAGGA
This sequence comes from Pinus tabuliformis, assembly GCA_031772625.1. NCBI lineage: Eukaryota > Viridiplantae > Streptophyta > Pinopsida > Pinales > Pinaceae > Pinus > Pinus tabuliformis. Next base: position 1,473,515,616 of record CM062820.1, on the reverse strand, counting down.
AGAACTATACATTAAGCAACCACAAGGATTTGAAGTAGGAGATTGTAAGACACATGTTTCTAGATTGAATAAGGCATTGTATGGTTTGAAGCAAGACCCAAGAGAATGGTATGCCCACATAGACAATCATCTGGTGAAGTTAGGATTCATAAGAAGCAATGCCAATCCCAACCTCTACTTCAAGGTAGTCCAAGATATGCCACTGATTTTGGTTTTATATGTTGATGATATATTCCTAATAGGTAGTGAGCCTATAATGATCAAGTGTAAGAGGGAGTTATCCTCTGAATTCGAGATGAAGGACCTTGGAATCATGCACTATTTTCTAGGCCTTGAGGTGTGTCAAAGGCCTAGTGAGATTTTCCTTTCATAAGGAAAATATGTTGTGAAGTTGTTGGAAAGATTTGGAATGATAGAATGAAAGTCCCTACCCACACCATTGGAAATGAACTTGTTGATGGTGATAGACCCACCAACATGTAAGGGGATCTCCTCGGTAAGAAGTCCCAATTAGACCTCAGACCATTTGGTGTAGGAGTCCCAGCAGTGGTTCGTACGATAATGCCTTGACTGTGATTTTGCACAGAGGCAAGTAAGATGTCCCTGTTGGTAGCAATGGTGTGACAACTGTAGTTGTCAAGGAAGGTGCATGAGAGGTTCTAACACACTAAGGGTGAGGTCAGTGTGCTCCTTGGAAATCTGTAATAGTACGTGGCTTGGAAGGGAACACATGAGTGAAGATGCATCACAAGTTGGCAAGAAAGTTAGTGAGAAATCCAAAGTGATGGTTAAACAAACAACACATTTCATAAAGATTCATACATACTTATACATACTAGTCCATACATGCATGCATAAGCAAACAAATACATATGTCATTTAGAGTAAATCAGATAGCATAGAATACAATACAATATATGCATGAAACATGTTGGCTCTGTTATATTAAGAAGTGTGAGTTCCAGTCATACGATACATCCATATCCAACCACTAGTTCCGATAGCGAAACATTACAGCCGCAATTGCCTCCTCCTTCAAATAGATATGCTAGCTCTACATAGTGGAGAACCCAAGGCTCGTTACAATACAATCCAAGCTCTCTCTAAGATAGTGCTATCGGAAGCTTAGCTGACCAGAAGACTTTACAATGAGTTATGAGGTTCTATTTATAGAAAAGGGTGGGGTGACCCTTGAGATTCCCCTTTGTGACAGTTCATCTATCCTCGTGACTCTTCATCTACCCTATGATTGTTACATCCAACTATCGACACTTGAACTTCCACTTGACAAGACGTTACATTGAAATGCACATGTGCCCATGTGAGACAAAATGACTTGAGAAAGCCATGCATCACTGACACTCGGTCTGTTGTGGTGAGACCAACTCTTTGACATGGTTTTGATCATGAAGGTGGTGAGCTAACACCAAGCTTGGTCATCTATGATGGTGTGCATGTGCTCCATGGTGACATCTTGTTGAAGTGAACTCCTGCCTCCATTGCATCTAGATGCATTGGTATGGCTCCTCCATCCAAATCATCTGCTAATATATGCATGGTCTTCTTGGGTGTGGTCAAATAGGAAACACATTGATGCATAGTGTCTGTGCTCGTCTTCAAGCATGTGTTGGTGTTCGTGGGCATCAACTTTTCGAGGTACATGTTCACCTCCATTTGGACTTGCTTCTTGTCTTTGCCTCGATGAGTCTTCCAAATGGGTGGGATCGCTTGCGTGCACACAATGACATGCATGTTGTTGCATTCCCTTGCATGCGATCAACAACACTGCTCACCTTTTCTTCTCTGTTCCAGCTACTAGTGTTAGCTACCTATACCAATAGGTTTCATTTTTCATGATTGGCATGGGAAGTGCCAATATGATCTACTTTGGGAATGCAAAGATCTCATATTCTGAGGGAAGAAACACATTTACATTTGGTTGATGCTGCCCTATCTCCCAATGGGTGATCCAACAGCTTAAGCTGGGTCAGGCCATGTTTCAATTTTTTGTTATAGATTAGAGAAAGAAGTCTGTCCAAACAGTTCAATCTTGGCAGACAAAGTAGTTAGGTAGAAAAAGAAGGTTCCCAACTGTTTAATCTGGGACCCTGGAAGCAATAAGGATAGTTCTAGATAGAAAATCAAAATAAAAAGCCAAAAGAAAAGAAAAAGGCACATAAGGGTCTGCAAGCCTAAGTGCACCCTCCATGAAGAAACAAAAAATGCTAGGCAAGTAGATGGGTAGGTAGATGGGGTTGCAGAAATGTCATTCATTTCAACTGAATCTTGCTGGTCTAACATGAAAGAAACATCAAGGCATAGAGAAGCTTCTCTTCTCCATCATGTTGCAGCAAAGTAAAGGAGCATGTCTAACTTCCTGTTTCCCCCCTTCACATTCATTACTAACATCCCCACACCAGTTGCCTTCATGAAAGAATTCAAGGTCTTATGTTGGTTCTTGGTTCTTTAAGAGCCACATTTCTTGTCTAAAATTCTTTTTATTTTGATCTACTCTCTAAACTAAGTTGTTTTCATATAAACTTAGTGTTTCACCCTCTCACCCCCTTCCCCCCCTTCATATTAACCCCTAACTTCTTATTATCTAAATCCCCTATGTTCCCCTTTTCCCTACTATTATAACACCATGGTGTATAAACCCCTAAACATGTATAATATTCCCCCCTTGTTAGCACTATAGCTAAATAAATTTGTTTAAGGGAGACATTAGTCCACCAGGGACTATGGTCAACCCTGTCATGGGATTACTCCAGCCTCTGGTTAGAGTAATAACCTCCCCCTAATCCATCATCTCCCCTCTTTTCCTAAAGAATTCCATCAAAGAGCCCCTTTCCCTTCACTCAAACCTAATCATAACCCTTTTCCCCCCACAGATAAACCCATACCCCGAAAAAACCCACGAAAAACCCAAAACCTATAGTCCCGCGCCACAAAAATTAAATCGAATATTTTAATAATTGGGCGGGACCCAACCCGAAACTGCACCTTTGATCAAGAATACCCGCCAACCGTTGATCTTCCGCCGCCCCAGATCTAACGGTGGGCGGTCGATATCGGATCCCGACCTGCCTCCCTTTAACGTCCGGGGAGAGGGCGGTAATGGGGGTCGTACCCAGGACGCGTGGCATGCGCTGGGGTTGTTCGGAGCCCCCCTCCCCGATACCGCCTATCACCAAAGGTGGTGCGGGGAGACCGCTTACCACCTCCCTAATACCACCCCTGCGGCACCACGTCATCATGACGTCGTGCCTCCTCCGCCCGCCCGGCGCTCCATGGCCCTCCACGTCACCCTGCCACTGTTCTCCGCCCGCCACCATGTCCGTCCACGCTGGCCTCCAGCTCAGCGTCCACGTCACCCTTCGCACCTCGGGCCCGCCATGACATCATGCTGACATCATTGGCGGAAAAAGCACCAATGACCCTTTTTTCCCAAATTTGTCGTTAAAAACAGCCAAACTAGCCGTTTGTTGTCATTTTCAAGCGAAAAGGACGCAGCCACTGTTAACCGGTTCACCGCGAAATTGCCTCCGAGCCATCAAATTCAAAGTTGCGGCTGCCATCACTTGTCAATCCAGCTGCAGTGAGCTCCCCCTGCTCGGCCCGAGGACGTTCAGTGCTATTTTTCCAGGTATTCACCGCAAATTCCTTGTTCCGCCCCTATGCATGCCGTTTCTATACGAATTCTCCACTAAGCATCGCTCAAATCCTAAATTACACACTGTCTACTACTGAATTTGCAATTAAATCAACCTGCATTGCCCCAGCTCCAAGAATTTGACATTCAAACCATAATTCACGGCTTGAAATTTACATATTTAGCCCTGAATTGCCCGGCATTGTTCCCTTTTGCCGAGTGGAGGCCCAAGTCTGCATGTCACCAAATTGAAGCCCACACACCCTCTGCAATCATCCTCACCAATTCACAATCCTTGTGAATTTACCAAAAAACAGCAGAGACAAGTCTGCCAAGCCTGCTTATTCCACTTTGAAGATAATTTCAAGCATTATTTACAGTCAGCCAGTCACTTAAGCTTTGGGGAACCTTGCAAACCATTGCACTCACCTGGTTCAAATTCAGACTACACAATGGCTGCTCCTGCACCCTCAGCCCTCAGTGTTGCTCCTATAAATGCACCAAATAAAGACCTGGAGTCCTTGCCTCTTGCTGACAGGGACTACCTCATTGAAGACTTTGTGGGTAACAGGGACTTCTTGCAGACCTTCAGGAAATTAAGAGATGACTACCTGAATGGCCAGGATACATATGGGATATGGGAGTCAAATCTGCCATACTACTGTCTCCCCTCTGTCAATGTTTTTCCTGAGATTATTCGCCTATGTGCTGAAAACTATGATGTGCAGCAGAGAGCTATCAAGTCTCCATCTGGGAGCATCCTCTTTCACATTAATCCTGAATCCATCAACAAGATGCTCCACTTTGATCAAACTGAGTTGCTGTTCCCATTTTCCATGAATTATCTGCTAGACACTGGTGCCAAGATGACCAGTGAGGATATTCAGAAGATCACCAGGACATTTATAAGACCTGAATGCCAGCCCATAGGGCCACCTCCCTACTTAGATGTCTATTTTACTGAGGTAGGCAGACTATTGCTGGACATGATTGCTTATGTATTTGGATACAGAACCAGCGAACATGTGGATGAAACAATGCTGGTATTGCTAGCTGCTTACAGCCTAGGCCAACCCCCTGCCCGCAAATATAACTTTGCCAAGTTCATAGCTAACAAGATTCATGATCAGTTTTGCAAAGTAGACAGACAGGGTGTCTTCAAGTATTCATCCTATATCTACCACCTTTTCATGTACTATCAGTCCGAGGTTTTTCCATGCTACATCAAAAAGCTGGATTATAAAGGGGAAAGAAGATCTGTTATCTTCTGGACATCTGTCTATCACAAAGTCCAAAATTCACCCTATTCCTATTGTGAATTTATTGACCAATTTGTATACCCCATCTCTTGCTTATTGATGAGGTCCCCTCCTCCCAGAATATCAACTGAAATACAGAAAGTCCTGCAGCTCTCCAAGAATTACAAAATAGGTGATTGGTACCTATATGAGGATCATACAGTCATCAGAGTCTATGGCTATGAGCTCTGTCCATACAGGCTCCCAAAATATGTGCCTATGAGGATATTTGCCTTGGAGTATTATAGGCAGTTAATTCACTCTGACCTCACTCACTTTCACAGCTCCAAAAAGAAAGCCCATCTCAAGTTCAAGCACCAGGTGGGCCCCTTCATCATGAATAAAAAAGAGGGATGGGAAGATGCTGACCTAATCCTCAAAGACAAATACAAGCTATCACACAGTTTCTGGTGGGTCCCTTACGACCCTGAAGGCTTCATTACTGCTAGAAGAGTCAAGTACAGGCTACTAGGTTATAAGCATTGCAAATATCCACACATTGAAAAATATGCCAACCAACAAGAATGGCAGCAGGCTACTTTAATTGAAAAATTAACTGAAGAAGAGATAATGCAAAAGAATGTCAAGGAATTGGAAAAGATTCTTGACCTAGATTCTGTGCAGCAGGTACCCTTCAAACGACCGCACTCAGCAGGAGAAGGGACCTCGGCCTCAAGAACTGCACCAGCCACACAGGAACCTTCTACAGTAGCACTAGGTACAAACAAAGGGAAAGGAATAATGGGTGCTGAAGAAGAAACCGTGAAAGAAAAGCCTGCCCCTTCAAGTGAGCAGCAACCAGAGCAGCAATAAGGGCAGCAACCAGAGCAGCAACAAGGGCAGCAACCAGAGCAGCAACAAGAGCAGACTTCCCCTCCACAAACTGAGCCACAAATAGCTCCAATTTTGCAAACCCCAGCACAGGAGGAGAGGGGCACAAAAAGAGACAGAGAAGAGTCCACTCCAGCTAGTGGATCCTCCCATCAACCCCAGACCAAAAGGCAAAGGGCTGACTCCCCAGAGGTAGAAGATATCACTGAAGAAGTCCTTGACAGTTCAAGGAAAGACAGGGAGGGCAGCCAGCATACAGGTACAAGCTCCTTTCAGCAGGAGCAAGGATTACAACTCGGTTTGGAGGTGTCCTCCTCCTCTCAGCAGAGCAAGAAGCCCAAAAGAACTAAGGCTTCTTTCAAGCAAATTAAGGCACAGAATGACTTGCTGAGGGTGGAAGTCTATAAACAATTTCTAAATGCAACACCAGCCCAGAAAGAAAGGCTAATGTCTGTATATGACATTCAAGAGGAGAAAATGATCCTCAGCCATTTCAAACCTACAGTGCCCCATCCAAAATCAACGACAGATTATGTGAAGACAAGGGTGGAGGTCCTAGCCAAAGACATCCATCCCATGGACCAAATTGAACTCCACAAACAGACTGGAGAAATGGTCTATGCAACCTTGGTAGACAGGGCAACCATGGCCCATGAACTAAAAGAGTCACTAAAAAATACCAACACTCAGTTGGATTTTGAAAGAATGTCCTCCCTAGCCAAAGACAACAAAATAAAATCACTTGAGGACATTATTATCGACCTAGGACATGATCCTAAGGATCCGAAGGGTGTAAGGGCCCTTATGAAGAAAAAGGAGGATGACCTCAATGCATTAAAGAAGAGGTTAAAGCTGCTGCCCACAGAGCACCCTCAAACAGCAGAGCTACAAAAGGAAAAGAAGGTTGATGAGCAACTGGACCTCATAATGCAGTTAAACCAGAAGGTCCTCGATTTGGAGAAAGAGCTTGAAGGGGCATTACAAGATAAACAGGGAGAATCTACATCCCAAGCTCCTCCAACTACTTCAACCATTGCAACAACTACAGAGGCAGCAGTGGCCCCCACAACAGAAGCAGCAACAACAACAACAGCTCCAGATTCCAGCACAAGCGTGGAAGAATTGACTAAGGCCGTTAAAGAAATGGAGCTCCAGGCAAATGAAATAAAACAGGCCAAGGAAAAATTGGCAGAATTAGATGCCAAATATGACAAATCAAAAATAATTGTGGCAGAACAAGGCAGAGAAATAAAGGCCCTAAAGGAAAGAATAAAGGCCTTGGAGAAAGAGCTGAATCTGGAAAGCACCATGGCTGAAATCAAAAGGATTCTATGGGCCAAAATTGACCAATCCATCACTAAGCAATGGAAGTCAATTAAAACCATACATGAACAGATGGATTTAATTGGCCAGGCACAGACAGAGATTCAAAGGGCCAAGACAGTGCTGGGAAACAGGCCTGACCAGGCCAATAGAATGATAGACTTTTTGAACAGGCAAGAAAAGGAGGAACTGGCATCCATTGGGATAGTCAACAAAACAGAGGTTGTCCTCACAGCTAAGAAGGTACTCACTCTCAAGAATTATGTACAAACTGTGGAGAGGAAGTGCTATGAAATACGGGCTGAGGTGGATGAGTACCAACTCAAAATGGCAGCGCTGCAAGCAAAAGGACTGCCCAGCCTACTAAGCGGTGCAGGAAGACTGATCTCCAGAGAGCAGTACACCAACAGGATGGAAACTTAAATTGAAAATCAAATCACTGCATCTGGCAGTACTTCTGTGGAAACAGGGCCTCCAACAGGACAGAGCTTATACAATAAACTTGAAGGCCTGTTTTTTATTGAAAATGAGGTAAAGCACCTTTTTGAAATTCCTCCAAATTTTTACAAATATACAGAGGCCGATGAAACTTTAGTAAAAATTCGGAGACATCAGTTGCCCAAGGAGGATTGGTGGCAGGCAATGCTTCAAATTCTGCCACGATAGCTCCAGTTGCTCGGTCTTTGCCAGCTCCAACTCACTAGAAGACAAACAGCAGAATAAAGTTAGCATTTAAGGCAGCTGAAAGGTGACTAAGCACATGGAGAACGACAGCTAGCCCAAAGGATAAGAAGATACGCAAATTTTGGATAGTGTACCCTCAACCGACTCCAACAGCCACCAAATCAACAGTTTCTTACTATTTTGGACAGCTAAAGCACTGAAGAGTTATTACAGCATTAACTTTCTCAGCTACAAGGCTTCAGGAGTTGGCATAATATTAATGAGCCATTAACTCATTTCTTTGATATTTTCCTTATGTAAATTTTGTATATATACCCCCCTTAGCAACGCATAAGGGGTTGGTGATTTTCACTCTGAGGCAAATGTATTGTACACTTTCAGATTATCTAATACAAAGGGCTGGACCAGCTCAGTGATTTCCTGAAACTTTGATGTCTTGCTGATGACATACGTGCTGTTACAGAATTCTTGTGCTGTCTGATGAAATAATAAGTTTTCCTTAATCTCTGTTTTGTCTTCTTATGTTACTAAATCATGCTCATGTTTCACTAATCTAGCAATAGAGAAAAGGGATAGTGCAGGATATGTTTGGTTACAACCTGTGCTCAATCTTTTATTGCTGTAAATGTTTTCTTCAGAATTAACTATGGACATGAATTCTTAATTGATCATGTTTTTCGCTAATTCTATAAATATGAATGATATCTAGAAATTCTTCACTGCTTCTAAATAATATTCTCACTTCTTTTGCATATCAGTCTATTGGAAGATTCTTAACTGCCTTTCATGAACTGGACACACCACACTTAATCACAATTTCAAAGCATTGTTTCTCAGACACTTATCCAGCTCTGCAGCATCACTACTGTATCAACACAGCACACCAAACTACTAAAGGACCACTAACTCCATGCCCAATGGCCTAGAACATATTAGTGAGCACATATATATCTTGATTGAAATCATCACCCAACCAAGTCCAAAAACAAACCTTGAGCATCATAGCTAGCCTAAAATTCTTCTCAAAACAGAGACAAACCTTAAAGAGAGAGCCCTCTCTGATTACAGTTTGGCTAGAAGCTGTAATCCAAAGATTGGTTAGTGGTTACCCCGGCCGTATTCCCTTGGGAGTCAAAGGGAACAACCTGGGTGTTAACATAATTGGCGACTCCACTGGGGATTTCCTCAGGATTTTCTAATTTCTGTATATTTCTTAAAGCTGCTTCAGTCAATTTTCATGCTAGCTTTAAGATATACACAGTCACTCCAAAATCTTGTCTGGCCCTTGTAGACACAAAAATATTCCAAAAACATACTCAAAAACAAGTTCAGAAGCTGGCTCCCAAGAAGAATCCGCGATATACAAGGTCAAACCCTGACCCCAATCCACCAACTGTTTTTGAAAATCCAAATACAATCCCTAAAATCCTTAGGAAGCAGCAAGGACAGGAAACTCTTGCTGATTTAAGTCCTGAGACAGCTTATCCTAACCCTGTTCCAACTCCAATCAAGGTTCTATTTCGGTCTACCCTTGATTCCCCCAGTTCACCATCCACCTCCCAAAGCCCTCCTTTCACACCTCCATCCACTGCACATATTCCCTTGACCAACACTCTAGTTTCTACCGTTCCCACTACCCCTGTTGTACCACTCATTCATGTTATCCCAGTTATCCCTGTCAATCCTATAAATCCTGCAAATATGGCTAATAGATATGCACCCCTGCAGTTGCCTGCTAATGCTGCAGCTCTACCTCAAGACTACCAATCCAAGATTTCATATTTTGACTCCACTGGCCCTTTCACAGCAATTCAGCATGCCAGAAGGATGCAAGACCATTTTGAGAACTATGAAATAGATGATGACAGTGTGAGAATGAGAATCTTTGTTCAGAGCCTCATAGGGGATGTAAGAACTTGGTTTAGATCACTGGCTGTAAATACCATCACAACCCCTGATGAGCTTTATCAAGCCTTTACTAATAGATGGGAGAAAAAGAAAGATCCCCTGCACATACTTGGTGAATATGATACAATCAAACGAGGTCCTCAAGAGACCGTTTTGGAGTATTGTGCAAGATTCAACAACGTATATAACGCAATACCACAGAATTTAAGACCTCCTCCTGATTTAGCCTTGTACAAATTTCCGGATGGTTTTGACCCTGATATGGCATATCAGTTGAAGGAAAGAGCTCCTGAAACCCTTGAAGATGCCCAAAAGGTTGCTGTCACAGTAGAGGCTAACCTGATTGCCAAAAGAAACAGGGCAAGATTGGAAAAGAGAACCACTTTCAAAGAAGAACCCTCAGCCTTTGATCAAAAACTGGATGCAATACTCACTGGTATGAAGAGATTGGGTGATAGAGTAGAATCAGTTGAAAGAAAGTCATCCTGGGAAGCACCACAAAATAACCCTATCAGAAATCCCAATTTTAGGAGAAATCAAAACCCAAACGTGGGCAAGGCCGGTTCTGATCCAGACATAAGACCTCCCTTCCAGGAAAACTATACTGAGGCATCCACTTCGAATGAGCAAACAGATGACACCCACATTAACCTGATGGGCCTGAATGATGAGCAGCAAGTTTTTCTGAGTCAAGAAGATCATAAGGATGATGACATTCAGCAGTTCCAAACCAGGTCAGGTGAGTCATTTGACTTTAAACAAGGCTATGACACAGCTGTTTATGAAGTTCATAAACAATATAAGCTAAGAAGCAGAACTATAAATGTAACACAGCCTGAAAAAACAAAGGATAGCCAGCAGCCCAAAAGAGCCATAGTCACAGAACCAAATGACACAACTGATTCAGTTACAAATGAAATAACCGTTCAAGAAGTCATTGAACCATTGCCTTCAAAACAACAGCCTATGGCTACATCACCCTTGCAGCCCATTCCAAGTAACACTCCTCAAGAGATGAGTAAGAAGGACAAGCCTCAAGATCAAGATAAGAATCAAGAAGAAAACCTAGTGAACAAGGAAAAGGCTGTCACCCACAACACCAAGATCCAATCTGAAAGACCCTTTGACTTAGAAGCTGAAATTGGCAAATTGAAGGTAGCTATCCCTCTCTCAGAACTAGCCAAGAATGACATTTATAAACAACAAATCAAGAAGTCCCTACAACTTACTCGTAATAAAGATAATGTCAATGTATTGGATGACACCCCAGAATTGCTTTTCGGTCCAGAGGTTGATGGAAAGACAGCAGTCACAGGGATCTTGCCTTTCTATGTCAGCCTACATGTTCATGATAAGATACTACACAATGCAATGTTTGACTCAGGTGCCTCTCACAACCTGATGCCTAAATCAGTCATGGAGAGATTGAATCTAGATATTACAAGACCATATAAGGACCTATTCTCATTTGACTCTAGCCAAGTTAAGTGTTTAGGCTTGATAAAAGACTTATGTGTGTCCCTTGTTCAGTACCAAAATAAAACAATTCTAATGGATGTTGTAGTTGCTGATATCCCACCCAAATATGGGATGCTCTTATCAAGATCATGGGGGGCTAAACTCCAAGGTTCCCTACAATTAGACATGTCATATGCCACCATCTCAGTCTTTGGTCAACCTAAGAGGTTATATAGAGAGTCACTTATGAAATACATGGTCAGCAGTAAAGAAAAACCTCAAAACTTTCCCATATATGCTGTCCATTCTGACATAGACTCATATATTCTCTTCAATGATAATACAGGTCCCACAAATGATGAAGAAAACCAAACACTCAAACAAGATCAGCATATAAATGAAGAAACTGTTGTTCAAGAAATAATGATTGAGAAATCAACTAACAAAGCAGTTCAAGAAGGAAAGCCAAATGTAAGCCAAGATTTCAAGTTGTTGATGCTAACTCCCATAACAGTTGACAATTCTTCCCTAAAACAAGATATCCTATGGTTCCTCGAATTTGATGGGTCAGTCAACAAATTAGGGGTAGGAGCAGGGGTTTGGATACATAATAAACAAAACAGTCATGCAGAAGGCCGAGCCTATAGGTTAAACTTCAGATGCACCAACAATATGGCAGAATATGAAGCTCTCTTGCTAGGCCTCAAGCTAGTAAAATCCTTACAAGCCATAAAAGTTTCAATCCTAGGAGACTCAGACCTAGTTATCCAACAAGTAAAGGGTAATTTTGTCACCAATGACAAAAGACTAAGATCTTATAGATCTGCTGCTGCTGAACTACTACAGTCCTTCACTGAATTTCAAATTGCCAAAATTCCTAGAACCCACAACCTGCATGCTCATAGCTTGGCTACATTTGCAAGCACTTGTAAACTTCCTTTTGAACCTCAGCATTGCTTTACAGCCGAGGTAAAACACAGACCTTCTATCCCAAACAATGTCAAAGACTGGCAAGTGTTTGAGGATGATACCCATATAAATCAATTTTTGACTTTGCAGCAAGAATTTTCAGGGCTAAACATTGATATGGAGGCTGCAAGTGATTCACAAACACTAGGTGAACAGCACCAAACAAGTATTTCGCCCAAAACAGCAAACCAAATGTTACATCCAACCATTTTCAACAAAGAAAATTTACAAGAACTTAAACAAATCAGTTGTGAGGAGATAGCTGATAATGAAGCAGAAATTATACAACTGAAGGACAATTTCCTCCCAACACACCTCACTCCCTTGGAAGACATTTTCGACTCAAATGATATTCTCAGGAAGCCGAAATTGCAGCCCCTCAATACTACCATAGAAGAGTGTAACATTGGAACTGCAGAACAACCCAAGATAATTAAATTGTCTGCATCTTTACCACCTGATCAGAAGCCTAAATACATTGATCTCTTTAAAGAATTCCAAGATGTCTTTGCATGGAGTTATGAGGATTTAAAATCCTATGACACCTTTGTTATTCAACACACTATCCCTCTCAAGCCAAATCAAAAACCCTTTAAGCAAAAATTGAGGAGAATCAATCCTATGCTTCTCCCAGCAATGGAGCAAGAGGTACAGAAAATGTTTAAGGCTGGCATCATAGAACCAATCAGATTTTCTGATTGGGTTTCAAACTTGGTTCCTACCAGAAAGAAAACCGGTGAAATAAGGCTTTGTGTTGATCTAAGGAACTTGAATCAAGTGTCCTTGAAAGATAATTACCCCTTACCCAAGATGGATCACATCTTGCAAAGAGTAGTGGGGGCCTCAAGAATTTCTTTACTTGATGGATTCTCAGGTTTCAACCAGATCCTAGTTCACCCTGATGATCAGGACAAAACAGCATTTACAACCCCATGGGGAACCTTCAAATATGTAAAAATGCCTTTTGGATTGAAGAATGCAGGGGCTACATTTCAAACAGCAATGGATATTGCTTTTGCTAAAGAGATTCATGACTTCCTTGTCATTTATTTAGATGATCTCACACCTTTCTCAAAATCTGACCAAGAACATTTGAAACATCTAAGGCAAATATTCATAACCTGTAGGAAGTATGGAATTTCTTTAAATCCCAAGAAATCCCTGTTTGGTTTAGAAGAAGGTAAGCTGTTAGGTCACATCATTTCAAAGGATGGCATTAGAATTGACCCAGACAGGATACAGGCTATCTTGCAAATGCCCCACCCTAGAAACATCAAAGAATTGCAAGCCTTCTTGGGAAAGATTAACTTTTTAAGGAGTTTTATCCCAAACTTAGCAGAATTGATCAGATTACTGAATAACATGCTAAAGAAGGATTCAAAAGTGAAATGGACGGTAGAAGCAAATCAAGCTTTTGAAGGCATAAAGTTGGCCCTTACCCAAACACCAGTCTTAACAAACCCTCAATTTGATAGAGAATTCATTATTTTCTCTTTTGCCTCCCAGCACACCATTGCTGCTGTCTTATTACAGAAAGATGACCAAGGAAATGAGAAACCCATTGCTTTCTTTAGTAGAGCTCTTAGAGATGCACCTCTGAAATATCAAATCATGGAGAAACAAGCTTATGCTTTGGTCAAAGCCATCAAAGACTTTAGGATTTACATCCTATATTCCCATGTTATAGCTTATGTCCCAAGTCCCATTGTGAAAGACATACTTACTCAAGAGAACTTAGAGGGCAGAAGAGGAAAATGGATTGCCAACATCTTGGAATTTGATATTGAAATAAAACCTACAAAACTGATAAAAGGGCAAGGTTTGGCCAAACTAATGACAGAAGCAAACTTTCAAGCCTTAGACATTAACCAACTGGACAGTGAACCGGAGCTGGCGACTCCAAAGATCAACGTAGCCTTTGAACAATCCCCTTGGTATTCTGATATATGTTATGTGTTACAAAACCTGTGTGCTCCCCCAGGATTGTCCAGAACTAAATGTAGGTTCCTAAAAATGAAAGCTTCAAAATTTTGTGTCATGAGTGGCAATTTACTTTGGAAAAACCATGAGGGTATATTGTTAAACTGCTTAATTGAGAGTGAGACTAACAAAATCATGGAAGAGTTTCATGCAGGTGATTGTGGTGGACACTTGTATTGGAAGTCCACTGTGGATAAAATACTGAGGGCTGGTTACTATTGGCCCACCTTGTTCTCTGATGTTAAAAGGTTTTCTACCTCATGTCATAAATGCCAAGTGTTTGAGGGAAAGAGAAAGTTACTGCCACTTCCTTTAAGGCCTATTGCAACAGAGAGACCTTTTCAACAATGGGGCTTGGATTTCATTGGGGAAATTCATCCCTCATCTTCAGGCAAACATAGATGGATCCTCACAGCCACAGAATACTTCACCAAATGGATTGAGGCCATCCCATGTAGACAGGCAAATGATTCAACAATCATTCAGTTTTTGGAGAATAACATATTGTCTAGATTCGGCTGCCCCAACAAGATAATAACAGACAATGCTGTTGCTTTTAGATCCAAGAAGATGGTAAACTTCTGCCACAAATTTCATATTACCTTGGGCCATTCCACTGCATACTACCCTCAAGGGAATGGCCTAGCTGAATCATCAAATAAAAGCCTTGTGAACATCATAAAGAAGGTGTTGGAAGAAAATAAGAAGAATTGGCATAAGAAACTTGTGAATGCCTTATGGGCAGATAGACTAACAACCAAGAGGTCCATTGGGGTCAGCCCATATGAGTTAGTTTATGGATTAGAAGCCAAATTTCCTTCATCACTAGGGGCACCTATCATGAAGTTACTCCAGGAAAGTCAAGCCAAGCCAAATCACATGCAGAGAAGGATAAATCAGATAATATGTCTGCAGCAAACCAGAGTTCAAGTGTATAGCAGAGTTCAAATCCTACAAGAAAAGCTGAAGAAAGCCTTTGACAGAAGAACTAAGGCTGAAGATTTCTTCATAGGGGACAAAGTGCTTAAGTGGGATTCAAGAAGAGAAGACAAGGGTAAGCATGGAAAATTTGACTCCCTTTGGAGAGGACCTTTTGTCATACAAGCACTACAGGGAAATAACACTTATTTTCTGGAAAATTTGGATGGCACTGACTTAGGTGAAGGTCCTGTAAACGGCAGGATGTTGAAGCACTATTTCGACTACTTTCCATGTATATAACAGAGTTTCCCCATCTGTATATAATCAGCTGTATATATTTTCTTTCAGCACATAAATAGTTCAGTTTGAGAAGCTACTACAAATAAGCATAAAGGGGCTTTAAATGCCAGGAATTCCACAGAGGTAATAGCCACCAGTTTTGAAGTACAAGGAGAGAATTTTCAAATTTTGGTAAGAACAGATCAAGGGCCAAGGCATTCTGACCTGCTGTTCTTGGTCTTTCAAGAAGAAAAACCATCCCCGAGTGTTAGCTACCTATACCAATAGGTTTCATTTTTCATGATTGGCATGGGAAGTGCCAATATGATCTACTTTGGGAATGCAAAGATCTCATATTCTGAGGGAAGACACACATTTACATTTGGTTGATGTTGCCCTATCTCCCAATGGGTGATCCAATAGCTTAAGCTGGGTCAGGCCATGTTTCAACTTTTTGTTATAGATTAGAGAAAGAAGTCAGTCCAAACAGTTCAATCTTGGCAGACAAAGTAGTTAGGTAGAAAAAGAAGGTTCCCAATTGTTTAATCTAGGACCCTGGAAGCAATAAGGATAGTTCTAGATAGAAAATCAAAATAAAAAGCCAAAAGAAAAGAAAAAGGCACATAAGGGTCTGCAAGCCTAAGTGCACCCTCCATGAAGAAACAAAAAATGCTAGGCAAGTAGATGGGTAGGTAGATGGGGTTGCAGAAATGTCATTCATTTCAACTGAATCTTGCTGGTCTAACATGAAAGAAACATCAAGGCATAGAGAAGCTTCTCTTCTCCATCATGTTGCAGCAAAGCAAAGGAGCATGTCTAACTTCCTGTTTCCCCCCTTCACATTCATTACTAACATCCCCACACCAGTTGCCTTCACGAAAGAATTCAAGGTCTTATATTGGTTCTTGGTTCTTTAAGAGCCACATTTCTTGTCTAAAATTCTTTTTATTTTGATCTACTCTCTAAACTAAGTTGTTTTCATATAAACTTAGTGTTTCACCCTCTCACCCCTTCCCCCCTTCATATTAACCCCTAACTTCTTATTATCTAAATCCCCTATGTTCCCCTTTTCCCTACTATTATAACACCATGGTGTATAATCCCCTAAACATGTATAATATTCCCCCCTTGTTAGCACTATAGCTAAATAAATTTGTTTAAGGGAGACATTAGTCCACCAGGGACTATGGTCAACCCTGTCATGGGATTACTCCAGCCTCTGGTTTGAGTAATAACCTCCCCCTAATCCATCATCTCCCCTCTTTTCCTAAAGAATTCCATCAAAGAGCCCATTTCCCTTCACTCAAACCTAATCATAACCCTTTTCCCCCCACAGATAAACCCATATCCTGAAAAAACCCACGAAAAACCCAAAACCTATAGTCTCGCGCCACAAAAATTAAATCGAATATTTTAATAATTGGGCGGGACCCAACCCGAAGTTGCACCTTTGATCAAGAATACCCGCCAACCGTTGATCTTCCGCCGCCCCAGATCTAACGGTGGGCGGTCGATATCAGATCCCGACCTGCCTCCCTTTAACGTCCGGGGAGAGGGCGGTAATGGGGGCCGTACCCAGGACGCGTGGCATGCACTGGGGTTGTTCGGAGCCCCCCTCCCCGATACCGCCTATCACCAAAGGTGGTGCGGGGAGACCGCTTACCACCTCCCTAATACCACCCCTGCGGCACCACGTCACCCACACGTCATCATGACGTCGTGCCTCCTCCGCCCGCCCGGCGCTCCGTGGCCCTCCACGTCACCCTGCCACTGTTCTCCGCCCGCCACCATGTCCGTCCACGCTGGCCTCCAGCTCAGCGTCCACGTCACCCTCCGTACCTCGGGCCCGCCATGACGTCATGCTGACGTCATTGGCGGAAAAAGCACCAATGACCCTTTTTGCCCAAATTTGTCGTTAAAAACAGCCAAACTAGCCGTTTGTTGTCATTTTCAAGCGAAAAGGACGCAGCCACTGTTAACCGGTTCACCGCGAAATTGCCTCCGAGCCATCAAATTCAAAGTTGCGGCTGCCATCACTTGTCAATCCAGCTGCAGTGAGCTCCCCCTGCTCGGCCCGAGGACGTTCAGTTCTATTTTTCCAGGTATTTACCTCAAATTCCTTGTTCCGCCCCTATGCATGCTGTTTCTATACGAATTCTCCACTAAGCATCGCTCAAATCCTAAATTACACACTGTCTACTACTGAATTTGCAATTAAATCAACCTGCATTGCCCCAGCTCCAAGAATTTGACATTCAAACCATAATTCACGGCTTGAAATTTACATATTTAGCCCCGAGTTGCCCGGCATTGTTCCCTTTTGCCGGGTGGAGGCCCAAGTCTGCATGTCACCAAATTGAAGCCCGCACACCCTCTGCAATCATCCTCACCAATTCACAATCCCTGTGAATTTACCAAAAAACAGCAGAGACAAGTCTGCCAAGCCTGCTTATTCCACTTTGAAGATAATTTCAAGCATTATTTACAGTCAGCCAGTCACTTAAGCTTTGGGGAACCTTGCAAACCATTGCACTCACCTGGTTCAAATTCAGACTACACAATGGCTGCTCCTGCACCCTCAGCCCTTAGTGTTGCTCCTACAAATGCACCAAATAAAGACCATGAGTCCTTGCCTCTTGCTGACAGGGACTACCTCATTGAAGACTTTGTGGGTAACAAGGACTTCTTGCAGACCTTCAGGAAATTAAGAGATGACTACCTGAATGGCCAGGATACATATGGGATATGGGAGTCAAACTGCCATACTACTGTCTCCCCTCTGTCAATGTTTTTCCTGAGATTATTCGCCTATGTGCTGAAAACTATGATGTGCAGCAGAGAGCTATCAAGTCTCCATCTGGGAGCATCCTCTTTCACATTAATCCTGAATCCATCAAACTGAGCTTATGTTCCCATTTTCCATGAATTATCTGCTGGACACTGGTGCCAAGATGACCAGTGAGGATATTCAGAAGATCACCAGGACATTTATGAGACCTGAATGCCAGCCCATAGGGCCACCTCCCTACTTAGATGTCTATTTTACTGAGGTAGGTAGACTATTGCTGGACATGATTGCTTATGTATTGGGATACAGAACCAGCGAACATGTGGATGAAACAATGCTGGTATTGCTAGCTGCTTACAGCCCAGGCCAACCCCCTGCCCGCAAATATAACTTTTCCAAGTTCATAGCTAACAAGATTCATGATCATTTGTTCAAAGTAGACAGACAGGGTGTCTTCAAGTATTCATCCTATATATACCACCTTTTCATGTACTATCAGTCCGAGGTTTTTCCATGCTACATCAAAAAGCTGGATTATAAAGGGGAAAGAAGATCTGTTATCTTTTGGACATCTGTCTATCACAAAGTCAAAAATTCACCCTATTCCTATTGTGAATTTATTGACCAATTTGTATACCCCGTCTCTTGCTTATTGATGAGGTCCCCTCCTCCCAGAATATCAACTGAAATACAGAAAGTCCTGCAGCTCTCCAAGAATTACAAAATAGGTGATTGGTACCTATATGAGGATCATACAGTCATCAGAGTCTATGGCTGTGAGCTCTGTCCATACAGGCTCCCAAAATATGTGCCTATGAGGATATTTGCCTTGGAGTATTATAGGCAGTTAATTCACTCTGACCTCACTCACTTTCACAGCTCCAAAAAGAAAGCCCATCTCAAGTTCAAGCACCAGGTGGGCCCCTTCATCATGAATAAAAAAGAGGGATGGGAAGATGTTGACCTAATCCTCAAAGACAAATACAAGCTATCACACAGTTTCCGGTGGGTCCCTTACAACCCTGAAGGCTTCATTACTGCTAGAAGAGTCAAGTACAGGCTACTAGGTTATAAGCATTGCAAATATCCACACATTGAAAAATATGCTAACCAGCAAGAATGGCAGCAGGATACTTTAATTGAAAAATTAACTGAAGAAGGGATAATGCAAAAGAATGTCAAGGAATTGGAAAAGACTCTTGACCTAGATTCTGTGCAGCAGGTACCCTTCAAACGACCACACTCAGCAGGAGAAGGGACCTCGGCCTCAAGAACTGCACCAGCCACACAGGCACCTTCTACAGCAGCACCAGGTACAAACAAAGGGAAAGGAATAATGGGTGGTGAAGAAGAAACCGTGAAAGAAAAGCCTACCCCTTCAAGTGAGCAGCAACCAGAGCAGCAACAAGGGCAACAACCAGAGCAGCAACAAGAGCAGACTCCCCCTCCACAAACTGAGCCACAAACAGCTCCAATTTTGCAGACCCCAGCATAGGAGGAGAGGGGCACAAAAGGAGACAGAGAAGCGTCCACTCCAGCTAGTGGATCCTCCCATCAACCCCAGACCAAAAGGCAAAGGGCTGACTCCCCAGAGGTAGAAGACATCACTGAAGAAGTCCTTGACAGTTCAAGGAAAGACAGGGAGGGCAGCCAGCATACAGGTACAGGCTCCTTTCAGCAAGAGCAAGGATTACAACTTGGTTTGGAGGTGTCCTCCTCCTCTCAGCAGAGCAAGAAGCCCAAAAGCACTAAGGCTTCTTTCAAGCAAATTAAGGCACAGAATGACTTGCTGAGGGTGGAAGTCTATAAACAATTTCTAAATGCAACACCAGCCCAGAAAGAAAGGCTAATGTCTGTATATGACATTCAAGAGGAGAAAATGATCCTCAGCCATTTCAAACCTACAGTGCCCCATCCAAAATCAGCGGCAGATTATGTGAAGACAAGGGTGGAGGTCCTAGCCAAAGACATCCATCCCATGGACCAAATTGAACTCCACAAACAGACTGGAGAAATGGTCTATGCAACCTTGGTAGACAGGGCAACCATGGCCCATGAACTAAAAAAGTCACTAAAAAATACCAACACTCAGTTGGATTTTGAAAGAATGTCCTCCCTAGCCAAAGACAACAGAATAAAATCACTTGAGGACATTATTATCGACCTAGGACATGATCCTAAGGATCCGAAGGGTGTAAGGGCCCTTATGAAGAAAAAGGAGGATGGCCTCAATGCATTAAAGAAGAGGTTAAAGCTGCTGCCCACAGAGCACCCTCAAACAGCAGAGCTACAAAAGGAAAAGCAGGTTGATGAGCAACTGGACCTCATAATGCAGTTAAACCAGAAGGTCCTCGATTTGGAGAAAGAGCTTGAAGGGGCATTACAAGATAAACAGAGAGAATCTACATCCCAAGCTCCTCCAACTACTTCAACCACTGCAACAACTACAGAGGCAGCAGTGGCCCCCACAACAGAAGCAACACCAACAACAACAGCTCCAGATTCCAGCACAAGCGTGGAAGAATTGACTAAGGCCGTTAAAGAAATGGAGCTCCAGGAAAATGAAATAAAACAGGCCAAGGAAAAATTGACAGAATTAGATGCCAAATATGACAAATCAAAAATAACTGTGGCAGAACAAGGCAGAGAAATAAAGGCCTTAAAGGAAAGAATAAAGGCCTTGGAGAAAGAGTTGAATCTGGAAAGCACCATGGTTGAAATCAAAAGGATTCTATGGGCCAAAATTGACCAATACATCACTAAGCAATGGAAGTCAATTAAAACCATACATGAACAGATGGATTTAATTGGCCAGGCACAGACAAAGATTCAAAGGGCCAAGACAGCGCTGGGAAACAGGCCTGACCAGGCCAATAGAATGATAGACTTTTTTAACAGGCAAGAAAAGGAGGAACTGGCAGCCATTGGCATAGTCAACAGAACAGAGGTTGTCCTCATAGCTAAGAAGGTACTCACTCTCAGGAATTATGTACAAACTGTGGAGAGGAAGTGCTATGAAATACAGGCTGAGGTGGATGAGTACCAACTCAAAATGGCAGCGCTGCAAGCAAAAGGACTGCCTAGCCTACTAAGCGGTGCAGGAAGACTGGTCTCCAGAGAGCAGTACACCAACATGATGGCAACTTACATTGAAAATCAAATCACTGCATCTGGCAGTACTTCTGTGGAAACAGGGCCTCCAACAGGACAGAGCTTATACAATAAACTTGAAGGCCTGTTTTTTATTGAAAATGAGGTAAAGCACCTTTTTGAAATTCCTCCAAATTTTTACAGATATACAGAGGCCGATGAAACTTTAGTAAAAATTCGGAGACATCAGTTGCCCAAGGAGGATTGGTGGCAGGCAATGCTTCAAATTCTGCCACGATAGCTCCAGTTGCTCGGTCATTGCCAGCTCCAACTCACTAGAAGACAAACAGCAGAATAAAGTTAGCATTTAAGGCAGCTGAAAGGTGACTAAGCACATGGAGAACGACAGCTAGCCCAAAGGATAAGAAGATACGCAAATTTTGGACAGCGTACCCTCAACCGACTCCAACAGCCACCAAGTCAACAGTTTCTGACTATTTTGGACAGCTAAAGCACTGAAGAGTTATTACAGCATTAACTTTCTCAGCTACAAGGCTTCAGGAGTTGGCATAATATTAATGAGCCATTAACTCATTTCTTTGATATTTTCCTTATGTAAATTTTGTATATATACCCCCCTTAGCAACGCATAAGGGGTTGGTGATTTTCACTCTGAGGCAAATGTATTGTACACTTTCAGATTATCTAATACAAAGGGCTGGACCAGCTCAGTGATTTCCTGAAACTTTGATGTCTTGCTGATGACATACGTGCTGTTGCAGAATTCTTGTGCTGTCTGATGAAATAATAAGTTTTCCTTAATCTCTGTTTTGTCTTCTTATGTTACTAAATCATGCTCATGTTTCACTAATCTAGCAATAGAGAAAAGGGATAGTGCAGGATATGTTTGGTTACACCCTGTGCTCAATCTTTTATTGTTGTAAATGTTTTCTTCAGAATTAACTATGGACATGAATTCTTAATTGCTCATGCTTTTTCGTTAATTCTATAAATATGAATGATATCTAGAAATTCTTCACTGCTTCTAAATAATATTCTCACTTCTTTTGCATATCAGTCTATTGGAAGATTCTTAACTGCCTTTCATGAACTGGACACATCACACTTAATCACAATTTCAAAGCATTGTTTCTCAGACACTTATCCAGCTCTGCAGCATCACTACTGTATCAACACAGCACACCAAACTACTAAAGGACCACTGACTCCATGCCCAATGGCCTAGAACATACTAGTGAGCACATATATATCTTGATTGAAATCATCACCCAACCAAGTCCAAAAACAAACCTTGAGCATCATAGCTAGCCTAAAATTCTTCTCAAAACAGAGACAAACCTTAAAGAGAGAGCCCTCTCTGATTACAGTTTGGCTAGAAGCTGTAATCCAAAGATTGGTTAGTGGTTACCCCGGCCGTATTCCCTTGGGAGTCAAAGGGAACAACCTGGGTGTTAACAACTAGGATAGATCTATAACTTGTACGGGCGCAGTTTCATCCGTGAGTGCATGTTGCGCCCCTTGTTGTACCTATTCCTTTTGCAACTCATTCTCTCATCTATGAAGCTCCTTTTCTTTCTTGAGTTGACGCTTCAGCACATGCAACTCCTTCTCTGTTCAGTTCTATTCCTTCACGGGATCTTCATGTTGCACTGTCACCTCATAGCTTGAGTCTCTAAATTTTCTTTCATCACAAGTGGATCTGCTTGAGCTTGCAACTTTGTTCCGCCTCTGTGTTTTCAACAAACTTCCTCTTGCATTTGTTGCATCCGGTATGCTGCCTTCAACTATTGTTGATGGTGCTACTTGTTGTGATGTTTTTTCCATCATATCTTGATGTCCTTGTCTATGAACAACTTGATGTCTTTGTGGGTAGGAAATTTCATAGACACTTGATCGACTGCATCCCCAAGTGTGCTTTGAATGGTGTCTTCAACTCTTCTCTCTCAGAAACCATTGTACCTGTGCTACTGAGAGACAGATGAACACCTGCAATACCTATGTGACTGACCATGAAGGTTGCACAATTTCGTCTAGAGATCAGGAGACTAACTACCAAAACTGCGCAAGGCATAGTCTAGGCTGTCAGTAGGTTGACTGACTGCTGGAACTGTGCAATGAACAGTCCAGCCTAGGCTGTTGAGGACTAAAACTGCGCAATGAAGAATTTCAATCAGCAGTGACATGCAACCAACAAACTGCATTGGGAATTTTTTTGGGCCAAGAGGACACTATCTCCAAGAATTGCGCAATGCATTCCTGGAGGTCAGTGCCTGGCTAGACTTGCACAATTTCTGGAGGGAAGGCCTAGCCTTCGCTTCCGGAAATGCGCAGTGCTAGCCAAGAATGGCATGGTTCGAGCTAAGGCAGCCCAACCTGGCTAACCCTCAATTTATAGATAGTTTCCTGGCCATAAGTTCCATGGTAGAGGAAATGTATAAGGACTTTAGAAAACATAAAGATGAAGATGCATCAGGCTCCAAACAAGATAAAGGAGAAGAAGAGTCTCTCCTCCATGATCACTCAAAAGGCAAAGGGAAAGAAGAAAGCTTTCTCACACCTCCTAATAGCCCTGAACATAAAAATATGACCTCCTTGATTAAACTAGATGTTAAATTTGATTTACCAATATATGATGGAGATTTGAATGCAAAAAAGTTGGACAATTGGATCAGACAAATTGATGTTTATTGCAGAGTGCAGAGTATCGATTCAGATAAGAGAAAGATTTAGTTGGCTAGCCTACGCCTTGGAGGCACTTCCTTGGATTGGTGGGAAGACATGACCCAAGCTGACATGAAGAGACATGCTAAGACTCTTTTTGTCTGGAGTGAATTTGTTTCTGCAATCAAAAAGTAGTTCTATCCACTGGCCTACATGCAGCAGGCCATGATGAGCTAGCAAACCCTTCATCAGTTGAAAGGGAAAAGTGTAAAAGGTTACACCCAAGAATTTAGGAAGAGAGAATTGATTCTAGGAAACTCATTAGACTCACCTGAGACTTTGTTGAAGTACATCAGTGGTCTACACAGCTACATGAGGCACACTATCCTCATGTTTAATCCCACTTGTATAGATGAGGAATTTGTTCAAGCTATGCATCTAGAAACTAGAGGAAAGAATGGAAACCCAGAAGTTGGGGGATCATCCCAACCCACTACAAGAAATAATAAGGAGAAAATAAAATAGAAACGGAAAGAAAGGAAGTCCATACTGCAAAGAAAAGAAAGTCTTCATGCACTCACTGTAAGAAGGATGGACATGATGATGAGCACTGTTGGATTCTGCATCCGGAACTGAGACCTAAGAAGTTCGAGGGCAAGAAGAAGAAGACTGTTGCAGCTTTTCAGAAAGATTTGGGGTAAGACTCAGGAGATGAAACAACCATTGCAGCCACAGGTATAAAAGGTAAGAATTCTGAAGCATCTACTAGTAATTTTGCACAATCTACTATTGATGAAGAAAATGAGAGAAAAATGCATGAGCTTTTCCATATTCGAGTTATTTCCAAACATCAAAAGATTGATACTTTTTTTGATAGTGGCTCACAAGTAAATTTAATTACTGAAGCAATTGTAAAAAAGTTGGGATTACTTACTACACCTCACAAGAAACCATACCCATTAGGATGGTTAAGTGATAAAGCACAACTACAAGTGACTAGACAACACAAACTCAAGTTTTCTTTTGGGTCAGCATTTGTAGATGAGGTTGAGTTAAACATAATTTCTTTGGATATATGTGGAATTATTTTAGGAAGTCCTTACTTGTATGATATAAAAGCTATTTTCTATAGAGTTGAGAACAAGTATCTGCTCGTTAAAGATGGAATCGAATACTTTGTAAGAGCTCATAAGCTCAAGAATAATTACACTCTCATAAACTCAGGGCAGATGAAACAAATGATGAATTCATGCAAACAATTTTGTTGATGGTTGTAAAGGAAAAGAAATCTGATAAAACTAATGTATTTGAGGGCTGTGATGCTAAACAACAAGCCGATTTAGAAAAAGTTGTTTCAGAGTATGATATCTTGTTTCAAGAACCTAAAGGTCTGCCACCCAAAAAGGAAATAGTGCATGAAATTAATTTATAGCAAGATGCTCCATTGCCTAACATTGGAATGTATAGGTTGTCCGATTTAGAGAATGCAGAAATCAAGAAGCAGGTGCAAGATTTGCTCAAAAAGGGGTTCATGAGACCTAGCACATCACCATGTTGATCTCCAATCGTTTTGGTGAGAAAGAAGGATGGCTTGTGGGAGAATGTGCATTGATTATTGAGCACTAAATAAGATAACAAGTAAAAATCGTTATCCCCTTCCTCGCATAGATGATCTATTAGATTAATTGAAAGAAATTGTTTATTTTTCCAAGTTAGAATTGCATAGTGGATATCATCAGGTCAGAGTTGAAGAACAAGATGCATGGAAGACTACTTTCAAAACAATGCAGGGATTGTATGGGTGGTTGGTTATGCCTTTTGGCTTAAATAATGCTCCTGCTACTTTCATGAGAATAATGAATGATGTACTCAAACCTTTTCTTGATGATTTTGTTATTGTATATCTAGATGACATTTTGATATTTAGCAAAACATGGGAAGAACATTTAAAGCATGTTAAGCAGACACTAGATGTTTTGAAAAGAGAAAAACTTTATGCTAAACTCTCAAAATGTGAATTTGGCAAAACATCTTTGAATTATTTGGGACATATAGTAGGGGGTGGTGAATTGAAGATAGATCCCTCTAAGGTGGCAGTCATTGTAAACTGGCCTAAACCCAAATTTGCTACAAAAGTTAGGAGCAGCACAATATTGGAGAAAGTTCATTTCTAGCTTTTCCTTAATTGCAACTCCCTTACATGCTTTAACAGGATTGAACAAAGTGTTTCAGTGGGGAGGCAAACAACGGAAATCCTTCGACACCTGTACAGCACCAATACTAGCACTGCCTATTCTTAAAAGACCCTTTGAGATCCAAACAGATTCCAGTGACTATGGCATGGGAGCAGTGTTGACACAGCACGGTAAACCCATATGTTATCATTCTAAGACATTTAATTCTATAGTAGTTAACTATCCTACATATGATAAAGAATTGTATGCATTAGTACAGAGTGTGAAAAAGTGGAAACATTACTTAATGGGAAAGGAAACATTAATACATACTGATCATCAACCACTTCAAAATCTACAATCCCTAACTAAGTTGCAACAATCAATACACTATAGATGGATGGGTTTTCTACAACAGTTTCATTTAGTCATCAGATACAAAAAGGGCATACACAATAAAGTTGCAGGTATGTTACTAGACCCATTATAAATGCATATACTATACTTAAGCATAATTCTGTGTTACATGAGAGCTACATTGAACAATATGCTTAAGATCTAGACTTTAAAGATGTATATGCAACTTTAATTCAAGGAAAACGAGTAGAAGAATTGGATTATCATATTAAGAACTGACTCCTATATCATTGTGGGAAGCTATGCATTCCACAAACTGAAAGAGTAAAGATAATTCGAGAAGCACACACTTCTCTACTATCAGGTCACTTTGGGGTAAGTAAAACAGTTCCACAGCTATAAAGGTTTTGTTATTGGCCAAAAATAAACGAGACAGTTTCTAGATATGTAAGAGGGTGTACTATGTGTGCTAAAAGCAAGCCTAGCAATAGAAAACTAGGCTTGTATACTCCATTACCAGTTCCTTCTCATCCTTGGGAAAGTGTTTCCATGGACTTTGTTGGAGGATTGCCCAAATCTAGGAAAGGTCATGATTATCTGTATGTTTTTGTGGATAGGTTCAACAAAATGTGTATTTTGATACCTTGTAATAAACAGATTACAGCTCAACAAACTACAAAATTGTTCTTTCAACATGTATGGGTTCATTTTGGATTACCCACTTCCATTATATCTGATCGAGACACCCGATTTGTGGGAAAGTTTTGGTCAAGTCTGTGAAAACTAATGGACACCAAACTAAATAAAAGCACAGCTTTCCATCCACAAACCAATGGCTAGACAAAAGTAGTCAACAAGACAGTGATCCAGTTACTCAGGGGATATTGAAACAAGCATCCTAATCTTTGGGATGAACATTTGTGTTATGTGCAGCATGATTAGAACCAAGCCAAACATTCTTCCACACAAAGATCTCCTTTCAAGACCTGTTTTGGTTTCACACCAAGGTCTCCCTTGGATTTTTTCTTTGGTAAGGACAAAACAATTGAGGGACACAGTGATGTGGACAGGGCAACTAGGTTCATCAAAAAAATCCAAGAGATCCAGCAGGCAATACAGGAATAGCTGGAAAAGAGCCAGGCCAAATACAAAGCAAGGTATGACAAGCATCGAATGGAGCATAGTTTCCAAGTTGGTGATCAAGTCTGGCTGTATATTAGCAAGGACAGGATGCAAGGTGAAGGTAAAATGCTGAAGCTTATCAGGTATGGACCTTTCAAGATACTTGAGAAAATTGGTGAGAATGCTTTTCGCCTTGATCTACCAACTTACATGCACATATACTCAGTCGTAAATGTAGATAGCTTGAGATTGTTTGAACCTTCACTAATTGAGGATCCCGAAGAGTAGATTCAATTGCCTTCTATTGATGACCTGCTACCTGAATATCTTAATGAATTGCAAGAAGACACAATTTTGGACAGGAAGGTGAGAACGACATGCAGGGGAGATGTTGAGTACCTCAGAATTGGGCTCAAGGGTTCAAAGCCAATCAATGCAAAATTGATAGAGATTGGACAGGTGAGAAGGTTGCACCCTCACTTAGTCGATGCTTGAAAACCAACTTTTGGTGGTCCAAAAGCTTTTTCAGTGTGAAGGCCGTGATCCGAATTGGATCCTTGAAAATTATCAAAGTTCTATGACTATTTCAAATTATGTCAGACTTCAAAATCTTGTGAACAATGAGCTATCAGGAAGGATCTCTGGACAATGGCAGTTGTGGCCAGCACAGAACAACGAGGACCCTCAGTCAAAGTGTGCTAATCGTTGGCCCATGGAGATCGTGCAGTGGTGCAAACTAACAAATAGGGAGTCCAAATCAGAAAACAGAGGTTGTTTCTGATGCGCATCGCAAGATAAAAACCTCATAGAAGGAAAAGCCCCAATACCCGGTCATGTGAAAAACAGGTAAAACCATGGGAAAAGCGCTCAAACCGATAGGCGGGTCCCGCGCTCCAAAACCAACGGAATATCGGAGGCATTGCGGGTGCTAAGCAGGTTTGTCAGATGACCGAGTGATGTCATACATTGAATGACGTGTGTCCGACAGATGAGAGAGAAAACTGCTCTCATTGCGGGCTAACAGTCAAGCAAGTCAACCGCACGATAAAAGCAATGACCATAGGATTTCGAGGCCCTAAATCAACGACGGAGGTTGCACACGATGGAGGACTGGATTTGACGGAAGAATAGGCTGAGGCATATGAAACTTGGGGTCTGATGTGACTAATGAGCTGGCAGATGAATCATTTCGCAGACTAACCAAAATAACAGTTGTTCGGGGAAGAGTTGGTGCTTAGTTCATAAGGAGACAAGTGGCCACCTCTTTGTGAAACATTACACAGTGGTGATGACACAGAAGCAAGGAATTCCAGTGGACAGAGGTAGGCGATCCGAAGAGCTGGGAGAGGAAGCGAACAGTCAAGGGATGGATTGGATTTAAGCCACAAATAGACAGAGAATAGACAGGAGATTGAAGAGGCAAAATAGAGGGTGAAGCAAGAAGTAGAGAATAGAGAAGTGGAGCTGACCTACAAAGCTAAGGCAACATCGAGTAGACAGAATCCAGGAGGCTTGAGAGGTTCAAGCAATCCCTATGCAGATATTTGTCGGGAACTGAGTACCAAATTGGACTCATCTCATTAAGACCAATTGAGGTCGAGACTTGGTAAGGGGGAGTTTGTGTACTCTAGCGGCTTGGGGAATCCAAGTGCCACCCTACTAAGTATCATCTATTACAGGAGACTCAAATTGAGTGCCTCATTGTAAAAACTCTGCTTAAAGACACAATAAAAAAGGCCACCACTGAAAGTTGGACCAGGAGATGTAGCCCAGGAGGATTGGGTGAAATCCTTATTAATTTCTTGTGTTTTTGCATTTGCTTGTTGTGTTCCTCTTACTGTTTTCCAATGCCTATGTATTTCGCAATCTTATCAATCCGTTGCTTAAAATAACATAAGCACACCAGTACATGATTCTATAATACCTACATTAATTGACTGAGATCATACATAACTGATTTTCATATCAAGCGTCTGGTGGATGATTTTTGATAAAATCAAGGTTGCAACGTGCATGCCACAAATCTAGGGAAAGAAACACTTGGTGGGAGGTTTATGAAATGATCCTTGCACGTAACCTCCATCTGCCAAAAATATATCCCTGAAACAAGGGATGCCTTTGCATGCTACCTTGGGAGGAGCAGCCCATGCATGAAAATCATTTTTGCTCGATCTCGGAGGGAATCGATCAACTCAACTGCACATGCAACAATTTTCTCAGTTGGGAGGAAAATAATTCGCATTTCTAGGAGGGATCTGGGCTGCCTTCCTAGAGGGATTGCACAATTTTTGGGCAGAGCAACTGACTGCTACCCAAAATTGCACAATTTCTAGGCTAAGTAGCCCTGCTGGGAGGAATTGCACAATTTTCTCAGTGAATAGTGACAGGCAGATTCAGACAATTCTAGAGCCCAGTAGGCTACCAGACAAAATTGTGCAACTTCTAGAGGGAAGGTTGGTTGCCCTCCAAAATTGCGGAATTTCTTGAGGGAGCTTCTCAGCCTTCAGCTGGACCAAGTCTGGTGAAATAGCTTGTGAGGGGGGATGCAATAAGCTTTGATGGACAGGCTGTCATTCTGCAAGAAAATCTCTAAATCTTGTGTACTCGACAAGACAAGACATGTTGTTGTTAAAGGTTGGTAGGGAGGCTCCAAAAAGAAGCTAATGAAAAATATTGGAGGGTGGTTGTAGCTGCTACAACACTTGGCGACACGCTCATAGAACTCCAGCTCTCTTAATGGGCCTTGTTTGTGAAAATCAATTCTAACACCTCCGGAAATATTGTTTAGTTCTCAGTTCATCTTGGTTTCCACACTTGCTTGATTGTAAGATGTAGCATCTGCCAAGCCCTTGGTTGGTCGACACACATTCCAAACCAAGTCAACATAGTTGTTTCGATTGGGGTTAAGGGGTATATTGGTGCACAAGCAGTATAGTCATCAGAGTTTTAGTTTTATCTCTGGTGTTGCTCCACTACCAACAGGCCTGGATAGTACCCCAGCAGAGTCACGCAGGAACATAATAATTGCTCCACTGCCAACGAGCTTGGTCAGTACCCCGACGGAGTTACTTTCATCACCTCTCTATGAAAGAAGCCTTTCTCTTCTTTCACCTTATTCATTTTCATTTTTTTCAAACTTTTTTCACTTTTTCATTTTTTTCATTTTTCATATTCATAATTGTGCATAACACTTATTCATTTCAGAGGCGGAAGAGGGATCCAGACTTCTTGAGAGCGGAAGAGGTTGTTCCTTCAGAGAGGCATTTTATGTATACCTCTAATGTGCTTTTTAAGGTTTTCCCCCTCAACTTACTCTACTTGACTGAGCTGACAAGGATTAACCCAAAAACAACTGACTAGAGTAGGTGATACTAGTTAACGCACAAGTGTTGTGTTTCCACCAAGGTTCACTTTGAATAATACATATTTTCCATTGATGTATCATGGACCGAAGACAACAAGTTCTTACATAAGAGAGTGGACAAATAATAACCAAATGTTGATAGTTGTACAAGTCCTCTCGTACTTTACCTAGTTTGTTTCAAGAGTCGCACATGGTCCATACAAAACTAACCTACGAATAATAACAAGAAAACAAACCAAAAAGCAAAGCAAGAAGTAGAAGAAAATGTGAAAGCAAAGTGAGTGAGAAAACAAACAAACAAGTAAACAAACACACAAATACAGAAGCAAACATGTATGCAAGAAAACAACCCAAAAGAAAACACTACTCCTACTCCTAAGCTAACAGTGCATGGGTCATCTCACGTGAAGTGATACTTCCAATGCAGCCACTGACGCATTGGTTGACCCATGTTGGTGAAGGCACGGTTTGTGAACATTGCAGTTGCACAAACCAAAAAGCATGAAATATATAACGATGAAGACGAACACACTCCAAGCTTAGAAGCGACTACATAACAAAGATGAGTGAAAGTGTATGACATGCACTCTGTGGTGCTGCCATGGTGTTGTGCTACACTACGTGCAGATGTTGAGTGTATGCATTCTCTTGACTGTGACATGCAAACAAACGTGAGAAAGGTAGACCACTTACGTTGTGCATGTGTTCTTGCTGTGTAAGATTCCTCTAATGCATGAGCGATGGGATCATGTAATTTGAGTGGAGGAAGCGAAATCTGGGTGTTTGGTTGATCTTCAATGCAAAGCAGAGAGTGATGATGAGCCTTGAGTGTTTCAACAATTTCCCGACCGGAAGTGAAACCAACCTCAGGATGTTGAGGGCCTGACATAACCATCAGCTCAGGTTGAAGTGCCTCAACATTCTGCAGGATTTTGACTTCGTTGACAGATAGATCATTGAAGACTAGTGTCTTAGACAAATTAACAACAATTGAATCAACATCGTGACCATATGAATAAGTAGAGAGATCATGACAACCAATATCAAAAAATTCAGGATGTTTGTCAGCATCCTCATGATTTGATGAATTGGGTAGAGGGGTAGATGAGAAGCAAAGATGTTCACCCTCTGTGTTTTCAGAAATGCCAGATGATTGATTGGATGGAATTTCGAAGGAAGATGTGTCCTCTCTACACTGTGATGACAAACTGACATCCAACGTGTACTATGAGTGATCAAAAGTAAGAACATTCAAAAATGGGTTTTCACAGGGGAAATCAGCAGTGGTAGAATCACAAGGGATGTCAGGATAAAGCGAATGAGGTAGGGCTAGAAGGGATTCATCCTTCATTACGGTTTCTTCTTTAGATTCCCACACACACTCATCATGAATGATGGCGCAAGTTGGTTGCATAACACCAACTTTGTCGACAATTTGATCCTCGTTCACAACAGGTGAGGAGTCTGGAATGGGAAAACACAAGACAGTACAATCCATAGGATCAACAGAATGCAGGGATGGAGGTTGAGGGAACGAATCCACGTGAAAACCAACAAGATTTCAAGTCAAATCTGCACAGATATCAAGATAAGGTGGGGTGGGATGATGTGACATTTCAACAGATGTGTGTGCATGATCTCCCACATCACTCCACGGTGGTCGAGATGTTTGATGAGGTGAAGGCGGACAACCACTTGTGACAACAACTGCTCCTGCCTGTGATTGTGCAACTCCATCATCGAAGTGTGTTGAATGGGGTTCAGATATGTGAAGAAGATACTCAAATATTCCATAAAGAAATTCCCAATCAATTTTATCTTCAGGAAATCGGTATGCAAGATTACAAAAGTATGTGTAACAATGATCAACAAATTCATCGGGTGCTTTTCGTAATTTTAGAATTTCTTGATCGAGTGCTTTATGGTTAATGTGATTGAAAGCATGGTCTATCTCTGTGACCAGATGAGCAAGAGAATGAATAGATTTTTGTGGCTGTGTGGCACACCAGTGCATTGGGTGCCCTCAAAGTGTGTAGATGAACAATGTGCAGGTCATGTATTCCTCAAAGATTCCATGTCTTTCACATGAGCCTACAATGTCGACTGCATGCCTAACCAAGGCTGCGTGGCCTCCACCATCAAGTATTTTATGTGACAGCTTATCTGAGAGCTTTTCTGAGATAATGAATTTGTTTCCATAATACACACTCTAGAATATAAACTCTATAGTTAGCCATGATAGATATGTAGAGATTCAAAACAGATGCAAGGACTCAGCTTGTCATCTGGCCCTCCTTCTAGCGCGAAAATGTTGATGATGCTAGACCCGCCAACATGTAAGGGGATCTCCCTGGTAAGAAGTCCCAATTAGACCTCAAACCCTTTGGTGTAGGAGTCCCAACAATGGGTCGTACAGTGATGCCTTGACTGTGATTTCGCACAGAGGAAAGTAAGATGTCCTTTTTGGTAGCAAGGGTGTGACAGCTGTAGTAAGTCAAGGAAGGTGCATGAGAGGTTCTAACACACTGAGGGTGAGGTGAGTGCACCCCTTCAAAACTTGTAATAGTACGCGACTTGGAAGAGAACACATGAGTGAAGATGCATCACAAGCTGGAAAGAAAGTTAGAGAGTAATCCAAAGTGATGGTTAAACCAACAACACATTTCAGAAAGATTCATACATACTTATATAGAATAGTCCATACATGCATGCGTAACCAAAAAAATACATATATCATTTAGAGTAAACCAGATAGCATAGAATACAATACAACATATGCATGAAATATGTTGGCTCTATTATATTAAGAAGTGTAAGTTCCAATCATACAATACATCCATTTCCAACCACTAATTCTGACAGCGGAACGTTACAGCCACAACCGCTTACTCCTCCAAAGAGATATACTAGCTCTGCGCAGTGGAGAAGACAAGGCTCATTACAATACTTTCCAATCTCTCTCTAAGATAGTCCTATCGGAAGCTTGGCTGACGAAAAGCATTTACAATGAGTTATGAGGTTCTATTTATAGAAAAGGTTGGGGTGACCCTTGACATTTCCCTTTGTGATAGTTCGTCTACCCTCATGACTCTTCATCTACCCTATGACTGTTACATCCAACTATCGACACTTGAAATTCCACTTGACAAGACATTACATTAAAATGCACATGTGCCCATGTGAGACAAAATGGCTTGAGCAAGCCATGTAAGACATCACTGACACTCGGTCCGTTGTGATGAGACCAACTCTTTGACATGCTTGTGATGGTGAAGGTGGTGAGTTGATGCCAAGCTTGGTCATTTGTGATGGTGTGCATGTGCTCCATGGTGAAATCTTGCTGAAGCAAACTCTTGCCTCCGTTACATCCAAGTGCATTAGTATTGCTCCACCATCCAACTCATCTGCTAGCATGCACATGGTCTTCTTATGTGTGGACGAACTGGCAACACAGTATTGCATAGTGCCCGTGCTGATCTTCAAGAATGTGCTGGTGGTCATGTGCATCAACTTGTAGAGGTACATGTTTAGCTCCAGTCGGACTTAATTCTTGTCTTCGCCTTAGTGAGTGTGCCAAATGGGTGGGATCGCATGCATGCAGACAATGACATGCACATTACAGCATTCCTTTACATGTGATTAACAACATTGCTCGCCTTGTCTACTCCGTGCCAGCTACTGGTATGAAGCTATTTGAGCAGGTCCTAGACACGACAGTTATATATTGTGACAATAAGAGTGGGATCCGTTTGGCAGAGAATCTTGTGTTCCATGACAAGTTCAAGCACATAGAGATCTGATATCACTTCATTCGTGATATGGTATAGAGAGGAGTCGTTTGACTCCATCACATATCGATAGATGAGCAGATTGCAAATATTCTCACCAAGTCTTTTCCGAAAGGGAAGTTCTTGGTCGTTAGAGATCAGCTTGGACTGATGGACGTGACCCCTCCTGATAAGGGGCACCACTGATTGAGGACACTAATCCATACTCTTCCCCCCCTGTTTGAGCTCCCAGGGTGAGGAATTGAGATAGAGGGCTCCTGGGGTTGAGAGAAATATGGACAATAGGGTATCACCCCTATATGTTACCCATAGGGTTGGAGTAGTAGCTCACCCTATACCCCAGTTGGATCATACCCACAAGCTGGGCTTGTTGGGATTATCCCTCCCTGTCTGGCCCATGGGTGAGGAGGCTTGGGGGCATGAGATCCTTACCTTTGGTAAGTCGGGTATCTCACCCAAGCTAGGATTGTGATGCAGGTGTTCTACACTTGTTTTTGGGAAGATTAGTTAGAAATATGATGGGTTGAGTATTAGCTCCCCTACATCGCCTATTATTTGATATGAGTTGAGTTGTAGCTCCCCCATGATTTCTTGGTAGTATCACGATGACATATTTCTAGGTAGTAACCCGATGACATATTTCCAAGTAGTAGCCCGATGACAGGTATTTCTAGGTAGTAGCCTGATGACAGGTATTTTCAGGTAGTAGCCCATTGATAGAGATTCCAAGTTGTAGCTCGATGGAAAGAGGGTGGTAGATTTTTCTCCCCATGATTCTTCTTCTTTAGATTCGAGAAAGTTTGAGGAGATAGATTTGAGCACATGATGACAGGATGACATATTGATCAATGGACAAGTTTTAAAGTTTTATAGGTGGAATTATCCCTATTTGAGAGGGAGTGTTAAAAATAATTGCAGTCAAATTCCACTTTGGACTACTCATTTGATAGATATGATGATGGCATTGAGTTCCTCTTTCCGAGAGGACCAAAGTCAACCTAAATATCACTTCAATCGGACAAGAAGAAATTGGTTTTTGATTTATGCACCCACTCATAGATATTGGATCAAGTCGGCTTCACCTTCATGCACACTTGGTCAGGTCAGCCTCAACATCAACTGGACCTTATTAGACACCCCTAGAAGCCTATAAATACAAGTGACCTTGAAGCTCATTTGGACATCACAACATCAAGCATATTCTTCTCTTCTATCTGACTTGGTTCAATACATTGGTGAAGGAAAAGGTCGTACGGAGGTCCAAAGTCTCAGATTCGAAGGTCGCTCAAAGTTAGGGTTTCTGTTCTAGACTTTGGCACAATGATGAGGAATTTCATCCTTGGATTCTGGCATGCTATAGGCAAGAGAGCGACCAAGAAGCTATAGTCGCTTTCATGCTGACTTCATGAGAATGACTAGGGGTTTGACTACAGTTGACTATCCTCCTAAGTTTTCTGACAATGTTAAGAATTTGAATCAAGTTGTCTCTGATATATTCTACCACTGTATACATGTTTCTGAAGTTGTTGGGTTGTATTATTGATCATATTGTATTGGGCTCATTGTACTCTCTGCTAAACTTTTATGACTATCTAATAGAAGAAGAATTGAAAAGGGTTTCCCCTTTGTGGGATTTTTCCCTGATCTTAAACCAAATCTGGTGTCTCTTATTGATTGTCTTCTTTTTCGTTGTATATTGTTATATCTTCAATCGTTGTTGATAAATAGAAAGTCTAATTGTAATTAGAACTATTGCTAATATTTCTAATTGAAATTTAATATTTAGCTAAAGTAATTGATACAACATAAAACAATGTGAAAATTTTTAACATAAAGTTATCACAAACTAATAAAAATAACAAATATAACCATTAATTTTTAAGTTTTATTTATTTAGTTTTAATAATTATTATTATAATGGCAATAAATTAAATATAAAAATAAATTAAATTATTTTATATTGAAAATATTAGAAATTGCTTTTGATATATTTTATTATGTCATAAAAATAGAGTGAAGGGTAAAACAATAAACTTTGCCACGTAGACTCATACACAAACTTATCATCTCATAAACTTATAAATGTGGATTAGAATTCACTCTTTATAATAATAACGTTTTATTTATATTTTAATCAAATTTGATTTTAATAAATTTAATAATTATAATTTTTTAAATATATAAAATATATAAATTGGAATATATAAAATTTGTATATTTTAATTTAACTTTAGTAAATAATTTCATAAATAAAATTATTTTATATTATTTTACAAAATTATTAAAAATAACATATTTAAAATTATAAAAAAAAATTAAGTAGAAGCAGTGTGTTATTGATGTAGTTTTGAGGATGGTTCTGGTTACATTATTTATCAAAGTTCCAAAAAAAGTATTTTCAATTCCAGTAACATTGTTAGTATGAAGTAAAAGTCTTGGAAAATTATAATAGTATAGCTTATTTAATTTTAATAATTATTATTATAGCTTTATAATTTTTAATAGTTATTGATGATGATGGTGGTGGTGGTTAACGTCCACTAAGACTAAACTTTGGTCTATCGGACCTAAAGAAACGAATTATTTAGTTTGATTTAAGATTTTATTCCTATGCTCAAAAATCTTGGAGAGAAACCTCCCGAGTTCACTATAATTTTGACAACGTAAAGGGCTGGGAAGGTCAGTATTGCAACAAAGATTTTGAAACTGAGATCTAATGTGGTTGTACGTGGGGCACTCTAAGAGGAAGTGATTTTCATCTTCGATGTTTGTATTCTCACAGAGATGGCAGAACATTTCCATCCATGATGTTTTAGGAATTGCCCAACGACCTGTTTCACTATGGAGCTTATGAGAGTTCGTTCTAATCTTGGCTATATTAATTTTCTTCTTTGAGATAGTTAAAACAGAGATACTTTTGATCTTCTAGGGTGGGGTTGATGACCTCCTTATAATATCTTAATTTTCTTTTAGCTGCTAAATCTTTCTCACATCACATTTTTTCTTTGAACTTAGAAGTAACAATATTTTTAATGTTATTAATGTTTTGCAATGCAACATTCTCGTCGATCTCCTAATGGTTTAACTAGGCCCTAGTGTCTTTATACCAACCTCGTTTGAGCCTTAGGTGGTTTCGGCTAGAATTTAAAGCTAGCTTAGGAAGTCTATGGTATCCTATGTTATTGAGTTTGTGCTTGTACAACAAAAGCCTAGTCATAGCTAGGTTCTTGATAGGGGAAAGACCCACTTCTATAAGGAGAATAGGATAGGGTGTGTTGCTTTTAATTTTGAGGTTATACGTTATAAAATGCTTTTATATTTTCTCAATCTTTCTCCAGGATTCTCTAGAGATGCTACAACCCCAAACCTCACATCCATATAAGATAACCGGAGTGACTAAAGTTTCAAAGAGGAACTTCTTTCTATCCCACATTACGAGGTTTGTCGTTTTACAATTATTTTCAAGACCAAAATAAGTTTTCCACCACCCATTAATCCTTTTCTCAATGCTATAGTTCCAGTTGAGCTTGTGATGAATATCAATTCCTAAGTACTTGTAAGAAGACACTTCCTCCAAGTTACTATTGTCATACATAAAATTACCGTAAGTGTCCTTCTTGGATTTGATAATCATAACTTTTGTTTTGTTAGTGTTAACAATCATACCCATGGTAGAGCAGAAATCCTTAAGAAGTATAAGTTGCTGGTCAAGATCAGATGGGCACCTTGCAAGAAGAACAATATCGTCAGCATAGAGAAGAAGGATGATGACTATCCCAACTAAGATTGTGCCAGCACATCCTGCTTCTTCTAAACAACCTTCTAGCTTGTCGATGTAAATGCCAAATAGGGTAGGGGAGAGGGGGAAACCTTGTTTAACTCCGATATTACACTTAATATATTTCGACCACCCCTCATTTGTCTTTAACTTGGTAATTACATTCTCGTATAACCTTATAGTGGCAGCTCTCAACTCAAAAGGAACCTTTAACTCTTCTAATATGTTCCAAAGGTTGTTTCTAGGAACCGTATTGAAAGCTTTCTAAATTCCACAAAGCAACAAAAGAGATTGGATTTATCATTGCGGCATTCCTCCATAATGATCCTAAGCGTAACGAGGTGGTCTGTTGTTGAGTGCTACTTTTTAAAACCCGCTTGGCCTTTAGCCCGCTTACCTTCACTTTCAAGCCATATGCTTAACTTCCTTTCCAAAATAATACCATATAACTTGGCTAGGAGAGGGCTGATCATAATTATCCGACAATTAGAGGGGTTATTTGTATCCCCACTTTTAAAAATATGGATAATGAGGCTTTGAGTCCATGGTTTAGGGAACCCTTGCTTGACCGCTTGATTGAAAAGCTTGTGAATGTGGGGGATGAGGACAGGACCTCCAATTTTTAAGATTTTTGCCTAGTAACCTTCAATGTCTTTAGCTTTCCCATTAGCCAAGCGATTAACCCCAAAATCAATGTCTTCTAATGAGAAAACTTCTTTTGTTGTGAGTAGGTTTTCAAAGTTATCCATGACATCTGGAGATTCATAAAGCTTTTTAAGATAGGAATTCCAGTCGCGTAAAGAAATTTTATTACTATCTTTAGTTTTCCTAGTTAGAATCTGCCTCCAGAATTTATTAGGAGCTACCTTAGAGAGGTGTAAGAGATTCTCCTATCTTTTCTGAATATACTGCCTTTTTTTCCTTTTAGTTATGGATTTGTATATTTTTATCTTGCCAATTTTAAGAGATTCATCAACAACTTCCTTAATTGTTCTCCTCGCACTTTTACAATCTTTGTCATACCATGGGTTGGTTTTGCTATTTCTTTTATTACTTGAAACTTTAATTGAGAATTTGTTAATATAATATGAGAGGATTGTAGTAAAATTATGATAGAGCTCTTCTATGTTGTCTATACTAGATAAAGGAAGCAAATTAGTTTTTAATTCATTTAGAATGAGATATTTTTTATTTCTATCAAAGATTAACCTCTTTTGGCTATAAGGATTATCTTCCATGGGATCTCTATGCATAAAAAAAATTGAGAATTATAAGTAAAGGCCTATGATCATAGTCAGGCTCGTGGTCGTTTAAGATGTCAAAATTTGTTATTTCATTATATAGAGGGAGATCGGAGATAACATAGTCTACCATGCTACTACCAAGCCCATGGATGCAGGTCATCTGGCTAGAATTGGGCCACTTCTTTAGACCGTTGCACATTATGAGATCTTGAGCACTACAGAGCTTAACTAGCCCCGACCCAAACCAATTCTCCCCGAGGTATTCAGAGCTCCTTTTCTACCGGCTAGCCAGAGGAAGGTCTTTGTCTAACCAAAAGGCATTAGGGTTGGAATGATTGCTTAGAAAAATAGCTTGGTTGCTTGAAGTTCGAGCATTAAAGCCACCTATTAAAAGGATATTGCCTTCATTCCTTAGGCTAGAAATATCATTCTCTAGACCATTGTAAGGACTATTTTTATCTAGATTATTTTTCTTATAGAAGTTAGAATTGATGGGGGGGAATAACAGATTTCTATGTAGCTCTTTTTATCATAAACGTCAGTAACTTCTATCCAACTATATTTTTTGTAAGGGTCGGTTTTTTAAATCCTAGCATGGGGAGAGATGTTATTCTTAATGTAACAAGCTATACCCCTAATGCCTCTATGGGAGGATCGCTTATTCCAGGTAGACCATAATGTAAAGCCATCTATGTTAGGGACCTTAGATTCTTCGTGCTCCCAAGTTTCAACAAATAAAATAATATCAACATCATTCGAGCTTCAACTTAGCTTGGGGCCTTTGTTCCATGGAAAGCCCTGACAGTTCCAAGAAAGAATCTGGAGCATGTTGAATTGCTATTTATTATTATCTTTTTGGTTTCTATCTCGAATAACGGCTTTTCTATTTCTGATTATTGCCCATTTTCCTTCCTTCCTAGCTTCCTTTACCTTTTGAACCTCCTTTCTCAATTCTTCTTGATCTTCTGGAATGAGATCTTCATTTATAAATATTCTCATTCCTTTTAGACTTAAGGTTTTACTAGGTATGTCATACTTATGGTCAGTAGAGCTCACCTTTATTCGAATCAGCCTTCCTTTATTCTTAGTTAGTTTCCCCAACCTTGTTGCTTCTGTGAGACACATTGTTTCAATTTGTAATCTGTTATGTAATTCTGTCTAGGATATGGCCAAAGTATCCTCGTCTACCTCCTCTTTCAAACTGAAGATTATAAGGTTCAAGGCCCTTTTGTTATGCTCATGGTTTAATTCTATTAATTTTTTCATTTTATATTTAATTGGTTTGATATCTAATTTACTTGCCACACTATTTAGGGTGAGGGGGCTATTAACTTTTTCTTCTAGCTCTTTAATCATGTATTTCATTTTAAGACACTCTAAAGTATCAGTATCTACTTGCTGAGATGTTTGATTCATATCTTAGTTTTGTTTTTCTATAACCTACAACCTAATCTCTATTGCCTCCATCTTATTCTCCAATAGTTCTATTTTATTTTCTATTTGTTTTGGGATCTTGTCTTCTAGAGATGTAAATTTATTTTCGAGCATGGCTACTAGCTCTGTTTGTAGCTTGACTTCTCTTTCTTCTCTAAGTTTCTCTAAAGACTCTATATACTCATAGAGGCTCTGTAGAGTAATTGTGCTAGGTCTACCTTTTGTAATCTTTGGTAATTGTGGTGAATTGTTCATACTTGAAAATATATGAGCAGATATGTATTAGAAAAATATAAGGAATGTATGCACCTGATATCAGCAAGTCGGACCGCAGAGGCAAGCACCCTAAATTGTTTTTTTATTACCAACAGAGAGATCGTGAATTATTACCGCTTAGAGATCGTAAATTATGACCACAGAGATCCTAAATTATTACTGCAAAGAGATCATAAATACATCACCCTATCATCAAGGACCAATAATTTAAATATATAAAAAAAATATAATTTTTTAAAATAATTATTTTATATCCAAAATATTATAATGACTATGATGTATTTTATTATGTCATAAAAATAATGTACAAAAAGAAAAACGATAAATTTTGTCACGGTAAGGATTGATAAACCAACTTATCATCTCAAAACTTATAAATGTTGATTAGAATTCATACTCTTTATAATAATAATTTTTCATTTATATTTTAATTAAATTTGATTTTAATATATTTAATAATTATATTTTTTTTATTTCAATAAATATATTGATTTAAATATATAAAATTTATATATTTTATTTTAAATTTAAAAAAAAAAATATTTTATATTTTTTAGAAATGTATTTATTAAATATATTTAAAATTATATAAAAAAGAATTTTCTTAAAAGATATTGTATTGTAAGGGAATATAAATATTTTAACTTAGTTAAAATAAAATAATAATAAAATGATACATGAAATTTATATGTAATATAATTTATTTAAAAGGGCAAAGTAAACAAGCCTAAAATCATATTATTTTGAGATTTACAAATCAAATCTATTCACTCTATTTTAGAGTTGCAGATAAAATATCTTCAGTGTGTTTTAGAGTGAAAAAATTTGCAGATAAAATCTCTTCAGTGTGTTTTAGAGTGAAAAAAATTTGATCCATCTCCACTTTTGATAAATAAATCTAAACTAGTAAAATAATACATTTAAAAGTATTCAATCTTAAACTTATATTTAAAATTTAAATGTATTTAAAAAAATTAAACTTATTTCATTTAAAATTTAAATGTATTTAAAAAAATTAAACGTATCTAAAAAATTATTTTATTTAAAGTTGAAAAACGTCTCATAAATATCATATCCTGCACCGATCCCACACCATAACTCTATTTAGTTGGTGACGCTTTAAGTTGTTTAATTTAATTAATATTTTAGTTTAATTAAATAGATTTTAAAATATTGTGTAAGGAAAATAAATTTACGTAGTTTGAATATAATTTTTCTGATTGGACGCATATTCAGTCAAATATTTCAAAATCTGGAGTCAAATTTTTTAAATATCTCAAATTCTGGTGAATCGTGTGTAGGTCAATTCACCATAGTTGAGTTACGCTCCGCTAAATTGACAATGAAAATAATTTTGACTTTAAGTCAATTTACATCTTTTACGGTCAGAAAATAAGTTGAGAAGAAAAGGAAATCCGGGCAGATATATCTGCTTTACGGTCAGAAAATAAGTTGAGAAGAAAAGGAAATCCTGAGCATTCAATCTGCTCTAGAATGTCGGTTGACAGTGACTCCGCGTCCACACAGGCTCTCTTCAGAGCTGCCATAGAGGCGGAAAATGCACGTGAATCTGCCATCCAAGACACCACCTGGCATGCCACGGTGGAAGAGATGCTTCCGTCACCCTCTCAGGGTTTCTCCTTCCCTGATTTAAACAAAAAGGATATGGTCCCCCCCAAACTTAGCAGCGATCGGGATAAGGCGGAGCGTTCTAAAAAATCCAGGCACCCGGTCAAAACAATCCCTCCTCCAAAGGCGGTCTCTGTCTCCAGTGCTATTTTGGTGGACCGTATTGATAGTCTTCAAAAGCTTGCTCTCGTCGAGAAATGGCATTTTCCAGAAATGTCAGAGGATGAAATGAGATCATGGCTATCATCAAAATGGACTTCTTTGATTGGATACTCTCCAGTCATTTCTCGGCTGATGAAAGACTGGTTCTCATTTCATTTTCTAAATCCAGCGGATCTTGAAATGATTCTAAATAAGCCTTGGGTGTTTGGCAGGAGTTTTTTGTCATTGTCTCGATGGTACGTGGGTTTCGATCCTCTTAAAAACACGCCATCGAACTCCGTGATTTGGGTCAAGCTCCCCAATCTGCCACTGGAATTATGGTCTGTTGAAACCCTCATGGAGATTGGTAATTCTGTTGGTAAATTTATTTACGTCGATCCTTGGGTCAGGGGGGAGAAAGACAAAAGGATTGCCTGGATTTTGATTGAGAAACCTTTCAAAGGTGGCTATCCGGATCATATTGTGATAACATGGGAAGGGACTACAATCTGTCAAAGACTTGACTTTTGGGGCATCCCCTTTCGCTGTTCTCTATGCCACCGCACAGGTCACCTAATCAAAAATTGTAGTCTCCGGTTTAACCGCAAATCTAAACGGTGTCCTCTCTATAGAGGCAGATTTTCTGGTGCTGATTCTATGTCTGAAGATGCAGGTATTCCTGACCAAGCTCCTTCTCAGGAAAAAGCCACTCCATCTCCTCAGTTCAATTCGCAGGAGCGGCCCGAGGTCCTGCCCTCGCCGGACCTTGGCTCTCCGTATATTCCCGAGCCTCCAGT
Organism: Pinus tabuliformis; assembly: GCA_031772625.1. Lineage (NCBI taxonomy): Eukaryota > Viridiplantae > Streptophyta > Pinopsida > Pinales > Pinaceae > Pinus > Pinus tabuliformis. The sequence continues at coordinate 1,473,471,649 of CM062820.1, read as the reverse complement.
GGATAATCCGGTGCCCTCTCCTCCCCCCATGAATAAGGGTGATTTCGTGGTGGGTTCACATCCCATTATACTCAGTTCATCGTCGCTTTCTCCGGTTTCACCTCCTGCAGTCCTCTCTAGAGGTAAGAAGCCAATGCCATCCCCGTCGCCTAATTTATCCCAGTCGGAATCACCGGTCAACAAATATGACAGTGATATCGACCTCCTTCTACAGAAGAATCCTCCGGTTCTTGAACCTTTAACCATCCATAAGCCCTCTTTTCCTTCCATCAGCCCCAATTCCGCAAAAAACATTACCGTCCGTAAAAAGCAGAAAGGTGGAAGCCGTCATTTCAGAGGCAGAACAATTGCTTCTGACTATGGCATCACAAATCTCTCCCTTGTTGAAGTTCCAGTCATAGATTCTGCTGATCCCCAGCCGCTTAGAGCATGTATGGCTGGTCAGTCTTCTAAATGACTTTCCTGACCTCTTTAAACATCAGGGGATTGGGCGCCCTCCCTAAATTTCTGGCGCTAAAGGAGATTTTTGTACCAGCTCACTCTCATATTATCTTCATACAGGAAACAATGCACTCTAGCAAAGTATCCCTTGCCTTTTTCAGAAGAATGTTTCCGTCCTGGTATATGGTTGCGTCTGATGCTGAAGGTTTGTCGGGTGGTCTGGCTGTGTTGTGGGACCCGACTTGGGTCAAAGCTAAAGCTTTTAAATGTTGTGCAGGCATCTTAATCACAACTTACATCAGAGGTCAGCCAAAGATTCTAAACATCTTGAACATTTATGCGCCCTACAGAAATCGATCCTCCTTCTGGGATGCGTTGTTTGCCTCTGAAATTCTAGACATTGAATCGCTGCTGATCGCGGGGGATCTCAATGCCACTCTGAATTCTAATGAATGCTGGGGCAACTGCAGGAAGAATGATTCTATTGCTGATAGGCTTCGCACGGAATTTCTGCACAGGAATCTGGTTGATGTTATCCCTCGTAAAATGTCTCCAACATGGGACAACAACAGATCTGGTCCGGCTTTCATTGCTAAGAGACTTGATCGTTTTATCTTAAACGCCAGTATCATTGCTGAATGGGGTATGCCAGTGGCTAGGACTGGTAAGGATCATACATCGGATCATCGTCCCATATTTCTAGACTGGCAGGAATCTCAATATAGGCTGGGCTACTCCTTTAAATTTAACAGGATCTATTTGACTGATAAATCTTTTAATGAGGTCATTACAAAAAAATGGGAGGAATTAAAGCAGTCTGAGGCGATCTTCCTTTCCTCTTTTCGTGAAAAGATCCAATCATTAAGGGAGGTGGCCAAGGACTGGTCAATTAGACAGAAGAAGAAGGAAAAACAGGACCTTGAGGACATAAAAAAGGAATTAAGTATCTTCTCTGATGCAATTAATTTCGACAGCCTGTCTTTTGAACAAAAAAACCATTTCAGATCTTTGGAGAAAAGGAAACAAGAGTTATTGCAAAAGGAGGAGTCATCCTGGAGACTCAAAAGTAGAGCGATCTGGCTCAAGGAAGGCGACCGAAATACAAAATTTTTCCATCATTTTGCAAATGCAAGGAGAAGTAAAAATTCCATTTGGAGGATCGAAGATGGCAATGGGGGTTTCTTATATTCTCAGCATGACATATCGATGGAAGCTTCAAGGTTTTTTCAGAAACAATATCAGCGGCGGATGAATGACATAAACGATGTCTTCTGGGTGGTTGATCAAGTGCCAGTCATGTTTGATGATGATGCGAATTCAGAGTTTTTCAAGCCCATCTCGGAAGAGGAACTACAGAAAGCTATCAAGAAGTTCAAAAAGGACAAATGTCCTGGGCCAGATGGCTGGTCGATCGAGTTCTTCTCGCACTTTTATGATATGTTTAAAGATGATTTGCTGGGGATGGTAGATGCCACTCGTCTGTCAGGGAACATAAACAGCGCTCTCATTGCCACTTTCATAGCATTAATTCCCAAAAAGGAAAGATCGGAATCGTTTGCTGACTACAGGCCCATTGCATTATGTAACATCCTTTTCAAAATCATATCAAAAATTATTGCTGAGAGAATGAAACCTGTTCTCAGCGCCTTCATCTCCAGGGACCAGCATGCTTTTTTATCAGGTAGGAATATTCTTGATGCAGTCGCCTCGACACAGGAGTGTTTATTTTCAGTCTTGTCCAAAAATACTGATGCCGCTATCCTAAAGATAGATCTGGAAAAGGCTTACGACTGTGTTGATTGGGGCTTTCTTAGGATTCTCCTTGCAAAAATTGGTCTGAGGTCACAGGGAATCAATTGGGTGATGGCATGTGTCGAAAACGTTTCATACTCAGTTATCATCAATGGCATCCCATCATCCTTTTTTCAGGCGGAGAGGGGGCTGCGGCAGGGCTGTCCCCTCTCTCCCCTTCTCTTTATCCTTGTCATGAACTCTCTTAGCACACAGATTAATAAAGCGGTTGCTGACCAGCGTTGCCTTCCGATCAAGATCTGTAAGAATATTTTTCTTTCTCATAACCTCTTTGTGGACGACATTCTTATCTGCGCCATGCTTCACAAATCTAGCTGGCTCTGTCTAAATGAGATCTTTCTTAAGTTTCAATCAGCCACAGGACTGGTCATAAACAAGATCAAATCCATGTTGTATCACAATGGCACTAATCAGGAGTTAGTTCAATGGATTGCCGCGGTTTTTGGTATTAATCTGGCATCTATAAACGAAGGATTTAAATATTTGGGCTTCCTCCTCAAACCAAAAGGGAACCGCAAAATGGACTGGCTTTGGTTGATTGATCGGTTCTATAACAAAATCTCAAGATGGGAGATGCGCTTCCTCTCCCTGGGAGGCAGACTCATCCTGGTCCAATCGGTCCTATCCCACCTTGCCGTTTACTGGGCTCATCTTTATTTTCTTCCGGCTTCCATAATTAGCAAGATCGTTTCTTTGACTGCTAACTTCCTATGGGGCGGAAGAACACATCAATCAAAGATTCATTTGGTCAAGATGGATTCCATTTCTCGACCGAAGAGGGATGGCGGATGGGGCCTACTACATATGCGGTCATTTGGCATGGCCCTCCTCTGTAAATCTCTGCACAGAGGCATCTACGGAGATGGCATTTGGAGCTCCATCATCAAACAGAAATATCTGAAGGGAAGATCGATGGTATATTGGTATAGGAGGAAATCCCTGGGTTCAAAGAGGGGTTCTGCCATCTGGCTCAGCCTCAGAAAGGTACAGGCTCTCTTTCTAGGTTTCTTAAAATGGCGCTTTTCCTCCGGTTCCAGCGTTTTTCTTGGTATTGATTCTACTATATATGGGCTGGAATCCTCGCTCACTCCTGATCTCATATCTTACCTTCACACTAAGGGGATCTTCACTTGGAATAAACTGATCCATGCCTGGTCGTCTTCTGCGCCAATCTGGAAGGATGGAGATGAACTTGGTCTGCCCCCTCCTCTACGGCCTACATGGGACTTTGCTGTTAATTGTTTTGCTGGGAAAGGTATTACTCAAACAGGTTTAAAAGACGAGTTAGTTTGGACGATGGGGTTCTCCATTCAGCCTGTACGTGTCAAGGATTTATACACAGCTGCCTCATCCCTTCTTCCGCCGCTTCCCGGCCCCTCCTTTCCCTCCAAATTCTGGAAATCTTCCTGACAGCTTAAGGCAATTTTATTTTCTTGGTTGGTTTTCTCTAACACGAATCTGACTTGGGAGGTTCTTCAAAGAAAGGGATGGATGGGTCTGGAAGATGCTCTATGTGCTGTCAGGCGTCTGAAACAAATGTCCATATGTTCTTTCAATGTTCGGCAACATCCCAAATCTGGTATGATCTCTCCCTATCATTTGGTTTTCCTTACCAGGTGTTCTCTTCTGTTCAGGATGGTTTCAGATGGTGGTCCGATCAACGATCAGAATGGAGATCGTTATTCATCAACACGTGCTGGCTCTTGTGGAAATGGAGGAACGCTCGCATTTTTCAGGAGTCCAAGGCTCCCATTTCCTCCATTCCGATCCATATTTCTGCTATGCTCGATCATGTTTGATTCTGATGGTTTTCTATCGCCGTCTTTTATGGATCTCTTTTTGATGGACTATTATGGGTCTTCTGTGTATTTATTTTGCTCATTCGGAATGTATCTTTTCTTATCTTGACAGCATTAGTCTATTTGTGGCCATGTACTGTTGGCCAGATCAATATGGCCCGATATGTATTTTGCCCATTATATTTCCTTAATATAATATCATGTTGATTTTCTCTCTGAAAAAAAAAAATATATATATCATTTTCTTGATCTTGATTTTCATCTCTGGTTTCTGATATTTCCTGTTGTGAGATGCACATTATTTTTTTCTTTACATCTTCTGCGCGTGAAATATCTGTATAGATACTTTCATGGGACGCAGGAAAATTAAGTTTCAAGCCAGATGACTTCAATGCGTTCTTAATAGCGACGCTTTCCCGTGGGTTAGTAACATAACCTTATAATCTCATAGTAATGTGGATAATCTTGATCATATGCTTCTAAAAACCAAATTATTACAAAAGCTTAAAGTCTAAAATATATATCTATATCTATATATATATATAATTTAATTAAAGATAATTTAGTTCATAATTTTAAATACATTGAAATAATATTTAAAAAATTATATATTAAAGGTCTAACATTTATATTGAAATATTATTTAAAAAAATTAAAATTTGTTAAAAATTTAAAACTTAAGAAGATATGATAATAGAGAAAAATGTTATTAAAAATGAATTATTTAAATAGTTCTCATTAACCACTAAATTATAATAAATTAGATTTATTATTATTTTAAAAATAAATATAAAGATAATGTTTTTTTCTAGAATGCCATTAATTATTTTTAAGATTAAATTATTTTTTACTTTTTAATATTATATATAATTTTATATTACATTAAGTTTTAGTGTTTATTATTATACCTACCTAAATTAATCTTAATTTTGCATCTTTCAAATGTGAGAGGGATCAAATCTCTTTTCATTCTAAAAGAGGTTTGCACCTCTAGGGATTTGATCTTAAAGAATTTGAAGTCAAAAAAGATAAATTGATTATTTTATGTAACTACTAGTAAACCTCTGGTGATCTTAATTTCGGATCTTCCAAATGTGAGATGGATCAAATCTCTTTTCACTCTAAAAGAGAAAGAGGTTTGCACCTCAAGGGATTTGATCTTAGGAATCGGAAGCCAAAAAAGGTAAATTGATTATTTTATGAAGTACTTTTCACTGTAAAAGAGGTTTTAAAATAGGTTTGCACCTCAAGCGATTCGACCTTAAGAAATCGTAAGTGAAAAAAAGTTAATGTGGAACCTATTCCTCTAGATATAGAGTTGAGCACTAATTATTGGACCATTGATGATGAGAGCTCTAATATAGTGAGGATCCCCCTCTCATATTGATTAACTTTGCAATATTTTTGTGTCCTAGAGGAAGCTAGGATAGTTTGTTGAATATTTTTCATGATCTACCATACCTCCCCTTCCTCATATTTTAATTGTTTCAAAATTCTCTTATTTCTTTCCTTCCAACATAACCACAAGCGAAATACTAATATAATTCTTAAAATTGAAATTATAAAATTACATTATGATTTTCACAAGATGTATATAAGCGAAATACTAATATAATTCTTAAAATTGAAATTATAAAATTACATTATGATTTTCACAAGATGTATATGAACTATATAATAAATAATAATTACAATAATAAAAAGTTTAAAAATCTTAATACACATTTTTTAAAATATATATTTAAGCCATATATTAATTATTAATAATAATAATAATAATATATTAATGATTATTATTAATAAGAATAAACGCCTTAGTTTATATATAGATAATGTAAAATATATTGTTATTAATGTTTTGATACCTATTTACTTACTAAAAATTTAATTTATATAATTATATTACTAAAAACAATGAATATTAAACCACACTGCAATGAATACCAATATGTTCAAAATTTTAAAATGAATGAATAAAATAAAACACAAGATATCTATATTCCATACGTTACTATACATTATCCCATTGTTGGAAATTCCCAATGTATACACTTATAACACTTGGAAAATCTAAATACATCGGAACCTAGCCTTTCTATTAATTGACTTATAAGCCAGAAAGATAACGAAGCTAAATAGGTACTTCACCGACTATACACCTAGCAAGCTAATGCGGATAGCAAACGTAACCATTAATGTTTAAATTTTATTTATTTATTTTTAACAATTATTATTATAACAATTAAATATTAGAAAGAATATAATTTTTAAAAGTAATTATTTTATTAAGGAATTTAGACTTCTGTGATCCATAACATTGTTTAGATAATCTTTGGCAAAATCACATAATCAATCTTTTGTCGACGCGTTTCGAACCAACCAGTGTGGTTCATCGTCAGGACAAGTTGAAGAACTAATCAGGCTTAGCTTGATTAAATAGAGTGTGCAGAGACTCCAACGGCGAATTTTGACCTGATGATCATAGTCAAACCACTATATAATTCATTATTATTCGTTAATTGAATAATATAATAAATTTATTGTATAAATATAATGGTCATTAATAAATTATAGCTTCATATTTATTAAATAACCTATATTTATTATTATTCCCAAATTATTTAAATACAAATAAATAGTATAAAAATTATTATTATTGTTAGAATTTAGTTACAATAGGTAACTGTGTATTTATTTATTAATAATTGTTTAAATCTAAGGGTCCAATGGTAATACTAGATATAATGGTCATTAATAAATTATATCTTCATATAACCTATATTTATTATTATTCCCAAATTATTTAAATACAAATAAATAGTATTAAATTACTATTATTCTTAGAATTTAGTTACAATAGGTAACTGTGTATTTATTTAATAATAATTGTTTAAATCTAAGGGTCCAATGGTAAACTAGATCTTCTCTAAAATAAATCATTTTTATTAATTATTTAAATGTAATGGCCCAATCGAAATTAAAATAATAAGTTCTATACAATAATTATGTTTATTAAATAATCTATATTTACTTAATAATTTATAATTCTAATATTATTAAAAAATAAATAGTATTCTAGTTAAATCATTATTATGAAAATACCATAATTAAAGTACATGTTTATTAATAATAGTATATCCATTAACTCAATGTTATTGGTATATCATATATTTCTAATAATTTCTTGTTTATCATTTAAACCTAAGGGTCATTTGGTAAAACTAGATCACCTCTTATAATTAATTTAGTAATTTATATTCATTAAACAATCAATATTTATTTACTAAATTTTTTATTAAAATTAACTATGTTATTACTCATAAGGTTTAAAAAGGGGGTCTTTATTAATTCAATATATAGGAAATCAGTTAAAGGTAAATTTCAAGGTGTAGTAGAATTAAATATCAATGCAAAAAATCTAATCTAATTTTAAATGACCCCTGGGATAAGGTTAATACAATAATTAGCCCGAAATTACTTAATAACATATTAATAACTCATGCACTCCATAATAATATGACAAACCCGCCAAAAACAGAACTTGAGGAGAGGGAAGACAGAAACCCTAAGACCTAACAAAAGGGGAATGAGGAGGCTAGGAAGACAAGGCTGGGACCCAACAACTGCTAATCTTCCAGCCATCATCCCTATTAAGATTGTTCGGCCTTTTCTCAATCTCCAGGGCCTCTCTAAATTTGCGATGGTGAAACTGCGCAACTTTGGCAATGACTTGAGCATCTTCTATACAAACATGATGCATAGTCTTCCCCGCATGCTCAGCCAGGGCTGAGGACTTGGTCCTACCATGTCTTAAGTCAGCCGAATGCTCGCTAATCCGTTGATTAATAGAGTGACCAGTCTCACCAATATAAGGGGTCCCACAGGAACAGGGAATGACATAGACGCCCTTCATGTCCTTAGGGTCAATAGGGTCTTTCACAGACCTGAGGGAGCTACGGATAGTGTGGAGAGGTCTAAAAGAAGCGGGCACATCGTACTTCCTCAGAACCCTCGCAATCCTATCTGTGGTCCCTTGGATGTAAGGAAGGTTCACACCCATGATATGGTCTTTAGGAACTCTTCGGATTGAAGGCTCCTTCTTGGCCCTGAGGAAGGCTTTTTGACCAAGGTGCCTATTGTAACCATTCTTCTCAAAGACATCTAGGAGATGAGCCTTCTCGGCTTCCAGGCTCTCCTCATCCGAAATTCTAACAGCACGTGTGGCAAGCGTGCTAAGAACCAAAAATATTATAAAATGCTTTTGATGTATTTTAGCCGATCATAAATATAATATGAAAAAGAAACAATAAACTTTTCCAGGGTAAAGATTCATAAACAAACTTATCATCTCAAAAAGTTATAAATGTTGATTAGAATTGATATTTTTATAATAATAATTATTTATTTATATTTTAGTTAAATTTTATTTTAATAAATTTAATAATTATAATTTTTTATTTTAATAAATATATAGATTTAAATATATAAAATTTATATATTTTAATTTAAGTTTTTGAAAATAAAAATATAAATAAAGTTGTTTTATGTTATTTTACAAATGTATTTGTTTTAATAACAAATGTATTTGATAAAACATATTCAAAATTATAAAAAAAAATTGCCTTAAATGTAAGAGGGATATTACAATAAAATATAATTTTTTATTGTTATAATAAAAAAATTTATTTTATTTACGAAAAACTTATATTATATTATAATATAATATAAACATTTTAACTTAATAAAAAACATAATAATAAAATGAACTTAACTTTATAAAAAAATAAATAAATTGAACTATTATATTTATATGCAATATAATCTATTTAAAGCGACCAATTAAACTAACCTAAAATCATATTAATTGAAGATCTACTAATTGCAAATCAAATCTCTTCAGTCTGTTTTAGAGTGAACGACCTTTTTATAAAATGAATCTAAACTAATAAAATAAAAACATTTAAAATTGTTCAATCTTAAACTTATAATTAAATGTATTTAAAAATTAATATAATTAAATGTAATTAAAAAATTATTTTAAATAATGTTGAAAAACTTGTCATAAGTATCATATCCTGGACCAATCCCACACCGTAACTCTATTTGGTTGGCGACGCTTTAAGTTGTTTAATTTAATAAAATGGATTTTGATAGGTGATGCTTTAAGTTGTTTAATTTAATTGAAGTTTTAGTTTATAATTAGATAGATTTTCAAATATTCTGAAAGTTTAATAAAAATAAAGTTTACGTAGTTTGAATACAATTTTTCTGATTTGACGCATATTCAATCGAATATTTCAAAATCAGGTCAACGCCTTCGACGAATGATAAATGATACGACTGTTCTGGTCAAAGCTCTCTGCACTCTTCATTGTGCCTGATGCCTGACTTGAAGCATGAATCGTGTGTAGGTCAATTCACCAAGCTCCGCTAAATCAACAACTGAAAATACTTTTATGTCTTTAACTCAATTTACATCTTCTACGGTCAGAAAATAAGTTAAGGAGAAAAGAAAATCTGGGGAGATATATCATTTTCTTGATCTTGATTTTCATCTCTGGTTTCTGATAATTCCTGTTGTGAGATGCGCATTATTTTTTTCTTTACATCTTCTGGGCATGCAATATCCGTATAGATATTTTCATGGGACGAAGGAAAATTAAGATTCAAGCCAGATGACTTCAATGCGTTCTTAATAGCGACGTTTTCGCGCCAACCCCTTGTAGCCACCGCAACCGCGGCAAGACGGGCACGCTTTTCAGATACCAGATTCTCAGTCAGTGATTCCAAGGTCGTTTTCATATGTTTCAATTTCTCGACAGTTTCTGAACCAGGCCGTGATTGCAATGGAGCAGCCCACCGTAAATGGAAGCGAGACCAAAGAGTCGGTGCTAAGCCTGCTAGTGGAGGCAACAGAGGTCCACGGTGCTCATCAGGACTATAAAAAATGTTATAGTGCTCATGAATTTGGTTTCTTCCAGATGACCTCCGAAGGTCTGTCAAGTAAAACCACATGCACGCAGAGGAATCTGCAACTCGAGCCAGTTCCCTCTCCTGTTCAGTGTTGCACAAAAAGTTACCGAACCTACCAGAAATGACGCAATCCACAATTTCAACTAAATAAGCCGGAGAGAATTCAAAAGCGCCCGGGTACATGCTCAGTATCTGCGCAACGCATTCGACCCACTGTAGAAAAATGGGGCTGGAAGTTGGATTAGAATTGGCAACAGATGTATTCAATGGTGGCATCCCTAGACGATCTGCAAATGGATGCCCAAATGCAAGCCAGTCCTTTTCAATAAGTGCCTGGAAACCCACAAAGGTCCGATAGTAAGGATCAAGCAAAAGACCTGCTAATGAAACCACCTGCGTAGTTCTATCCCAACCATCACTGCAATGAACGAGCACCGAGGCACCTTGCAGTGCAATTCGTGCAGCAATCCAAGAAGAACCGGCCAAGATACTGTGGGTATGCGTTACCCAACCGCTATCTCTGAAAGCTGAAGAAGAAACACTGCCGCCTCCCCAATTCTGCCCGCCCATCCTCTCGAACGACGATAACCCATCAGAAGAAGCAACACCGTTCTTATCCAAGTAGTCTCTGAGGCGAGAAAAGCTGTCTTTCACGACATGGACATTCTCAATCCCTAGATACACAACTTTGGCCGGAGAATAGTTGGAAGAGTTCTCCGATCCACCGCCCTTGGCAACATTGGCGAAAGCATTCTTTTTGGATCTTGCATCGGCAATATATATGAGCTTTGTGTGATTGTCTGGAGACCTTTGAGCATCGCACAGTGCTGCAACCAGTTTTTCATCAGCTACGCTCCTATTTTTATATATCCGACCCGTAGGCTGCGAGGACCGCGCCATCACGGCTCCATTTTCAGGATGGCACCATGTGATTACTGGAAATCTTCCACGCGCGCGAAATGCTGCAGCCTGCGAAATCTCGTCGTCGCTGATACTTGAAGGCACTATAAACTGAAACGGGTATGTTGAGCAGACGTCATACTTCGAATTTACATAACTAATTCTCCACCATTTATTCGAGCCAGTGTCAGATATTTTGCCTTGGCCGAGAAACCTGAGATACTCTTCTGATAACCGAATATTTGGGTTCGAGGCTCTCGGCATGGAGGAATTGCATCTGAAGGCATACAGATCCGACGGGTTCGATTCCTTCGCACGCCTTGTCAGTTCATTGAAAATTCGATTCCTCTGTTTCGTTCGTGGAGGAAAGGCATAGGTAAGAATTCGCATGTCCTTGCTTACAACTTGTAGAAGTGGTGGTGCACTTTTACGGGTCGCCTGCGACCCTAGTTGGCTGAACTTCTCTATCGTAGCTAATGGAATTGTGCCCAGAGGAATCAACTGCCTCGGTTCTTCGCTCGCGAAAAGCAGGCGGTAATTCGTTACCAGTAACGTGCCCTCAACATCGGCGTTCACCAAAAAAACGCCATGAACATGCATGGCAACGTCCTCCGCCGGCAGAAGAAATTCTTGCATACCATGGTCTACCGATGTTTCTGGATCTGCCTCAACTTTAATCCACTCTGAATCCATGCTGCAAACGCTGTGCATACTGTTTTCCTTGTTCCAAATGATGTGTACACTATCTTAATGTTTATAACAAATACAGGAGATTCATCCGAAAGAGCTCCTACTCAATTTCAATCGCCTACAATCTGACTCTCACGATCAACCAAAAAAATTTAAATAAATAAAATAAAGATGCGAAGCGTGGTGATCTCATAACATGACGAATCATTCCAGTATGGATAATAACTTAAAAAGTTAAAACATCATTAAAAAGAGATAATAAATAACATGTAAATAATTATGATTTTTTTAATCATATCATCATTTTTTTCCTTTTCATGTTTTTTAATATAAATTTCATCGAAATATACATTCAAATCCCACAATTCATATTTTTTTCAGAAGAAAAATCACGATGTATTTATATCAAGGAAATATAAAAAGAACCGATCCCACAATTCATATGTATTCGCACGAGGGGAGGACCATAAATACTTCGGCATTTAGAGATTATAATGTTAGTAGCTTGAATTGACTACCCTAGACTAAGGCACTTGCAAATTCTTATATATATAAAATCATTAATTAAATAAATGGCATAAAAGTTGAACTAATTATATATACGTATAAATGAATTAGTAATTATGCTAAACTCGTATTAGTATAACATGGGTATATGGGTCGATTTAAACAGTTACCAATATTATCTTATAGGTGTTAACATATGAATATTTCTTTCTCTTTCTACCCATAAACATGAATCTAGAGATTTGAACCACAAACATCTTCACATATAATACTTTATTTTCACAATGAGAAAAATGGGTAGATTTAAACGTTACCAATATAACCTCATAAATATTGTATATATATTTTTTTTTTCTCTCTTTCCACAAGTAAATATGAATCTAGAGTTTTGAATCACAAACATCTTCACAGATAATAATTCCTTTTCACAACCATCATCAATTAATAATATTTATATTAAAATTATCATTTTTTTTTCAAAATTAATATTATAAATACAAAATAATATATGAATATAATAAAATATAATATATTCTAATATAATTATTATTAAAAATTTAAAATATTTTTTAATATATAATATTGCAAAATATCAGATTTTACATTTCATAAAATTTAAATGAAATTTATAATAAGTGAAACACATGAATTTAATTTCTCTAGATTATTTTAGAATATTCTTAATACCACACACAAATCAAAGGTTGAGATTTATTTCCAAAGTAGTTATGTCTTTTTTATCTTTTTAATTAAATTCATTAATTAAAAAATATAATATGAACAAGTCTTATATGAAATGAGTTATGGTTTTTTGAGCATGTGGTATTGATAAGGTATTATTGGCCCATGGTATTTTAGTAAATCCTATTTATAGATTAAGAATATCCATGATAAAGTGAGGTTGAGTCTCTAAAGTTAAGAATCTTGTTATATGCTTTATATATGTGTGTGTAGCTTATATGGCAACCCAAATCCATATTAATTTAGTATCTACCAAGGGCCAAGAGGGATTAAATATCTTGAGGTGCAAACCTCTATTTTAGAGTGAAAAAAGATTTGATCCCTCTCCAGTGTACAACTTGTCCTCTTCTCCGTAAACTAGGTCACAAATTTCACATTACTTGGATCATCAATTGAGCGACCCCTAGGACATTTCTATTTTTATGTTATTTGACTAAATTGAAATATTTAGATAACAAGACATGATATGACATTACACCATCTCTTCCATACTGGGTTGTAGAGCCTCAATTCATTCTTTTTATTATAATTAAATTCTTAAAATTCTTTTAATTTTAGAAACCTAATATGTATGATCAAGTAAATATTTTACTACTTACTTAGATTGATGCCTATTGGTATTTTCCAAACATTTAATTCATATTACTACATTGTAATTACAATTAAAAATTTAATATATATTATTATGTTGAGATGAAGGTTGCCTATAATGAAAATATATATAATTGTATTAAAGATAATTTAGTTCATAATTACAAACACATTAAAATAGTATTTAAAAAAAATAAAAATAAAATAAGTTGAAGGTTTAAAACTCACATTGAAATATTATTTAAAAAAGATTAAAATTAAAATTTGTTAAAGGTCTAAAATTTAAGAGCATAGGATAATAGAGAAAAATATTATTAAAAGTGATTCATTTAGATTTTTCATTAACAACTAAATTATGATAAATTTTATTCACTATTATTTTAAAAATAAATATAAAGATAATAATTTTTTAGAATGCCATTAATTATTTTTAAGATTAAATTAATTTTTACTTTTTAATATTATATATAATTTTACATTACATTAAGTTTTAGTGTTTATTATTTCACTCTAAAAGAGGTTTGCACCTAAGGGATTTGATCTTAAAGAATCAAAAGTCAAAAAAGGTAAATTGATTATTTTATGTAAATACTTTTCACTCTAAAAGAAATTTACACCTTAAGGGATTTGATCTTAAGGAATCAGAAGTCAAAAAAGGTAAATTGATTAATTTATGTAACTACCAGTAAACCTCTGGGGATCCATCTTAATTTGGAAAAATTGATTATTTTATGTAACTACTAGTAATCCTCTCGGATCCATGTTAACTTCGAATCTCCCAATTGTGAGAGGGATCAAATCTCTTTTCTCTTTTCACTCTAAAAGATGTTTGCACCTCAAGGGATTTGATCTTAAGGAATCAGAAGTCAAAAAAGGTAAATTGATTATTTTATGTAAATACTAGTAAACCTCTGGGGATCCATCTTAACTTGGGAAAATTTATTATTTTATGTAAACCTATGGGATCCATGTTAACTTCGAATCCCCCAATTATGAGAGAGATCAAATCTCTTTTCACTCTAAAAGAGGTTTGCACCTCAAGGGATTTGATTTTAAGGAATCCAAAGTCAAAAAAGGTAAATTGATTATTTTATGTAACTACTTTTCACTCTAAAAGTGGTTTGCAGCTCAAGGGATTTGATCTAAAGGAATCAAAAGTAAAAAAAATGTAAATTTATTATTTTATGTAACTACTAGTAAACCCATGGGGAGATCTATCAAATTTCACAAATTTCACTTTTACTTCAATCACCAATTGAACTGCCCCCATGGAATTATTTTACCTCAATTTTATTTTATTATTAACTTTGATTTTTATAAAACTCTTTTGACGAAGAGTGAAGATTAATGTTGAACCAATTCCTCTACATGTGGAGTGGAGCGCTAACTATTGGACCATTAATGGTGAGAGCTCCAGTATAGTGAGGATCCCCATCTCATATTGATTAAATTTGCAATATTCCTATGTCTTGGAGGAAGCTAGGATGATTTGTTGAACGTTTTTCTTAATGATATATCATACCACCCCTTCCTCAGAATTTAATTGTTTCAAAATCCTCTTGTTTCTTTCCTCCCAACATAGCCACAAGAGGAACACTAATATCAAGATCTAGCCTCTATTGAGGATCAGGTTATTTAATATTCCCTGTCTCCATTGATCATTTTTTTTTTTTTTATGTAATACTACTATAACTCTAGTTCAAGTGCCCATAAAAAGTAGGAATGAATCCCTTATTCTCATTAAATAAGGGCATACAATAAGTAAATGTTCAAGGAATTCCTCCTGATTCTTACATAAAGGAAAAATCAAGGGACCCACAAAGCATTGTTTTGTTAATTGGTCCTAGTAAAGTACTCTTATTCTCATAATGAACCATAGGAAGTGGGAAACATTAGACCAACGTCCCTACATCCAGATTTTGTGGAAAATAGGTTATTTGGCCAAGTCATTATTCCCAACTAATAGATCATAATCTCCCTTATTATAAACATCCCCTTTGTTTGATACCCCAAAAGAAGTTTATCCAAGCCTTTCACAATTGGAATTTTGTAGTTATATAGTACTTGATTAAGCTTTCTTTTGGATGTATTAAACCCAAGTTAAAAGTTCATGTAATAAAGTTAATAAAGGAAAAATAAGACCAAGGTCACGGGACACATATTCCAAGCTGAATTATGGGCAAAACATCCTAGTGGGTGTTCATTTGGTTTCTTATGGCTAAAGAAATTAGCAAAGAAAATGGAAAAGGTATTGAAAATGAAAGGAGACATTAATTGGCATTTATTTATGAAAATAAAAGAAATTAGGAGAAAAGGAAGTGAAAGGTTAGAGGTTTCATGTGAGGAGGGAATTGAAGGAAAATAATGAAAATTGGAGAAATTATAGGCCTCAATGATAAAAGGGCTTCTAAGGATCAGTTTACAACCTTTCGTTAGTTCAGTTTTGGAGCTCTTTCTCTCACTCACTTAAAGCATTCTTGGAGCACTCTAGCATTGGAGAAAGGAAGGTAAAGGAAGGAAAATAAAGCAAAGGAAAGAAAGGATCAAGTAAGGAAGTTGATTACTTGCAGGTATCGAGTTGCATGCATGATTTCTTTGCTATTTTTGATATGCATGATAAATGCATGTGTCCAATTGGTTCTCTTGGTATCATTGGAATGGGTTTTCCAGGTGTGACCATGGTTTCAACTTTGTCTTGTCATTTCTGGATAGCCATGGTGTGATGGGGTGCTTTTACTTAGTTGAGATTTTCATTTAGGGATGGTTTTGGAATGGGTGAGGTGGTCTCAGGAAAATCCCAAGAGCCTAGAAATCCCTTGAATGGTAACGGCGGGATACACGGTAAATCATGAGGGTGGAGACGAGAAAAATTCTCAAGGTATTGGTTAATAAATCTAGAGGAATCCAGACTTGTTAGGGCCCAGTGATCCCTTCACTAGTTTTGATGGGATTGTGGTAAAGCCTAATAGTGTATGTTTGTTTGTAGGGACTAGTCATCTCTTGACCAGTTTTGATGGGATTGTGGTAAAGCCTGGTAGTGTATGTTTGTTGTTTGGCCTAGGAATCCCTTGACCAATAATGGCAAGATTGTGGTAAATCTTAGTTGTATAGGTGAGGGTTTCGGGCCAAGAAATCCATTGACCGGTAATGGAGGAATATGCGATAAATCCTAAGGAAGCCCTGGTTGTTTTGTTGTAAGTTCCACATTCATGCTTGGAATATGGCACAGGGGTGATTGGCTGAAAAATAAATTTGGTTCATCCCAATTTATGGCCGAGTGGTATTTGGAAGTCTCTAACTTGGTTGGATTTGCATATGTTAATAAGAGCTCTTTTCCTCTTGTATTTCATTAGTAATTATACTTGCTATTATGTGGCTTTAATGAATTTTATATCATGGTTATTATTATGGTTATATGATGGTTATAAGCATGATTTCATAGTAGGTTCTAACTATGGATATCTATATGTTTGATTTGTTGATGAAGGGTTATTAAATGCATGACCTAATAAATGTTATTGTAGTTATTTCTAGAGGGAATTTGACCTTCTTGATGATTTTCAGATAAGTATCAGACCCCTATGTTTAAATATGCATTCATGACCTGTATATTATATGCTCTCAAAGTGTTTGATGAAATTTTGTCAGGGTTAGGCTTGGTTAGGCCCAGAACTTGATTAAGTTTTGTGTTAGAAGATTTTACTTTGTGCCATTTATTTTCTTGGAAAGTTTCATTAAGTTATGGGTAGTCGTCTAGATACTAGTCCTTAAAAAGTGACACAAATCTCATGATCGAAGGTACAGAACTAAGAGAATTAGACTGTGATTTTTGGGAAGAGGGATCATCCATGCGACTAGAGGGTTACACTTGAATTTTTTTCAATATTATGCCAATTTCTGGGAGTCCAGATCAATAAAAATATAGTTTAACTCAAGGTTTGGGCACCTAGAAGGTTGGTTTAGCTCTTGGGCGTCCTGTAGCACTTGAGGGAAGTCAGTAAATTTTTGGTGTGTCGATTCCACTTCCTTAACTGCACCTAGGAGGTTATGTAATGTCATAGTAGCCCTCAACTCATGTTTACTCTGATAAGCTGATGAAAGCAGGTAGATATGAGAGGGGTGGTTACAAGGTGGTATTAGAGCATGGTTTCATTCTCTTTGGGTATATATGATACCACATAGTGGTATTAGAGCTCCCAAGTTCAAGCACTTGGACTTGATGGGTAGAATGTGTCTCTCATACATGTTAGTTATCTATCTAATTGTTATGCATGCATTATGATAGTCATTATTTCAGTTTCTGTCATCATTATGCTAATATGTTGGTTGTGATAGAGTAGGAGAAGAAAGTTATTAGGGCAAGGATGTAGCGTTGGACCGCAGGGTAAAATCATATCATCATACAAGTATTGTATGTTTAGCATGTAGGCATGTTGGTTAATGGTTGGTATATGCATTATGGTTATATACATGCATTTCATTCTATTGTTGTTATGGTTACATGCATGGTATATGTTAGTTGATCAATGTGGTCATATGTACATGCGTTTGATAGTTATGCATGGTGGGTAATTGTTATTATATGAATTTTGATTATACACATGATGATTTTGGTCATTGGATTTAATATATTGATGTTACATGTATCGTGCTAATCTGGATTGGCATGTGCATATGGTTATGGTTATGATATTCAAGTATGATTTGCATGGAAAATTTTAGGGGCTAATGTTCACCCATTGGGCTAATTTTCCATGATTTTTCCACAAAAAAGATTCGCCAATTTTCAATTTTTATAAAAGACGATTCACCCAAATTTTAGAATATAAAATTATTTTACCTTAAAACTCGCCAACATTATATAGAGACTATATATAAAATCATTATAAATTTGAATAATTTTACAAATATATCAATAAACATTTTATGGTTTGCATATAAGGGACTAGTGATATTCGCCAATGTTTCTAAACTTCAAGAAAATTTTCCATCCTTAAAATTTTCCTTGATGATTTGACATTTGTGATATTTTGTCATACTAATATGAACTGATTTGTGTAGATGTGATAGCCTCCCCTGAGATATATTGAGGTATGAGTTTGATTATGTTGTCTATTTGGTTTATTTAACATGGTATGTTTACAGGTTGTTTGAATGTTTGATTAAGTGCATGATATGGCTATGTGTTTATAACATTGCATAAAGGAATTATCTTGTTTTAAGACAGTTGTACTAACATAATATGTGTTGTACAGATGATATGCACTTGAGTGTAAGTGGGTGATAGTTGTAGTATTATGAATAATGACTTTGAGTTGAGTGTTGATTATGACATGTATGTTAGTCTTGGTAAAACTTGATTTCAAATTAATAGATATGATGATCCAAGAGGATGTTGGTAGCCACCCACCTATCCCACTTGGACCCCCACAACTATCTCTTTCAGTTTTTCAATTTGCTTATTTGTAGCACAATTTACTATTTTTAGTACTTTTTCGGGTCCTAAACTTCCAGAGCCCTTTTTAGGCCCTAAATGACATTTTTTGAGAAATTTAGTAGCAACATAGGTCCATGGATCGATATTTATCTTCCCAAAGTTGTAATTCTCGAATATATCTTTCTAATAAGATATTGTGCGTGTCAAATGGAGATCGTATGCCAAAGTTATGACCCCGGGAAGTTGATGTACCAATTTACCCAAACGGGGCCCACAGTTTGGTGTTTCATCTTCTAGGGTTAGGTTTTTGTATGTTTAGGGTTTTCCATTATTTTTCATATTCAAGTTATTTCCAAACATCAAAATATTGATACTTTGTTTGACAGTGGCTCACAAGTAAATTTAATTTCTGAAGCAATTGTAAAGAAGTTGGGATTAGTAACTACACCTCACAAGAAACCATACCCATTAGGTGTTGGAAATAATACTGGGGGGGGGGGTGAATCAGTATTATCTAATCAATAAAACTTTTTCATTTTCATACTTATATTCATATACGCTACTTCAGTTAATTATACCCACGTATATACACGACTGTGTCTATTGCAACTAGCGTATAACCATTAAACTCATGATTCAATTATGTGATCTTCAATGGGTGCATCAGAACATTATTAGCCATATTAACAGTTAACAGTAGCAGTGAAACAGATAGATTAACACACATAAGCAACACACATGAACACCATGATATAAGGTGGAAACCCAATGTGGGTGAAAACCACCTGCTGCAATTCGTTTCTATCTTCCTTTATTAAGAAACTTCTTTTACACTGTACTGGTGCAGTCCTTTACCAGTACGCAGGCTACAACCTGCAGAAGGTTACAACCTTCTCTCGTTTCTCCAGATTCTCCTGGAAGGGAGCTCCAACCCCCTTTGCTCTTGTACTAGCTAAGATACTAGTACGTAGGCGCCGACCTACAATCTTCTCTCCTCCAGGTACCACATTTCATACATTTTCAGACTGGATACTCCTGAAGCACAACACATAATCTGAAAGGCCACGTTTCATCCAATTTTCATACTGGACCCATAACTATCATTGAAGCACAAAACAATCAATACTAGCATCATCAATCTCTGAATCACTGAAACACTAAAACCCTGTCAACAACACAGTCACCAGAACACAGAGCAGAACTCTGCAATAACAATCAGAACCAACTGTACCATCAAAGTCATGCATCAGAGTGCATATGCTACTTGGAAGTGTCGAACCTACGTGTATATGCAACCTCATCAAGGTGAACCAACATATATGTCATTAATTACTTCTTCATAACTTCACTGCACTTCCTGACTCCAGACATAACCAGATCATTAAATCTATAAGGATAATATATGTGTTAGCACCTAGATCTAGTCCATCAGATCTCATAAATAAGAGTCATTATGATCCTTATCCAATATTAGTTTTCATCCATCAATACTGAAGCTAAACACAATCAACCAAACAAGATATGCAGAATACTAACACCTTTAAACTGTCATCAGAACCCTTCAACAAACAGAACCATATGTAACATAGCTCAAAAGGCATACGCTACTACAATGAACTCGACCTGCGTACATATGCGCTTACACCAAAGCCAACCCCTGTACAGATCTATAAATATTCAATCATGACTTGCAGCGATTTCAAACTTAAGTTATACCCAGGTTAGATCTGAATATGTTCCCCCTTTGTACATGCCAAGGTGAACAAGTCTGTCCATGCATCCTCTGAGTACATGCTGAAGCTCTGCTCTTGCTGAATTGTGTTGTTCATGCTCCCCCTGACTATAGGCAAGATCTGCAAAAGATGTTCTTCAAGAAGAACCATGACTTATACATCATAAAAGACCTTCCTATCACCAAAAGACTCAATACATACATCCATCACCCAACCAAGTGGGGATACATAAAAAATACATATGACAATCAAGTTCATTACATGTTCATCCCAGGCATAGTGGGGAAACCAAGATAGGCCGTTACATGACCTTGACATTATAAAAGAGATACCACAAAAGAGATACATGCCATAGAGATGAAATATCTAGAACAAAACTTATGAAAGTCATCAATAACTGATAGTAGCAGCATCTGTCAATCACCATTCTAATCAGCAACCAAGATTTCCTTCTGTTCTTCCTCTGTCTCTATTCCACCTGAAACCAACAACAGTTGTGAACTAGAACCAAAAGCTTCTAGGATAATTCCAACAATGCATTATTAGAAGATTATCTGCTCCCCCTGAACCTGTGCCAGATGGTCTCTGTCAGACCCATATCAGACTCTTCTCATTCTCAGTTTGACCCACTGACTTCCTTCAAATGATCATATACGTGACTGTATCCACATAAACAAGCGTATATACGCGGATAGTCCTTATGAAACTCGCGTACAACCATTTCCATATTAGCAACCTGTAAATGTCCTGTAACAAGGTATGTCTGAACATAGATGTCAACTCCTCCTTTTAAATATCATCATGAAATCATTCACATTATATGTGAAACCACCATAGCCATTACATCAACGTCAAGATCTACATAATCCAAGTATCATTACTTGGGAACATCTGCATCAATCAACATATGTAAGTATCAACCTATCATCATATAGATAAGAACTCATCATCATGTCTCCAACAAAGCAACTTTGAGTAGTGATCCATGTATCAGCACTATGTATCTTTAGCTCAAGCTCATTTGAAAAAACTTCTTGATATCATCAACAGAAACAATCCTTATCCACAAGAGTGCCTGCATCATAACTGTATTATCTTTATGCATATGACGACATCAGCATATGAGTGACTCATCATCAAGTGAGGAAGATGTGTATTCAAGCTTTGTACTTCTCCTTATCCTTATGAAGATCACCATATAAGCACCATATATGTATCATCAAAGAATCAACCATAAATCTGAACATCAACTGTGTAAACCCAAGAATCATATGAGATTTTATCATGGAAAACTCATAACCACATCATAGCAAGATATATCATTTAGCCATATAAGCATCATCACAAAGGACTATTAACCATAATGCCAACAATGAATTATTAAAGGCATATGCTCCCCCTCAACCTGAGCCATCTGTTTACTGTTAGATCTGATCATGCATATATCAGTAATAAGCATCAAAACATCATCATCAAGTTAGGATCAAACCCTTCTAAACATCTTACAAGTATCAAGATATTTCCACACATCCTCAGCAGACTGTAAATATTATCAAACAGAGAAAATAATGGACTGAAACATAACAAATCCTTTTCCTGAACCTGTCCCTACTGCATTTCTTCAGATAATCATATACGCGACTGTGCATCATCCAACTCGCGTATATACGCGACTTCCATTTATGGAACTTGCATATGAGATTCAAGACACTGAAGTTTTATACTTTCAGCTCCCTCTAAATCTGTTATGTCTGTGTTGTGCTGTGTCTGAGTACATTGTGTTGTGCCACATCTTTCTGACTGTACTTCCTTCTTCTTCCATATCTTCAAGTGTGATGTTGTTTTCTCCTTTTGGTGTGATGTCCGTGCTTCGTTCTTGCATTCCTTTGCTATATGTCCAAGCTTGTTACATGCATAACATCTTACATGTTTCATATTTCTCTTGTAGAAATCAGCAGCTTTGTGACCAAACACATTGCAAGCAAAGCAATATCCATTAAAGTACCTTGAATGTGATGATCTTTCTACATGATGGTCTTGAACCCTTCTTCTTCCACATCTAGTTGCAACATGTCCAAGATTATGACATACATAACATTCAACATTATTCATAGGAGGAGTAAAAGATTTTCTTTGAGGAGTCTCTTTCCTTGATTGTTGATGGGGTTGACCTTTCATCTCCTTGTTGATCATTTTAGATTTCTCTTTAGAGTTCCTTGCCTCACCTTGTGAACTAGATTCACCTTCAACAGATTCATGAAAACCAAGACCAGTCTTGATAGCAGGAGACCTTTGACTACTAAGAATATCATCCAAGGCTTTAGTACTATCTTGAAATCGTAATAGTTTATCCTTTTCTTCTAATTTACCTTTCAAGATATTTACCTCAACTTGAAGTTGTTCTTCCTTTTCCAGACATTGTTTCTTCATGTATTCTTCAACATTTCTTTCCTCTTCCATTTGTTGCTTTAGTTTGAGAATCTCCTTTTCTTGTTCTTCATTCACATCCTGCTGCATTTGATGAATTCTGAAGGCACATTCCAGTTGAGATTTTAAGCTGATAACTTCGTTTTCCTGTTTTTCAATAGCTTGGAGTAGATCTTTATTCTGCTTCTTTGTTTCTACAAGTTCTTCCTTTAGCGAGAGGGTCGTAGCTTCAAGACTTTCATAATAACTAGATCAACCTCTAAGCTCATTGATTGTTGTGTTCCTTTCAATGACTTCATTTCTTAGAGATGTTACTTCATCCTGTAACTTTTGATATTTGTCCTTGAATAACTCTTGTTGAGTCTTAGCAGCTTCTTTGAAGGCACCATCCTTTATGTTCAAAAGTTATTCTTGAGTTCTAATTTTGTTTGTCAGTCTTTTAAATTCTGCCTCTATTTGATATCTTTCTTGTTCACCCATCAGAGCAAATTCAATTGTTTTTCTATCACTTTCATCTTTTCCAAATGGATAGATAGCTGGAACATTAGAGGATAGTAAATTCATACCTGATAGTTCATATTCATTCTGAAATGATTCTGAATCTAAAGAGCTTCTTATGCCTAATCCCCAATTGATTCTCCCACTGTCATAGTTCTTCTGAGATGTCTTCTTCTTCTTAGGTGCTTTCTTCTTAAGCTTCTTTCCCATAGTTCCACGAATCTCCTTCAAGTGATCAAGCTTCTACCAAAGGACCTGCTCTAATACCAATTGTTGGAAATAATACTGAGAGGGGGGGGGTGAATCAGTATTATCTAATCAATAAAACTTTTTCATTTTCATACTCAGATTCATATACGCTACTTCAGTTAAGTATACCCGCGTATATACGCGACTATGTCTATTGCAACTAGCGTATAACCATTAAACTCATGATTCAGTTATGTGATCTTCAATGGGTGCATCATAACATTATTAGCCATATTAATAGTTAACAGTAGCAGTAAAACAGATAGATCAACACACATAAGCAACACACATGAACACCATGATATAAGGTGGAAACCCAATGTGGGTGAAAACCACCTGTTGCAATTCGTTTCTATATTCCTTTATTAAGAAACTTCTTTTACAATGTACTGGTGCAGTCCTTTACCAGTATGTAGGCTACAACCTGCAGAAGGTTACAACCTTCTCTCGTTTTCCAGAATCTCCTGGAAGGGAGCTCCAACCCCCTTTGCTCTTGTACTAGCTAAGATACTAGTACATAGGTGTCGACCTACAATCTTCTCTCCTCCAAGTACCACGTTTCATACATTTTCAGACTGGATACTCCTGAAGCACAACACATAATCTAAAAGGCCACGTTTCATCCAATTTTCATACTGGACCCATAACTATCATTGAAGCACAAAACAATCAATACTAGCATCATCAATCTCTGAATCACTGAAACACTGAAACCCTGTCAACAACACAGTCACCAGAACACAGAGCAGAACTCTACAATAACAATCAGAACCAACTGTACCATCAAAGTCATGCATCAAAGTGCATACGCTACTTGGAAGTGCCGAACCTGCGTGTATACGCAACCTCATCAAGGTGAATCAGCGTATATGTCATTAATTACTTCTTCATAACTTCACTGCACTTCCTGACTCCAGACATAACCAGATCATTACATCTACAAGGATAATATATGTGTTAGCACCCAGATCTAGTCCATCAGATCTCATAAATATGAGTCATTATGATCCTGATCCAATATTAGTTTTCATCCATCAATACTGAAGCTAAACACAATCAACCAAACAAGATATGCAGAATACTGACACCTTTAAACTGTCATCAGAACCCTTCAACAAACAGAACCATCTGTAACATAGCTCAAAAGGTATACGCTACTACAATGAACTCGACTTGCGTACATACGCGCTTACACCAAAGCCAACCTGCGTACAGATCTATAAATATTCAATCATGACTTGCAGCGATTTCAAATTTAAGTTATACCCAGGTCAGATCATTACATGCGTCAGTATATAGATCTAGAATAAACATAATCAATCATATAGAGATAGTTCATTTCAAACCATTTGATCCTGATATCTCCTTAGATCTTGTTCTCCATTAACCGGTGAGATCATTCCTTAGCTCAGATCAAGCAATGCATCATCAACCCATAACCTGCATACTGGATCTCATCCTTCATCAAATATTCAAGACCCATGGGCCCAATACTTGGGATCAACACTTCTGACGAGACACCATGGTCCAAAACCATAGGTTCAAATACTGAGGACTAACTGCCATGGACCAAAAGTAAGTTCTCCGACATGTATGCGCTTTTCCGTGCATGAAACTGCGTGTATACCCTACTTGGTATATAGCGAACCTGCGTGTATACCCTACTTGGTATATAGCTAACCTACGTATACGCGACTTGGTATATAGTGAACTTGCGTGTATACCCTACTTGGTATATAGTGAACCTGCGTATATACTCTTCTTTCTTCATTCTTTGTAGTCTGGTCATCAATTCTTTGCTACTGATATGCTGCACTATGATCTATCATCTGCGTGAGTTGCCATCAAGGACAACACTTGTCTCATAATGCCAACAATATCCCCCTTTGGACTTGATGGCAAAGCTAACTTGTCATACTTAGAACTTGATCTTTTTATTCCTTTGAGTTGTCCTGCATCCCATGCATTTAGTCACATCTGTAGATTGATCTAGTTATATGTAAGTGAGATGTTCTTCTATGAGAGGGTTGCCATCAAGTACAACACATGCATCATAATGCCAACATTAGGATGGTTAAATGATAAAGCACAACTACAAGTGACTAGACAATGCAAAGTCAAGTTTTCTTTTGGGTCAGCATTTGTAGATGAGGTTGAGTTAGACATAATTCCTTTGGATATATGTGGAATTGTTTTAGGAAGTCCTTACTTGTATGTCAGAAAAGCTATTTTCTATAAAGCTTAGAACAAGTATCTATTTGTTAAAGATGGAATCAAATACTTTGTAAGAGATCATAAGCTCAAGAATAATTATACTCTCATAAACTCAGGGCAGATGAAATGAATGATAAACTCATGCAAATAATTCTTACTGATGGTTGTAAAGGAAAAGAAACCTGATGACACTAGATGACATTCTGGATATTTAGCAAAACGTGGGAAGAACACTTAAAGCAGGTTAAGCAGACACTCGATGTTTTGAAAAGAGAAAAAATTTATGTTAAACTCTCAAAATGTGAATTTAGATAAACATCTCTGAATTATTTGGGTCATATAGTAGGGGGTGGTGAATTGAAGATAGATCCCTCTAAGGTGGCAGTCATTGTAAACTAGCCTAAACCCAAATCTGCTACAGAAGTTAGGAGCTTCTTAGGAGCAGCACAATATTGGAGAAAGTTCATTTCTAACTTTTCCTTAATTGCAACTCCCTTATATTCTTTAACAAGATTGAACAAGGTGTTTCAGTGGGGAGGTAAATAGCAAAAAGCCTTCGACACCTTGAAAGAAAATATTAGTACAGCACCTGTACTAGCACTACCTGATCTTCAAAGACCATTTGAGATCCAAACGAATGTCAGTGACTATGCCATGGGAGCAGTGTTGACACAACACGGTAAACCCATATGCTATCATTCTAAGACATTTAATTCTGCAGTAGTTAATTATCCTACATATGATAAAGAATTGTATGCATTAGTACAAAGTGTGAAAAAGTGGAAACATTACTTAATGCGCAAAGAGACAGTAATACATATTGATCATCAACCACTTCAATATCTACACTACCAAACTAAGTTGTAGCAATCAAGACACTATAGATGGATGGGTTTTCTACAACAATTTCATTTAGTCATCAGATATAGAAAGGGCATACACAATAAAGTTGCAGATATGTTATCTAGACCCATTATAAATGCATCTACTATACTTAAGCATAATTCTGTGTTACATGAGAGCTACATTGAACAATATGCTCAAGATATAGAATTTAGAGATGTATATGCAAGTTTAAGTCAAGGCAAACAAGTATAAGAATTGGATTATCATGTAAAGGACCAACTCTTATACCATTGTGGGGAGTTATGCATTCCACAAACTGAAAGAGTAAAGATAATTCGAGAAGCACACACTTCTCTAATATTAGGTCACTTTGGGGTAAGTAAAAAAGTTGCACAGCTGCAAAGATTTTGTTATTGGCAAAAAATGAACGAGACAGTTTCTAGATATGTAAGAGGGTGTACTATGTGTGCTAAAAGCAAGCCCAACAATAGAAAACTAGGCTTGTACACTCCATTACCAGTTCCTTCTCACCCTTGGGAAAGTGTTTCCATGGATTTTGTTGGAGGATTGCCTAAATCTAGGAAAGGTCATGATTATTTGTATGTTGTTGTGGATAGGTTCAGCAAAATGTGTATTTTGATACCTTGTAATAAACAGATTACAGCTGAACAAACTGCAAAACTGTTTTTTGAACATGTATGGGTTCATTTTGGACTACCCACTTCCATTGTATCTGATCGAGACACCCGATTTGTGGGGAAGTTTTGGTCAAGTCTGTGGGAACTGATGGACACAAAACTGAAGAAAAGCACAACCTTTCATCCACAAACTGATAGCCAGACAGAAGTAGTCAACAAGACAGTGATCCAGTTGCTCAGGGGATATTACAGCAAGCATCCTAAGCTTTGGGATGAACACTCATGTTATGTGCAACATGATTAAAACAGAGCAAAACATTCTTCTACATAGAGATCTCCTTTTGAGACCTGTTTTGATTTCAAACCAAGGTCTCCTTTGGATTTTGTCTTTGATAAAGACACCACAGTTGAGGGACTCAGTGACGTGGACAGGGAAACTAGGTTCATTGAACAAATCCAAGAGATCCACCAGGCAGTACAGGAACAGCTAGAAAAGAGCTAAGCCAAATACAAGGCAAGGCATGACAAGCATCGGATAGAGCATAGTTTCCAAGTTGGTGACCAATTCTGGCTGTATATTAGCAAGGACAGGATGCAAGGTGAAGGTAAAAAGCTAAAGCCTATCAGGTATGGACCCTTCAAGATACTTGAGAAGATTGGTGAGAATTCTTTTTGCCTTGATCTACCAGCGTACATGAAAATCTACTCAGTCGTAGATGCAGATTGCTTTAGGGTGTTTGAACCTTCACTAATTTAGGATGCCGAAGAGCAGAGTCAATTGCCTTCTATTGATGACCTACTACCTGAATATCGTAATGAATTGCAGGAAGACATAGTTCTGGACAGGAAGGTAAGGATGACGCGCAGGGGAGATGTTGAGTACCTCAGAATTGGGCTCAAGGGTTCAAAGCCGAGCAATGCAAAGATGATAGAGATTGGACAAGTGAGTGTCGTGGCGGAAAAAGTCGTTTGTGCGGACACAACTGACCTCCCTAGGAGTCTAAACTCTCTAGCGACAAACAAGACAAAATGGAGTGATCTTTCTCTAAATATACCTTTTAAAACATGAAAACTACAAGTGTTTAGGCTTACCTTATTCCAAAACGCTGTTGTTGTAGTCCGTCCTTGCCGATCCGGATGAGCTCCTCCTTCACATCAATTCCTGCAACCACAAACAATCAAACAATTACCAAGCACTTGCATTTCATATAATAAAACATATATTCAACATGCAGACCAAGGAACACATGAAATAACTCATTAACACAAGCTATTGAGAAAAATAAACCAGTTTGTATTAATAACGAAACAAAGAAACTCTTACAACCTGGCCTTGGTGTTGTGCAAGTTCCTCCCAGGGTCCATCAAGGGTTTTCCTCTACTTTGACAAAGCTCACCCACCTCCAAGTAGAATCAAGCAAAGACAATCTCTCCTCACAAGGTTCTAAATGGGAGTCCTAATTCCTGCAGCATTTACCCAAAGAAAATGTATAGCTTCAACCTCTCCTCCCTCTGGCTCAATGCCTTTATTTATAGTGCTGTAAAGAGGTTATTCAGGTCCACCATCAATGGGATAATCCCCCTCTTTGGGTGGGATAGCTCCCTTATTGATGGGATAAGTTCCTCCTTAATAGGGATACATGAACCAACTGGAGGCGCATCCATTTCATCAAACCGACCTCTAGAAAGTTCTAGAAGTAACCACAAGTAACTTTTTTAAGATGAAACTTGCACATTTTTCCTTTTACAGAAGGACGCACCTGTCCCTTAACATACAGAGCGTCCAAGGACGCAGTCTTTGTGAACATTGTGAGCGTCCCCGCAGGTAAGGCTTGAGAGAACCTGCGTCCCCAGAGATAAACACATTTTTTACAAGACTTTCTCTCTTTTTTGAGTTTGAGATGGATAGCAGAGGCATAAGACTTGCCTAAGAGGGTAGCATGACTGTTGATTGAGCCATACTAACTGTAAGTAGTCATGGTGACATTTTTTAGTGTAACAGATTGCCCCCTAAAGTGCGAAGCCTGGAATAGATTAGGGTTTGTAATTCTAGGAAGGGTGAAGCGCTTTATCATTTCAAGGATTGTCTTGTGGATGACCTGGTTGGAACCTGCAATTTTCAACACAAAATACATGTATAAGATTATATCATCACTGAGGTAGGCATTCCCATACTCAGATTCAAAACTTTAACTAACGGACTAACTACTCTGATACAGGAATGATCTTGCAGTACATCATTTTATAGACTTTTGTAGACACAGTATGGACGCAGCCATCTGTTTATGATTAGTCTACATAGACAATGAATACAAAACTCCTCGCAGCCTGGATGGTAGAAACTAGATCCAGGGTCTTCACTTCTACTTCCCGAATTGGTACGATTCTAGCCATGTGATTAAATGATTTGATGTCGAACATGTTAGAAACCACTTGATTACCAGTCGATGATGTAAACTGTTAACAAGCGTGAGAGAGACCACCAGTAATGTCAATGGTTCTCAAAGTACCAAGCACAACCCGTGAAATGTGAATAGATGTTTTGATGTCGAACACTTCACGGAATCCTTTGATCGAAAGTCAATGATGTAAACTGACGTCAAAGGCGAGAAACCTGCCATTGATGCATGCAGACTTCAAGGTACTGTCGATTCCTAAGTCATCTTTCTAGATAATGTGTCGATGTCGATAGAAAGCGACCCGTTGCAGGCAAGCCCGCAACACGAAATCATTGTTCAAGTTGAAGAAATGTTGCTGTAAGGACTGACTCAGGGATGGTCAAATGGATGACAAGTGTTTTGCAGATGAAAGTTTTTCTTGCAGACCTCTTGAACACATAACGACACGACAGATGGCTTGGTGACGAATAACTCAAAGTTAATCCCCGGAACCCGGTTAAAGACTTTCAAAGTGGTTTGATCAACTGTGAGGTAAAAGATTTCCCAACCCAGGTGAATGAAAAAGTGTCGTGTTCAAGAGTGGTAATAAAGTTTCTTTTGAGACAAAAGGTAACAAACAGGTTCATTCTTCTCTCTTTTCCGCCACCATTTCTGGCAAGTACCTCTTTATTTTTAACAAGCTTGAGGAGGATAACATATGCTTGATTATAAGCTCATCCTTCGGACGAGTCCAACCTAGTTTAAATTCGAACCCTAGGAAGGAGTGGTTCGTTCCTGTTTGTAATTGAACAGGTCCTCTACTGTAAAAGTTTAACGAGCCCAGTATAGGAGAAACTCGGCGTTTTTCAATTTTAGAGAGTCTGAAAAACAAAAGAAGACTCCACGTTGAACTTTTTCGTATATTTGTGTCCCTCAAGCCCGAAAAAGTATAAAATAATACCTGGGGGAACCGCTTGATCTTGCGACCAAGGAGTACTTTCATAATAGTGTCGTTGACCTGAAAAGTAAAAAGCGATCAAGGACACGTCGTTTTATTTCCTTATCGAGTTTGAAACGACAAAAACCCGGCAATCTTTTCCTGATTTTGCGGTCAGAAAAGAGCTAAAAGGGGACCGTCTTTTAATTCCGTTTTAACGAGTGTAAAAGAAACGCTCGGCGATCTTTTCATGTTTTAGGAGTCAGAAAAGGGCTTAAAAGATGACTCTGATATTTTTGTTTGTGAAAAATGACAATTTCCCTCGAAATCCCTTTGTCCTGCACAAAAGCAACACATTACTCATACCTGTTTAAAATAGGCAAAAATACATCGAAAAATATCTTTTCATGGTAAAAAATGAACTAATTCATCCAAAAAACCTATAAAAAGACCTTTTACCATGTCATTTTTACCGTTTGACTGTTGAGGTTGAAAAAGGAGCTTTTGACAAGAAACTTCCCGTGGTCGCTGCGGAAAATCCGACCGTCGGAATCGAACGCCGTCTTATCCAGGTATTTTACACATCCTACTCTGCATTTCTATCCGTTTAGAATTAATTTTTAGGTCTTAGTTTCATTTTTTGGGGGGGTTTTGGTTTTGGAATGCGCCTCTCGGCGGACGCGGGTGCCCTTCGGGTGACCCGCGTCCCCCGACTTTTTCCTATACAGGAAAACGGTCGGAAGACGCAGCCCGCCTTCAGGGCATCCGCGTCCGGGCGCCCTGTGCGGTAAAGTCGGGGTGCGTCTTCCGTGAAACGCGCATTTCAAAACCCCAACCCCCTCAAAAAAACTATCTAAAAATTCCCAAATCAATTTCTAATGACTATTTCTGATGTGCAGGGCATTAACCATGTTAGATTGGAGAGAAAGAGAGCATGTAGAGGATGATGAAGCTGCAATAAATCATCAACCTTCCCTGGATGCCCTAAGAGCATGCGGATTATACAAATATTGGACCATACCGGGCATGAGGGGCCAGGTAAGATTCTTGGAATGGCTGGTTGAGCGATGGAACGTTCAAGAACAATGCTTTTACATAGGAGGGCACCAGCTCGAGATAGAGCCCTCGGATGTATACTTTCTCACTGGCTTGCCGAACAGAGGCGAGCAACTCAGTCTTGCGGGGACTAGGCCGGGTGGCCAATCCCTTGATAGTCTCCGCGACGAGTGGTGCACACCTGGGGCTCACCATTCGAAAGGCATAGAGATAAAACACATCACTCTGTGTGAACTCAAAGTCATAGCGTTCACGGTTACCAGAATTTGCGGCGCGGCCGCTTTACACATTGCTTCCGGATCCCAAATGCGGATGGCAATTGACTGTTACCAAGGCACCATTTTCAACTGGTGTGAAGCTGTGTCGGCTCATATGAAGAGCCAACTGACCAAGGCAAAGAACGGACGACTAAAGACTTTTGGATATGGGCCTCTAGTCGTGAGCTTTGCCTTGGAGAGAGTTCCAATGCTGATCCCTCAGCAACTCACTGTTGATATCTTGGGTCCTCGGGAGCCAAAGCTGATACGATGGGTTACGGTGATGGCCCGGCATCCTGACGAGGGCGCGACAGTGGTTCGATTCTCAGATAGTTACTTTCACTGGTTAGAGGACCAGGTTTTTTCGATACAGGACTTTCCGTATGCCGGAGTGGATTTTAGAGGTGATCCGGACATGGTTCTTCCACCGGGAGAACAATGGGATGACAGAGGTACTTTTATTTTCACAAGTTTTCTAATTATGTATTTTTTTTATTTTTCATATATATCGTCTCAAAACTAACAGTAAAACTTTCAAAATGCAGATGTTGGTCCACAGCGTCCAGCCAACCTCCGGCCTTTTGATAGACTACATCCAGCTGCACCGGTACCGGCCCCACAGGACGCGGCTGCAGAAGTACTAGCTGAGTTGGAGCATGATCTAGAGCGTCTCACGGCAGATATACCTGAGACTACTATGGATGACATTCCTACCAGGCTTCAGCGCTTCGTAGTCGCGGTCCCTGGACCGTTTAGGAGATTTTTGCGTAAGGTAGCCCGCGCAGTGGTGTCATACAGAGAGCACCACCAGTGATTGACTAGTCACTTTTGTAGTCACATGTGACATTTTGACTTTTTGTACTATCATTTTGCCGATCATAAGGTGTTTTCAACCTATGATCGAAGACGATGTATATATTTTTTGACACACTTCTATCTATATATATCACTATTACCGGCTTATCTTGTTTAACATATGTGATGAAATGTTTTTTAAATTTACTTGCATGATTATCGTAAATGTCTGTCCAACATTCGAGAAGCAATTGCATCTGCTAATGTATTCAAAGACCTTGGAATATGTTGATATTCAATGTAATCAAATTCACGTTCCAAGAGACGCACTCTCAAAAACAACCTTAATAACACAGGATTCCTAATGGCATAAACTCTATTAAGCTGTAATACAACAAGTTCAGAATCTAACCTCACTATCAAACGTCGAATTCCAAATGAAATAGATTCGGATAATAATTCAATCACTGCACTGTATTCTGCAATGTTGTTCGTTGTTTGACCGAGGCTTACCCCATGCATAGAAACTAACTCGTCAGAGGGCGAATAGATAACCCAAGCTGCGGAAGAGATATTCCGTGTACTACGACAAGCACCATCAGCAAATCCAATGTATGTTTGGAGAGGCGTCGACATCTGCAATATCAAGAGTAAAACCAAGATAAGCCAGAATAACGACGAAAAACCACACTCTCTAAGCTAAGCACACTGACTAAACTAACACACTTGCTAGCTAGAAAGAAAATCTAACCTATCTAAAAATTTCTCCATACCCATCATTTAAGCATAATACCTCTTTAGGTAAAGTCCATTTCTGGGTTTACCCAAAGAGTCCCCATCAAAGTCAACTAGCTCATAAGCCCCTTTTGCTAGCTTTCGCTTTACAATGTAGGGCCCATGCCACATGGGAACGAATTTTCCGGCACCTAGCTTATCGTTAGCTTGATCATATAATAGTACTAGGTCTCCTTCCGAAAAACTTCGAGGGGTTACATTTCTATCATACTGAGCTTTCATTCGTTTCGCGTGAGTCTCGATTGCCAATGTAGCGTCACGTCGAGTCTCATCTAATTTAGCCAAGTACAATAAACGTTTCTCCTCTTCGGAAGTAGCTGGAAGTAATTCGACAGCCATTTGAAGTGATGGGATTTCGCATTCAATGGGTAACACAGCTTCTAAGCCATAAACTAGCTGGAAAGGAGTGAACCCTGTTGAATTTTTCACTGAGGTTCGGTATGCCCATAGCGCTGAAAATAACATGTTGTGCCAATTCGACCGATGAACACCAATGGTTCGTCGGATCATGATAACTAGAACTTTGTTGATAGACTCAACCAAACCGTTGGCTTGCGGATAATAAGGAGTAGAGCTATCGTGGCGCAAACCAAGCTGGCTTGTAAGCTCAGTCATCATGACGTTTCGAAAATGGCTCCCATGGTCAGTAATGATTGCTTGTGGGACACCAAACCTAGTTATGATATGATTGAATACGAAAACTGCAGCTGTTTTGCCGCTTGCGTCGAATGTAGGCATCGCCTCGGCCCACTTAGTAAAATAATCAACCGCAAGGATGATATACGCATGCCCCCCGGCCGAGTGAGGGTTACAAGTAATAAAGTCGATACCCCATTTGGCGAATGGACCAACGGCAATTATAGGGTGGAGAGGAGCAGGTGGAGCGCGCATCTTGCGATCAAACACTTGACAGTTGTGGCACTTCCTGACTGCAATGATACAATCTTTAAACATAGACGGCCAGAAATAGCCAGCGCGCAACACCTTCTGAGCTGTGGCATACCCAGACATATGACCGCCACATGCTCCAGAGTGACAATCATTCAAAACCCTCTCAGCCTCTTCGTGAGTTAAACAACGTCGAAAAACTAAGTCTGCCC
The DNA here is from genome assembly GCA_031772625.1 of Pinus tabuliformis. Lineage (NCBI taxonomy): Eukaryota > Viridiplantae > Streptophyta > Pinopsida > Pinales > Pinaceae > Pinus > Pinus tabuliformis. Next base: position 1,473,436,835 of record CM062820.1, on the reverse strand, counting down.
CCCGGCGATAAAGTGTATCTCCAATAATTTTGTATGGCTGGGATTGAAACCGAATTTTTCGACGTTCCGCTTTGGAAGCTTCAGGCCGAAAGGTTTGGGTTTGGAGATAGATGATTATATCCCCGTACCACGGATCTAACGTACTGATAAGAAACAAAGATTCGTCCGCAATGGACTCCTCTGCCACAGTCTCTGTGTCAGCACTCGGGAAATCACACATCAATTCCGCAAAAACTAAGGATTTCTTAGACTTGGACTTCTCGAACTCCAAGTCGAACTCTTGCAGGATGACAATCCATTTAGAGTACTTGCCCCCTAGCAGTTGTTTTGTCAAAATATAAATCATAGGGTTGCAATCCGAAATAACTGTAGTTTTGCGGAGAAGAATGTAGTGACGAAAACGCTGGACAGCTTGAACGGCTGCCAGGGCCAATTTCTCCACATGCGAATATTTTAGCTCAGTGGGATTCAAGGTCCTACTAAGATAATATATCACATGCTCCGCTCCGAATTCATCTTCTTGAACTAACACCATTCCAATGGTGGAATGCGAAGCTGCGAGGTATAAGAAGTAGTCCTGGTTGTAGTTGGGAGGATGCAATAACGGTGCATGGGTCAACGCGTGTTTAAGTGCATCAAAAGATTGTTGGGCAATCTCGTCCCAAAAGAATTGTGCGTTCTGTTTCAACAACCGTGTAAAACCTTTAGTGACCTCGGCGTAGTTTGGGATGAATCGGCGTAAAAAGTTCGCTTTCCCTTGCAAACTTTGGAGTTGGCGCAAACTCGAAGGAGGAGGCAATTTGATGATAGCCTCGACTTTCGAGGGATCGACGCGAATGCCGGCTTTTGAAACAACAAATCCCAGCAATCGACCTGTTTCTATACAGAAAACACACTTGTGGGGATTCAACCGAATTCGATAATGCCTACACCTCATAAAGATTGCTCGTAGGTGGACAAGGTGATCAGCTCGATGTAAAGAATGAGCAGGCAAATCATCGAGATAGGGTTGCACAATGTGCTTGATGTCATGAAATGCATAAGACATCGCCCGTTGAAAAGTAGCGCCGGCATTCTTAAGCCCAAAAGGTAATTTGCAATAAGCAAATGTCCCCCATGGACAAATGAATGCCGTTTTTGGTTGGTCGGCAGGTAGAATATTGATTTGATTATAGCCCGAGAAACCATCCATGAAGGAAAACATTTCACTTCCGGCACAATCATCAATAATTTGATCGATATAAGGCGTAGGATAGTTGTCTTTTGGACAAGCTCGATTTATATCCCTATAGTCGATACAGATTCTTATTGTTCCTTGTTTCTTATTGACCGGAACAATATTCGATACCCAATCCGTTAACGGGATCGGATAAATGAAACCTGCTTTCAACAGCTTTTCGACTTCTGCTTTAATCGCAGCCGCTTTTCGAGGGTGAATTTGACGCAACCGTTGCCGGACGGGTTTAGCATCCGGGTAGGTCTTTATTTCATGAACAACAATGGCAGGATCAATTCCCGGCATTTCCTCGTAAGACCAGGCAAACACGTCGCGGAATTCTTGGAATAGGGCCTTGTAAGTTTGGATTTCTTCTTCAGTACATGCGGCACCTATATGAATGTTTTCCTCGATTCCGGGCTTCACTGAAATATCAATGGGAATAGTACGAGAAATATTCCCTAAATTCAACTCTGAATCAGAATGTTTCGTTGGATCCTGAGCGTCTTTGACATATTCAGCGGTAAAGATAGATGAAAAATCATTTTCAAATGCATCATCCTTAGGTAAAAACGAAGATCTGTGATGGAGATCCTCCCATGGTAGATCGTCTACACTTAGGATTTCGCGAAGTTGTTCGTCAGATGACACGACTTCGGGAAACGTTATCCGTTCTAAGGGTGAGGTGAAAAGTGACTCTTCACTGACCACATTCATTTGGTCGACTTCGGTTGAATGAAAGTCGGTAAAAGACATGAGAGCTTCATAAGCAATTTCATACGGACTCAAAGGCATAGCATCACCGAGTGAGTCTATCTCAGAGTCAGATGGGACGAACCAAGGATCATCATAAATAATGTTTTCTGATGTAATCATATGAATTGTTGCAAACGAAGGATCTGCGCTGAGTGGAGGGAGAGGAAAAGTTCCCAGTAAACCGGAATCCTTAACTAAACCTACACCAACGTCCCTATAAGGGATTGTCGTCTTACCGACATGCTGGATACTCTCTGAAGAGGCTGGGTCGGATGAAAAGTATGTCAGCTGATCAATAGTCACGATCTTACCGTTATGTGGAAACTTAATTACTCTGAAGACCGATGAAACGACCGCTGTCATAGCATATGACCAACTTCGACCCAAAAGAAGGTTGTAGTCTAGAGGGGCATCAACCACTTCCACATCCAGACTAACGGTTTTACCTTCAACCCCTATAGGCAATTCTTGTAGAATACCAAACGGACGGAACCCACGGCCATCAAAGGCCTTAAGGATGGTGGGGGATTGGTTCAACGAAGGAGAACCAAGCGATCTCCAACATTGAATCGACATAATACACGTAGAAGCTCCCTCATCAATCACAGTCCGATGAATAGGCCTGTTTTTGACTATCACTGGAATTTGGAAAGCCATTTGATGGGGGAGACGTGGTGTACTATTTTCTAGATCAAAGATCATTAGGTTCGGGTCCTGAACATCGACAGCTCCGATAGCCGACAAAAGCAATTTCCGTTGTGCTGGGCATGATTGCAGCACTTCGAGTGCCGACATTGCTGAAGGTGAAACAGCTAAGTCCTCAACAATGTTGTAATTCTGGGCTGCTCTCGCATGTGGATTGAAAGCAGACCTTCGAAGTACACCCTTGGCGGGCGGCTTAATCACTAAGTCTGGGTTAGGTTTTTCGATCTGTAGTGGATCGGAACCAGGAGCTGAGGTTGATGGGTTAGAGTGAGAAGATTCTGCTTCCTTACCATCAACAGGAGCCTTACTACCATAATCTTGCGATCGAGTCGCAATCCTCACATGAGACATCATCAAAATGGGTTCTTCACTGGCATTCGAAGAAGAACCTATCATCTTATTCTCCTGCTCTGGAAATGGATTCTTTAACACAGCAGGAGTGGGAGAACCTTTGACTATTTTCACAACCTCGGCCCGATGAGGGCAATCTCTCGTAAAATGATCCTCTTCACAAATAAGACAAGGATATCGAGGTTTGCGTTTTTCGTCATTGGTTTCCGACTTTTCAGTTTTCTCCTTTGGAGCCTTGTCTGCTTTAGCCTTCTTCTTTCCTTTCTTCTTTCCACCGTTTTTTGATTTGGCCGTAGATGACTCTACAGCGTGAATGTCGGCGGTGAGTTCAGGAGAAGACTCTCCTGTCGGAGAATCAGGCAAAGTGATAATTGGAGTAGTTGAAGCCTTGGAAGACTTCTTCTTGCTCTTCGTAGTCACGATACCAATCATACCATCAGCGGCATGAGATCCCGAAGGAGCAGCAGCGATTTGATTCGACTTTGGAAGATCCGGAATCTTCTCGTGTAACGTACCCGACTGAGTGTAAACTAAGTCAAGGTATTGTGCCTGAGCAATGACTTGCTCCTCAGTAACTACTCCGGCCTTAGCTACATCTTCAGTAATCTTCGGTAATAATGATTTGACAAACCATTCAGCTAAGATTTGGTCCGGGATAAAAACTTTCACTAATCTCCTTCGACGTCTCCACTCATGAATGTGATCAGAAATATACGTGGACGTCGATTGTTTTAGTGAAGTTAATAACTCCGTGCCGTTATCGTATCTGACCGGCAACTGAAAGTGAGTTAAGAACGAGGTAGCTAACTGGCTAAAGTTGTAAAAAGAGGCCCGTGGTAACTCAATGTACCACTTGGCCGCGAGACCAATGAGTGTACGCTGGAAAAGACGTAAGCGGATGGAATCATCTGAGATAGAATTCGAAGCACACCAGAGGTGGTAAGTCATCACATGATTGGACGGATCCTCTCCAGACTTACCTTCGAACTTGGGTATATCGCTGGGCAACTTATTTGGCATTGGCGGCCAGAACTGAAGATATTGAATTGGATCGTTCGTTAGGCGCGTCAAGTCGGGTAAATCCAAAGTTGCAATAAACGGTAACTGCCGGTTAGGATCTCTAAAACTCTGGGTCACAATACCAGCCCCAGGAGGAGGATATCCAGGATAACTAGGAACAGGAGTCGCATTTGGGATATTATATCCTCCTGGAAAACCAGGATTAACCGGACCGTACTGGGGTTGTTGAGGTTGTTGATAAGTGTACCCAGGATACGGTTGATACTGGTAAACCGGTTGTTGGACAGCTTGCCCATGTTGGTACTGTCCCTGGTACGGAGGTTGAACAAATTGAGGTTGAGTAGTGACAACCGTACTTATACCAGGCTGACCTACAGGCATCTGGACCGTGGTTTGAATCGTAGATCCAGACAACGGTAAAGATGTCTGAGGTGTGGTAACAGGGACAGTAGAAACTGGAGCCGTCGATACTCCAGAAGTAAGTATGGTAGATGTAGCGGTAGTTGCAGCAGCCGTTTGAGATGGAGTACTAGGTGCAATTGACGGCTGAGTAACTACCGAAGCTACAGAAGTTTGAACATTTGGCTGGACAGGTTGCGGTTGCTGGGTTGGACCAGAAACTACGGGTTGTCCAGCTTGAGGAACCATCTGTACACTTGGCTGCAACACCTGTTGACCCTGTGATGGATCCCACACTAACATTCCAGGGTATTGACCCGTAACAGGTTGAGGATACTGAGATCCATAACCAGATTGAGGGTAGGATTGATAATTGTAAGGTGCAGTTCCCATACTTGGAACATATGACTGACCTTGAGGTGGTTGATAACCTTGACTTGAGTATTGACCTTGAGGTTGATAACCTTGAGGTAAATACTGATACTGGGGTTGACCTTGACCTTGAGGTTGGTACCCTTGAGGTTGATAACCTTGGGGTTGATACCCTTGAGGTTGCCATCCTTGGGGTTGCCATCCTTGAGGTTGATATTGATACTGAGGTTGACCTTGGGGTACATATTGAGGCTGAGGTTGACCTTGAGGCACGTATTGCACCATAGGTACATACTGACTTTGAGGTTGCCCCCCAGACACGATTTGTGTACCTTGAGGTTGCCCCCCAGGCGTTAACTGCGGTTGCCCCCCAGGCGGTAATTGGCCACCTTGAGGTTGGGAAACGGGAACTGAACCTGACATCATGTAAATGTCTCCTACACCCAATGGTATATTACCACTGTTTCCAGCAAATAACCCATGATCAACGGGTTGAGGAGATGCCCCCGCAAAGGTACCAGAAAGTGACTGATACCCAGTGGGAACAGAAGGACCGCCGTGTAAAAAGATTCAGGACTTTGAATAAACACGGACGACTGACCAGACATATTTACAGGAGTATAAACACCTCCAGGTGGAAAAGGAGTACGAGGTGTAGAAAAACCTACTGAGTTGTCTAAAAAATTGGTTAACGCAAGGTACCAAGAAGTACTTCTAGGAGGACTGTAAAAGATGGATTCACGCTCCCTTAGATCAATAGTAAGTTGACCTTCAAGGTGAGAGACACCTATATCTTCTTCTGGAGCAAGTTCTTCTATAGCAATCAAACCAGAAGGTAGATTTTCGGTGATAATTCTTTCTATTCTCGGTGAATCAGGGACACTAGAAGTTGGAGTAACAGGTTCGGAAATTTCAGGTTCTTCGCCTGTTTCACTGGCAGATGAAAAACTACCAGCAAGCTCGGAAACTGTAACAGTTTCGGGATTGTAACCTGTTTCTAAACTTTGGTAATCTGGATGGACTACCAAGGAAGATTCTCCTTCTTCAGGTGAACCTACTCTACTGTCACTAGGAGGAGTTACAAGGACCTTTAACCCTTCGTACTGACCCGGAATGTCTTCAGGAGATTCACCCCGCGATTTACGGAGTTTTCTTAACAAATCTATTCCGGTAACAATCTCAGGAGACTTGCCCCGAAGTCGACGGGACTGTCTCGGTAATTCCGCCACAATTAAAGATTTTTAACTACAACACACGAAAACAAAGTAAAAATTTCAAATCAAACCACCTAAAGTCTTCTAAAGAAGCAAACAAATTTGAAGCACACGCCTAAATAATCTAGAGCGTCAAACCAAACACAAACAGTAGTCTTCCGGACCAAAAGCGCTAGTTGGTGATTAGGCCCAACCTCGCAGGATTCAGTACAGAAATGGCGGGTGGAACAGTTACCCCGGCAACCTGCTTAATGAATAGACCGGCACAAGTTCCTCCACTTTAACCGTCTCGAAGTGAAGTGAACCCCCCGGAAAATCCAAGTGAGTATAACCGACGTCTGCTCCAGGTACAGTGGGACCTTCCCTCCACCGTCACCTCGGTAGAACCCTAAAGATTATGGTCACTAAAGTTACCAATCACAACAATTACACCTGGGGGAACAGTCTAAACTCCGACAGCACGCAAGGGCAGAGTAACAAGCTCAATCCCCTTACCGGCTCCTTGACAATAATCCAAGGTTTACCGATAAGTGACCCCTGGCTCCTCGACAATGGTTAATCCGAGGTTTACCGTTTGTAATACGTACTGTCTGGCGTCGTTCCCAACGAGGGGGGAATGATCCCCTCACTGGTTCGGACACGAGCTCGTGCTTCTCCTTTAAGAGGAGCTTTCCCAGAGTGCAACTGAAACAATTGGATTTAATCTACTCAAGATAAACTATCTGTTTGGTTTTGTAGTCTTGGAGAGTTAAGTACTCACCTACTCCAAGACCCTAGCCTAAGCTATGTTGGTGTTTCAGAGCCCTAGAAAAATAAAAATTACTAGATTGATTTTAATTTAAGCGTTACTTTTAAGGTTGTTTCTTAAGTCAAAAGGTGATGGAAGTGAAACCAGTGGTGTGTTGACTCGACTCGAAACCACTACAAAATGCACCTAGGATGATTTACCCACTACTTTACTTTTTCGATGAATTGCTTAACTAAAAAGTTGAGAGAATGCAATCTTTATAAAAGCAACTTCTTAATTGAAGACAATCAAAGAAACAATTCGTTTGTCTTTTCCAAGCATAAAAACATGACCGCTCTTTACATGCACGAAAAAACTCTTTTTTTTTTTTTCAAAAACAAAAAGCTACTTGAAACAAGACTTTTAAAGAAGATGTTTTTGTATTTTTCTTTTAATAAAGCAAATAAATCTAAGGTAACAAAAATCAATCTTAACAACTATTAAAATCTACGAAAATTCACTCATAAGCAAACTAAAAGGTAAATTTACTCTAAGCAATCTTAACGAGGCCAAAACCAACAATGATTATTCTAAGGTGTTTTACTTGATCACAATCAAATCAAGGACTAGCTTATTGCAGAACCAAAAACTAGCCAAAACAAAACTCTAATCTTTTTGTTCTTTTGTAAAATGGAAATCAACACTTTATAAACAAGTAATTCGAAATTTGACCCAAAACAACTTAAATGGCAAGCTGCTCACACAAGGAGACTTTACGACAGGCCCGACTTCTAAGAAGGCTGACAAACCAGAGAGATCTAAGGCTGGACAACTTTCTACCGTCAAAGTCACTACAGGACCTATCCAAAAATCAAACCCTAGGCCTAAACTTCGTTGAAATCCACTAAAACACTCAAAGCTCACAAAACAAGTTCAGGTGAAAATTTTTGACAGGGTACTAAAGGATCTGGGCAGAAAACACTAAGAAAAATCAAAATCTAAAAGCAATTAAAGCAAAAAATGGAATTTTCCTAAATTTTTACAGGAAGACGCAGGCAACCCGTTAGAACAGGCGCGGGCCCGCTCTGTGCAAACGGCAACAGTGCGTCCAAAGACGCACTGTGCAGTACTCAGAGGGTGCGTCCTTCTGGAAAAGTTAAGAAAAACCAAATCTAACTAAATCTAAAGCTAAGCCACCCAAATACTAATTCTCACAGTCAAAAACCAGAAAATAAAAATGATTTTCTCAGAGCAAAGTTCACACAAAGGAAAAGACTTTCTCATTAATGGATTCCCCAGCGGAGTCGCCAATTTGTCGTGGCGGAAAAAGTCGTTTGTGCGGACACAACTGACCTCCCTAGGAGTCTAAACTCTCTAGCGACAAACAAGACAAAATGGAGTGATCTTTCTCTAAATATACCTTTTAAAACATGAAAACTACAAGTGTTTAGGCTTACCTTATTCCAAAACGCTGTTGTTGTAGTCCGTCCTTGCCGATCCGGATGAGCTCCTCCTTCACATCAATTCCTGCAACCACAAACAATCAAACAATTACCAAGCACTTGCATTTCATATAATAAAACATATATTCAACATGCAGACCAAGGAACACATGAAATAACTCATTAACACAAGCTATTGAGAAAAATAAACCAGTTTGTATTAATAACGAAACAAAGAAACTCTTACAACCTGGCCTTGGTGTTGTGCAAGTTCCTCCCAGGGTCCATCAAGGGTTTTCCTCTACTTTGACAAAGCTCACCCACCTCCAAGTAGAATCAAGCAAAGACAATCTCTCCTCACAAGGTTCTAAATGGGAGTCCTAATTCCTGCAGCATTTACCCAAAGAAAATGTATAGCTTCAACCTCTCCTCCCTCTGGCTCAATGCCTTTATTTATAGTGCTGTAAAGAGGTTATTCAGGTCCACCATCAATGGGATAATCCCCCTCTTTGGGTGGGATAGCTCCCTTATTGATGGGATAAGTTCCTCCTTAATAGGGATACATGAACCAACTGGAGGCGCATCCATTTCATCAAACCGACCTCTAGAAAGTTCTAGAAGTAACCACAAGTAACTTTTTTAAGATGAAACTTGCGCATTTTGCCTTTTACAGAAGGACGCACCTGTCCCTTAACATACAGAGCGTCCAAGGACGCAGTCTTTGTGAACATTGTGAGCGTCCCCGCAGGTAAGGCTTGAGAGAACCTGCGTCCCCAGAGATAAACACATTTTTTACAAGACTTTCTCTCTTTTTTGAGTTTGAGATGGATAGCAGAGGCATAAGACTTGCCTAAGAGGGTAGCATGACTGTTGATTGAGCCATACTAACTGTAAGTAGTCATGGTGACATTTTTTAGTGTAACAGTGAGACAATTGTACCCTCACTTAGTCGATGCTTGAAAACCAACTTTTGGTGGTCCAAAAGCTTTTTCAGTGGGAAGGCCATGATCCGAATTGGATCCATGAAAATTAGCAAAGTGTTATGACTGTATCAAATCAGGACATACTTAAAAAATTTATGAACAAAGAGCTATCAAGAAGACTTCTTGATAGTGGTAGTTTGTAGCCAGCAAGGAACGACAAGGACCTCGGCCAAAGAACACTGACCGAGGCCCATGGAGACCGCGCAGGACGCAAACTGGCAGTTAGGAAGTCCGAATCAGAAAACGAAGGCCATTTCTGATGCGTGATTAGCGCTTGGCAAAATCCCTCGAGAAGGAAAGGCCCCAAGCGCTCGATCACATGGGAAGCCTGGAAACCATAGGGAAAGCGCTAAAGCAAAAGGCGGGTCCCGCGCTCCAAAACTGGCAGAATATTAGAGGAACTTTGGGCAGTAAGCAGATTTGGTAGGAGAACGAGTGATTCAATACATTACACGATGCGTGTCAAGCGGATGAGAGAGAAAACCACCTCTCATCGCAGGCTAACGATTGAGCATGTCAACCGTGTGATAAGAGCGAATGTCGTAGGATCTGGGGGCTCTAGATCTGACGGCGGAGATTGCGCTCGATGGAAAACTGGATTTGACGGGGGAATTAAGCCGCGAAATATAAAAGTTTGAAGTCCAATTTGATCACTGAGTTGGCAGATGAATCATTACACCGCGTAACCGAAATACCGAACCGTTGAGGAAGAGCCGGCACAGTTCGTGAGAGGATAAGTGGCCACTTCCCTGTGAGACGTTGGCAATGACGTAGAGGTAGGGAACTCCAAGCGAACAATAGCAGGTGATCCAAAGGGGTGAAAGAGGAAGCGAGCAGTCAAGGACAGATTGGCTTTAAGCCATGAATAGACAGAGAACAAAAAAGAGGAAGAACCAGAGAAGGGAACAGTGGGAAAAAGGGACGAAAGAGACAGTGAAGCAAGAAGCAGAAAACAGAGAGAGCCAAGCTGACCGGCAGAGTTAAGGTAGAATCGAGCAAATAGAACCAGTCTTGAGAGGTTCAAGCAATCCCTGTGAGGATATCTGTCGGGAATTGAGCACCACATTGGACTCATCCCATTAAAGACCAGAGAGGTCGAGACTTGGTAAGGAAAGAGTCTGTGCACTCTAGTGGCTTGGGGAATCCAAGAACCACCCTACTAAGCATCCTCTGTTTCAGGAGACTCAAGTTGAGCTCCTCATTGTAAATCTCTGCTTTAAAGACACAATAAAAGAAGGCCACCACTGAAAGCTGGACCAGAGACATAGCCCTGGAGAATAGGGTGAACTCCTTATTAATGTGTTGTGTTCTTGTATTTGCTTACTGTGTTTCTCTTATTGTTTTCCATTTTCCAGTGTTTGTGTATTTTGCAATCTGATCGATCTGTTGCCTAAGATAACATAGACACACACCAACACATGAGTCTGTAATACCTTCATTCATTAATTATTTAACTGAGATCACTCACGAGTGATTTTTAGATCAACAACCCATCGAAGCTGCAAGAAAAGAACAACACTACGAAGTCAAAGAAGGACACAGGAAAGTGGTGTGAGTTCCACAAGAGTCCCACTCACAACACAAGTGAGTGTCGGACCAAGTAGTCGCTGGTGACCGAGTTGAAGGCTTCAAAATCAGATGCATGTTCCGACCTTGAGTCAGAACTCAACAAGGGAATGGCAAAGGGAAGCAGATCATTGATGTAGAGCCCAACGCCACTGTTTCCATTGCTGAGATCAAGAAGAATGAGCCCGAAGATCAAGAGGAGGGGGAGCGACTTTTCCACTTACAAATGTGGGTGAATGGTTCACTGCTACAATTCATTGTCGACAGTGGCAACCAAAAGAACCTCATTTCAGTAGAGGTTGTGAAGAGGCTGGGACTACTGACCATACCACACCTACAACCATACAACATCGGGTGGCTTCACGAAGGACTAGATCTTTGAGTTCACCACTAGTGCCACCTTCCCTACAACATCAAGGCCTTCACAGACAAGGTATTGTGTGATGTTGCACCTCTGGATGTTTGTTATGTATTATTAGGCCAACCATACTTATGGAGGCGACATGTTGTGTATGACTCAAGGCCTCGCTCTATTATTATTTCTTTGGGTAATTAGTTATACAGGATACTGGAGGTGGCACCACCTGCTGCCACCTCTTTGATCTCTGCTAAGAAATGAAGTAAGATCATCTCACAAACTAGAAAAATTATTTTCTAGCTGGTTCGCTCCCAAAGTAAGGGGAAGATCGTAGCCACATCCATGGCCCTTGCCAAGGGTTCCCCCAAGCAGCAGCAATAGCAGATGGATTCGGTCATGAAAGAACACAGGAACATCTTATTTCCACCCACAAAGGTATCGTTGCACTATCAGGTCAAGCATTCAATTGATCTGACCCCCAGAGCACCTCTACCCAACGGGCCGATATATCACCACTCCATTCTGAAAAATGACAAGTACAAGAAGCGATATGGTCCTTACACCAGTACCAAGGTTGTGGGGAACAATGCTTTGGAGCAAAAAATTCCCCCATTCTTTCGCTTGCACCGAGTTTTCAATGTGGACCGCCCTCTACCATGCTTCCCACCAATACTGGACACATCAGAGATTGCAAAACAACGCACCAGGGACCAAGTTCAGTAGATGGAGGAACTTAACGCAATGGGGACCATTTCTTCCTAAGGGGGGAGGAATGATCCAGGTGGATGTTGGTGGCCACCCACCTATCCCACTTGGACCCCCACAACTGTCTCTTTTAGTTTTTCAATTTCCTTAATTTTAGTACAATTTACTATTTTTAGCAGTTTTTCAGGTCCTGAACTTCCAGAGCTGTTTTGAGGCCCTAAACGACGTTTTTTGGGAAATCTGGGAGCAACATGGGTCGATGGACTGATGTTTCTTTTCCCAAAATTATAGTTCTCAGATAGATCTTTCTAATGAGCTATTATACATGTCAAACGGAGATTGGGTGCCAAATTTACAACCCCGGGAAGTTGATGTACCAATTTACCCAAACGGTGCCCATAGTTTAGCGTTTCATCTTCTAGGGTTAGGGTTTTGGATGTTTAGGTTTTTCCATTGTTTCTCAATAATAAATAGGCCTTCGAGCCTCATTGTAACACAGTTCATAAGCATGTAGCCACCGCATCTCTTCTCGGAGATAGGCTACCATCAACCTAGCTGGTTTATTTCCATTTCTGTTTGTAAGCATATTTTAGTATTTTACAGTAATGAAATGAAGTATTATTTATGTTGCATCTCTATATGTATGGTTATATCTGTAATTTATTCCATTCCTGTTTAAATCTGGATCATATGATGTCTTGATCTTTGGAACATGTGATTGACATGCATGAATAATTGTTGAGTGACATGCTTGTTAATAGCATGGCAAGGTAATAGTTGATATGTTTATATAACTAGCAACAAGGTGATGTGATAGTACATAGTAAAACTCAATTGCAGTAACGAAAACAATAAAACAAAGGAATTGGGTGAGACTTCCTTTAACTATGTTTTGAAACCACAATTCCAAATGAATGGGTGCTCTGCATGAATACAGGAAGTCTTCTTAACCTTGATTTTGTCTGACATTATGTGGATATATGTTATATTCATGAACATGTATTTGACAGGTATATTAGCTAGTTTCTAGTTATAGTTGGACCTGTCAAGGGAATTGGAGTCCCTTGAGATATGGCATGGATGTGTTCAGTTACAAGGAAACATGATTGGCAAAATAAGGTAAGATAACTGGTATGTTGTTATATTTATTTATACACGGACATTTGTGTTTCTATGGAAGTATGATGCAAGGGATTACATAACAAAAAATACCTCCATGAAATCTTGAAGAAGGCTCAGGTTGAGCTTTCTCTTGGAAACTTTGGTAACACATGGGGTTGAGTCATGGTGTATGTTGGAAGTCTCGTGCTTTCAGTTCTTTGTGATTTGTTTGCACTTGAATTGTAGTTTTGTTTATGTTTAGTGCATGGACATACTACTTTGATTGTGGTGTCATATTGCTATTGGTTTTTCATGGTTTTCTTCTGGTTTTCTTCTTTTTCTTATCTTTTATGTTTTTAAGGCCTTGGGAATTGGTTGGGGAAATAGAAAGTTAATGGAGCTCGGGAAGAGCTGAATGAAACCCAACAAGTAATGTAAGACCAGGATGAAGCTCAATGTATTTAAAGGGTGACTGAAGGCAAGAATATGACAGCTAGTTGTTAGGCGGATAAATCCCTCTTGCTGACATGATAAAACTCCCTAGATCCTAAAAGGAAACTAGAAACAATAGACAAATGAATGACTCTTTCCCTAAACTTATTGTGAATATAAAAGACGGTGAATAAGCCTCTTACCTATTTGCAAAATGCTCGATGAAGATCCTCTGCTCTGTCTCAATGTAGCTTCTTAATGCTTGAAAATACATGCAACCACAAACATAAGAAAGATCAAAGGCATATGCAGCATAACAATTCAACAAACTTAATCTAATGATCAAGGAGATTAGAAAATGAAATTGCCTTAATGAACACTCAAAGAACTATAAACCATTAATCATTTTAATAAGACAACGCAATGGAAAAAAGGATTCATTTGTATTAATCAAATATAAAGAAGAGCCTTTCAACCTTTGCTTTGATGTCATGAGGTTCCTCCCAAATTTCTATAACCCTCTCCTTAGATTATAAGCTTTCCAATCTCAAACTAGCAGCATAAGTTTATCTTATTGAACTGAGACTTTTGTGATCCATATCAATTTTTATGAAGAATCTTCGGCGAAAATCACATAGAAAAACTTATGTCGACGCGTTTCGAACCTTCTAGTGTGGTTCATCATCAGGACAAGTTGAATGAGCAGATCTCATTTAGCACATTAAATAGACATGGCAGAGAATCCATGACTCAACGGCTAAAAAATAACAGCTAGAAAATGATAACGGTTAGTTAGACCGAGATAAATGGAAATTAATAATAATGATAATAATATTATTAAAAATATTTTCTTTTAAAATAAAATTGATAATAAGTAAATCAAAATTAATAATTTTAAATATGTTGAATTTAATAGTTAGTTATACATAACAAACCTATTATTATTATTATTATTTTCTTTTAAAATTAAAATTACTAATAAGAAAATCAATAAATTCAAGTATATTGAATTAATTTAATTCATTATATTTTTTCAACATATTTGAATTTATTGATTTTCTTATTAGTAATTTTAATTTTAAAAGAAAATAATAATAATAATAATAGGTTTGTTATGTATAACTAACTGTTAAATTCAACATATTTAAAATTATTAATTTTGATTTACTTATTATCAATTTTATTTTAAAAGAAAATATTTTTAATAATATTATTATCATTATTATTAATTTCCATTTATCTTGGTCTAACTAACCGTTATCATTTTCTAGCTGTTTAGCCGTTGAGTTATGAATTCTCTGCCCTGTCTATTTAATGTGCTAAATGAGATCTGCTCATTCAACTTGTCATGATGATGAACCGCACTGGAAGGTTCGAAACGTGTCGACATAAGTTTTTCTATGTGATTTTCGCCGAAGATTCTTCATAAGTTTATCTTCTCTGACCTCCTCAATCCCTCTGTCCTCTAGTCAATTTATAGGCCAAAAGGAAGAAGTTTCATATCCAAAAGAGGAGGATGAGATCCCCTAACTGGGGGATTACAGTTCCTTGAGGTAAGGGAATTAGGTCCATGATCTGAGGGGTTTATCTTGAATATATATGACCTGAGATATTTTAGTTGGGATATATTCGCCCAACAATGGTTCTATATCTAACTTTTTATTTTTACTTTTCTTTGATTCACCTGCATGGTCCACAGTGGCAGATAGAGCACAGTTCTGTGATGTTCTCAGTGATAAGTTCAACTAATGCGCAAAATATTCTAGGAAAAGTGCACATGCCATACTTAACAAGGCATTCAAGTCTTTTTCCCCAAAACTCTCATATTCTTCAAGGGGTTTTTGGTTGTTTGACCTCTAAGGGAGTTCAATGAAATGTGTTCACGGATGGCAAAAGATCCATTTAATCGATCAAGTGTCATGGTGACAAAATGATGTGGAACAGATTTCCCCCTAAAGTGAGAAGTTTGTATAATAAGCTTTTAAAAGATGGAAGCGATTTATCATGCTAAATATTGGATCAGAGACAATGGTCAGAAACCTGCAAGAAACATTCAAAGATTACAACGCGCACACACACACACACACACACACACACACAGATATATATATATATATATATATATATATATATATATATATATATATATATATATATATATATATATATATATATATATATATATATATATATATATATTTATAATCATCACGGAGGTAGGCGTTCCCATACTCAGAGTAAAGCTAACTCAATGAATAAATACAGAAAAACTCAAGAATCATATGGATATTAGACACAGTATGGATGAAACCATATATTTATGAATTTGTCTACATAATCATGAATTTAAAACTCCTTGCAACCTGAATTGATGAAACTAGATGCAGGGTCTTGATCTTCATCTTCTCGACCCATAGTAAGAATCTAACCATGCGAGTGAATGTCTCAAAGTCGAACATGCTTGAAACCACTTGCTTCCCAGTCAAATGATGTGAAGCATTAACAAGCGTGAGAGAAACCACCAATAATGACAATGGCTCTCAAGGTATTCTCAGAACAATCTATAAAGTGTGAATAGGTGATCTGAAGTCAAACACTCATAGAATTGTTCGATCGAAGGCCAATGATGAGAACTTGTTGTTGAAGGCGAGAAACCTTCCATTGATGCATGCAGGCTTCAAGGTACTGAAGGTTTCTAGATCAACTTTCTAGATAATGAGTTGAAGTCGATAGGAAGCAACCCATTGCAGGAAAGCTTACGACATGAAACACAATGTCAAGTTTTGAAAAATAGTTTTGTAAGGAATGACTCAGGGATGGCCGACGCGATTGAAGGCTATAATTTGCAAAGGAACATGAAATGAGGTTGAACTTCTCTTGAACACATAATGACATAGTAATTGACTTCACAACATTTGAATTAACGATAATTCTCAAAACCCGCAGAAGACTTTCAATGAGGTTCGATCAGTTGTAAGACAAATGGATTTCCCAACCCAAACATAAATGTGATAGAGTGTCGTGTTCAAGAGCGATATACAACCTTTATGATGAATTTAAAATGAACACCTTTTCCTAATTTCCCCCCACTATTATTGGCAAGTACCTCTTTATTTTTTGCAAGATTGAGGAGGACAACATATTTTTGTCTTGTAAGCTCATCCTTCAAATGAGTCCATCAAAGTGTTTTTAACGAACCCTAAGAAGGAATGGTTCGGTCTCATTATTCTCAATGAGTTTTGTATTATTTAATTTCTATGAATCCAGTGAGGGAGTCACTCAATGTCATTTTATTTTAAGAGTTTGAAAAAGACATAGAAAGGAAACTCATTCAGTTATTTTACCATAAAATTTTAATGAGCCTAGAGAAATTAAAGGTCTGTGTTTTTTAGTTTTAGGGAGTCAGAAGAAAAAAATAAGTAAACTTCGTCATGTTCTTTTTTGTAAATTTAGTCTCTCAGGTCCGAAAAAGGATAAAATAATACAAGAGGGAACTCTATTGACCATAATCAGTCAATGTATACCTTTTTCGTAAATAGTCCAGTTTAGTCTGTAAAAGGGGTAAACTTATATTGAGTGGATATTGTTCATTTACTTTTACGAGTTCAAAAAATCAAGTGCTTGAAAATCTTTTCATGTTTCGAGAGTCTAAAAAGGGCTTGAAAGAGGACTCCTTGGTTTCGCTTTTTGTAATTCTTAAAGAGTGTTGAAAGTGAAAAAAGTCTACTCATGGTCAAAATGATTTGTTTTCACATTGTAACTTGTTCAACACATCAAACTCAAAATAAATTATCATAACTGCTCAATATTTGGGTGAAAACACTGAAAATTTTAACTTTTAAAAGGTCTTAGGCATAGGAATAATATTTTAATCACCCAAAAACTTTTTAAAAGTTGTAAAATTAATTTCATTTTCACCATTTGTTTTTTACCCATTTGGAGAGCAGAAAGAGGGCTTTTTACCACTGAACTTCCGAAGTTGATTTCGAGCAAAATGGTGGATGAAATCTCGAGTTGTTTCTTCTAGGTAATATATTTATTTGTTATCTCTATTTTCATTCATTTATTTTTTATTTAGGCATTCATGTGGATTTTTGGGAGGGTTTCATTTTCAATATTGGACCCTCAGACCTGCATGGGAGCTCTTCATCAGGTCCGCGCAGGTCGATAATTTTTTGTGTAGTGAAAAACATGACTTGAGCAGAAACTCTCTCGAGTTTCTATGAAGATGTGCTCTATTTGCAAAAGAGCAGCCACACAAGCGTCGTGGGCTATTGAAAATACGGAAAATTTTCTTCCAAAACTTCACAATTAGTTTTAAAAGTTGTTCTAACTCCCTTTAATTGTTATTTGAAGACTATTTGATCATTCAATCATGGAATGGAGAGAGAGAGAAAACATGAAGACCAAGATTTAGTTGCTTTAGATGATCCTGCCACTGTGTAGGCTTTAACAAATTGTAGCCTCTACAAGTATTGGATCATTCTAGGGACGAAATCTCAGGTAGAGCTAATGACATGGTTGATATGAACATGGGATGTCCAGGACCAATGTTTGTGATCAGGGATCATCACGTCACTATTGATAATGATGACATCTATTTCTTGGCTGGGATTTCTCATGAGCCTAGGTATTGCAAAAATAATGCTGCAACTCCCAGGGATACCAACTTTCCTTATCAACCTGAGGTTCATACAAACTTGGAGGTGACAGTGCTATATGCACAAGTAGAAGTGAAGGTCCTGCATGTTGTCACTGTATGTCTGGTAAGAGACCCCAGGGGTTCCAAGCCAAACTTCTATAGGGTCAAAAGAAGCTTAATTCTTTGATGGAAGGAGAGAAAACCTATTCTAAGTGAGAGCTACTCTACTACAGTAATGAAGAAAACAACATGAAATTCTAAACTTACACCATAACCTAACTAACCAATCAAACAACTATGCTAAGAAAAAATGCCAGATTAACACTAACCTAATGCTAATTATCTAATTTTCAGAAGTAAAGAGCATCAAAAATAGACTAAGGTGTAACAAAGAAACTTAGGCTAAATCGAGTTTCAAGCGGAAAAAGCAATTGGAGGTTGAAATCAGTGAAAGGAGGACGTGAGATAGCAACAGTGCATAAGAGCCATTGGATCAGTCAGGCGAAAGGCAAATGAATAGAGAAGATTGGATCACAGGAGTTTACGTAGATAGATGGGCGAATAGGCTTAACTAACAAGATGAACGATGGAGATCTTATCATGAAGGCTCAAGTGAATGGATGGACGAACAAGGGAACAAAGCATATGAACAACGAAGATCGTGTCACGAGGGATTAAGTGAGTGGATGGACGAATGAGGTTAACAGGAGATGAATGGCCGAGATCTAATCACACGGGTGAAGTCAAGAGGTGGACGATGGAGATCATATCACGGGAAAAGGAAACGTGCGGAAATGAGGGAGTGAGTTTCTAAGGCAGTAAGTAGTTTCTCGTGTGCTCTTCAAGTTGTAAGAAATATTTGGAAATTTCACATGATTAGCCTTACTGCACGAAACGTAGCATGAGAAAACCACTTTTCAAGCGTGCTCTCGGGTGAATAGCATTCATGCACTATTCTGCGTGAGATTGCGTGATAGCCATTGGATCAGGCAGGGCTGATCAGCGGTGGAGATTGGCCAAGCTAGTTGGTGATCAGGTGAAGCGACAGTTATCAGATCATGCAAGGCAGATCGACAGTGGGGACTCAAAGTTCATAAAGTAAGTGGTGGACTCCACGCAAGGCAGCAGTTGGAGAAAATAGTGAATCAGGCAGTGATTATGAAGGGTTGTTGGTGATTGGACGCTGAGGAAGCGATGCATGAGGAACATGCTGAAGGCAGTTTCAAATGAAAATGACAGAGAAAACCAGTGCGGGTGAAAAAATAATTGCATTAAACAACGAACTCCATAGCCCATGCAAGAACTAGATACCTGTGTTTTTAGGGTTGCTGAAGGGTCCCTTCCTCAAGTCATGGTCCCAGAGGGAGGAGATTAGGCCGAGACACCTGTGCACAACCTGATAGCGATATTTTTCCTCTAACTAGCCTGTGAAATGAAAGAAGGCATAAATGAAAGTAAACTACAACAAATGCAACTACTGAAGCATATGAACAGGAAAACCATGCACAATCTACGCTCTCTTTTTGTAATGAAAGTGCAACTACTTAAGCAAATAAACAGTGAAAACCATAAGGCTACTTAAGCAAATGAATAGAAAACAATGAAACTACTTAAGCAAATAAACAAAACAAAAATTTATGCTAGCATACAAATACAGTAAAGAGGAGTTGTGGTTGCTTGGGTTGGGCCCTAACCCAAGTGTTTCACCCCTCGAAGTTAACTCAGAGATGGCTTAAACATAACTCATTCTTATTAGAAAAACCATGGATTACAGAGCAAAATGTCACAAGTCTTTGCAACTCAGAAATAAAACAGAGTGATACAATAGAAGTTTGAATCCTACTGAGGTCCTAAGCCTCTCTATTTATACATTTGAAGTCTCTAACTACTTACCATTAGGGAGGCTTGGCCTGTAACTCAAGAAAAACTAGTTTCTGTCCCTTTCCCTTGCTCGACTGTCTTTTAATCTTAAAAGTGATGGTTGTGTGCACTCCAAGCTGATGGTGGAATATTTGAATGGAGGGGTAGTAGATGAGGAGGATTTGCCTCTTATATTTACTCTTCCTTATCCCATTCGAGACTTTACCAAGGTGTTTCCCATAGTTCCATGTTGTTATCCTTTATACCTGCATTTACATGCACATTAGACCAAAAAGCCAAACATCCAACTCTGACTCATTTCATACACAAAATATAATCAAAAGTATGCAATAAGTTGTGAGAATAGTTGGTTGACTAAGCTAGGAGGTGAATTAAGGCCAATTAAGGCCCATATAATTACTCAATGATGAGGCTCATCATCACCCCCCTACTGAAAGTGTTGCTCATCCTCTGAGCAACTTAATCAATGTCTTGAGTTCATGACCAGAGAGTCCACAGTTTTAAGAATTTTTGTATCAACGTTTCAAATCCCAAATGGGATCCATCATCATGATATGAGAATGATGATGAGCAGAAGAGCAACAAAGAATTGATAAATAATGAAGAGGATAACAATTTAGAATGACAAACTGTCGGCTGTCACAATTTTTATAATTTTAATTAATTATTAATTTGTTTAATTAATTTAACTTTGATTTATTAATATTAAACCTAGAATTAAATGAAAATAACACTAACTCTAAAAAGAAAAGAAAATAACTTATACCTAGAAATTAAATTATAATATTAATGAAATTAATAAAATTAATTTCATTATACCTAGAAATTAAAATTATAATATTAATGAAATTAATAAAATTAATTAAACAAATTAATAATTAATTAAAATTATAAAAATTGTGACAGCCGACAGTTTGTCATTCTAAATTGTTATCCTCTTCACTATTTATCAATTCTTTGTTGCTCTTCTGCTCATCATCATTCTCATATCCTGATGATGGATCCCATTTGGGATTTGAAACGTTGATACAAAAATTCTTAAAACTGTGGACTCTCCGGTCATGAACTCAAAAGATTCAAGCCACAGATCTCTGAAATCCTTAATCAATGTCCATGTCCTTCATGCCTCTGGTAGCTTCTCTGACATCCTATGCTTCTACTGTGGTCTCTTCTTCTTGTTTATAGAAGCCTATTTTCCTTTCTTCTGCTTCCCACTGCCTCTTTTCCTCTTCTTCTTTTCTCCCTTGTAGCATCCCTAGGAATAGTGGTGGACTGAGTTTTAGGCCTATCCAATTGACCTTCAACCTTTGCATTGATTTATTTTACATAGGTGTACTATTGAGTTCCTATTTCAACCTTTGAGGGGAGTGATATTCTCTGATCTTCAAGTTGTGTGGTAGTGTTTTCCATCCCCTTTAGCAGGTATGTATATTATCATCTCTTAGTAGCATAAGCATATCCTCAAAATGTGAAATTGCTTGCCCTTGGGTAGCAACATATCTAAGTGCCAGCTAAGGATCATTTGGAATTAGATTATGGGTGCTGAATAGGGCTATGGGATTTGATTGTTCAACTCTAATGAAAAGAGGTTCATTTTTCTCTCTGGCCAATATTCTTCCATCTCTACAGCCCTTGACTTCTCATGGTTCATCCATGATTCAAAAACCATTAATTGTAGATCTCCTAGCTCTGCATTAGGATACCAAATATGCATGTCTGTGAGGGCCATGTTGTGCAAGTAAAACTCAGCCATTGTGGCCCTATCCTCTAGTGCACTTTGATCACAAAGATCAATAAACTGACTGCAGTTCTGAAATGGCATGGTGCTCCTTTGTGCTAGGGTTTTAATTTGA
Source organism: Pinus tabuliformis (assembly GCA_031772625.1). Taxonomy (NCBI): domain Eukaryota; kingdom Viridiplantae; phylum Streptophyta; class Pinopsida; order Pinales; family Pinaceae; genus Pinus; species Pinus tabuliformis. The sequence goes on along the minus strand of CM062820.1, from coordinate 1,473,415,112 downwards.
AATTGCAGCCATTTTTCTTTGAGGTAAAGAGTATAGGATTTAGTTGGCATCCTACACTGGATGGCCTCCAAGGAGGGGCTAGCCATACATGCTAGCTGGTTTTCCTTTTCCTGCAGTTGTCCTCTCCGTTTTTCTTATATTCTTCCTTTTTTTGTTCTTTCTCATCTCCATCAGTTTCTTCCTTTGTTTCATCCTCTTGTTTCAGCATCATCCTCCTTGTCTTCTTTCAGCATGTTCCTCCGTATTATTTTCTTCTTCATCCATCTCATCCCCATCTAGCTTTATATCTTCTTCTTCTTCTTGATTTGCCTCCTCCTCACTCACAGAAGTACTAATATCATAGGTGAGGGTTTTAATTTCATCCTCTACTGGTAAGTTTCTGAAGACTGGCCATGTTATGGGGATCTTGAGGCTTTGGAGGGCATCCTTAATGAGGATCATGATAAACCCATGGTGAACTAACTGTTGGGAATTTCTTTCCCTTACTTTGTTGTTGGAGTCTATGAGTGATTACATCAATAAATAGGCTATGCTGATTCTTTGGTGAAATGGTGTTTCTACCCCAAATCTTAATTCTTCAAGCATTCTAAAATGGTTTCCATAACAATACCGTATATATGGACTCTTGCATTCTCTTTTGAATTATTAAAGAATTTCCTTTTTGCCACCTTTTCACTTATAAACCAACTACCTCTTAACCTTTACAAATTTTGATCAAATGATTCATATGAGTGAGTGAGTGGGATACTTACCTATGGCCTTGATGCCATGCTATAGTTGTCAAAGGTCAGAGGTGTTGTTGATGGCCATTCTTCTTCCTCCTATGTTGTATGCTGATGGTTTATTAGCTTTTGTAGGTGTCTGTGATTGAAGATCTGATTTTGTTACTGCTGTTGTGGAACTCTTGGATTTGATGTTGCTGCTGCTGTGAAGCTCCTGGATTTGATGATGTTGCTATTGTGGAGCTCCTGGTTACCACTTGGCAATGTTTGGTGTCTCCCTTAGAATTTCTTGATCATGTTGCTGGATGGTGTTGTGAGGATGCTATAATGAATGGACAGAGGGAGTAGGAGTGTATGTGGATGCAGGGATGATGGTAATGGTTTAGGTGATTTTGTTAGAAAACACAAACTTCACCTAAATTGAAGCAATGAAGTGAAAAACAATAGAATTGATGGAGGGATGCATGGTAAGGAGTGGAGGAGACGAATATATGCAAGGCAGGGTTCCCTTTGGATCTTCTCTTTGCTCTTTTCTTGTCTTTTTCACCCACCTGCAAATAACAATTATGTTTTTTTCTTTTTCTTTTTATTATTATATTAAAAAAAACACATAGGTTGCCTCAGAGAGATTTTCACCCTAGATATCTGCCCTGGGAACCTCAAGGAAGGTTTTGACCCAGGGATATTCTTACTCTTTTTCATTTTTTCTCATCCGTGGGCTGCCTCATGAGGTTTTCAACCCAAATATGTGACTCAGGTGCCTCATGGATTTTTTCACTTGAATCCTTATTCTTTTTTCTCTTTTTAGTGACCTGATGAGGGAGGACCTGGAACTTGCTCTACCATCATCACTGTTTTATTGATACTATCAATGAAGTCTTGTTTAAAAATGAAATAATAAATAACGAAATCGATGTAGACAGGGGATTTAAAGATTCAAGATCTCTAATGAGATTTAATGGAATTCTTGGTGATGGTGCATTCATGAGGTGGCCCACATTTCTAGAGGGGTGTGTTAAGTGAGAGGATTCCCATGTCCCCTATTACCTTATTATACTTTGACATTATTCAGTGAGTAGCAAGAGATTCATGAATCTAGTAATTATTTTATAGTGTTTCTTCTAGAAAATATTCTTTTAATAGGTGGGGGTATTTGGGAAAATTTCACGCCTTATCATTGTTAGAGCCAAGTTAAAGATATTGGACTCCATTCAAGGTTTCTCTATAGAGAGAGAAGGTGGATACCTTGGTATATCATCTATATTCAACATGATTAGATTATGGTGAAGTACTAGAGGATGATGTATGGATGATTGGATGTTCTTGTAGTTTAGTTTATATCCCATTGAAGCGGGGTGCATTTACTTAACACCTCTTAGATGATGTTCTTTCGATAGGATGGCGTGGATTTTTCCTAACCTCATGGGTTTGTTTTGTTCAATAAGGTAATGGATACATTCCCTAGCTTTGTGGGGATGGGGTACTTTAGGGGATGATTTGGAGTTGTTTTCTCACCTTAGAGTTGTGGTATTTTGTTGTACTAAATGAAACAACACCAAGTGTCATGAAGGCATGTTTATTGCATAGGAATTTCACCTTCTTGTTATAATATCTCACCATGTTCATTCACAAATGGGATTTTTAAATTGTGAAAAAATGTGTCAACATATTATAGGTATTAGGTGGAGGGGGTAGGGGTGATGTGCAGTAGTGCGGTTTTATAGGTGTTAGGGGGTATAAAAGGATGTATTTGGTAAAAATAGGGATTATTTTTATTGGAAAGATGTATTGGGAGGGAAGTTAAACAAAAGGATTTTGGGAGATTATATCAATATCTAGTGAGGTTAGAGGTATTCTTTAATATCCAACAAATACAAGTGCTATGACATGAGTTGACTAAATAAAGACCTGATGGTTTCTTGAGGAGGTAATTTGGAGTTTTCAAAATTCATATAATAAGTGATTTTTGTGGTTTGTTGAATGCTATGTTAGTACCCATGGGTGTGCATTATTGGTGGGATGGTGAACAATCGATATACCACTTGTGGGACAGTGATTAGTGATAGGAATTTGAAAATCATCCATGAAACCTATGGAGATGCATTCTTTAGCAGAAGCACAAATTAGGTTAACACATATGGAGCAAAATTTTGTGGGTAGATCAAATGGATAAGTCTTAGCACTTATGGAGAGAGATTCCTTGATGAGTTTGTGTGTATCAACTTATATAATTAAGGAATAATGTCCTCGGTAAAAATTTTACAAATTGATTTAGGTATAAGGGGAAATGGAGTTAGGTTACTTGAGGGTATATGTTAAATTATGGTATGTTCTATGCTTAGAGTAGTTTACTTCTTTTACTTTTATTAGCCACTGATTAGCAATCAAAACATAAAGTAAAATGCAGATAGAACATTAAATAATTGACAGAAAACAAGCCAAAACAAGAGACATAAGATGTGGTATCTAGCCAGGGACAATCCCCAATGCCAGGAAACCTTTTGATTAAATCTTCTTTTATCTTCAATAGTTCAACATAGAGAAATAGTACATTTCAGAATTCTAAAATTTTATAACAGAAGCAGCAAAACCCTGACCATAAAAGTCAAAGTTGGTCAAACAAGTCAGATTTAACCTCCAACTAGCTTGGTCAATATCCTAGTCAACTCGGCTTCCAACAACAAGAAGAGTCAACCCAAAACAATATAAAATTACAATCAAACTTCATTCAATGCTAGACAGATCTATGGTCAACCTTTGTACAGTAAACGTTGGTCAAACCTGAGGTCAGATCACCTCGATTTGCGAGCCAAAATTTGAGGCCTGCCAAGGAGAAGTAGCCACACCTACTCCGTAGTTAAAGAGGAGCCCACACTAGTCAACGCTGGTCAAAGTACCTTCTTGCAGCCTGTTATGCTCCTATACCAATAGGTGTCATATTTCATGATTGACTAGTTAAATGTCCCTAATATGTTCATCATTTCCTTGTTGCAAAGGTTTTCCATATTTTGAAAAGATCAAAAAATAAAAAAATAAAAAAAGGGTATACCCTAAAAGAAAGATCAAAGGGTAAAAAGAATGAAATGGTCAAAAGAAAAAATGAAAGAAATGAACCCCAAAGAAAAAGGACCAGGAAAGTGTCCAAGTCCAAATGCCACTACTATTTCATGTTCTGTAAATAAAAGTTTCATGTGCAGTTTGTTGAACTTTATGCTGCAATTGATGAATGGCCAAATAGCTTAATCTTGGCTAGTTCATGTTTCAATTTCTTGTTTTAGTAATAGAGAATAAAATCTGTCCAAAATGTTTAAACTTGGCAGATAAATAGTTAGGTAGAGAAGCAAAGGAGCTCAATAGTTTAATCTGAGCCCTTGGAAGAAATAAGGGCAGACTTAGATAGGATTCCCATGAAAAGAAAAGAAAATTTGTAAGGGTTTGCTAGTCCAAGTGCACCCATGGAAGAAGAACAAAAAATGTTAGGTATAATAGGCTGGGTAGGCAGTTTTGGTGTTGCAGAAGCATGCTTATGATTAATTTTGTCTCTCAAAGATGTTCATCTTATTGTTATCATAAGTACCATGGCAACTGTTTTGTTACAAATCAAGTGAGGCTTGACTAACTCCCCTCCATCCTTTCTCCAGATCACTTACTAATTTTCCCTAGGGTGTTGAGATCTGCTTAATATCCCTCTTAAATCACTTCATCTCATTGCATAAAAGGCCTAAATAAAACCACATTTTTACTTAGGCACAAAGCCACATTTCTTGTGTAAAACCCTTTTCATTCCCTTAGCCTAAGTTTCTTAACATTAGACTTAGCGCTTATTTTACATGATTACCCATATTAACTGTTAAACATGATAGTATTAAATCCCTCATAAATTCCCCTTCTCCAATATTAATATAACTATACAATAAAACCCCATGTATTAATATTCCCCGCCCCGGTTTAAATATAAACCATATCACTGTTTAACATTGGGAATTTATAAGTTCACCTGCAAATTATTAAGCAACACTACCCGTGCATAACTTTAAAAAGTTAATTAACATCTAGTTAATTACCAGTGTAATCACCCCGCTAACCAATCAAACAAGTCTCGAAACCATTAAAAAGCATTGAATATGAGCAGGCCTCCACGCATTAACCACACCTCATCTTCGTGCAGTGCCCATCGTATGATCCCTGCCCATTCATCCAACGGCTAACGCACATATCACGACCCCTTTTTCATCCAACCGTTAACTCTCGGGGAGCCGGCAATATTTCTGCCGTACTGGGGACACGCGTCGCCATCCTGCTGTGCTCGCTACCTCCCCGCCCCAAACCATTTCAGCTCATAAGCGGTGCGAGCCAATACCGCTTAGCGCCCTCCCACTGACCCCCTATTGATGTCACCGCCACATCATCCTCCCGTACCCCTGTGTTACGACAAGATGTCACATCCCGGTGATGTCATTCGACCAAAAAGCACCAAAGAGCCCCGTGAAAGCCAAATTTTGTTAAAAGGTCGAGAAAATGTCATTTTCGCCCATTTTCATTCGTTTTTCTCGCGAAATTGTTTCATGAAAACTACGTCCAAGCAACTGCTCGAGCATACAGTTCGCCACCCGGCCAAACAAGGTCCAGCATCCTGCTCTGCAGCTCTGCGTTTGCATTGTTCGCCTCTAAAAAGTAGGTATTTACCAAAATTTACCTCTCGAACCTGTAATTTCATTTTTCCTCTGTGAATTTTACCCAACAAGGCCAAATTCAAGTAAAATCAGTCCATAAGTCCCATAAAAAGACACCCAAAACTGCTGTTTTGCCCATTTTTCCACAAAAACTTGACCTCTAGCTCAAAAAACACATTAAACAAGCATGGAAGCCCCTGTGGCCCTCAATTTTTCACCCCTCAATGCACCTTATAAAGACCAGGATTAGTTACCCTTGGCTGACAGAGATTTTCAAATTAAATAGTTATCTGGTGATATGAACCATCTCCAGGCATTTTGTCGAATTAGGAATACTCATCTGAGCAACTCTAATATCTATGGAATATGGGAATCCAATCTCCCCAGGTATTACCTCCCTCAGTCAATGTGTTCCCAGATATTATCCACCAATGCTGTGCCAATTATGACCCTATCAGTAAAACAGTTATGACCCCATCCCAAACTGTTCTCTTTTACATAACTGCTGAATCTATCAATTAGATGTTACACTTCCATCGAGCTCAGTCCCTTGCTCCTCTTTCCATGGGATTTTTGCTTGAGCAAGTCTCTCAATTTCCCAGTGCAGAAACAACCCAGATTTCTCAACTATTCATGAAACCAGATTGCCAGCCCAAAAGCCCACCTCCCTATGTGCATTCCTGGTTTACGGAAACTGATAGGCTTATTCATGACATGGTATCCTTTATCTTGGGATTCAAAACCAGTGAATTTGTTGACGAGACCATCTTAGTTATGTTGTCAATGTTTACTCCAGGACAACCCCCTGCTGTCAAATATGATTATGCCTCTTTCATTGCCAATAAAATCAATGAGAAATTCATAAATCTGGAAAGAGAAGGAGTCTTCAAGTACACCTCATTCATATATCACCTTTTGCTATACTATCAACCAGACAGTTTTTTATTTCCCATTAGGAAGTTGGATTCCAAAGGAGAGAGGAGGTCTGTGATCTTCCGGACCTCAGTCTTCCACAATGTTTGTGAATCCCCTTATACATAGTGTGAATTCATTGATTGGTTTATACATCTAGCCTCCACTCTATTGATAGGATCTCCTCCTCCTAGGCTCTTTGGTGATATAAATAAGATTTTACAGCTCTCCAAAAACTACAGAATAGGTGACTGGTACCTCTACCAGAATCACACCAAAATTAGAATATATGGCTGTGAACTATGCCCTTACAAGCTGCCCAAATATGTGCCCATGAGACTATTTCCACTGGAGTATTTCAGGCAACTTATCAATGCAGATTTAACTCACTTTTGCAATGTAAAGAAAAAGGCTCAGTTGAGAATAAGAAACCAATTAGGCCCTTTTATCATTAACAAGAGGGAGGCATGGGAAGATGTTGATAAGATATTAGGGGAAGACCTTAAATTGAAGAAAAGTTTTTGGTGGGTGCCATATGACCCAAATAGCTTTATAAGTGACAGAAAAGTAAGAAACAGGTTATTAGTTTACATACATCATAGGATCCCTGAAGTAGAAAAATTTTCTAATCAGGATGAGTGGGTAGAGGGTACATTAATAGAAGAACTTACTCAGCAAGAAAAGATGGAACAAGCTATGAAAGATCTTAAAAAGACCTTTGACCTGGACTCTTTTGGACAGGTATCTTTCAAGCTGCCTCAACAAGCCGGAGTGGGTACATCCTCTGCTGGAACTTCACAGCAACTGGTACAAGAAACCAACACACCAGTTAGAGGGTCTTCTAAGGGCAAGGAAGTGGTAGGCACGGAGCAACAAGAAATGACTGATCAGCAAGAGCAAATTCCTCCAATCCAGACCAAAGTAGCAGAGATTCCTGCATTACAGACTCCTCTAAATGAGGAAAAATGTAAGAAAAGAGACAGAGAAAAGGCCACACCTATCAGCGGACCTGCAGAATAGCCAGGTGCAAAAAGGCAAAGACTGAATCCTCTATCTGAAGAGGAAATCATTGAAGAAACAATAGAAAGTCTAAGAGGTGAAAGGGTAACGAACCAACAGACCTCCCCAGTGATAGAGACATCAACTAGCCCACATAGGAAAGAGCTAGAAAGGCAGCATAGTGTGGAAGATTAATCCACTAGGCCACCAAGTAAGTAGACCTCTGACATCAAAAGAACATTCATAGAGATAAAGGCTAGAAATGACCCACTAAGGCTACAAATTTACAATCAATATCTTAAAATGGCCCCGACAAAACAACAAAGATTGATGTCTGCCTATGACATTAAGGAGGGAAAAATGATCATGAGCTATTTCAAGCCCAAGGTGCAGCAACCACAATTAATAGCTGATTATATCAGGACAAATCTGGAGGTCTTGGCCAAGGATATTCATCCAATAAACTAGATTGAGTTGCACAAATAGACTGGAGAGATGGTATACTCCACACTAGCCGATAAAGTAATGTTGGCTCATAAATTGCAAAATTCCTTAAATAATACCTTTTCTCAGTTAGATTTGGAGAAAGCCTCTTCTCTTGCTAAGGACATCAGGATCAAATCCTTGGAAGAAATTATCATTGAACTAGGACATGATCCCAAAGATGCCAAAGTCATAAAGGCAATAATGAGGAAGAAAGAAGAGGATATCGCTGAATTTAGAAAATAACTTTAAATGCCTCCTTCTATGCATCCACAAACTGCAGATGTTGTACAACAGAAATCTGAAGAGGACATGATGGACCTACTCATGAGACTGAATGAAATATTGAGTGAGACAGAGCAGGCATTGGAGAAAGCTCTACAAGAAAAGTAGGGAGAGTCGACCTCCCAGCCACCTGAAGTAGCTCCAACAGTAACTACTTCCCCCTCCACACTTATAACAACATTGCCTCCCACTGTCCCAGCATCAACAACAGAGGTCATCACAGGAGCAACATCAACAACAACAACACCAGGAAACACTACAACTATGAGCACAGAGTAGTTAATAAAATCCATGGAGGAATTGAAGCTACAAGTGTAAGAGCTAAAGCAAGTTAAAGAAAAATTGGCAAAAGTTGAACAAAGTTATGATAAATCCAAGATGAATGTGGCAAAGAAAACAAGGGAGATCAAAACATTGTAGAACAAGGTAAGAGCATTAGAAAATGATCTCTCTCTGGATAAACCTATGGAAGAAATCAGAGGAATTTTGCGGAACAACATCACTCAATCCCTTAGTGATGTGTGGAGGTCCATTCAAAATATTTATGAGTATATTGACTTAATAAAAGTGGCCCGAGTGGAGATACAAAAAACAAGAGCCTTATTGGGATAGATGCCTGAGCAAGCTAACTGGCTAATACATTTTTTGAACACCAAGACCAGTGAAGAACTAGAAGCACTGGAAATTAGAGACTGAACAGGCACCATTCTAGACATCAAGAGAGTTCTAACCATGAGAAATCTAATGAAAAATTTGGACAGAAGATTCCAGGACATGCAGGTAGAGATTAATTCTTTCACAGAAAAGTTTACAATCTTGCATGAAAAAGGTTTGCCAAGTCCTTTGGGAAGTAATGATCGTTTGATGAAACACAAGGACTATGTATATAAATTGAATACATCTGTTGTTAATCAATTTAATACATCATCAATTACTTCAGGAGAAAGAGCACTTCCATCTGGCCAGTCCCTCTATGACAGCCTGGAAAATTTGTTTTACATTAAACATGAGGTGAAGCATCTGTTCACCATTCCACCTAATTTCTTCAAATACACAGAGACTGATGAAACTTTAAGGAAGTTTCACAAAAATAAATTACCAGGACCGGAGTGGTGGAAAAGTATGTTAGAGATCCTATAAACTTATCTTTGGTCAATTCAAAATTTTGGACCATCTAATATAATGCAGAGAACAGGAATGAATCACACTCATGCGGGTCAAAGCACATCACATCAGGGTTAAAGAAATTCAGGCCAGGGCAGAATAACCAGCATAGAGTATCAGTAGAAGACGACCGTGAACCGACTTGCAGCACCTACCTACATTACATCTCATAAAGACGGAGCAACCAACACAGCATGAATTTATTGCATCTATTTATTGTCTCCGTGTTCTCGAGACTGTCTGTCTCTATCTGTGTAAAAGAAGCATTACTTGTCAGCAGATATTATTTCTATCAGATATTATGTAAGATATTTTGATGTTTTTTATAAATACCCCCCAGATGAAGTATTAGGGGTTGGTTGGTTGATTGGGAAGCATTCTCAGACTTTGCTGTAATTCTGAAGTTTTTGGAATAAAAGGCTGTTGGAACCATTTTAGTCTAGCTTACTGAATGAGGAATTGCTGCTAAGGACCATGCTACAGAATTCTTGAATCATCTTATGGATCAATAAGTCCCTTCTAACTTGTTTTTACAGTTCCTATGTTTATTATATCATCAATAACACATATTTCATTAAAAGAAATTTTTTATTACAAGGAAATCACTAGAATGAGTTTATTGAAATTCTAGATCCATTATTAAATTCAAATTTAATGAAATATGTGTTCAATGTTTCATTATCTAAATAATAGAGAGAGAATAACTCAGAATTTTCTTGATTGCACTCTGTGTTCAGTCTTTGTTATTATTAATGTTTTCTTCAGAATTAGAATAAACAATGAATTCTTAATTGCTCATGTTTCCCTGGATTATTTCATCTTGTATATTTGCTAAGGAATTATTAACTGCTCCTTAACAGTACTCAACCATTTTCCCTCTGTCAACATGATGAAGGATTCTTGATTTCCCTTCACCCATTGGCCCCATTCCATCCGATTTCAGCCTACGAATTGTTCCATGTTTGAGTACCTTGCTCTGTGAAACCTTTCTCTATTCAGAAACCTAATCCAGGAAGCTATTCTCCTTTGACTCCATCATGCCCAATGGACTGAAACTCTTCAGTTTTACCTCACTGTTCTGCTGAATCTCCATTCCTCCAACCAAACACAAAACAAAACCCTTGTACTTCATAACTAGCCTAACACATTTCAAAACAAAGCTAAATTATAAAGAGAGAGCCCTCTCTGGATACAGATTGGCTAGAATCTGTATCTAAAAGATTGGTCTATGGTTATCTTGACCGTATTCCCTTTCTTACAACTTTGGGGAACAACCTAAGTGATAACATCAAAGGCAACTCCACTGGGGACCTGAATAAATTGTTTGTTACTGTTGTTTGTTTCATAAGCTATAGATGGAGCCTGAAGTTAGCCAGGTAGCCTTTGAACCTACTTTTGTTTTTCAGTTGAAGGAGTAAATAAACACTGCTTCAGTCTATTACCAATCTAGTTTATGTATTAAATAGTTGTCCCAAATACTTGATTAGTTCCTTGTTTCAATAAATCTTTAGGAAAATTCATAATCTCTACATCTAAAAAATCCTAAACTATTACAAGAAAAACCAAAATCATACTCAGAAGCTGGCTCCAAAGAAGAAGATCTGTTACACTAGATTAAATCCTGATCCAAATCCCCCACCTGTGTTTGAGAATCCTAAACTGATTCCTAAGAACATTAGAAGCCAGCTGAGCCAAGAACATTCTTCTAGTTCACCCCTTGACACACATCAGCAGAACCCTATCCCATCTGAGCTTACTCCTGGAAAAGCACCAATCCTTTCTGCCATTACTGTTGCTTCTTCTAGTTCACCATCAGCACTTCAAACTATCTTTACTACTCCACCATCTACAACACATATTTCAACTGCTATCCCTACTCTTCTAGCTGTCACTCTTATATCTACAAATATGGCAAACCGATATGCTCCCCTGCAACTACCTAGGAATCCAGGGGCTATGCCTCAAGATTATCAAATCAAAATCACTTATTTTGATGGTTCTGGAACTTACACAAATCAACAACATACCAAGAAGATGACTGATTATTTTGAAAACTATGAGATTGATGATGATGATGTGAGAATGAAAGTCTTTGTCCAAAGCTTAACTGGAGATGTTAGAACCTGGTTTAGAGCACTTCCTGCAAACACTATCACTGACCCATATGCCCATTATCAGACCTTCTTGAACAGATGGGAAAAGAAGAAAGACCCTCTCCACATTTTATCAGAATATGAAAACTTGAAAAGAGGCCCACAAGAAACTGTTCAAGATTACTGCACCATATTTAACAATGTATACGATACTATTCCTCAGAATCTCAGACCTCCACCAGACTTGGCCTTGATCAAATTCCCTGATGCATTTGACTCTGACATGCAGAGAATAGCTGTCAGTGTTGAGGCCAACCTGATTTCTAAACGAGCTCGAGCTAGAGCTGAAAGGAGGATACCCATCAAAGAAGAACCTTCTGCCTTTGAACAAAAATTAGATGCTATTATCAAAGGAAAGGATAGACTTGGTGATAGAGTAGAGTCAATTGAGAGGAAATCCCCTTGGGATGGTCAACCAAACAATACTAGGAGAAATTCAAACTTTAGAAAAAATCAGAACCCCAATACTGGAAAGGTTGGCCCTGACCAAAACATTAGACCCCCATTCTTAGAAAACTATGCTGAAGCTTCAACTTCCAGTGAACCAACATAATACACTCAAATTAACTTAATGGGTCTCAATAGTGAACAACAAATTTTCTTGACCCAAGAAGACCAAGAAGCTCATACCCTTAATCAATTTCTAAATCCAGTCAGGTGAATCATTTGATTTTAGGGAGGGATATGACACAGCCATTCATGAGGTTCACAAGCAATATAATCTGAGAAGCAGAAGGATAGATGTTCCTGAAACTAATAAAAAGAAGGATACTAAGCAAACTACCAAAGCTAAGGTTAAGAACCCTCCTATAAAAAGTCCTCCTAAAACAATTCCTAACCCAAATCATCCAACAGTTGAAGATGTATCAGATGATCAACAACCTAGCAAACAACCTTCCACTTCCATTCATCTCAAAGGAAAGGTGGAAGAACCTCCAGAAATTCACATAGAAGCAACTTCAGCCCATAACAACACTCCTGAAAAAGAAAAAAACACAGAAAATACTACAGAAAAAAGAAAATCTCGCTGCCCGAAATACAAAAATACAAACAGAAAAACATTTCAACCTTGAGACCGAAATAGGCAAATTGAAGATAGCAATTCCATTATCAGAATTAGCCAAGCATGATGTATGTAGAGATCAAGTCAACACATCACTCCAAATTTCAGAAAACAAAGATGCACTAAATGTCCTTGATGACCAACCAAAATTAATTTTTGGCCCTGAGGCAAACGACAAATCAATAGATGTAGGTGTTCCTCCTTTCTATGTAAGTCTAAACTTTCATGATAAAATACTTCTTAATACAATGTTTGATTCTGGTGCTTCTCATAACTTGATGCCTAAATATGTGATGCAGAAGTTGGACCTAGATATTACCAGGCCATACAAAGACTTGTTCTCTTTTGATTCAAGCCAGGTCAGATGTCTAGGATTGATCAAATATTTATGTGTATCATTAGTTCAATACCCTGCCAAGACAATTTTAATGGATGTAGTGGTAGTTGATATTCCACCAAAATATGGCATGTTGTTGTATAGATCTTGGGGTGCAAAGCTCCAGGGATCTTTACAACTGGACATGTCCTATGCTACCCTTTCAGTATTTGGCCAGCCAAAGAGATTGTACCGAGAAACTTTGATGAAATACGTGGTGATCAGCCAGGAGAAACCCCAGAACTTTCCCATCTACTCTATGCATTATGACATGGAATCTTTCATCCTATACAATTTTGAAATTTATTCCCCAACCAATGTGAAGGCTTTAGCATTACAACAGCAAAAATTCATAAATGAAAAATCTAGTGTTCAAGCTCAAGAAATTTCTGAAATGGTGGATATAACACACACTCAAGGGAAACCACATGAAACTGAAGATCCAAATCTCCCTAGTAACCAAGTTTCCTAGACTCCTAATACCAAATATAATCATGAAATCCTTTGGTATTTAGAATTTGATGGATCAGTCAATAAACTAAAAGCAGAGGTAGGAATTTGGGTACATAATCTAGAAAATGATCATGCTGAATGACATGCATATAGGTTGAATTTTTGATGCACTAATAACATGGCTGAATATGAAGCCCTTTTGCTAGGATGCAAATTGATCAAAAGCTTAGGGGCCACCAGGGTATCAATTTTGGGAGACTCTGATTTAGTCATTCAACAAATGAAAGGTAACTTCCTCACAAATGATCTCAGATTAAGATCTTACAGAGGAGCAACAATTGAAATACTCAATACCTTTATGGAAACACAGCTTGCGAAAATTCCAAGGAAACACAATTTTCATGCTCACAGTGTGGCAACATTTGCTAGCACTTGTAAACTGCCATTTCAACCCAATTATCAGTTTATAGATGAGATCAAAGATTGCCAACTATACCAGACAATGTGAAGAATTGGCAAGCGTTTGACAATGATACACATATTAATAATTTCCTAACCCTAAAAGAAGAATTTTTCAGCATTAATATAGACATGAACATTGTTTGTGAAGTTGATAAAATAGACAAAATTCAAATAGAAATTTCAACAGAAACTGCAACTCAAATACTTCACCCAACAGAATTTACCAAGGAGAAGTTGCAAGAGCTTAAAGAAATAGAAATTGATGAGCCTATTGGAGGAGAATCTGAAATTATTGATTTAAAAGATAATTATTTGCCCACAGGATTAACTCCTTTGGAAGATTTCTTTGATTCTAATGATATCCCAAGGAAACCTAAAATGTAGCGTCTAAACGCAGACATTGAGGACTGTAATATAGGAACTGAACAAAATCCTAAAATGATAAAATTGTCCAAAACTTTGCCTCCTAACCAAAAGCTTAAATATGTTGAACTCTTCAAGGAATTCCAGGACGTTTTTTCCTGGAGCTATGAAGATATCAAATCTTACGATACTTCTGTGATTCAACATATAATACCCCTCAAAGAAAATCAGAAACCTTTCAAGCAAAAACTCAGAAGAGTCAACCCTATACTACTCCCCTTAATTGAAAAAGAAGTCAAAAGAATGTATGAAGCTGGGATAATCGCACCTATCAGATTTTCAAAATGGGTTTCTAATTTAGTGCCCACTAGGAAGAAAATAAGAGAAATCAGACTGTGTGTAGATTTAAGGAATGTCAATAAGGTTTCCTTGAAAGACCACTACCCCTTACCTAAGATGGACCACATTTTACAAAGGGTAGTAAGTGCCTTTAGAATTTCATTGATGGATGGGTTTTCAGGCTTCAACCAGATTCCCGTTCATCTTGATGATCAGGAAAAAACTGCTTTTACAACCCCATGGGGAACTTTTAAATATGTCAAAATGCCATTTGGACTCAAGAATGCAGGGAAAACCTTCCAATGTGCAATGGAAATCGCTTTTTCTAAAGAAATTCATGATTTTCTAGTCATATACTTAGATGATCTCACTGTGTTTTCCAAATTAGATCAGCAACATCTAGACCATTTGAGACAAGTATTTTTAACATGCAGAAAATATGGTATATCACTAAATCCAAAGAAATCATTATTCAGCTTAGAGGAGGGCAAACTGTCAGGGCATATAATCTCCAAAGACGGCATCAAAATTTATCCTGACGGAATAGAAGCCATTTCACAAATACCACACCCCAGAAATGTCAAAGAACTTCAAGCTTTCCTAGGGAAAATCAATTTTTAAGAAGATTCATACCTAACTTGGCTGAATTAATCAGATTTCTGAATAATATGATGAAAAAGGATTCCAAGGTTAAATTGACAGTAGAAGCCAAACAATCATTTGAAGAAATCAAAATGGCCTTGACCAAAACACCAGTCCTTACAAGCCCAAAATTTGACAGAGACTTCATAATATTTTCATTTGCATCAGAACACACTATTGCTATAGTTTTACTACAGAAAGATGATCAAGGATGTGAAAAACCTATAGCCTTTTTCAGTAAAGCACTCAGGGATGCACCTCTAAAATACCCAATCATGGAAAAACATGCTTATGCACTTGTGAAAGCTATCAAAGACTTCAGAGTCTACATATTATACTACCATATAGTAGCCTATGTGCCAAGCACTGTTGTCAAAGATATCCTAACCGAAGAGGGGATTGAAGGCAAAAGAGGCAAATGGATTGCTACTATACTGTTGTATGATATTGAAATAAAACCTAAAAAACTTATCAAAGGATAGGGACTGGCTAAATTCATGACAGAAACTGATTGCCAAGCCCTAGACGTTAATGAACTGGATAATGAACAGGAGATGGTGACTCCACAAATCAACCAGGCCTTCCAAGAATCACCTTGGTATGCTGGCATATGTTATGTATTATTAAACCTGCAAGATCCTCCAGGGTTATCCAGAACAAAGAAAAGGTTTTTGAAAATGAAAGCTGCAAAGTTTTGTATTTTAGATGGTGCTCTCTTTTGGAAAAATCATGAAGGTGTTCTATTAAATTGTCTAATAAAAGATGAAGTTGATAAGGTACTCAAAGAATTCCATGTAGGGGACTGTGGTGGACACTTGTACTGGAAATCAACCACTGACAAAATTCTAAGGGCTAGATTTTACTCGCCAACCTTGTTTGCTGATGTCAAAAAGTTTGTTACTGCTTGCCATAAATGTCTAATCTTTGAAGGCAAGAGGAAACTTTTGCCTCTACCCCTTAAACCAATTTCCACTGAAAGACCATTCCAACAATGGGGTTTAGAATTTATTGGGGAAATTCATCCCCCCTCTTCTGGCCAACATAAATGGATCCTGACTGCTACAGACTATTTCACTAAGTGGATAGAAGCTATCCCTTGTAGACAAGCCAATGATTCAGTGATCATTCAATTCTTCGAAACCCAACATCTTGTCTAGATTTGGTTGTCTTGAAAAAATTATAACTGATAACGTTGCTGCTTTCAAATACAAGAGAATGATCAGTTTTTGTCACAAATACCATATCACCTTAGGCCACTCCACAGCCTATTACCCTCAAGGTAATGGTTTAGCTGAGTCCTCCAATAAAATATTGATGAGTATTATTAAGAAAGTATTGGAAGAAAACAAGAAAAATTGGCATAAGAAGCTCATCAATGCACTATGGGCAGACAGACTAACTACCAAGAGATCCATTGGAACTAGTCCCTATGATCTATTCTATGGTATGGAGGTTGTATTTCCTTCATCTCTAGGGGTACTTGTAATGAAATTACTGCAAGAAGCTCAAGTACAGCCCAATGACAATCAAGGAAGGATAAATCAGACTATACATTTGCAGCAGACTAGAGAAGAGGTATATCAAAGATCTCAAGTGCTACAAGAAAAACTCAAGAAGATATTTGATAAGAGGACCAAGGAAGAAGATTTTTACATAGGTGACAAAGTTTTGAAATGGGATTCCAGAAGAGAAGATAAAGGAAAACATGGGAAGTTTGACTTCCTACGTAAGGGACCTTTTATTATTCAAGCCTCACAAGGAAATAATACCTACTTTTTGAAAGGCCTAGATGGTACAGAAGCAAAAGAAGGACCAGTTAACGGTCATAGGCTGAAACACTATTTTGATCCAGTTTGTTGATATATCAGGACTCTAACTTGTACATAAGGATGTTCAGTTTCTGCAGTTTATTACAGCAATAGGAAAAGGAAGGAATGTGTAGAATTTTTTGAGGATCAGTCAGGGAATTTTACCACTTTTGTGTTTTGCCTCATTTTTAGTTTATCAGAAGTTGTAGAAGAAGACTTTGGAGCTGAAAACATAAGAACAAGCATTCAGACAAACTATCCAAAACAGAGGTGCAATTGTCTGAAGCAGCTCAAGAGATGTGTATATTTTACATGATCCTCTGTACAGTTTTGTCTACTTACAGCAAAGGAAGATTTCAGAGTGCAACAAGAATTGTACATAAGGCCATCTGACCTGCTGTTCTTGAATTTTCACCAGGAAAATCCATCCCCAAGTGGAGACAGTGTTATGCTCCTATACCAATAGGTGTCATATTTCATTATTGACTGGTTAAAAGTCCCTAATATGTTGATCCTTTCCTTGCTGCAAAGGTTTTCCATATTTTGAAAAGATCAAAAAATAAAAAAATAAAAAGAGGGTATACCCTAAAAGAAAGATCAAAGGGTAAAAAGAATGAAATGGTCAAAAGAAAAAATGAAAGAAATGAACCCCAAAGAAAAAGGACCAAAAAAGTGTGCAAGTCCAAATTCCACTACTATTTCATTTTCTGTAGATAAAAGTTTCATGTGCAGTTTGTTGAATTTTATGCTGCAATTGATGAATGGCCAAACAACTTAATCTTGGCTAGTTCATGTTTCAATTTCTTGTTTTAGTAATAGAGAATAAAATTTGTCCAAAATGTTTAAACTTGGCAGATAAATAGTTAGGTAGAGAAGCAAAGGAACTCAATAGTTTAATCTAAGTCCTTGGAAGAAATAAGGGCAGACTTAGATAGGATTCTCATGAAAACAAAAGAAAATTTGTAAGGGTTTGCTAGTCCAAGTGCACCCATCAAAGAAGAACAAAGAATGTTCGGTATAATAGGCTGGGTAAGCAGTTTTGGTGTTGTAGAAGCATGCTTATGATTAATTTTGTCTCTCAAAGATGTTCATCTTATTATTATCATAAGTACCATGGCAACTGTTTTGTTACAAATCAAGTGAGGCTTGACTAACTCCCCTCCATCCTTTCTCCAAATCACTTACTAATTTTCCCTAGAGTGTTGAGATCTGCTTAATATCCCTCTTAAATCACTTCATCTCATTGTATAAAAGGACTAAATAAAGCCACATTTCTTGTGTAAAATCCTTTTCATTCCCTTAACCTAAGTTTCTTAACATTATACTTAGCACTTATTTTACATCATTACCCATATTAATTGTTAAACATGATAGTATTAAATCCCTCATAAAATCCCCTTCTCCCATATTAATATAACTATACAATAAAACCCCATGTATTAATATTCCCCGACGTGGTTTAAATATAAACCATATCACTGTTTAACATTGGGAATTTATAAGTTCACCTAGAACTTATTAAACAACCCTCCCCACGTGCAATTTTAAAAAGTTAATTAAAATCCGGTTAATTAACAGTGTAATCACCCCGCTAACCAATCAAACAAGTCTCGAAACCATTAAAAAGCATTGAATATGAGCAGGCCCCCACGCATTAACCACGCCTCATCTCCGTACAGTGCCCATCGTTCGATCCCTGCCTATTCATCTAACGGCCGACACACATATCACGACTCCTTTTTCATCCAACCGTTAACTCCCGTGGAGCGGCGATAATGCCACCGTACCGAGGACACGCGTTGCCATCCCGCCGTGCTCACTGCCTCCTCGCCCCAAACCATTTCAGCTCATAAGCAATGCGGGCCAATACCGCTTACCGCCCTCCCACTGACGTCACCACCATGTCACCACCACATCATCCTCCCATACCCCCGCGTCACGACAAGATGTCACATCCCGATGACATCATCCGACCAAAAAGCGCCAAAAAGCCCTGCGAAAGCCAAATTTTGTTAAAAAGGCGAGAAAATGTCATTTTCGCCCATTTGCATTCGTTTTTCTCTGTGAAACTATTTCATGCAAACTACGTCCAAGTAACTGATCGAGCATATAGTTCGCCACTCGGCCAAACAAGTTCTAGCATCCTACTCCGCAGCTCGTCGGTCAACCTGCATTTGCACTGTTCACCTCTAAAAAGCAGGTATTTACCCCAATTTACCTCCCGAACCTGTAATTTCATTTTTCCTCTGTGAATTTTACCCAACAAGGCCAAATTCAAGTAAAACCAGTCCATAACTCCCTGAAAAAGACACCCAGAACTGCTGTTTTTCCCATTTTTTCCTCAGAAACTTGACCTCCAGCTCAAAAAACACAACAAACAAGCATGGAAGACCTGTGGCCCTCAATGTCGCACCCCTCAATGCACCTCATAAAGACCAGGATTGGTTACCCTTGGCTGACAGATATTTTCAAATTAAATAGTTATATGGTGATATGAACCATCTCTAGGCATTTTGCTGAATTAGGAATTCTCATCTGAGCAACTCTAATATCTATAGAATATGGGAATCCAATTTCCCCAGGTATTACCTTCCCTTAGTCAATGTGTTCCCAGATATTATCCATCAATGTTGTGCCAATTATGACCCTATCAATAAAGCAGTTATGACCCCATCCCAAACTGTTTTTTTTTACATAACTGCTGAATCTATCAATGAGATGTTACACTTCCATCTAGCTTAGCCACTTGCTCCTCTTTCCATGGGATTTTTGCTTGAGCAAAGCTCTCAATTTCCCAGTGTAGAAATAACCCGGATTGCTCAATTATTCATGAAACCTCACCTCCCAAAAGCTCACCTCCCTATGTGCATTCCTGGTTTACTGAAACTGACAGGCTTATTCTTGACGTGATATCCTTTATCTTGGGATTCAAAACCAGTGAATTTGTTGACGAGACCATCTTAGTTATGTTGTCAATGTTTACTCCAGGACAACCCCCTGCTATCAAATATGATTATGCCTCTTTCATTGCCAATAAAATCAATGAGCAATTCATAAATCTGGAAAGAGAAGGAGTCTTCAAGTACACCCCGTTCATATATCACCTTCTACTATACTATCAGCCAGACAGTTTTTTATTTCCCATCAGGGAGTTGGATTCCAAAGGAGAGAGGAGGTCTGTCATCTTTTGGACCTAAGTCTTCCACAATGTTTGTGAATCCCCTTATACCTACTTTGAATTCGTTGACCGGTTTATAAATCCAGCCTCCACTCTATTGATAGGAGCTCCTCCTCCTAAGCTCTCTGGTGATATAAAGAAGATTTTACATCTCTCCAAAAACTACAGAATAGGTGACTGGTACCTCTACCAGAATCACACCGAAATCAGAATATATGGTTGTGAACTGTGCCCTTACAAGCTGCCCAAATATGTGCCCATGAGACTATTTGCATTGGAGTATTTCAGGAAACTTATCAATGCAGATTTAACTCACTTTTGCAATGTAAAGAAAAAGGCTCAGCTGAGAATAAGAAACCAATTAGGCCCTTTTATCATTAACAAGAGGGAGGCATGGGAAGATGTTGATAAGATATTAGGGGAAGACCTTAAATTGAATAAAAGTTTTTGGTGGGTGCCATATGACCCAAATAGCTTTATAAGTGAAAGAAAAGTAAGAAACAGGCTATCAGCTTACATACATCATAGGATCCCTGAAGTAGAACAATTTTCTAATTAGGATGAGTGGGTAGAGGGTACATTAATAGAGGAACTTACTCATCAAGAAAAGATGGAACAAGCTATGAAAGATCATGAAAAGACCCTTGACCTAGACTCTTTTGGACAGGTATCTTTCAAGCTGCCTCAGCAAGCCGGAGTGGGTACATCCTCTGCTAGAACTTCATAGCAACCGATACAAGAACCTAGCACACCAGTTACAGGGTCTTCTAAGGGTAAGGAAGTGGCATGCACAGAGAAACAAACAATGACTGATAAGCAAGAGAAAATTCCTCCAGTCTAGACCAAAGCAGCAGAGATTCCTACATTACAAAATCCTCTAAATGAGGAAAAGGCAAGAAACGAGACAGAGAAGAGGCCACACCTATCAGTGGACCTGCAGAACAACCAGGTGTAAAAAGGCAAAGACTGAATCCTCTATCTGAAGAGGAAATCATTCAAGAAACAATAGAAAGTCTAAGAGGTGAAATGGTAACGAACCAATAGACCTCCCCAGTGATAGAGACATCAACTAGCTCACATAGGCAAGAGCTAGAAAGGCAGCATAGTGTGGAATTTTCATCCACTAGGCCACTAAGTAAGCAGACCTCTGACATCAAAAGAACATTCAAGGAGATAAAGGCTAGAAATGACTCACTAAGGTTGCAGATTTACAATCAATATCTTAAAATGGCCCCCACAAAACAACAAAAATTGATGTCTGCCTATGACATTAAGGAGGGAAAAATGATCATGAGCTATTTCAAGCCCAAGGTGCAACAACCACAATCAACAGCTGATTATATCAAGACAAATCTGGAGGTCTTGGCCAAGGATATTCATCCAATAGACCAGATTGAGCTGCACAAATAGACTGGAGAGATGGTATACTCCACACTAGCTGATAAAGCAATGTTGGCTCATAAATTGCAAAATTCCTTAAATAATACCTCTGCTCAGTTAGATTTGGAGAAAGCCTCTTCTCTTGCTAAGGACAACATGATCAAATCCTTGGAAGAAACTATCATTGAACTGGGACGTGATCCCAAATATGCCAAAGGCATAAAGGCACTAATGAGGAAGAAAGAAGGGGACATCACTGCATTGAGAAAACAGCTTAAAATGTCTCCTTCTATGCATCCACAAACTGCAGATATTGTATAACAGAAATCTGAAGAGGACATGATGGACCTACTCATGATATTGAATGAAAGATTGAGTGAGATAGAGCAGGAATTGGAGAAATATATACAAGAAAAGCAGGGAGAGTCGACCTCCCAGCCACCTGAAGTAGCTCCAACAGTAACTACTGCCCCCTCCACACTTATAACAGCATTTCCTCCCACTGTCCCAGCATCAACAGCAGAGGTCATCACAGGAGCAACATCAATAGCAACAGCACCAGGCAACACTACAACTATGAGCACAGAGAAGTTAATAAAAGCCATGAAGGAATTGAAGCTGCAAGTGTCAGAGCTGAAGCAAGTTAAAGAAAAATTGGCAAAAGTTGAACAAGTTATGATAAATCCAAGATGAATGTGGTAGAGAAAACAAGGGAGATCAAAACATTGGAGAGCAAGGTAAGAGCATTAGAAAAGGATCTCTCTCTGGATAAACTTCTAGCAGAAATCAGAGGAATTTTGTGGAACAACATCAATCAATCCCTTAGTGATGTGTGGAAGTCCATTCAAACTATTTATGAGCAGATTGACTTAATAAAAGTGGCCCAAGATGAGATTCTAAAAACAAGAGCCTTATTGGGACGGATGCCTGAGCAAGCTAACTGACTAATACATTTTTTAAAAACCAAGACCAATGAAGAACTGGAAACACTAGAAATTAGAGACAGAACAGGCACCATTCTATACATCAAGAGAGTTCTAACCATGAGAACTCTAATGCAAAATTTGGACAAAAGATGCCAGGACATGCAGGTAAAGATTAATTCTTTCACAGAAAAGTTTACAATATTGCTTGAAAAAGGTTTTCCAATTCCTTTGGGAAGTAATGATCGTCTGATGAAACACAAGGACTATGTATATAAAATGAATACATATGATGTTAATCAAGTTAATACATCATCAAGTACTTCAGGAGAAAGAGCACTTCCATCTGGCCAGTCCCTCTATGACAACCAGGAAAATTTGTTTTACATTGAGCATGAGGTGAAGCATCTGTTCACCATTCCACCTAATTTCTTTAGATACACAGAGACTGACGAAACTTTAAGGAAGCTTCAAAGACATAAATTACCAGGACCGGAGTGGTGGCAAAGTATGTTAGAGATCCTATAAACATATCTTTGGTCAATTCAAAATTTTGGACCATCTACTATAATGCAGAGAACATGAATGAATCACACTCATGAGGGTCAAAGCGCATCACATCAGGGTCAAAGAAAGTCTAGCCATGGCAGAATAACCAGCACAGAGTATCAGTAGAAGATGGAAGTGAAACGAATTGCAGCACCTACCTCCAGTACATCTCATAAAAACAGAGCAACAAGCGCAGCATGAATTTATTGCATGTAATTATTGTTTCCGTGTTCTCGAGACTATCTGTCTCTATCTGTGTAAAAGAAGCATTAATTGTTAGCAGATATTATTTCTATCAGATATTATGTAAGATATTTTGATATTTTTTATAAATACCCTCCCCCCCCAGACGAAGTATTAGGGGTTGGTTGGTTGATTCTGAAGCATTCTTAGACTCTGCTGTAATTCTAAAGTTTTTGGAATAAAAGGTTGTTGGAACCATTTTAGTCTACCTTAATAAATGAGGAATCGCTGCTAAGGACCATGCTACAGAATTCTTGAATCATCTTATGGATCAATAAGTCCCTTCTAACTTGTGTTTTACAGTTCCTATGTTTATTATATCATCTATGTTTCATTATCTAAATAATAGAGAGAAAGAATAACTCAGAATTTGCTTGATTGCACTCTGTGTTCAGTCTTTGTTATTATCAATGTTTTCTTCAGAATTATAATAAATAGTGAATTGTTAATTGCTCATGTTTCCCCTGATTCTTTCATCTTGAATATTTCCTAAGGAATTCTTAACTACTCCTTAACAGTACTCAGCCATTTTCCCTCTGTCAACATGATGAAGGATTCTTGATTTCTCTTCACCCATTGGCCCCATTCCATCTGATTTCAGCCTACGAATTGTTCCATGTTTTAGTACCTTGCTCTGTGACACCTTTCTCTATTCAGAAACCTAATCCAGGAAGCTATCCTCCTTTGACTCCATGTTATAGACATTTTTGTGCCTAACAGCATGAAGCATGAAATGTCGATAATCTAAGGGATCCAAAGTCCCTAAACATGTTGTTCCTACCCCTAGAGGAACAAGGTCAGCAAAGCACAGCACTGAAAATCAGTTCTCCACCTGAAAACACTCAAAAACAAGCTATTTCTGGATCATGTCAGCTGCTCCACTGAGCATCTGCGCTGAATGTCAACTGCTCCACTCTGTACCTGCGCTGAATGTCAAAAGCAATGAAGGCTACCTGCGCTGGGCGAGATTGGCCAAGTGGCACAGTCATTCTGCAAGGTGTCAAATGCCCAGGAAGCTTCCAAAATGACACTTGGATCAGGGAATTCGCCTTGTGATGAGTAAGAGGATCTAGATCTCCAAGTGGAAGCAAGAAACTCCAAGTGGACTCAAGAACTGAAGTATAACTGAAGTGGGAGAGGACATTAGTCAGCTTCATGCCAAGCTCAAGCTGACTCATCCTTTCTCCAAAACTCCTATATATAGAGCTCTCTCATGAGGTCTAGGGAGGCTGGAATCTTGTGAATGTAAGGAAGTGCTGTTGGTTTGAGTATAGAACTATTGGGTGATTGCTTTGAAGGAGGTGAAGAGGAGATTTCTTTCTGCTGGGAGGTGTTGCTGGATTGGGCCTCTTATGGTTGTAACACTCTCGGAACTTTACTTCTTCCATTAATAAATCATTTGAGGTTCTTCTATATGCATGTGTCTTTGTGGCACATTGATGTTTGTATATTTGATTTATTCTAATCCTTGAATCAATTATGGATGTATGCTTCTTGTAGTTTCCCTTTCTTGTGCTTTTGCAGGATCTTTGTGTAGCTGGGCCAGTGAAAGAGCAAGGAGTTGGGAGCAAGCAGCAAAGAGGAAAGATTGGATCAACCATTAGCGGAAGACAACGGTTAGTGGATCTCTTTCTTCCCTCTCTTACATCTCATAAAGAAGTAATCTTGAATAGCTTTGCATTCGGTTGTTGCTGAGGTACTATCACCCTTAGAGTGGGATAGGGTCATTTCGTATTGGATACTTTTCCCAACAAAAAATTGGCGACTCCGCTGGGGATCGTATCTTGTTGGTTGTTTGTGTTTTTGCTATTCATTTCATAAACAAAGGGAGTACCGAATCGAACTGTATTTGGATCCTTCAAGTACAAAGTAGAGGGCAGCTACTCTAGCTCAGTTTCTGGGCAAGTTTATGATTTGAAGAGCTGATCAACAAGGACTCTAATAAGCTCTTAGTGATAGCTTTTCATCCTCCTTGTCATCCCTTAGTGTGTCCTTGACTGATAGCTTCTGATTTGAGCCAAAACTGTGAATTTTTGAGCAATCTGTGACCCGGAAACCAAGAGAAACGAAAGTTTCATTCTTCAGTGCAGGCTGTACAAAGGCTGTCTGCATTTCAGCGCAGTTCCTGAAGGGGCTACCTGCGCTGAAGGTCAAACAGACAGTGTCCCACCTGCGCTGGACCAGTCTTGCTTTGTGCTACTGGGGTTTCCTGCTGTTTCTTGCCCTGTTTTCACTCTTGTTTTGCTGCCTGTTACCAGTAAATGTGCCTATCTGAAACCAAATTTCCTTGCCACTATTCCGCCTCGGTTGTATAAAGAAACTGTGTTTGTTCTTTGTGTTTTCTTATATCATTTACAGTTTCCCATAACGAAAGTGAACTAGTCTTGTTGTGACCTCTTAGATCTAGACCTATGATAAAGTGTCGTTTTGATCTTAAGAGTTAGTTTGTTTGCTGTTCATAGCTGATTGAGCTTTTGCTTTCATCATTTGGTTTGATTTTATATATTTCTAGTGTCAAAACAAGTAAATCTTAAGGTGTCTTTTGATTTTGGACAAGCTTGTTTGCTTTCACTTGAAATTGAATTCAAAATTATACAACAGCTTTCTTTTTGCATTACGCCAACATTAAGAAAGAGAAAAGAAATACTTGCATTGTGCATGTGCATTATGACAGCTTGCATGTTGATTTAGGAAAAGTGCATTAGTGTGTGCTCTATGATCTGTGTGAAAAGATGTTATCTTTCTTTTCCCTCGGTAGTTAAGATTTTCAAAGTTGAACGATTGAAAAGCTTGCTTATCATCTTAGACTGCATTTAGGAGTGTTATCATACATCTCGTGGTGATCCATAAAGGCAAACTGCTAAACAAGATCAACCTTAAAATAAATTGAATTTACATAACAACGCATTGAAACATAACGCAAACACATAGAGGTCTAAGCTAGAGACGTGTTCCGGCGTCGTTAAACGTGGTATCTTAGCGTTGAGTGGTTGGGTGATTCCTCCACGGTGAAGCGATAAGTATCAATACGGACTTGTGCTCCCACGTACCGTCACGTATATATTGGGAGACCCCTATAGGAATAAAGCCTTTATCCAATAGGAAACCGTGTCGGCCGCCCTACTGATCGCAATGCAGTGAACACAGCATTCACGAAGATCGACCACTCGTACCGTAAAACGTATTCTGTGGTTTTGCGAAAAGTTTGGCACACCCTCTGCCTAGAACTCCAGAGCAGTTTCTTTTGGCCTTTTTCAAACTCTATAACTGAAAAAGTCCATCTGAGCATTTGTCACTTCGGGCTCGTTAAAACATCGAAGGAGACTAGAGTCATCTTTAGCTTTTTCTCGACTCTTAAAAAGTGAAAAAGCAAGTTGTGTCTAAGCGTCGTTATAAAATTTATTTTAAACGGAACATAATCACCTCCTATTCTCGCGTTGATCTTAAGTTGAGAACATGGAACGCCCCAACCAAGGAATTCCACATGATGGAAATCCTAGTCCATTCTCCTCTTGGGGAGAAGTTGGTGCACCCCACATGGCCACATTGTCGCTTCCAGGACTGACAATTGGCCTGCCTATTTGGCTATTCTCAACCAATGTAGTTCAGACCACCATGGTTCCTGAACAGTCGAGTCAACAGTTAGATCAGTCTAGAGCTGCCCACCAGCCTTCTACTTCTTATAACTCTTCCTCCAATCCTTCATCTTTGCAGGGTAGAGCCGGCAAAAGCCAAGCTCCCATGGAGAAGAAGGAGAAGAAGAAGAAAGAGAAGAAGAAGAAAGAGAAGAAGAAGAAAGAGTCTAAGGCGACTGGGGGCAAGCAAAAGACATCTGACAAAAATCCACACACAGCACAGACCGGGCCTAAATCGCCATGTGTCATATGTAGAGGAGACCACTTCCATAGAGATTGTCCCTGTATTCCCCGGATACTAAGGGACTGGTCCCCTCGCTTGCACAATTCGGGAGCATCAACCTCTGATAGCCATGTTAATTGCTTACTATCAACCAGCGAAAGTGAAGGTTCAAGACAAAGAGGGGGAGCAAGATCCCCCTGCAGACTGTGTGAAGGCGATCACGCCATCCACCGTTGTCCCTTCTTAGACGAAGCGAAGAGAATTTTGGAAGATCGCCCGGTTTCACCGTTGGAACTTCCTCCTGGATACAAAAAACTCGTGCCAAGTCCTTCGTTGGTTGAAAATACAGCTGGCCCGCTCAAGTGGTCAGCTGAAGCGTCAGTCATTGAAAATGAACCTACTGAACCCAGACCAGACGAAAGTCTAAAGGTCAATATGGCAGTTGACCCGGTTCTTCCTTCAGAGGTTTCATCCTCAAATGACACCGTCACTGAAGATTCATCTTCAAATGACACCCTCACTGAAGAGAATAAGGATGACACCATCCAGATTCTTTTCATCAACACAGATTCTGATGAGCATCAGGGCAATGCGCCCATTCCTTTATCGCAGGAAGGAACATCGTCAGGGTCACATCCGGCCGTATATTCGGTCCCACCACCAAGCAACCTGGTTGTGTCCTTTGATTGGAACCAACTAGGCAGACCCCGGTTACCAGCCAGTATACCATTCAGAATCATACTCCAAATCTACAGAATGGTAATGGCTGGAACTATCATTGATGAAGGGGCATCTGTGAGTATCCTTTCCTCTATTGCTTGGAAAGCACTGGGTTCCCCAGAGCTTTTGCCTGAGATAAGAAATCTCTCGGGTTTTGATAAAGGAACCAGTCGACCATTAGGGATCCTCCCCAATGTACCTGTTACGTTGAAAGGGAAGACCGTTCAGATGAACGTGATGGTTGTTCAAGGACCCTTGGATTATAACCTACTCCTTGGACGAGACTATATATATTGCATGGGAGCTATAGTCTCCTCACTCTTTAGAGTAATGTGTTTTCCACACGAAGGAAGAATGGTCAAGCTCGTAGACCAACTTTCATTTCCGGGATCACGCATCGCAAATAGTCACATACCAACCCTCAATGGTCTATTCACCCAAGAAATGCCTCCACCCCCAGTCCTCCTTCCCGATGAGTGCGAGTGATTCGGAAAGATGGGACTGGAACCCAGGGGGCATGCATCCTGGTCTGCTTTGGGCAGAGAAAACCTTGGGTATAGAGTAAATTTCCGCGGAAGAATATGACTAGTCCGTACCCCATCCGTCTAGGAAGAGGGGTTGTTCTGGAATAAGATTCTTTTGTCAAAGTTATGTGAGTGAAATAATCTGTTTTTCACCCGCCTTTGTCTATTTCGGTGGACATTGCCGAAGAAAGAGATTGATTTGCGGCAGCAAATAGAACCATCTTTGGGTAACCAGAAAGAGGCAAGCCTCACCCTTTAAAACAAATGTTTTATCGGATAAGTAGAGGCAGCCTTGAAATTGTATTTTATACCTAGGGGCATGCAAACCTTTTGGAGTGCAAGCAAAGAGCGGCTATTTATCTGTTTTTTGGATTAGTCATTTCCTAACTTGCGTAAAGAAAGGATGTGGGGCAAAAGTCAAGATTCGCCAAATTAGGAGCATAGCTTCGTGAGATAAAGCTCCATAAAAAATAGCTATCTCACAGGAGACATTCTTATCTTACGACTGGTATAATCGAGCAGTTTTACCGCGGAATTCATGCTCGTTAAAAAATAGAAAAGCGAGATCCGAGCAGTTTTAACGCGGAATTCATGCTCGTTAAAAAATAAACATAAGCATTGAGCAGTGTTTTGGCGCATTCAAGCTCATTAAAAAATGAACCCATCTCGGTAAATAACCACTGTGATCGTAAATTTATTAGCCATAAAAGCCTTGGTCGTGTTTACACCCGCCACCTCCATTTCATTTGGCCAATCGTTCACCTCCATATGATTGTTTACCCATTTTGAGGAACAGCTGCGAAGAGTGAGTTCACTTAGCCATCCTTGTGACACTGCCATGATTGGAAAATTCCAACCTGTACCTGGAATCTGCTGCTATCCCTGTTTATCACTCGTTCCTCAAAAGACGAGTCTTCTTTGAGATCTTTTCATCTGACTCGTAAAATATGAAAATTTTGCCGAGTTTTGGCCTTCCAGCTCGTTAAAGTGACCGGAAGAGCTATCCCTCCTCTAGATTTTAATCTTTTTGGACCTGAGGGATTATTGCACAAAAAGGTCGAGCGCTTGTTTTATTTGGCTCGTTAAAGTTATCGAAAACTCATCCCTTCTGTATTGTTTTATACTTTTTCAGACTTAAGGGATTAGATGACGAAAAAGGAATTTTGGAGTTAACTTTCTGTACCTTTTCAGACTCTCTAAAAATGAAAAGGACCGAGTTTTCCTTGTCGTTAGACTCGTTAAAATGATTAAATAGTGACAAACTTGTCTTTAGACGAGAACGAGTTTCCCTATCGCTAGGCTCGTTAAAACATAGCGATGGGCTTGCCCGAAGGGCAGGTTATAGAACAAGCATATGTTATCCTCCTCAAGCTTGACAAAAATAAAGAGGTACTAGTCAGAAATGACTGGGGAAAAATTGGGAGAACCTCAAAGCTTTAATGGTAGCAAGTCGCTCTTGAACATGACACTTTGTCCTCCGTATCACATCGGGTTGGGTTGTTTCATTCACCGGTCTCATCACCATGGTCCTCGCCAAACCATCCACATTTTGGGTAATGCTACCGATCCATCACATCAGTGTCGTTATATTTTCAAGAGATGTTGTTCAGAAAGAGTCAACCGTGTCCCATCCACTGCCATACATTATCCTTCATCCACCCATGATCGCCACCCTGAATCATATTTCACAGATTGTTTTTGCCTCCACTAAAATCATTAGCTCCGTTCCGTGTCATTGATGTGGGATTCATTAAGGCCCTCCTTTGACGGATCGCTTCTTGTCGACTTCAGCTCATTATCCAAGAAGTTGATCTAGGAACAACCCCCCCAGTACTTTGAAGCTTGCATGCCTCAATGGAAAGTTTCTCACTTCCGGCGACAGGTATACATCAATGACCTTCGACCAGAAGATTTTGCGTGGTGTTCGACGCCAAGTCCTTTATTCACACCACGTGAATTGTACTGCAGTACCTTGAGGGTCATTGTCATTATTGGTGATTCCTCTCGCGCTTGTTAACGGTTTACATTATTGACCGGTAATCAAGCGATGTCTTTCCATGTTCGACTTCAGCGCAATTCTCACATGGATCGACTTGTACTTAGAGTGAAGATCGAACGAGTTTGAAGACCCCGGATCTAGTTTCATCCATCCGGGCTGCGATATATATTCAGGATATAAAGACATTTGTTATGTACATCATTGCAGCAGATGATCATCCTACTCAAAGGATGATAATTTCAGCAGAGAATTATCAGTCTACCATCAGACGATCGTCTGTTCTATGTACCAAAATGAATTTATAAAGCTGAGCATGGGAATGCCCGCCTCAGCTAGATCATGAAAGCAGAATGAAAAATAATGTATTGTATTGTATTTTATTACAGGGCACCTCTCAGCGATTGAATGAACTTCGGATCCTCCTGATAAAGCATTTCACCCGATAAACGACCTCATACTTTAGGGGGCAACTGTTATAGACATTTTTGTGCCTAACAGCATGAAGCATGAAATGTCGATAATCTAAGGGATCCAAAGTCCCTAAACATGTTGTTCCTACCCCTAGAGGAACAAGGTCAGCAAACCACAGCACTGAAAATCAGTTCTCCACCTGAAAACACTCAAAAACAAGCTATTTCTGGATCATGTCAGCTGCTCCACTGAGCATCTGCGCTGAATGTCAACTGCTCCACTCTGTACCTGCGTTGAATGTCAAAAGCAATGAAGGCTACCTGCGCTGGGCGAGATTGGCCAAGTGGCACAGTCATTCTGCAAGGTGTCAAATGCCCAGGAAGCTTCCAAAATGACACTTGGATCAGGGAATTCGCCTTGTGATGAGTAAGAGGATCTAGATCTCCAAGTGGAAGCAAGAAACTCCAAGTGGACTCAAGAACTGAAGTATAACTGAAGTGGGAGAGGACACTAGTCAGCCTCATGCCAAGCTCAAGCTGACTCATCCTTTCTCCAAAACTCCTATATATAGAGCTCTCTCATGAGGTCTAGGGAGGCTGGAATCTTGTGAATGTAAGGAAGTGTTGTTGGTTTGAGTATAGAACTATTGGGTGATTGCTTTGAAGGAGGTGAAGAGGAGATTTCTTTCTACTGGGAGGTGTTGCTGGATTGGGCCTCTTATGGTTGTAACACTCTCGGAACTTTACTTCTTCCATTAATAAATCATTTGAGGTTCTTCTATATGCATGTGTCTTTGTGGCACATTGATGTTTGTATATTTGATTTATTCTAATCCTTGAATCAATTATGGATGTATGCTTCTTGTAGTTTCCCTTTCTTGTGCTTTTGCAGGATCTTTGTGTAGCTGGGCCAGTGAAAGAGCAAGGAGCTGGGAGCAAGCAGCAAAGAGGAAAGATTGGATCAACCATTAGCGGAAGACAACGGTTAGTGGATCTCTTTCTCCCCTCTCTTACATCTCATAAAGAAGTAATCTTGAATAACTTTGCATTCGGTTGTTGCTGAGGTACTATCACCCTTAGAGTGGGATAGGGTCATTCCGTATTGGATACTTTTCCCAACAACACTCCATCATGCCCAATGGACTGAAACTCTTCAGTTTTACCTCAATGTTCTGCTGAATCTCCATTCCTCCAACCAAACACAAAACAAAACCCTTGTACTTCATAACTAGCCTAACACATTACAAAACAAAGCTAAATTATAAAGAGAGAGCCCTCTCTGGATCCAGATTGGTTAGAATATGTATCTAAAAGATTGGTCTGTGGTTACCTCAACCGTATTCCCTTTATTACAACTTTGGAGAACAACCTGAGTGATAACATCAAAGGTGACTCCACTGGGGAGCTGAATAAATTGTTCGTTACTGTTGTTTGTTTCATAAGCTATAGATGGAGCTTGAAGTTAGCCAGATAGCCTTTGAAACTGCTTTTGTTTTGCAGTTGCAGGAGTAAATAAACGTTGCTTCAGTCTATCTCCAATCTAGTTTATGTATTAAATAGTTGTCCCAAATACTTGATCAGTTGCTTGTTTCAACAAATCTTTAGGAAAATTCATAATATCCTCATCTAAAAATTCCTAAACTATTACAAGAAAAACAAAAAACATACTCAGAAGCTGGCTCCAAAGAAGAAGATCTGTTACACTAGATTAAATCCTGATCCAAATCCCCCACCTGTGTTTGAGAATCCTAACCTGATTCCTAAGAACCTTAGAAGCCAGCTGAGCCAAGAACATTCTGCTAGTTCACCCCTTGACACACATCAGTAGAACCCTATCCAATCTGAGCTTCCTCCTGGAAAAGAACTAATACTTTCTGCCATTACTGTTGCTTCTCCTAGTTCACCGTCAGCACTTCAAACTATCTTTACTACTCCCCCATCTACAACACATATTTCAATTGGTATCCTTACTCTTCCAGATGTCACTCTTATATATACAAATATGGAAAACCAATATGCTCCCTTGCAACTACCTTGGAATCCAGGGGCTATGCCTCAAGATTATCAAAGAAAAATAACTTCTTTTGATGGTATTGGCACTTACACAGCTCAACAACATACTAAGAATATGACTGATTATTTTGAAATCTATGAGATTGATGATGATGATGTGAGAATGAAAGTCTTTGTCCAAAGCTTAATAGTAGATGTTAGAACCTGTTTTAGAGCACTTCCTGCAAACATTATCGCTGACCCAGATGCCCTTTATCAAACTTTCTTGAACAGATGGGAAAAGAAGAAAGATCCTCTCTACATTTTATCAGAATATGAAAACTTGAAAAGAGGCCCACAAGAAACTGTTCAAGATTACTGCACCAGATTTAACAATGTATACAATGCTATTCTTCAAAATCTCAGACCTCCACCAGACCTGGCTTTGATCAAATTCCCTGATGCATTTGACTCTGACATGGCATACCAGCTTAGGGAAAGAACTCTTCGAAGCTTAGAAGACATGCAAAGTATAGCTGTCAGTGTTGAGGCCAACTTGATTTCTAAACGAACTCGAGTTAGAGCTGAAAGGAGGATACCCATCAAAGAAGAACCCTCTGCCTTTGAGCAAAAATTGGATGCCATTATCAAAGGAATGGATAGACTTGGTGATAGAGTAGAGACAATTGGGAGGAAATCCCCTTGGGATGATCAACCAAACAACACTGGGAGAAATCCAAACTTTAGAAAAAATCAGAACCCCAATACTGGAAAGGCTAGCCTTGACCAAAACATTAGACCCCCATTCCAGGAAAACTATGTTGAAGCTTCAACTTCTAGTGAACCAACAGAAGACACCAAATTAACTTAATGGTTCTCAATGGTGAACAACAAATTTTCTTGACCCAGGAAGACCAAAAAGCTCATACCCTTAATCAATTCCAAATCCAGTAAGGTGAATAATTTGATTTTAGGGAGGGATATGACACAGCCATTTATGAGGTTCACAAGCAATATAATCTGAGAAGCAGATGGATAGATGTTCCTGAAACTAATAAACAGAAGGATACTAAGAAACCTACCAAAGCTAAGGTTAAGAACCCTCTTGTACAAACTCCTCCTAAAACAATTCCTAACCCAAATCATCCAACAGTTGAATATGTATCAGATGATCAACAACCTAGCAAATAGCCTTCCACTTCCATTCCTCTCAAGGGAAAGGTGGAAGAACCTCCAAAAATTCACATAGAAGTAACTTCAGCACATAACGGCACTCCTGAAAAAGAAAAAAACACAGAAAAGACTACAGAAAAAGAAAATCTCGCTGCCCGAAATACAAAATACAAATAGAAAAACATTTCAGCGTTGAGACCGAAATAGGCAAATTGAAGATAGCAATTCTATTATCAGAATTAGCCAAGCATGATGTATATAGAGATCAAATCAGCAGATCACTCCAAATTTCAGAAAACAAAGATGCAGTAAATGTCCTTGATGACCAACCAGAATTAATTTTTGGCCCTGAGGCAAACGACAAATCAGTGGATGGAGGTGTTCCTCCTTTCTATGTAAGTCTGAACATTCATGATAAAATACTTCACAATGCAATGTTTGATTCTGGTGCTTCTCATAACTTGATGCTTAAATATGTGATGGAGAAGTTGGACCTAGATATTACTAGGCCATACAAAGACTTGTTCTCTTTTGATTCAAGCCAGGTCAGATGTCTAGGATTGATCAAATATTTATGTGTATCATTAGTTCAATACCTTGCCAAGACAATTTCAATGGATGTAGTGGTAGCTGTATTCCACCAAAATATGGCATGTTTTTGTCTAGATCTTGGGGTGCAAAGCTCCAGGGATCTTACAACTGGACATGTCCTATGCTACCATTTGAGTATTTGGCTAGACAAAGATATTGTACTCAGAAACTTTGATGAAATACGTGGTGAGCAGCCATGAGAAACCCCAGAACTTTCCCATCTACTCTATGCATTCTGACATGGACTCTTTCATCCTATACAATGCTAAAATTTATCCCCCAACTGATGTCAAGGCTTTAGCATTACAACAAGAAAAATTCATAAATGAAAATTCTAGTGTTCAAGCTCAAGAAATTTCTGAAATAATGGATATAACACACACTCAAGGGAAACCACATGAAACTGAAGATCCAAATCTCCCTAGTAACTAAATTTCCAAGACTCCTGATACCAAATATAATCATGAAATCCTTTGGTATTTAGAATTTGATGGATCAGTCAATAAAATAGGAGTAGGGGTAGGAATTTGGGTACATAATCTAGAAAATGATCATGCTGAAGGACATGCATACAGGTTGAATTTTTGATGCATTAATAACATGGCTAATTATGAAGCCCTTTTGCTAGGACTCAAATTGATCAAAAGCTTAGGGGCCACCAGGGTATCAATTTTGGGACTCTGATTTAGTCATTCAACAAATGAAAGGGAACTTCCTAAAAAATGATCTCAGATTAAGATCTTACAGAGGAGGAGCAATTGAAATACTCAATACGTTTCTAGAAACACAACTTGCCAAAATTCCAAGGAAACACAAGTTGCATGCTCACAGTTTGGCAACATTTTCCAGCACTTGTAAACAACCATTTCAACCCAATCATCAGTTTACATCTGAGATCAAACACAGGCCAACTGTACCAGACAATGTGAAGAATTGGCAAGTGTCTGACAATGATACGCAAATTAAAAATTTCCTAACCCTAAAAGAAGAATTTTCCAACATTAATATAGACACGGACATTGTTTGTGAAGTTGATAAAATAGACAAAATTGAAACAGAAATTTCAACAGAAACTACAACTCAAATACTTCACCCAACGGAATTTACCAAGGAGAAGTTGCAAGAGCTTAAAGAAATAGACATTGATGAGCCTATTGGAGGAGAATATGAAATTATTGATTTAAAAGATAATTATTTGCCCACAGGATTAACTCCTTTAGAAAATTTCTTTGATTCTAATGATATCCCAAGGAAACCTAAAATGCAGCCTCTAAACGCAGATATTGAGGACTGTAATATAGGAACTGAACAAAATCATAAAATGATAAAATTGTCCAAAACTTTGCCTCCTGACCAAAAGCTTAAATATGTTGAAATCTTCAAGGAATTCCGGGACGTTTTTGCCTGGAGCTATGAATATCTCAAATCTTACAATACTTCTGTGATTCAACATATAATACCCCTCAAAGAAAATTAGAAACCTTTCAAGAAAAAAATCATAAGAGTCAACCCTATACTACTCCCTTTAATTGAAAAAGAAGTCAAAAGAATGTATGAAGCTGGGATAATCGCACCTATCAGATTTTCAGAATGGGTCTCTAATTTAGTGCCCACTAGGAAGAAAACAGGAGAAATCAGACTGTGTTTAGATTTAAGGAATGTCAATAAGGTTTCCTTGAAAGACCACTACCCCTTACCTAAGATGGACCACATTTTACAAAGGGTAGTAGGTGTCTCTGGAATTTCACTGTTGAATGGGTTTTTAGGCTTCAACCAGATTCTAGTTCATCCCGATGATCAAGAAAAAACTGATTTTACAACCCCATGGGGAACTTTTAAATATGTGAAAATGCCATTTGGACTCAAGAATGCAGGGGCAACCTTCCATCGTGCAATGGACATAGCTTTTGCTAAAGAAATTCATGGCTTTCTAGTCATATACTTAGATGATCTCACTATGTTTTCCAAATCAGATCAACAACATCTAGACCATCTGAGACAAGTATTTTTAACATGCAGAAAATATGGTATATCACTAATCCAAAGAAATCATTATTCGGCCTAGAGGAGGGCAAACTGTTAGGGCATATAATCTGCAAAGACAGCATCAAAATTGATCCTGACAGAATAGAAGCCACTTTACAAATACTGCACCCCAGAAATGTCAAAGAACTTCAAGCTTTGCTAGTGAAAATCAATTTTTAAAGAAGACTCATAACTTGGCTGAATTAATTAGATTGCTGAATAATATGGCAAAAAAGGATTCCAAGTTTAAATGGACAGTAGAAGCCAAACAAGAATTTGAAGAAATCAAAATGGCCTTGACCAAAAGTCCAGTCCTTACAAGCATAAAATTCGACAGAGACTTCATAATATTTTCATTTGCATCAGAACACACTATTGCTATTGTTTTACTAGAGAAAGATGATCAAGGATGTGAAAAACCTATAGCCTTTTTCAGTAAAGCATTCAGGGATGCACCTCTAAAATACCCAATCATGGAAAAACAGGCTTATGCACTTGTGAAAGCTATCAAAGACTTCACAGTCTACATATTATACTCACATATAGTAGCCTATGTGCCAAGCATTGTTGTCAAAGATATCTTAACCGAAGAGGGGATAGAA
Source organism: Pinus tabuliformis (assembly GCA_031772625.1). Classification (NCBI taxonomy): domain Eukaryota; kingdom Viridiplantae; phylum Streptophyta; class Pinopsida; order Pinales; family Pinaceae; genus Pinus; species Pinus tabuliformis. Next base: position 1,473,378,048 of record CM062820.1, on the reverse strand, counting down.
GGCAAAAGAGGCAAATGGATTGCTACTATACTGGAGTATGATATTGAAATAAAACCTAAAAAACTTATCAAAGGACAGGGATTGGCTAAACTCATGAAGGAGACTAATTGCCAAGCCCTAGAAGTTAATGAACTAGATAATGAACAGGAGATGACGACTCCAAAAATCAGCCAGGCCTTCCTAGAATCACCTTGGTATTGTGACATATGTTATGTATTATTAAACCTACAAGCTCCTCCAGGGTTATCCAGAACAAAGAAAAGGTTTTTGAAAATGAAAGCTTCAAAGTTTTGTATTTTAGATGGTGCTCTCTTTTGGAAAAATCATGAAGGTGTTCTATTAAATCGTCTAATAAAAGATGAAGTTGATAAGGCACTCAAATAATTCCATGTAGGGGACTGTGGTGGACACTTGTACTGGAAATCAACCACTGACAAAATTCTAAGGGCTGGATTTCGCTGGCCAACATTGTTTGCTGATGTCAAAAAGTTTGTTACTGCTTGCCATAAATGTCAAATCTTTGAAGGCAAGAGGAAACTTTTGCCTCTACCCCTTAAACCAATTTCCACTGAAAGACCATTCCAACAATGGGGTTTAGACTTCATTGGGGAAATTCATCCCCCCTCTTATGGCCAACATAAATGGATCCTGACTGCTACAGACTATTTCACTAAGTGGATAGAAGCCATCCCTTGTAGATAAGCCAATGATTCAGTGATCATTCAATTCCTAGAAACCAACAACTTGTCTAGATTTGGCTGTCTTGAAAAAATTATAACTGATAATGTTGCTGCTTTCAAATCCAAGGGAATGATCAATTTCTGTCACAAATACCATATCACCTTAGGCCACTCCACAGCCTATTACCCTCAAGGTAATGGTTTAGCTAAGTCCTCCAATAAAATCTTGATGAGTATTATTAAGAAAGTATTGGAAGAAAACAAGAAAAATTGGCATAAGAAGCTCATCAATGCACTATGGGTAGACAAACTAACTACCAAGAGATCCATTGGAACTAGTCCCTATGAGCTAGTCTATGGTATGGAGGTTGTATTTCCTTCATCTATAGGGGTACCTATAATGAAATTACTGCAAAAATCTCAAGTACAGCCCAATGACATTCAAAGAAGGATAAATCAGACTATACATTTGCAGCAGACTAGAGAAGAGGTATATCAAAGATCTCAAGTTCTACAAGAAATACTCAAGAAGATATTTGATAAGAGGACCATGGCAGAATATTTTTACATAGGTGACAAAGTTTTGAAATGGGATTCCAGAAGAGAAGATAAAGGAAAACATGGGAAGTTTAACTTCCTATGGAAGGGACCTTTTATTATTCAGGCCTCACAAGGAAACAATACCTACTTCTTGAAAGACCTAGATGGTACAGAAGCAGAAGAAGGACCAGTTAACGGTCGGAGGCTGAAACACTATTTTGATCCAGTTTTTTAATATATCAGGACTCTAACTTGTACATAAGGATGTCCAGTTTCTACAGTTTATTATAACAATAAGAAAAGGAAGGAATGTGTAGAAATTTTTGAGGAACAATCAAGGAATTTTACCACTTTTGTGTTTTGCCTCACTTTTAGTTTATCAGAAGTTGTAGAAGAAGACTTGGGAGCTGAAAACATAAGAACAAGCATTCAGACAAACTATCCAAAACAAAGGTGCAATTGTCTGAAGCAGCTCAAGAGATGTGTATATTTCACATGGTCCTCTGTACAGTTTTGTCTACTTATGGCAAAGGAATATTTCAGAGTGCAACAAGAATTGTACATAAGGCCATCTAACCTGTTGTTCTTGAATTTTCACCAGGAAAAGCCACCCCCAAGTGGAGCTAGTGTTATGCTCCTATACCAATAGGTGTCATATTTCATGATTGACTAGTTAAAAGTCCCTAATATGTTCATCCTTTCCTTGCTGCAAATGTTTTCCATATTTTGAAAAGATCAAAAAATAAAAAAATAAAAAGAGGGTATACCCTAAAAGAAAGATCAAAGGGTAAAAAGAATGAAATGGTCAAAAGAAAAAATGAAAGAAATGAACCCCAAAGAAAAAGGACCAGGAAAGTGTGCAAGTCCAAATGCCACTACTATTTCATGTTCTGTAAATAAAAGTTTCATGTGCAGTTTGTTGAACTTTATGTTGCAATTGATGAATGGCCAAACAGCTTAATCTTGGCTAGTTCATGTTTCAATTTCCTGTTTTAGTAATAGAGAATAAAATCTGTTCAAAATGTTTAAACTTGGCAGATAAATAGTTAGGTAGAGAAGCAAAGGAGCTCAACCGTTTAATCTGAGCCCTTGGAGGAAATAAGGGCAGACTTAGATAGGATTCCCATGAAAAGAAAAGAAAATTTGTAAGGGTTTGCTAGTCCAAGTGCACCCATGGAAGAAGAACAAAAAAGGTTAGGTATAATAGGTTGGGTAGGCAATTTTGGCGTTGCATAAGCATGCTTATGATTAATTTTGTCTCTCAAAGATGTTCATCTTCTTGTTATCATAAGTACCATAGCAACTGTTTTGTTTCAAATCAAGTGAGGCTTGACTAACTCCCCTCCATCCTTTCTCCAGATCACTTACTAATTTTCCCCAGGGTGTTGAGATCTTCTTAATATCTCTCTTAAATCACTTCATCTCATTGCATAAAAGGCATAAATAAAACCACATTTTTACTTAGGCACAAAGCCACATTTCTTGTGTAAAACCCTTTTCATTCCCTTAGCCTAAGTTTCTTAACATTAGACTTTGGGCTTATTTTATATCATTACCCATATTAATTGTTAAACATGATAGTATTAAAGCCCTCATAAATTCCCCTTCTCCCATATTAATATAACTATACAATAAAACCCCATGTATTAATATTCTCCGCCGCGATTTAAATATAAACCATATCACTGTTTAACATTGGGAATTTATAAGTTCACCTGGAACTTATTAAACAAACCTCCCCGCGTGCAATTTTAAAAAGTTAATTAACATCCGGTTAATTAACAGTGTAATCTCCCCGCTAACCAATCAAACAAGTCTCGAAACCATTAAAAAGCATTGAATATGAGTGGGCCCCTGGGCATTAACCACGCCTCATCTCCATGCAGCGCCCATCGCCCGATCCCTGCACGTTCATCCAACGGCCGATGCGCATATCTCGAACTCTTTTTCATCCAACAGTTAACTCTCAGGGAGCCGGCGGTATTGCCGTCGTACCAGGGACACTCGTCGCCATCCCGCCGTGCTCGTTGCCTCCCCGCCCCAAACCATTTCAGCTCATAAGCGGTGCAGGCCAATACTTCTTATCACCATCCCACTGATGTCACCGCCACATCATCCTCCCGTAGCCACGTCATGACAAGACGTCACATCCTTATGACGTCATCCGACCAAAAAGCACCAAAAACCCCCGCGAAAGCCACATTTTGTTAAAAAGTCAAGAAAATGTCATTTTCGCCCATTTTCATTTGTTTTTCTCCGCGAAACTGTTTCATGCAAACTACGTCCAAGCAACTACTCAAGCATACAGTTCACCACCCAGCCAAACAAGGTCTAGCATCCTGCTCCGCAGCTCGTCGGTCAACTTGCGTTTGCATTGTTCATCTCTAAAAAGCAAGTATTTACCCCAATTTACCTCCTGAACCTGTAATTTCATTTTTCCTCTGTGAATTTTACCCAACAAGGCCAAATTCAAGTAAAATTAGTCCATAACTCTCAGAAAAAGACACCCAGAACTGCTGTTTTGTCCATTTTTTCCACAGAAACTTGACCTCCAGCTCAAAAAACACAGCAAACAAGCATGGAAGCCCCTGTGGCCCTCAATGTCACACCCCTCAATGCACCTCATAAAGACCAGGATTAGTTACCCTTGCCTGACATAGATTTTCAAATTAAAGAGTTATCTGGTGATATGAACCATCTCCAGCATTTTGCCGAATTAGGAATACTCATCTGAGCAACTCTGATATCTATGGAATATGGGAATCCAATCTCCCCAAGTATTACCTTCCCTTAGTCAATGTGTTCCCAGATATTATCCATCAATTCTATGCCAATTATGACCCTATCAGTAAAGCAGTTATGACCCCATTCCAAACTGTTCTCTTTTACATAACTACTGAATCTATCAATGAGATGTTACACTTCCATCCTGCTCAGCCCCTTGCTCCTCTTTCCATGGGATTTTTGCTTGAGCAAGGCTCTCAATTTCCCAGTGCAAAAATAACCCGGATTGCTCAATTATTCATGAAACCAGATTGCCAGCCCAAAAGCCCACCTCCCTATGTGCATTCCTGGTTTACTGAAACTGACAGGCTTATTCTTGACATGATATCCTTTATCTTGGGATTCAAAACTATTGAATTTGTTGACGAGACCATATTAGTTATGTTGTCAATGTTTACTCTAGGACAACCCCCTACTGTCAAATATGATTATGCCCCTTTCATTGCCAATAAAATCAATGAGCAATTAATAAATCTGGAAAGAGAAGGAGTCTTCAAGTACACCTCATTCATATATCACGTTCTGCTATACTATCAGCTAGATAGTTTTTTATTTCCCATCAGGAAGTTGGATTCCAAAGGAGAGAGGAGGTCTATGATCTTTTGGACCTCAGTCTTCCATAATGATTGTGAATCCCCTTATACCTACAGTGAATTCATTGACTGGTTTATACATCCAGCCTCCACTCTATTGATAGGAGCTCATATATTATGTAAGATATTTTGATGTTTTTTATAAATACCCCCCCAGACAAAGTATTAGGGGTTGGTTGGTTGATTGGGAAGCATTCTCATACTTTGCTGTAATTCTGAAGTTTTTGGAATAAAAGGCTGTTGGAACCATTTTAGTCTAGTTTACTGAATGAGGAATTGCTGCTAAGGACCATGCTACATAATTCTTGAATCATCGTATGGATCAATAAGTCCCTTCTAACTTGTGTTTTATAGTTCCTATGTTTATTATATCATCTATGTTTCATTATCTAAATAATAGAGAGAGAGAATAACTCAGAATTTGCTTGATTGCACTCTGTGTTTAGTCTTTGTTATTATCAATGTTTTCTTCAGAATTAGAATAAATAGTGAATTCTTAATTGCTCTTGTTTCCCCTGATTCTTTCATCTTGAATATTTGCTAAGGAATTCTTAACTACTCCTTAACAGTACTCAGCCATTTTCCCTCTGTCAACATGATGAAGGATTGTTGATTTCCCTTCACCCATTGGCCCCATTCCATCCAATTTCAGCCTACAAATTGTTCCATGTTTGAGTACCTTGCTCTGTGACACCTTTCTCTATTCAGAAACCTAATACAGGAAGTTATCCTCCTTTGACTCCATCATGCCCAATGGACTGAAACTCTTTAGTTTTACCTCACTTTTCTGTTGAATTTCCATTCCTCTAACCAAACACAAAACAAAACCCTTGTACTTCATAACTAGCCTAACACATTTCAAACCAAAGCTAAATGATAAAGAGAGAGCCCTGTCTGGATGAAAATTAGCTAGAATCTGTATCTAAAAGATTGGTCTGTGGTTACCTCAGCCGTATTCCCTCTCTTACAACTTTGGGGAACAACCTGAGTGATAACATCAATGGCGACTCCCCTGGGGACCTGAATAAATTGTTTGTTACTGCTCTTTGTTTCATAAGCTACAGATGGAGCCTGAAGTTAGCTAGGTAGCCTTTGAAACTGCTTTTGTTTTGCAGTTTTAGGAGTAAATAAATGCTACTTCAGTCTATCTCCAATCTAGTTTATGTATTAAACAGTTGTCCCAAATACTTGATCAGTTCCTTGTTTCAATAAATCTTTAGGAAAATTCATAATCTCCTCATCTAAAAATTCCTAAACTATTACAAGAAAAACCAAAAACATACTCAGAAGCTGGCTCCAAAGAAGAAGATCTGTTACACTAGATTAAATCCTAATCCAAATCCCCTACCTGTGTTTGAGAATCCTAACCTGATTCCTAAGAACTTTAGAAGCCAGCTGAGCCAAGAACATACTGCTAGTTCACCTCTTGACACACATAAGCAAAACCCTATCCAATCTGAGCTTACTCCTGGAAAAGCACCAATCCTTTCTGCCATTACTGTTGCTTCTCCTAGTTCACCATCAGCACTTTAAACTATCTTTACTACTCCCCCATCTATAGCACATATTTCAACTGGTACCCCTGCTCTTCTAGTTGTCACTCTTATATCTACAAATATGGCAAACCGATATGCTCCCCTGCAACTACCTGTGAATCCAGGGGCTATACCTTAAGATTAACAAAGAAAAATCACTTATTTTGATGGTACTGGAACTTATACAGCTCAACAACATACCAAGAAGATGACTGATTATTTTGAAAACTATGAGATTGATGATGATGATGTGAGAATGAAAGTCTTTATCCAAAGCTTAGCTGGAGATGTTAGAACCTGGTTTAGAGCACTTCCTGCAAACACTATCGCTGACCCAGATGCCCATTATCAGACATTCTTGAACAGATGGGAAAAGAAGAAAGACCCTCTCCACATTTTATCAGAATATGAAAACTTGAAAAGAGGCCCACAAGAAACTGTTCAAGATCACTGCACCAGATTTAACAATGTATACAATGCTATTCCTCAGAATCTCAGACCTCCACCATACTTGGCCTTGATCAAATTCCCTAATGCATTTGACTCTGACATGGCATACTAGCTTAGGGAAAGAGCTCCTCGAAGCTTAGAAGACATGTAGAGTATAGCTGTCAGTGTTGAGGCCAACCTGATTTCTAAACGAGCTCGAGCTAGAGCTGAAAGGAGGATACCCATCAAAGAAGAACCTTCTGCCTTTGAACAAAAAATAGATGCCATTATCAAAGGAATGGATAGACTTGGTAATAGAGTAGAGACAATTGAGAGGAAATCCCCTTGGGATGGTCAACCAAACAATACTGGGAGAAATCCAAACTTTAGAAAAAATCAGAACCCCAATACTGGAAAGGCTGGCCCTGACCAAAACATTAGACCCCCATTCCAAGAAAACTATGCTGAAGCTTCAACTTCCAGTGAACCAACAGAAGACATTCAAATTAACTTAATGGGTCTCAATAGTGAATAGCAAATTTTCTTGACCCATGAAGACCAAGAAGCTCATACCCTTAATCAATTCCAAATCCAGTTAGGTGAATCATTTGATTTTAGGGAGGGATATGACACAGCCATTTATGGGGTTCACAAGCAATATAATCTGAGAAGCAGAAGGATAGATGTTCTGAAACTAATAAACAGAAGGATACTAAGCAACCTACCAAAGCTAAGGTTAAGAACCCTCCTGTACAAACTCCTCCTAAAACAATTCCTAACCCAAATCATCCAATAGTTGAAGATGTATCAGATGATCAACAACCTAGCAAACAACCTTCCACTTCCATTCCTCTCAGAGGAAAGGTTGAAGAACCTCCAGAAATTCACATAGAAGCAACTTCATCCCATAAAAACACTCTTGAAAAAGAAAAAAGCACAGAGAAAACTGCAGAAAAAGAAAATGTCGCTGCCCGAAATACAAAAATACAAACAGAAAAACCTTTCAACCTTGAGACCGAAATTGGCAAATTGAAGATAGCAATTCCATTATCAGATTTAGCCAAGCATGATGTATATAGAGATCAAATCAGTAGATCACTCCAAATTTCTGAAAACAAAGATGCAGTAAATGTCCTTAATGACCAACCATAATTAATTTTTGGCCCTGAGGCAAATGAAAAATTAGTAGATGGAGATGTTCCTCCTTTCTATGTAAATCTGAACATTCATGATAAAATACGTCATAATGCAATGTCTGATTCTGGTGCTTCTCATAACTTGATGCCTAAATCTGTGATGGAGAAGTTGGACCTAGATATTACCAGGTCATACAAAGACATGTTCTCTTTTGATTCAAACCAGGTCAGATGTCTAGTATTGATCAAAGATTTATGTGTATCATTAGTTCAATACCCTGCCAAGACAATTTTAATGGATGTAGTGGTAGCTGATATTCCACCAAAATATGGCATGTTGTTGTCTAGACCTTGGGGTGCAAAGCTCCAAGGATCTTTACAACTAGACATGTCCTATGCTACCATTTCAGTATTTGGCCAGCCAAATAGATTGTACCGAGAAACTTTGATGAAATACGTGGTGAGCAGCCAGGAGAAACTTGAGAACTTTCCCATCTACTCAATGCATTCTGACATGGACTCTTTCATCCTATACAATGCTGAAATTTATTCCCCAACTGATGTCAAGGCTTTAGCATTACAACAGGAAAAATTCATAAATGAAAAATCTAGTGTTCAAGCTCAAGAAATTTCTGAAATGATGGATATAACACGCACTCAAGGGAAACCACATGAAACTGAAGATCCAAATCCCCCTAGTAACCAAATTTCCTAGACTCCTAATACCAAATATAATCATGAAATACTTTGGTATTTAGAATTTGATGGATCAATCAATAAACTAGGAGCAGGGGAAGGAATTTGGGTACATAATCTAAAAAATTATCATGCTGAAGGACATGCATACAGGTTGAATTTTCAATGCAATAATAACATGGCTGAATTTGAAACCCTTTTGCTAGGACTCAAATTGATCAAAAGCTTAAGGGCCACCAGGGTATCAATTTTGGGAGACTCTGATTTAGTCATTCAACAAATGAAAGGGAACTTCATCAGAAATGATCTCAGATTAAGATCTTATAGAGGAGCAACAATTGAAATACTCAATACCTTTCTGGAAACACAGCTTGCCGAAATTCCAAGGAAACACAATTTTCATGCTCACAGTTTGGCAACATTTGCCAGCACTTGTAAACAGCCATTTCAACCCAATCATCAGTTTACATCTGAGATCAAACACAGGCCAACTGTACCAGACAATGTGAAGAATTGGCAAGTGTTTGACAATGATACGCAGATTAACAATTTCCTAACCCTAAAAGAAGAATTTTCCAGCATTAATATAGACACGGACACTGTTTGTGAAGTTTATAAAATAGACAAAATTGAAATAGAAATTTCAACAGAAACTGCAACTCAAATACTTCACCCAACGGAATTTACCAAGGAGAAGTTGCAAGAGCTTAAAGAAATAGATATTGATGAGCCTATTGGAGGAGAATCTAAAATTATTGATTTAAAAGATAATTATTTGCCCACAGGATTAACTCCTTTGGAAGATTTCTTTGATTATAATGATATCCCAAGGAAACCTAAAATGCAGCCTCTAAATGCAGACATTGAGGAATATAATATAGGAACTGAACAAAATCATAAAATGATAAAATTGTCCAAAACTTTGCCTCCTGACCAAAAGCTTAATTATGTTGAACTCTTCAAGGAATTCCAGGACGTTTTTGCATGGAGCTATGAAGATCTCAAATCTTACGATACTTCTGTGATTCAACATACAATACCCCTCAAAGAAAATCAGAAACCTTTCAAGAAAAAACTCAGAAGAGTCAACCCTATACTACTCCCTTTAATTGAAAAAGAAGTCAAAAGAATGTATGAAGCTGGGATAATCGCACCTATCAGATTTTTAGAATGGGTCTCTAATTTAGTGCCCACTAGGAAGAAAACAGGAGAAATGGGACTGTGTAGATTTAAGGAATGTCAATAAGGTTTCCTTGAAAGACCACTACCCCTTACCTAAGATGGACCAAATTTTACAAAGGGTAGTAGGTGCCTCTAGAATTTCACTGCTAGATGGGTTTTCAAGCTTCAACCAGATTCTAGTTCATCCTGATGATCAAGAAAAAATTGCTTTTACAACCCCATGGGGAACTTTTAAATATGTGAAAATGCCATTTGGACTCAAGAATGCAGGGGCAACCTTCCAACATGCAATGGACATAGCTTTTGCTAAAGAAATTCATGATTTTCTAGTCATATACTTAGATGATCTCATTGTGTTTTCCAAATCAGATCAACAACATCTAGACCATCTGAGACAAGTATTTTTAACATGCAGAAAATATGGTATATCACTAAATCCAAAGAAATCATTATTCGGCCTAGAGGAGGGAAAACTGTTAGGGCATATAATCTCCAAAGATGGCATCAAAATTAGTCCTGACAAAATAGAAGCCATTTCACAAATACCACACCCCAGAAATGTCAAGGAACTTCAAGCTTTCCCAGGGAAAATCAAATTTTTAAGAAGATTCATACCTAACTTGGCTGAATTAATCAGATTGCTGAATAATATGCTGAAAAAGGATTCCAAGGTTAAATGGACAATAGAAGCCAAACAAGCATTTGAAGAAATAAAAATGGCCTTGACCAAAACACCAGGCCTTACAAGCCCAAAATTTGATAGAGACTTCATAATATTTTCATTTGCATCAGAACACACTATTGCTACTGTTTTACTACAAAAATATGATCAAGGATGTGAAAAACCTATAGCCTTTTTCAGTAAAGCATTCAGGGATGCACCTCTAAAATACCCAATCATGGAAAAACAAGCTTATGCACTTGTGAAAGCATCAAAGACTTCACAGTCTACATATTATACTCCCATATAGTAGCCTATGTGCCAAGCACTGTTGTCAAAGATATCCTAACCGAAGAGGGGATTGAAGGCAAAAGAGGCAAATGGATTGCTACTATTCTGGAGTATGATATTGAAATAAAACCTACAAAACTTATCAAAGGACACAGACTGGCTAAACTCATGACGGAAACTAATTTCCAAGTCCTAGATGTTAATGAATTGGATAATGAACAGGAGATGGTGACTCCACAAATCAGCCAGGCCTTCCTAGAATCACCTTGGTATGCTGACATATGTTATGTATTATTAAACCTACAAGCTCCTCCAAGGTTATCCAAGACAAAGAAAAGGTTTTTGAAAATGAAAGCTTCAAATTTTTGTATTTTAGATGGTGCTCTCTTTTGGAAAAATCATGAACGTGTTCTATTAAATTGTCTAATAAAAGATGAAGTTGATAAGGTACTCAAAGAATTCCATGCAGGGGACTGTGGTGGACACTTGTACTGGAAATCAACCGCTGACAAAATTCTAAGGGCTGGATTTTGCTAGCCAACCTTGTTTGTTGATGTCAAAAAGTTTGTTACTACTTGCCATAAATGTCAAATCTTTGAAGGCAAAAGGAAACTTTTGCCTCTACCCCTTAAACCAATTTCCACTGAAAGACCATATAGGGTTTAGACTTTATTGGGGAAATTCATCCCCCCTCTTCTGGCCAACATAAATGGATCCTAAATGCTACAGACTATTTCACTAAGTGGATAGAAGCCATCCATTGTAGACAAGCCAATGATTCAGTGATCATTCAATTCTTAGAAACCAACATCTTGTCTAGATTTGGCTGTCCTGAAAAATTTATAACTGATAACGCTGTTGCTTTCAAATCCAAGAGAATGATCCGTTTCTATCACAAATACCATATCACCTTAGGCCACTGCACAACCTATTACCCTCAAGGTAATGGTTTAGCTGAGTCCTCCATTAAAAACTTGATCAGTATTAGTAAGAAAGTATTGGAAGAAAACAAGAAAAAATGGCATAAGAAGCTCATCAATGCACTATGGGCAGACAAACTAACTACCAATAGATCCATTGGAACTAGTCCCTATGAGATAGTCCATGGTATGGAGGCTGTATTTCTTTCATCTCTAGGGGTACCTGTAATGAAATTACTGCAAGAAGCTCAAGTATAACCCAATGACATTCAAAGAAGGATAAATCAAACTATACATTTGCAACAGACCAGAGAACAGGTATATCAAAGATCTCAAGTGCTACAAGAAAAACTCAAGAAGATATTTGATAAGAGGACCAAGGCAGAAGATTTTTACATAGGTGACAAAGTTTTGAAATGGGATTCCAGAAGAGAAGATAAAGGAAAACATGGGAAGCTTGACTTCCTATAGAAGGGACCTTTTATTATTCAGGCCTCACAAGGAAACAATACCTACTTTTTAAAGGCCTGGATGGTATAGAAGCAGAAGAAGGACCAGTTAACGATCGGAGGCTGAAACACTATATTGATCCAGTTTGTTGATATATCAGGACTCTAACTTGTACATAAGGATGTTCAGTTTCTGAAGTTTCTTACAGCAATAAGAAAAGGAAGGAATGTGTAGAAATTTTTGAGGAATAGTCAAGGAATTTTACCACTTTTGTGTTTTTCCTCATTTTTAGTTTATCAGAAGTTGTAGAAGAAGACTTGGGAGCTGAAAACATAAGAACAATAATTCAAACAAACTATCCAAAACAGAGGTGCAATTGTCTGAAGCGGCTCAAGAGATGTGTATATTTTACATTGTCCTCTGTACAATTTTGTCTACTTACAGTAAAGGAAGATTTCAGAGTGCAACAAGAATTGTACATAAGGCCATCTGACCTGCTGTTCTTGACTTTTCACCAGGAAAAGCCATCCCCAAGTGGAGCCAGTGTTATGCTCCTATACCAATAGGTGTCATGTTTCATGATTGACTAGTTAAAAGTCCCTAGTATGTTCATCCTTTTCTTGCTGCAAAGGTTTTCCATATTTTGAAAAGATCAAAAAATTAAAAGAGGGTATACCCTAAAACAAAGATCAAAGGGTAAAAAGAATGAAATGGTCAAAAGAAAAAATGAAAGAAATGAACCCCAAAGAAAAAGGACCAAGAAAGTGTGCAAGTCCAAATGCCACTACTATTTCATGTTCTGGAAATAAAAGTTTCATGTGCAGTTTGTTGAACTTTATGCTGCAATTGATGAATGGCCAAACAGCTTAATATTGGCTAGTTCATGTTTCAATTTCTTGTTTCAGTAATAGAGAATAAAATCTGTCCAAAATATTTAAACTTTGCAGATAAATAGTTAGGTAGAGAAGCAAAGGAGCTCAACAGTTTAATCTGAGCCCTTGGAAGAAATAAGGGCGGACTTAGATAAGATTCACATGAAAAGAAAAGAAAATTTGTAAGGGTTTGCTAGTCCAAGTGCACCCATGGAAGAAGAACAAAAAAGGTTAGGTATAATAGGTTGGGTAGGCAGTTTTGGTGTTGCAGAAGCATGCTTATGATTAATTTTTTCTCTCAAAGATATTCATCTTATTGTTATCATAAGTACCATGGCAATTGTTTTTTTACAAATCAAGTGAGGCTTGACTAACTCCCCTCCATCCTTTCTCCAGATCACTTTCTAATTTTCCCTAGGGTATTGAGATCTGCTTAATATCCCTCTTAAATCACTTCATCTCATTGCATAAAAGGCCTAAATAAAACCACATTTTTACTTAGGCACAAAGCCACATTTCTTGTGTAAAACCCTTTTCATTCCCTTAGCCTAAGTTTCTTAACATTAGACTTTGCGCTTATTTTACATCATTACCCATATTAATTGTTAAACATGATAGTGTTAAATCCCTCATAAATTCCCCTTCTCCCATATTAATATAAATATACAATAAAACCCCATGTATTAATATTCCCCGCCGTGGTTTAAATATAAACCATATCATTGTTTAACATTGGGAACTTATAAGTTCACCTGCAACTTATTAAGCAACACTCCCCGCGCGCAATTTTAAAAAGTTAATTAACATCCGGTTAATTAACAGTGTAATCACCCCGCTAACCAATCAAACAAGTCTCGAAACCATTAAAAAGAATTGAATGTGAGCAGGCCCCCGCACATTAACCACGCCTCATCTCCGTGCAGTGCCCATCGTCCGATCCCTGCCCATTCATCCAATGGTTAATGCACATATTGCGACCCCTTTTTCATCCAACTGTTAACTCTCGGGGATCTGGCAGTATTTCCACCGTACCAGGGACACGCGTCGCCATCCCGCCATGCTCGCTGCCTCCCCACCCCAAACCATTTCAGCTCATAAGCGGTGCGGGCCAATACCGCTTACCGCCCTCCCGCTGATGTCACCGCCACATCATCCTCCCGTACCCCCATGTCATGACAAGACGTCACATCTCGATGACATCATCTGACGAAAAAGCGCCAAAAAGCCCTGCAAAAGCCAAATTTTGTTAAAAAGTTGAGAAAATTTCATTTTCGCCCATTTTCATTCGTTTTTCTCCATGAAACTGTTTCATGCAAACTATGTCCAAGCAACTGCTCGAGCATATAGTTTGCCACCTAGCCAAACAAGGTCCAGCAACCTGCTCCGCAGCTCGTCGGTCAACCTGCATTTGCATTGTTCGCCTCTAAAAAGCGGGTATTTACCACAATTTACCTCCAAAACCTGTAATTTCATTTTTCCTCTGTGAATTTTACCCAACAAGGCCAAATTCAAGTAAAAACAGTCCTAACTCTCAAAAAAAGACACCCAGAACTACTGTTTTGCCCATTTTTTCCACAGAAACTTGACCTCCAGCTCAAAAAACACAGAAAACAAGCATGGAAGCCCCTATGGCCCTCAATGTCGCACCCCTCAATGCACCTCATAAAGACCAGGATTGGTTACCCTTGGCTGATAGATGTTTTCAAATTAAAAAGTTATCTGGTGATGTGAACCATCTCCAGGCATTTTGCCGAATTAGGAATACTCATCTGAGCAACTCTGATTTCTATGGAATATGGGAATCCAATCTCCCCAGGTATTACCTTCCCTTTGTCAATGTGTTCCCAGATATTATCCACCAATGTTGTGCCAATTATGACTCTATCAGTAAAGCAATTATGACCCCATCCGAAACTGTTCTCTTTTACATAACTGTTGAATTTATCAATGAGATGTTACACTTCCATCTAGCTCAGCCCCTTGCACCTCTTTCCATGGGATTTTTTCTTGAGAAAGGCTCTCAATTGCGCATTACAATAATAACCCGGATTGATCAATTATTCATGAAACCAGATTGCCAGCCCAAAAGCCCACCTCCCTATATGCATTCCCGATTTACTGAAACTGGCAGGCTTATTCTTGACATGATATCGTTTATCTTGGGATTCAAAACCAGTGAATTTGTTGACAAGACCATCTTAGTTATGTTGTCAATGTTTACTCCAAGACAGCCCCCTGCTGTCAAATATGATTATGCCTCTTTCATTGCCAATAAAATCAATGAGCAATTCATAAATCTAGAAAGAGGAGTCTTCAAGTACGCCTCATTCATATATCACCGTCTGCTATACTATCAGCCAGACAGTTTTTTATTTCCCATCAGGAAGTTGGATTCCAAAGGAGAGAGGAGGTCTGTGATCTTTTGGACCTCAATGTTCCACAATGTTTGTGAATCCCCTTATACCTACTGTGAATTCATTGACTGGTTTATACATCCAGCCTCCACTCTATTGATAGGAGCTCCTCCTCCTAGGCTCTCTGGTGATATAACGAATATTTTACAGCTATCCAAAAACTACAGAATAGGTGATTGGTACCTCTACCAGAATCACACCGAAATCATAATATATGGCTGTGAACTGTGCCCTTACAAGCTGCCCAAATATGTGCCCATGAGACTATTTGCACTGGAGTATTTCAGGCAACTTATCAATGCAGATTTAACTCACTTTTGCAATGTAAAGAAAAAGGCTCAGCTGAGAATAAGAAACCAATTAGGCCCTTTTATCATTAACAAGCGGGAGGCGTGGGAAGATGCTGATAAGATATTAGTGGAAGACCTTAAATTGAAGAAAAGTTTCTGGTGGGTGCCATATGACCCAAATAGCTTTATAAGTGAAAGAAAAATAAGAAATAGGCTATCAGCTTACATACATCATAGGATCCCTGAAGTATAACAATTTGCTAATCAGGATGAGTGGGTAGAGGGTACATTAATAGAAGAACTTACTCAGCAAGAAAATATGGAACAAGCTATGAAAGATCTTGAAAAGACCCTTGACCTGGACTCTTTTGGACAAGTATCTTTCAAACTGCCTCAGCAAGCCAGAGTGGGTACATCCTTTGCTGGAACTTCATAGCAACCGGTATAAGAAACCAGCACACGAGTTACAGGGTCTTCTAAGGGCAAGGAAGTGGTAGGCACGGAGCAGCAAGTAATGACTGATCATCAAGAGCAAATTCCTCCAGTCCAGACCAAACGAGTAGAGATTCCTGCATTACAGACTCCTCTAAATGAGGAAAAAAGCAAGAAAAGAGACAGAGAAGAGGCCACACCTATCAGTGGACCTGCAGAACAACCAGGTGCAAAAAGGAAAATACTGAATCCTCTATCTGAAGAGGAAATGATTGAAGAAACAATATAAAGTCTAAGAGGTGAAAGGGTAACCAGTCAACAGACCTCCCCAGTGATAGAGACATCAACTAGCTCACATAGGCAAGAGCTAGAAAGGCAACATAGTGTGGAAGATTCATCCACTTGGCCACCAAGTAAGCAGTCCTCTGACATCAAAAGAACATTCATAGAGATAAAGGCTAGAAATGACCCACTAAGGCTACAGATTTACAATCAATATCTTAAAATGGCCCCCACAAAATAGCAAAGATTGATGTTTGCCTATGACATTGAGGAGGGCAAAACGATCATGAGCTATTTCAAGCCCAAGGTGTAGCAACCACAATCAGCAGCTGATTATATCAGGACAAATCTGGAGGTCTTGGCCAAGGATATTCATCCAATAGACCAAATTGAGCTGCACAAATAGACTGGAGAGATGGCATACTCCACACTAGCTGATAAAGCAATGTTGGCTCATAAATTGCAAAATTCCTTAAATAATACCTCTGCTCAGTTAGATTTGGAGAAAGCCTCTTCTCTTGCTAAGGACAACAGGATCAAAGCGTTGGAAGAAATTATCATTGAACTGGGACATGATCCCAAATATGCCAAAGCCATAAAGGCACTAATGAGGAAGAAAGAAGAGGACATCGCTGCATTGAGAAAACAACTTAAAATGTGTCCTTCTATACATCCACAAACTGCAAATTTTGTACAACAGAAATTTGAAGAGGACAAGATGGACTTGCTCATGAGACTGAATGAAAGATTGAGTGAGATAGAGCAGGCATTAGAGAAAGCTCTACAAGAAAAGCAGGGAGAGTCAATCTCCTAGCGACCTGAAGTAGCTCCAACAGTAACTACTGCCCCCTCCACAATTATAACAACATTGCCTCCCACTGTCCCAGCATCAACAACAGAGGTCATCACATGAGCAACATCAAAAGCAACAGAACCAGGCAACACTACAGCTATGAGCACAGAGTAGTTAATAAAATCCATGGAGGAATTGAAGCTGCAAGTGTCAGAGCCGAAGCAAGTTAAAGAAAAATTGGCAAAAATTGGCAAAAGTTGAACAATGTTATGATAAATCTAAAACGAATGTGGCAAAGAAAACAAGGGAGATCAAAACATTGGAGAACAAGGTAAGAGCATTAGAAAAGGATCTCTCTCTGGATAAACCTCTGGCAGAAATCAGAGGAATTTTGTGGAACAACATCACTCACTCCCTTAGTGATGTGTGGAGGTCCATTCAAACTATTTATGAGCAGATTGAATTAATAAAAGTGGCCCAAGTGGAGATTCAAAAAACAAGAGCCTTATTGGGACATATGCCTGAGCAAGCTAACTGGCTAATATATTTTTTGAACACCAAGACCAATGAAGAACTAGAAGCACTAGAAATTAGAGACAGAACAGGCACCATTCTAGACATCAAGAGAGTTCTAACCATCAGAACTCTAATGAAAAATTTGGACAGAAGATGCCAGGACATGCAGGTAGAGATTAATTCTTTCACAGAAAAGTTTACAATCTTGCATGAAAAAGTTTTGCCAAGTCCTTTGGGAAGTAATGATCATCTAATGTAACACAAGGACTATATATGTAAATTGAATACATATGTTGTTAATCAAGTTAATACATCATCAAGTACTTCAGGAAAAAGAGCACTTCCATCTGGCCAATCCCTCTATGACAGCCAGGAAAATTTGTTTTACATTGAGCATGAGGTGAAGCATCTGTTCACCATTCCACCTAATTTCTTCAAATACATAGAGAATGACGAAACTTTAAGGAAGCTTCAAAGACATAAATTACCAAGATCGTAGTGGTGGCAAAGTATGTTAGAGATCCTATAAACTTATCTTTGGTCAATTCAAAATTTTGGACCATCTACTATAATGCAGAGAACAGGAATGAATCACACTCATGCAGGTCAAAGCGCATCACATCAGGGTCAAAGAAAGTCCGGCCAGGGTAGAATAACCAGCACAGAGTATCATGGAAGACGGTTGTGAACCAACTTGCAGCACCTACCTCCAGTACATCTCATAAAGATGGAGCAACCAGCGCATCATGAATTTATTGCATCTATTTATTGTCTCCCTGTTCTCCACAGTCACCACGGAGAACTAATCATCCTAGCCCACAGAAGAACTAGTCATCCTGTTCCACAGTCGCCATAGAGAACTAATCATCCTGGCCCATAAGAGAACTAATCATCATGTTCCATAGTCACCACTGGTTGAAGGGAAAGTACCCCTAAAAACTGGTAACAAACAAATTTCCCGAAACAAAGGAGTAAATGGTCATAAAAACGATTTCGTTAAGCAAACATAAATGTCATGAAAACAAAATGGACACAAAGATTTGAAGACAATCTTCCCACTCTGCCGAAATAGAGCAATCAAGATTCTTAAACAGAAACCTTGTGTGTCAAAAATCAATGACGCTTGCAATCAACGAAAAACAAGACTAGCACTCCTTATAACTAGAGAGAGTTCGAAACAAGATGCCCCCTGTTAAACAGAGAACTGTCACTGGGAATTGACTGTTTTAAACTGACCCAAACCACCAGACAGACATTCAGCAAAAGAAAAATTATAAATCTTGAAAATTATGTGATATACGCGCCTGCAATTATTTGCAGAATGCGTGTACACGCGACTGTAACTAAGGAAACCTGCGTATACGCGGGTTTACTTAGTGCAACTTGCGTATATACGCTTCTGTAATCCAGAAAAAGTGCGTATATGAAGTGTTTCAAGAAAAATAAAAAACACAAACTGAAAAACTGGAAAAGCTTGGAGTTCAAGAAAATATCAGACAGTCAGAACCAACAAACAGAGGGACTGAGCCTTGATTGGCTTGAGGACTACCCAAACTAGGAACAACAAGAGTGTTGTCCCCAGCGGAGTCGCCAATTCTGGTTGAAGGGAAAGTACCCCTAGGGTCCTTTGGGCTAAGACTCTACCAGACTGAAAATTGCTTATACAAAGAAACACACACACACAGCCATCTTTTTTACTTTTAAGCAAATTCTAATGTTTAGGGTACATACCTAAGGTCCTACGTTCGAGAAGACCGTTAGGGTGCAAACCCTTCTTGGAGTTCCCTTCTTCTTTCTTTGACCTGCAAGACAAACAAATCAAAGAACACAACAGTACATGTATAGAAGTTTATATATAAATCATCTTTATGCTATAAAGTTAGTTATAAAAAATCTTTAAGTAACCACTTTCATAAGAATTCAACACAAGAATCTCATAAGCATAAAGAAAGATTATTCGGGAACAAAGACGTGTTTCTTTATATATAAAGGCAAATAAAGTACATATATCGGAAAGATATCACCTGAACACCTTCAGCAGGCTCCAAGCAAGCTTCCTCCCGGATTCGTTCCAGCCTCCAGCCTCCAACAAGAGCTCCTTCCAAGTCTTACTCAATGATGATGTCAAGGATGAATGATCACCAATACACATGGAAACAAGGGTTTCCTATGCAAAATGGGGGAAGTGCAGAATGCACCAAGGACTTCAGACCTGGTCTAAGGGAAAAATCTCAGCATAAT
Source organism: Pinus tabuliformis (assembly GCA_031772625.1). NCBI lineage: Eukaryota > Viridiplantae > Streptophyta > Pinopsida > Pinales > Pinaceae > Pinus > Pinus tabuliformis. The sequence continues at coordinate 1,473,358,311 of CM062820.1, read as the reverse complement.
AATCTTGCTCTCCTTTCTCTCCCCTTGGCCTTCCCTTTGATGTCTTTTTATACCCTCTCCAAAGTAGTTTTTTAGTTAGGAGTTGGTTGGGAACAGTTGGGCCACGGGCACTAACAGGTGATCCAGCAGGTAAACCCGCGATCACCGCCCGAAAAAGAGGAAATTATATTTTTTTTAAGTGTTTTAATAGATACACGCGGGTTGGGTATGACATACCCGCGTGTACACGCGTTTAACACAGGGCAAAGTCGCGTATAGGGAATAAAACACTGTTTTTTAAATTTTTGGACCAGGTCTGGAAGGAGGGGTTGCCCTAGGCCATAAGTGCAGCATCACAAACCATAAGAGTGAGATTTGGAGCTATAACAACCACGGGGTGTCACAAGGGAAGGTTGAACCTTTCACCCTGTACATAGTGCAGCACCAGGGGATGGTGAGTCACCCTGTGGTTACATGTCGCTCCAAGAAGTACCTCGCGACCCCTGGAGCTCCCAGAGCTCAATACATCATACTCGACCCTCATAAGAGGGTCTTTGAATGACACCAACTCGTTCTTGAAAAGTCAAGAATTTGACCTTTCCTAGGGGCTTTGTCAAAATGTCGGTGACCTGTTCATCTGTACCGATATGTTGGAGCCTTATTGCTCCCTGCTGCACCATATCTCGAATATAGTGGTACCTGATATCAATATGCTTGGAGCGATCATGGAATATGATATTCTCTGATAAATGAATCACACTCTAGTTTTCACATAGGATCACATTGGTATCCAATGTAATTCCAAACAACTCAATGAAGAACTTTCACATCCATACGGCCTCACAGGAGGCCATACTAGCAATAATGTACTCTGCCTCGACGATGCTCAAAGCCACCGAATTTTGCTTCCTGCTCATCCAAGATATCGAGGCAGATCCCAAAGAGAAATAACACCCTAAAGTGCTCTTTTGGTCCACCAAACAGCCTGCCCAGTCAGCATCAGTATATCCAAGTAGTCTCACATCTCCAACAGTGTATCTCAACCCATGAGTGATCGTGCCACAAAGATATCTCAACACATTCTTGGCACCAATCCAATGTGAGTGGTGAGGCTCAACCATATGTTGACTCAATGTGTTGATTGTAAAGCATATATCCGAATGGGATTCACCAAGAACATCAATGCTCCAACGAGTTGACGATACTCGTTAGCATTTCGTAAAACAGGTCTGGCAGCACTACCACTTAACTTCTTGAAGTCAAGCTCCATCGGGGTAGTTATGGGTTTGCAGTCCATCATGTCGAATCTCTCCAATACCTTCACCACATATTTTCCTTGAGATAGGAAAATCTCCCTTGGCTTTTGCCAAACTTCTAGTCCTAGGAAATAGTGCATCAGTCCTAGGTCCTTAATCTCAAACTCAGAAGCCAACTCCCTCTTGCATTTGTGAATGAGAGGATCTACCCCTTTTAGAAATAAATCACCAATGTACAACATCAGTATGAGAGGATTGTCATATTCAACTTTAAAGTAAAGGTTAGGGTCCGCTTCACTCCTAGTGAATCCCAACTTCATCAAGTAGCTATCGATCCTTTCATACCACGCTCAGGGTGCTTGCTTCAGCCCATAAAGGGCCTTCTTCAACTTGCACACATGAGATTCTTGATCATGAATCTCAAATCCTTTGGGTTGCTCCACATAGACTTCCTCTTTGATCGAACCATTCAAGAACAAAGTCTTGACATCCATTTGATGTAGGATCCATCCTTGCAAAGCAGCAAGGGCTATGATCAAGAGGATGGTGGTATATCGGGTAACAAGTGCAAATATATCATCATAGTCTATACCTTCCTTTTGAGAGAAGCCACAAGCGACAAAACGAGCCTTATACTTTTCCACACTTCCATCAACTGCATGATTTATCTTGTAAATCCATTTCGAAGTGACAATTGATTTGTCCTGGGGTCTGGGGACCACATCCCAAACATCATTTTTCATGATGGACTCATACTCCTTGGTCATAGAATCCATCCATACTTGATGCTTGACATCTTCTGTGAATGACGAAGGCTCATTTTGGATGATCATGCTCATGAAGGTTAGGTATCCCTGATACCTATTCGGATTCTTACTTTCACAGAAGGTTCCTCTGGGTGCAATATGTCCTTCAGCATCAAGTGTCCCCCTAAGCCATGAAGGCCTCTTCCTAGAAGAGGAAGGCTCTTCCAGAGGAGGATCAATAGGATCCATAGGTTCTTCCACATCGGGCATCGTCTCATATTCCTTGTCCTTCGGTTCCCTGGTGTCAACTTCTTTAGATCCTCTTAGAGTAGGAATATTGTCTACTTTGCTAAGAGCCATATCTTCATCAAAGGTGACATCATGGCTAATTTTGAATTCCCTTTGACTAGCCACATAGATTCTATATCCCTTAGTATTTTTTCCTATAGCCCACAAAGAATCCTTTCTTTCCAGATGCACCCAATTTATTCCTTTTCTCCTTCGACACACGAAAATATACAGGACTTCCAAAAATTCTAAAATGAGATACGTCAGGTTTCTTACCAGTGAACATCTCTTCGGGAGTCTTGGAACCCAATGCTTGATGAGGGCATCAGTTTTGTACATATACGGTGGTATTTTCAGCTTCGGCCCATAGAAACTTCGGAAGCCTTTGATCATGGAGCATACCACAGACAGCTTCCACAATCATATGGTTCTTCCTTTCTACCACACCATTCTACTCAGGAGTATATGGTGTAGTAGTTTCCCTCTTAATGCCAGCATTTTTGCAAAAGTCATGAAACTCTTTGGATTCATATTCAGTCCCATTATTAGTCCTTAAGGTCTTGATCTTCTTTTCGGTCTGATTCTCAATCAAGGTTTTGAAGTGTTGAAACCAAGAGAACACTCCATCCTTCTTTTTCAAGAAGTATATCCAAGTCTTGCGAGAATAATCATCTGTAAAAGTGAGGTAATATAAATATCCTCCCAAGGAGTTCATAGGCATCATACCGGATATGTCTGAGTGAAGCAACTGCAATATATCAGAGGTCTTTATTTGGCTTGAGGGAAATGGTCCCCTTTTGAGATTTCCTTCAGCACATCCTAGACATACACATTCTTGCTCTAATCTGAACTCGGGCATCCCGGTCACCATTTTTCTCACATTGGGTAGAGCTTTATAATGAAGGTGAGAAAACCTTCGATGCCATAGTTCGGACTAAAGAGATGTGTCAGAAAACATGACACCCAGAGGACTTCCTACGACCTGATATAATGAATCAACTTGAAACCAAAGAGTGAAAGCATATTTAAAGTTATTTTTCTATACACGCACCTTTCCATCGTTGAAGGCCACTTTGTAGCCTTTGTCTTCCATTGCTGAAATGGAAACTAGATTCTTTTTGAGATCAGGTGCATATAATACATCTTGTAAATGGATTGTATTTCCTTGATTCAATTGAAGAGTGACATTCCCTATGCCTTTCATGAGATATTTTGAATTGTCCCCAAGAATAATTTCCAGGTTGGTCTCCTTCTCTACCATATTAGAGAGAGATTCTTTGTAACCAGTGAATTGCATTGAGGCACTACTATCAATAAGCCAATTTCCTAGCGAGTCCAGGGGAGCAGTAGTAGAGAGAGCCATTGGTAGATAGTATTCATCTTGCTTATTGTTAACAACATTAGATTCATACCTGGAGTTTCTTTCCTTCTTGAAGGGTTGTCCTCTTCCTTGATTTCCAACATTTCTTTTACCTCTGCCATTTTACCTGCCATTCCTTTGATTTCCTTGAGAATGGTTTTTATCATCGTCCCGGTCCGAGTCCCTTTTATTAGGGCACTCCCTCGCATAGTGGCCTGTTTTATTGCAATTGTAACATCATCCTTTTCTTCCACCCTTCGGTCCAACCTTTCCTTTGAATTTAGCCCCAGAATTGTTTCTTCTTTTAGCATGAGAAGAAAAGGTAGAGGGATGACCTTTAAGTACGGGCATTTCTTTCTCTTCCATCCTTGTTTCTTCTTGAATGCATCTGGTCATCAATTCCTCAAATGCAGGAAATACGTTATTGTTGAGAAGAGTAGTCCTGAATATATACCATTCAGGTGGCAGTCCTCCAAGAGTTGTGAGTGTCATTACCCTGTCAGGAATTACTTCCCCAATAGATAGGAGATCATTCTTGATCTCGTTGATCCTTAAGAAATATGATTGCATACTCTCATCTTTACCCTTCTTAATTTCCTTTAGCTTATTTCTAAGGAAAAAAACTTGATTTGCATTATTAACTTTAAATAAACTCACCAGTCTATCGTAGATTTCCTTGGAGGTGGTCAGCTTGGAAACATAAGCCACTAAGTGCTTGTCGATAGAGTCCCATATTCCTTGCTTTGACTTCTGCCTTGGTCCATTTGTTCCTAGCAGCAGTAGATGCATTTGATGGAGGCTCAACAATCCTGCCTCTCACATGGTCCAACACTTCTTGCTCTTCTAATGTTAGATCGAGAGACATCTTCCATCCATGATAGTCATACTTCTCACGGGGTTTTTCTTCAACAAGGAAGTGTGATGAGGACCCCATGACTTCTTTAAGATAGCTTTAACAACCTTTGGTGATTTCTCTTGCTCTTGCTCAGGCTTTGTCTTCACCTCAGCTCTGATACATGTTAAATTATGGTATGTTCTATGCTTAGAGTAGTTTACTTCTTTTACTTTTATTAACCACTTATTAGAAATCACAACATAAAGTAAAATGCATATAGAACATTAAATGATTGACAGAAAAAAAAAAAAAAATTCCAAGACAAGAGACACAAGATGTGGCGGCTAGCCAGGGACAAACCCCAATGCGGGAAATCCTTTGATCAAATCTTATTTTATCTTCAATAGTTCAACAAAGAGAAATAGTACAATGCAGAATTCTGAAATTTTATAACAACAACAGCAAAACCCTAACCAGCAAAGTCAAAGATGGTCAAACAAGTCAGGTTTGACCTCCAATTAGCTTGGTCAATATCCTAGTCAACACGACTTCCAACAGCAAGAAGAGTCAACCCAAAATAGTCTGAAATTATAGTCAAACCTCAGTTAATGCTGGACAGATCCGTGGTCAACCTTTTGATAATCAATGGTGGTCAAACCTGAGGTCAAATCACCTCGGTTTGCATGCCAAAATTTGCAGCCTGCCAAGGAGAAGCAGCCACACCTAATCTGCAGTCAAAGAGGAGTCCATTCTGGACAACACTAGTCAAAGTACCTTCCTGCAGCCTTGGTCAAACTTGGTCAATGCAGCCCTAATCAGAAATCTATGTCTTCCTTTTTTAGCGACACGTGTGTGAGAGAGAGGCTCATCTAATGTGTAGGAGAGAGAGAAGATGAGTGATGAGATGAGTTGAAAATGACTCAACATCTCTTCTATTTATATGAAACACTCGGCATGTGTGCCACACACTTAGCTACTAACTGACCTTGACAATTTGTCAAGTAATTAGAAATAAATTCATATCTCCATAAATACTTGTCGGAATCGGATGATCTTTAGATCAATCCTACACCTCTCGATGAGAGGAATCTAGGAAAAATATCAGCAGCCACAAATAAGGTGACCCACATGGAGTTTGGCCCTAGTTGCCAATTTTAATAGTATACCATATGTTCATCAATGGTGGCATTAATGGTCCAATAAGGTTAAGTAATCAGTTTTTTAACACCCTCCTCCCACACTTACCTAAGTTTACTAGTCCGCCAGGGTAAATATGTGACGAAGAGTTACTATGATATGATTAAACCTCCTAGATCACCTTAAGGAAGTGGAATCGAAAAGAAAAAAACCCTTAATGACTTCCCTTAAGTGCTATAGGAACCCTAAGGGCTAAACCACTTTTCTAGGTGCCCAAATCCTGAGACAAAACTTTTTTTAGTGCCCTAATCTCCCAAACTTTTGCACAACACTGTTGGAATTTTATTAGAACCCTCCAGTCACATCCATGAGGCCTACAAGGGAGCGATTGCGGTCTTTCTCACCTAGTTTTGTGACTGTGGCCGTGATATTTAAGCCACTTTTCAAGCTAGGATCTAGAACTCTACCCAAAACTTAATTAACTTTCCAAAACTATGAATGAAACAAGGAAAAATCCTTCCATACAAATTTTAGACAATAACTTGACCTAACTAGGCCTAACCATGACATAAATTATGTCAAACACATCATGAACAAGTAATGTACAGGTCATAAATACACATTTGAACATATGGATCTAAGAATTGTCAAGAAGGTCTAATGCCCTCTCATAATAGCTGTAATATCATCTATTAGGTCATATATTTATTAACCATTTGTTTAATAAACAAAACATGATGAGAGCCATAACTAAAGTTTGTCATAAAACCATGATTATAACCATCATATCACAAGCAAAATAGCAACGATATAACAACCATTAAACTCAAATAATAACAATCACATTTACTCATAAAATACAAGAGGAAAAAAACTATTATTAACGTATGCAAAAGCCAACCAAGTCAGGGACTTCCACATACCACTTGACCATAGATTGGGTTGAACCAAATATTTCTTTCAGCCAATCACTGTGTTCCATATTCCAAGCATGAATGTGGGACTCACAACAAAACTGACCATGCTTCTCAGGCTTTATTGCATATCCCACCTGTTATGCAGAATCTACGACTGCAAATAGAAGTACCTTCCCCGAGCCTAGTGGAATGACCTAGAACAACAAAAATACAAGGTGACTAATTTTTTCCTTAAAGTAAATAGATAATGGGATGAATCATACCTAGAATCTGTCATATGCTTCACTCCTTCCTTCACTTGAATGCTCTAATCCTAGCTCTGGTCGTTATTATTATAACCTGCACAGTCAGTTAACACTAGCTAATGATCCAAAAAGTATATGTAGCATCATCTACCACTTTACTCAATAGATCAAAAAGGTATTGAAATATTTGAAACCATAACACCATACTTAGGAAAACAAAGAACTCTTTTCATTAATAGAAATGGAGTGAGTTACAACCAAAAATAGGTGTTGAATTTGTATAAGAGCTCCTCCAAGTTTGCTTTTCCTTTACTTATCACAAAGTGTACCTCTAATCACCCTAATGCATGGAAATATATCTCTCACATCACAACATAAGGGTAGAATCACTCTCCAAAATATAACCCCTTGCCTATGGATGGCAGTAAATACATAGGTGAAGGAGGTAGTTCAATAATTCTTATCCTTTTACCAATATGGGCTTGAGATCCACTCTTGATGGGAGGATGAGCTCAAGGGATAAGTGATAAGCGATAAGGGAAAAGGGATAGGATTCAATACTTTTATGTGAGGTAAATGGTTACAACAGATCCTGGAAGCTTCTGGAAGAAGAGGCTTCAGGATTCTCTCTCTTTTTTCCCAAATTTCTAGAATCAATGCACCCCAACACTGAGAAACATCTTGGTGATTAGTGTAGTTACAGAGTATGGCAACTTGGTCATCAACGTTGGCCAGTAAGAGACCAGGGTGCATTGGTCCTTAAAATGACTGAAACAAGGTGATTTCAAGTAGAAACTCATGGATTATAATGAGTCATGCTTAGGGCTTTGTGAAAGGATGATGAAAATAGGTCAAAGGAAGTTGATTGATCCAGTTGAAGGCCTGTTGACTAGATGTGACAAAATGGATTATAACATATTTCCCCCTAAAGCACAAAGTCAAAAATGATAACTGATGACTGAAGTGTTTTACCTTGTGACAGTGAGATCATCGTATGTTACAATACATTTAGATAATGATATCTTTGTTGAGGGAGGCATACCCATAGTCAACGCATAAGATAATCATTACATGTACAATGACCAAAATACATGTCCATAGATGATTGATGGTGGACACGTGACTGGATGAATTCATGTATGATCATAACCATCATACATTATGATTTTTAACTACTCCTGTAATCATAGCTCAGATGGATAAAAATAGATTTGGGGTCTTCTATCTCATTCACATGACCAATCAATGTACGAGTCTAACCATGTGAATCAACGAGTTGGATTCGAAGATGGTAGACACCATCTGATTGCCGACCAATGATGTAAGTCGTTAACAAATGCGAGAGAAACCATTGATGATGTTAATGGATCTTAATGTACTATAGTACAATCTATATAGTGTGAATAAATGAGTTGATGTCGAACACCACACGAAATCTTTCGGTCAGAGGCCAATGATGTAAACCTATCATCGAGAGTGAGGAAAATTGCCATTGATACATGCAAGCACCAAGGTACCAAGGGGTGTTTCTAAGTCAACTTCCCGGATAATGAGATAATGTCGATAGGAAGCAACCCTTCGCAAGAGAGCCTTTATGTATCCCACATCAATGACACGAAACAGGCATGATGATTTAGACAGAATGATCATAATGATGTTGATAGAGAACTAGATTAGTAAATGCATACATGGAATGAATACTTAAGAGTATTGTAGAAATTATTGACTGGATGACTTCTCTTGAACACAACGACGACACTGACATGGAGTTTGGTATCATTGAACCAAAACCAAAAATGGAGGCTTTGAATAGAATGATAAACCAAAAGACAAGCATATTTCCCAACCCAACAACCACAGAGATGAAGTGGAAGAGTGTCATTTTCAAGAGTGATTCGGTGCCATTAACAAATGGAGTACCATGTTTTCCCAATTTGCCCAACCATATTGGTCAGTACCTCTTTATTTTTTAACAAGCGTGAGGAAGATAAAATATTCTTGATCTGTAAGTTCATCCTTCAGATGAATCCCTCTTAAAATATTTAACAAACACAGAGAAGGAATGTTTCGGTCCTATCATGAACAATAAGTCCATCATTGTTTGATGTTTTAATAAGTCCATTGAAGGTATAGCTTGTCATCTTTTTCATGTTTAGATAGTTTTAAAAAGAGGCAAAAAATAAAACTCTAGATGTTCCTTTTCGTAGATAGTCCCTTAGGTCCGAAAAGGCTAAAAATAATACCCAAGATAACCTCTTAGCCATTTTCGACTAAGGTATTCCTTTTTCGTAGTTATTCTATCTCAGTCCAAAAAATGGTTAAACTTATACTGAGTAGACTCTTTTCATTTACTTTAACAAATTCGAAAAAACAAGTGCTCGACAATATTTTCATATTTTGGGTCTGAAAAGAGTTGAAATAGGACTCCTCCTAGAGGAACAAGTGGTATAAAAGGATGACAAATGGTTTCGATCATGATGGAACTACTCAAAACACATGAAGGTCAAGAGGTTGGCTAATAAGACCACTCATCATGGTGATTCCTCAGGAAAGGGTTAAAAACCAAGTGAAAGTGTATGATCGGCCAAGCAGATGGTGACAATGGAATGAGAAAATGAAGGATCATTTGGTAGAAATAGGCTGATAAAAATGGAAATCACAAAGGATAGGATGAGAATGGTTTCATTTTTACACATGCTTGAAACATGAGAAAAAATATGCTTGAGATTGGTTTCATTTTTACACAAGCTTGGAAAAGAGAAAAAATATGCTTGAAATAAGTTTGCATGTCCCTAGCATAATGACTCAATTTGAGGTACATGCCCCCCAAGTTTCATTTCATTAACCTAAGTAAACTATCTATTACTAACAGGTAGATGGAATGAAGGTTCATTTACAAGATCAAGTGAAAGACTCGTCTGGGACTTTACGAGATCTAATCAAAGACTCGAATTGGAAGGGGATTCGTCTCATATTTTAACGAGCTCGACAAAGTAAAAGGAAATATTCTCATGCTACCTTGTTTCATTTTTTAACGAGATTGACACAAGAAAAGGAAGTCTGCTCTGGAACCTTGATTCATTTTTTAAGGATTTTGACACAAGAAAAGGAACTTCGCTCCGGGTAACCTTGTTTCATTTTTTAAGGAACTTGACACAAGAAAAAGAACTCTGGTCTAAGAACCTTTATCATGACCACCAAGAAGCCATGGCTTCTAAGAGGTTCTCATCAAATTGGAGAATAAAACTCTGGAAGGCATCAAAGGATTCAATGGAAATATCATATTCCAATGCCCCCAGTAAATGATTCGCCACGTCACCTACTAGATCTAGGTCAAAAGAAGTTGAGCAGACAATGAAATGCCCATATTCAATAGTAGATAGGGGCAGGAACAAGTTTCCACATAATTAATCTATGGTGGGGGAGACACCACTTGCACATAACAAACATTTAGGGAAGTTGGTTGATTGGGAGTCAAATTAGGACTAACAAATGAAATTTGTTCAATGGTCACAATTCTTCCTTCATGCAGGAAACACATCACACAAAAGAGATAAGAGAAAAGAGCTCCCATGAAATAAACATAGTCACCCCCAAGGTGTAAATTAAAATCCAAAGGGCCTTGGACTCCATAACATCTATATATATAAATTTTCCTCCAAAAGTAATGGGCAACTTAGGAAGGATCTCGAATGGTTGACTGGTTCCTCTCTTAAAAGCCAATAGATTTTGGGTAACAGGAAAAAGATGCGAAGAACCTAAATATTTCCAAGTAGTTTAGGACATAATACTAACATATGTGCCTTCATCTATGATTGTGCTAAGTATGACCACATTATAAGCCTGCACTATGATCTAGAAGGGCACGTAAGGTGGAAGAAGATATCATGTTTGTCGACTCCAATCAAAAGAAGTGATCATGCTACTTGGAGGGGGTGCCATAGGAATGAGATAACTTCCCCCTTGTGCTATGGGAATGGGAGAAATACTCTCCATTGTTGTGGGAATGGGAGGATTTCCCCCCTGTGCTGCGGGAACGGGAGAACTATCCCCCAGTTCATTGGAACCTAAATAAACTAGAAGAACCTGAGTGATATGAACTTCACTCTCTACAGAAAATGTACGATCAAATAAAGGTGGAATTAGGTCAACTATTTTCTCAACCAATGGTTTTTCAGGATTGGACTCATGGGATTCACATTCAGAGAGAGAGGGATTGACTAGAGGTGGATTCTAATCAATCACTTCATCAGCTAGAGGACGACTAGGATAAAGCTTTTGGTAACCAGCTAGAATACGAGGCTGAGAAGATGTAAGGTTTTCCAACACGTAAATAGGATGATTCCCTTCACATAACCTACATGGAAACTTGACTTTACCCTTTTTCCCATGGACCTTACTATCACTAGTCGATGGTTTATCACTAGCATGATCTCCAGAGGCTGATGACAAAGGTTGATGTGAGCCTATGGACCTGATCCAAATGGAAAATGGCATCCACCCATGGTATTCATCCACCCATGAAATTTAATCATGGTATTGTAAGTTGAATCCACCCATGGTTTTCATCCATCAATGGAATTTACCCATGGTATCGTAAGTGGCATCCACCCTTGGTATTCATTCACCCATGGTATTTGCCCATGGTATTGTAAGTGGCATCCACCCTTTATATTCATCCTCCCATGGTATTTATCCACTCATGGAATTTACCCATGGTATTGTAAGTGACATCCACCTATGGTATTCATTCACCAATGGTATTTACCTACCCATGGAATTTACCTATGGTATTGTAACCAAAAAATGCTATAAGTAACAAGTTGCATTTTGTAAAGGGACAGATTGTCCACCACAATGTAGCTTTATAGTTATTATCTATTTTAATAAAATAAAAAAACTGTGTTTTTTTATTATGTTTTCTTTCTTATAGCATTTTAATTTTTCAAATCTTGGGGGCCTCCCCCCAAGATCCATTTCAATTTTTTTAGATCTTGGGGGCCTCCCCCCAATATCCGAATCAGTGGTATCATATACAGGTTATGACTCCATGGGAATGAGGATTTGACGCATATTTCAGTTTCAATTTTTTCTAGCAATCTTCATCAAACTTCATGCATGTGCTATGACCTCCACATAGCACTTTCTTGGGCAAAGCGGGAAGAATTGTTTGGAAAAAAATTTTGGGCCGCTAGTTTGTAGATCAGATATGAAACTTTTGGTGCAAAATTTACAAAATAAAATAACATATATGGATTCCTTGCAAAAAAATACCCAAATTCAAAAAAAAATTGGCCAAGCTAGAGCCCGAATGAGGGAGATATCACTGATTTAAAATCAGTTGTGTTGCAGAAATATTTTTGACAGAAATTCATGGAAGGAATCTCTCCTATCATTTTTTGTAGTTTTTGTGTATAATTTCAAAAACATTATTTCATATCTAATATCCTCTTGAAAAATCACCCAACTTAAAATAAATAAAAATAAAAAAAATTGATTGAATCGGAGTTCGGATGAGGAATATATCGTTGATTTAAAACCAAATATTTTTTTAGAACTTTTATGATGGCAGAACAATTGCAACATGAATCTGAGTTTCCAGAGTGTCCAAATAGGGATTTCAATCACATGGGAAGATGAAGAATGGTCATTCTCTTTCCAAAAATAGGTTATAATAAATATTCTAAGTTATATTGATTGGGCTATGCCCATTTTAAATTAGTTTTTATATCTAGAGAAGCATTCAAAGAGGGTTCCCTTTCAAGACGTGCCCTCCCACCCCGCTTTAGTAGGCATCTGCTTCACATTCATCAGTTTCAGCATAGAAACATCCACCTTGGGTTCTATTGAGACGTTCTCTCCCACCCCAGGCTATGTAGGTACCTGCTACTTCATCAAAAATCAACATCACAGTTATGGGTCAACCGCACAAAATCCTTGTCAATGAAGTCCATTTTCTAGGCCACAAACTATTAGTGTCATAGTTGGTCACAAGCATTACAGGGTATCGCTATCCTCGGATCTTCGTTTGGTATGGTTATGGTTCATCCACAAACCTACACTTCATCGAATTCCATTTGCTAGATTGCAGACTGTCAGTATCATAATTGGTCACAAGCTTTATAGGGTATATCTATCCTCGGATCTTCATTCATCACAGTTATGGGTTAACCACACAAAACCCTTCTCTTCAATGGATATTCACATTCAACAAAGGCTTCTCTGGAGGGAAATTCACACAATGGGGACCATTGCTTCTTAATGAGGGAGGAATGATCCAAATGGAAAATTTCATCCACCCATGGTATTCATCCACTCATGCTATTCATTCACCCATGGAATTTACCCATTGTATTGTAAGTGGCATCCACCCATGGTATTCATCCACCCATGTTATTCATCCACCCACGGTATTTATCCACCAATGGAATTTACCCATGGTATTGTAAGTGGCATCCACCCTTGGTATTCATTCACCCATGGTATTATAAGTGGCATCCACCCTTGGTATTCATCCTCCCATGGTATTTATCCACTCATGGAATTTACCCATGGTATTGTAAGTGACATCCACCCATGGTATTTACCCACCCATGGAATTTTTCTATGGTATTGTAACCAAAAAATGTTATAAGTAACAAGTCGCATTATGTAAAAGGATAGATTGTCCACCACAATGTAGATTTACAATTATTATTTGTTTCAATAAAAAAAGAAACTTTGTGGTTTTCTTTATTATGTGTTCTCCACTTTTTCTTCTAGCATTTCAATTTTTCAGATCTTAGGGACCTTCCCCCCCAAGATCCTTTTCAATTTTTTTATATCTTGAGGGCCTCCCCACAATATTCAAATCGGGACCACATGTCTAATATCATGGGAATACTATGACAATCTCTAAGAAGGCGGTGACCCTCATAAATTTCAGGGGAATTTAACTTTGCGGGGCAGATTGGAAGGTTTCTCTAATTTATTGCATTGGTAGCAATGGTTTCTTGGTTGACCCCTTGCTTATTTTTCTTCTTCTTCATCCTCTTCTTCTTCTTTTTATCTTTCTGGTTACTATAATCGAGACTTTCACCAAGTGAGGAGGAACAAAGGGATGAAGAAACAACGTGTGAAGAAGGAAAAGGGTGAACTTTAGGATCAACTTGGGGTTGATATGGTTCAAGTGGAGGAGAACTTGGTTGATAAGTAGTTTGGACATTCAGAACCATAATGGTCGAAAACAACTAAACTGGAAAACCAATGGTAAATCCGGGAAGGGACGACATTGCCATATAAGTAGCACCAATATTTCCAAAAGAACGAAAAGGAACAGGATTCCAATAAGGGGGTTTCCTTGGCTGGTGGACTCGGGAACTGTTGCCATTAGTCTCAGCCTAAGATCTATTAAGGATTTGTTCCACAGTAAGGATGTCGTTTCGTGGTCAATTAACTGATTTTATAAATTAAAGACAAACAAAAACAAAGAGGGGTAACTAGGAAAAAGGGTTTACCAAGCAATTGTGAACGAAAATATACACCTTGGCGAACCAAGGACTTAACATACATGTAGGAAATATCCCTGAATTTTGTGTTTAGTGTATCATGGTATACAAGGTGGTTGACTCGGTTACCTATGGTGAGGATAGAAACCTATTGTGGACTTCCAAAATATACTCAACGGTACGTGGAAGTGCAATCTGTAGTAGTGTTGTCTAATGCGTAACTGGAGAACTGTCCAATATACCCGAAGGTACATGGAGAACAATCCTATACACTTGCATACATGGAATGGGTATCACCCCAGGAATGAAACGTTGTTAAAAATGATAGCTCCTACATTTAAAGACGTTGGAACATGTCTTTAGCCTAGACATTTATGTGTGTCATTAAGTTTCAAATGCTCCTTAGGTTAATTGAGACAAATTTTTAAGTTTATCTTGAATTATGTTTCGATTTCAAGGCTCAAAACTCGATGTCACCTGAACACACCTATGATGCAACTAATATGACAAAAATAAATATTTTCTTTCGATGAAAGCTATCAAGTGTAGGGAAGAGGTGCAAACAATAGTGCAACAATCAAATATGCATCAAACACAATCTTCCTAACTAGTTATTTCAATTTCACTATTTTAATTCAGTTCAAAGCATTAAAATATTCTAAACGATGCAATGTAATCTATGCATGATTGCCCTAAAAATTGTGCAAATGTAATCTATGCACAATTTCCTTTCCTATTATGAAAATGAGAATACTAACTATGAAATGTGATCTATGCAAGAGAATTATTCAAAACAAACACATGAGGATTCCAATGAAATCAAACGTAACCTAATATTTCATTAATAGAAGACTCAAACTGACTTTGGGTGAAAAATACAAAAATCAAAAGAGATGACACTCAAAGGCGATTAACGCTCATACGCAATTCAACCCCCCTCGGTGATTGACGGGGGGAATTTTTTGCAAAAATGAAAGAAAAAACACGCAATTTAACACTAGGGAATTCCAATTTCACACACAAAATCCTAGATGAAATGCAAATATTTTTCTTTTCAAACTACTTAATTTTCGAAAATGATGAAGAAAAATATGCAAAGTTGAATCACTAATTCAAATAAGCTTTTCAAAATGATGACTAGAACACTAATTCATCTAAGCACTCAATGATAAAAAAAATCAATTTTCAAACAATTAATGATAAGAACAAAGGAAAATCTAAACAAATACTTACCAATGGCACTAAAAATGAAAGAAAACCAAATGGAGACTTCAAAGAGACTACAAGGCACTCAAAGACTCAAGAATGAGTGGCTAGAACAAGGTTAATCAGAGAGAAAATCAAGACAAGATCAAACTTGTGTATCAATAGGGGCCAACGCAGGGGAAAAGGAGGCACTAATTCTATGCAACGCAGGCACAAAGAAGCCTCAATTGTGGTGCAACACTTTGTCACAAGAGTAGAGGATGTGTTGGTCTAGGGATGCAAAGTTTTGACATAAGGATTGCAATTAAGACTCAATGAAAGGTCTTTCCTAGGTATTTTCTTGAATGAATAAGACAATAAAGGTCTGAAGAATAGGTAATAAAAGCACAATGGATGAAGAAATCACCAAGGGAATACAATGTTCCCTAGTGGAGTTGAAAATTTGTTATGCAGAATCTACGACTCCAGGCATAAGTATCTTCCTTAGGCCTAGTGGATTGACCTAGAACAACATAAGTGACAAAGGGACTAACATTTTCCTTAAAGTAAATAGATAATGGGATGAAGCCTACCTGGAATCGATCATATGATTCACTCCTTCCTTGGCTTGAATGCTCTAATCCTAGCTATGATCGCTATTATCAGAACCTACACAGTCAGTTAACACAAGCCAAGGATCCATGAAATCTGTGTAGCATCATCTAATCACTCTATTCAATAGATAAACATGGTATTGAACTATATGAAACCATAACACCATATATAGGAAAATAAAGAACTCTTTGCATTAATAGAAATGGAGTGAGTTACAACCAAAAATTGGTGTTAATCTTGTAGAAGAGCTCCTCTTAGTTGATTTGTCCTTTCTTTGTCACAAAGTGCACCTCTAATCACCCTAATGTATGGAAAAATATCTCTCACATCAACAACATAAGGGTAGAATCATTCTTCAAAAGCAAACTCCTTACCTATGGATGGCAGTAAATATATAGGTGAAGAAGGTAGTTCATGAATTCTTATCCCTTTCCCAATCTGGGCTTGACATCCACTCTTGATGGGAGGATGAGATCAAGGGATAAGGGATAATGGATAGGATTCGATACTTTTATCTGAGGTAAATGGTTATAGAATATCTTGGAAAATTTTGGAAGAATAGGCTTTAGGATTCTCTCTCTTTTTCCCGAATTTCTAGAATCAATGCACCCCCAACTCTGAGCAACTTACTGGTGATCAACGCAGGTGCAGAGTAGGGAAACCTGGTATTCAATGTTGTCTAGTAAGAGACCAGGGTGCATTAGTCCTTAAAATGACTGAAACAAGGTGCTTTCAGGAAGAAACTCAAGGATTAGAATGATTCATTCTTATGGCTTTATCCAAGGATGACGAAAATGAGGTTAAAGGATATTGATTGCTCCAATTGACGGCCTATTGACCAGATGTAACAAAATGGCTTATAACACCACCAAAACCAGTCGAGGATTTTTATGCCTGAAGCAAGCACCTATGCAACCATCCTTTACCATATATCCTGCCAAGGGATTCCTAGGCCCAAACAAGAAACATACACTACCAAGCTTTACCAAAATCCCACCATCAACGGTCCAGGGATCACTAGGCCTATACAAGCATGGATGCCTCTAGATTTCTCCACCTAAACCATGAAGAATTTTTCTGTCTCCACCATCTAGGTTTTATCGTATATCCTGCCATTTATCGATCAAGGATTCCTAGGCCCAACGAGGGTATACACAACTAGGATTTACCACAATCCCACCTTCACCGGTCTAGGTACTCCTAAACCTTGTGATTTTTCCTGAGACCACCCCACTCAATTTTGAAACCATTCAGAAATCCAACTCAACAAATTAAGAGAAAACCCATCACACCATGGTTATCCGGAAATGGCAAGGCAAGGCTAAAAACCATTGTCACACTTGGAAAAACCCATGCCAATGACAACAAGAGAACCAACTACACACATGCATATACCATAAATGCCAAAACTAGCAAGGAAACCATACATGCAACTCGATATCTACAAGCAATCTGTTGTAGTCGCTTGATCTAGCTCTTCCCTGCTTGATATTTGCTTCCCTTTTCTTTCTTGTCCTTCCTTTCTCTAATGCTAGAGTGATCCAAGAATTCTCTAAGTGTGCAAGATTATGTGAGAGAGAGAATAGAGAGAGCTCCAAGCTAAAACTGACAAAAGGTTTTGAACTGATTCTAAAAAGTCTTTTTATCAATGAGGCCTCTAATTTCTTCATTTCCCCTTATTTTTCCTTCAATTTCCCTCTCATGCAAATTTGTCACCTTTCACCTTTATTTTCTCCTAATTTCCATTATTTTCATAAATAAGTTCCAAATGATGCCTCTTGCCTTTTAATTCCTTTTACATTTTTGTTGGGCAGTGAATCCCCCCATAGCAGGTTTTGGGGCTTAAAGCTCGAGTTTTGGTCAATGTAATGTAAAGACCCCGCAAAATGCGGGCACGGAGCGTGAGAGTCTAGGGTTGTCTGCCTTAAAATAATATAATTTAAATTAGAATGTGTCGGCCTACCCATGGTCCGTGGACCATGAGATTGTATAAATAGAGCGAGGCTCTAAGTGTAAAAGGCAGTCTTAGTCTTAGCTTTAAGAAGTGATATGGGTTTTTGAATGAAGAATTCGCTCTGAGTCTATAAGTCCGAGTCTTGGGTCATAGTAGTAGTAAGAGGCTCTACAACTAAGTGCGCAGAGGCATGGTAGAGTCCGCAGCTGTGTAAGCGGACCCCTGCAGCTGAGTGCGCAGGGCAGAGTTGGGATTGTATCTGAATAAAGGATTAATAAAAGATAAGTTAACTGTGGAATATTATGTGTCTATGCCTCTGATATATTTATGCATCTCTTTACTGTTTATGATTTCGCGCACTTGTTATGAATGTTGAATGATTAATGAGAATATTCGGCCCACATAATTAAGTTAAGATCTATAGTAAATGCACAGTCATGATTAAGGATGTAGACAACACCTCTTCGTGCTCGTTATAGAGCTATGTAGAAGCAGTTGCACAAGTTTTGAAGGATAGATGGCTACGCAAAGAAGTGCAAGCATGCAGGATTGGTTCACGACCTTCCTAGACTTCATCAAGACATCTCTAGGGTGCGGAAACCTCGTTCTAACACCCTCCCATACTACCTCGGGTGAGACCTCAGTCTGCGCACCGCAGACTATTGCCGAAAGGGCCGGTAGTTTCAGGATTTGTTTGGCTAAATCACTTCTGAACCTGGGTCAGACCCCACAAGCCAACAAATGGTTCTGTTGCCGGGACCAAGACCTGCCTAAGGGATGTCTGATGTCATGCCAGTAGAACCCAACAAAGAAGGAAATTGAAGAGTGGTTGGACAAGAAGCTTCACGAGTTTGTGACATAGGAAAAGAGAACTCCACAGATATCTGAGACAAGGTGGTTGGATTACTACGTGTATATGAAAATACACGAGATCTTCGCATCCTTTCCTTCTGAACTGTATGAGTGGATTGCAAGGTTAGCCGACAACCAGGAAAGGTACAAGCTCGATCAACCTATAGTGTGTACTCCAGAGTTAGTGCGCAGACTAGAGGCATCAGAAGATAAGATCGCACGAGCTGTGGACCATTGGCTCGATTGGATAATAGGGGGATTTAACATTGATTTTGCAGTAGACATGACCGTAAGCTATAGCAAATCAGAACGACATTTTCTCAAGGGACCGCGAGATAGGTACATTAAATCCCTGAATACCTTGATTAAGATGCTTTTTGTGAAAAACAGGTTATGCAAATACATTAATGTTTGGAATGATGTGGAGTGGAAAGATCTACAAAGGTACCAGGGGATTAGGAAACAGTCCCTTAATTTCACCTTCGCGAGAGAGTGAGGAAGAGATCGCTCGGGTTTCTCTGAGAAGTGCGGCGAGTTTGATAAGGCAGCGCATTATGCAGTTATCACCTCCACTTATGACATCACCTGCTTCACCTACTTCACCTCCATCTTCACCCACCCCACCTCCACCACCCCCAGAGTTCAGCATGGCAAGCGCAATCAAGCTACCCATATTCAGAGGAGTAGGGAATGAGGATCCAGACCAATTCTTGTTCATGGTAAGAGTAGTGTGGGAAGCACAAGGGGTCACAGATGACAACATTAAGAAGGCCACATTGGTGAGCGAGCTGCAAGATCGTGCGCTGACATGGTATATCAAGAACTCTAATAATCACCTAAATGTAGGAATAGCAGAGATCCAGAATGCACTGAATAGAGAATTTAACCGGCCGAAGTCAGAGACACAGTCAATCATCAGATTTAAATAAATCACAATGCTTCTAGGCGATACCCTTGAGATCTGGATCAAACGCTAAAGAGTACGATCCACGAGGCTAATATGACGCTAACGGATGTACAACTCCACGCATGGTTTGTGGTGTCTTTGACACCACACCTAAGGACGATGCTGTCACAGCAGAAGCTTTCAACCTAGGCCGAAGCATTGGAAATGGCGATGAGGTTGCATGAAACACTGATACAGGATCTGAGGTTGGGAGTCCAAAAAATCCACAAACAACTACAGAATATATGCTTAGAGATGTAGAGTTTGAAGCAGGATAGGGCACCATGGCCAGAGGCACGCGAAGAAGTGTGGTGCATAAAATGAAAAGGCCAGGACGATGACAAAGACCACTGTCCAGTATTCGCGAACTACTTGATAGGAGGGGGACCAATGCCGTTGAGACCAGAGGCACATGCAGGGCCAAGTGCAGCACCTGCGCTATGGTGTGCAATCTATTAGATAGGAGGAAAGCACACGATAAATAACTTTCACTTGTTGCAGAAGTATACACAGACTCCCCAACAACTGTTTTCTAATTTTTATAGATCGGTGGGCCACGATGAGCGTACTTGTCGTAGTTACGGGTTAATGATGGAGTGGACCCTAACATATAGAATGCAGACAGAAAGATGGCGCGCGTTGGATTCCAGGGCCGAGGTTGAGGACAAGGAGCCATGGGACCAAGAAGGGGCCACGGACAGTTAATATGTTACAATTGCGGAGGACCAGGGCACTACGCTCATGATTGTAACAACCCAATGAGAATATCTTGTTCATACTATGCTCAGTTTGATCATGAAATGGTAGATTGTCCTACGTTGATCGCACAGATGTGTGAGAAAGGGGTACTACAACCTACTCCGACTCAGAATATCCAAATGATGAGGTTTGAACTGCGTGAAGAAGACTCCAACATGAACATGATGCTCAGAAGTGGCGCAATCATAGGGGAAGATAAGGGGACACAGCCCAAGGAAGATACATGGGTTTGCAAGGCTCCTACAAAGGAGCCTAAGTTTGACTTGGAACGCGCAAAGGAGACATTTATGGAAGCTAAGAAGAGCTTCGCAGAGGCCTCTACTTCAGGTAGTAAGGATCAACTGGAGCGAGGAATGGATCCTTCTATGCTTACTACCTTTTTAGAGACATGCATGAAGCTATTGCGCAACAATAGGGCAGTTAAAGGACTACAAGAGCTGATCACTAGGTGTGCAAGGTCGGGTGAACCATTCTTAGTCCAGAAACTAGGAAAGAATACATAGCGCACCGGGAGGGAAATGAGATTAACAGTGCAGATTGGCGAGTATGAAATGGATCAGGTAATCCTAGACCTGGGTTCGAGTGCAAATGTGTTACCAAATCAGACATGGGAACCCATGGGCAGGCCCGCATTGTAGTGGTCCCCTATTCAATTACGAATGGTGAACCAACAGAAGATTTTTCCCATGGGGACGTTGCAAGGGGTAACAGTTGATATTGAAGGTGCAAGCACGCAGACGAACTTTGAAGTGATAGAGATTATTGATGACAGCAATCCTTATCCTGCGTTTCTAGGAATATATTGGGTCACTGATATGAATGGAGTCATCAACCTAAAGAAGTGGAAGATGATATTCAAGAAAAAGTCCCTACGCGTAGTAGTTCCGCTAGATCCAGCCGAAGGAGCATGCAACACTGAACCTGTGCGCGACGATGACAGTGACAATGAGCTAGATTGCATTTACTAGATAACATTGTAAGACCAGGATCGAGTGAACCCGACTACAGATGGGAGAATATCATGGGAGCGTGATAGTTCTTGTACTTCGGATTTAGACGAAGAAGTAGAAAGCTGGCAAAACCAGTTGCACGAAGTGACAACGTTGAATTGCAACATGATGATTAGATCCCTGTGTTGTGTGACAACAGAGGCAAGGTAACTGCCAACGTATGGTGGAGTAACAGCGGTGGAGGAATTCCTAGACAAATTTGAAAGCACAGTACTGGAACAGCAGCGGTATGGTGCGCTGGAATGGGCGCTGCGCGCAACACATGTACGATGGTGGAGTACACATCAAAAGACTATTGGAAACTGGAGCGAATGTAGAAGATGGATGCACTTATAGTTTGGAAGTCCCCAGCGTCAAACGAGAGCCGGGCACCCAAGACGAAGCAGTTTGCACACCTACTTGTGTCGATGGGTGAAGACGTGTGCTGTGCAAGCACATCCCAGACTAAGTATGGAGAATCAGAATCTGACGCGGCAACAGGGAAAGCGACACACACCACAAATATTCCACGTCGGAGCATTCACAAAGCTATAAAGAATCATGAACAGAGTTTACCAGGTGGGACAAACTAATTGGGACCTGCACGTGCTAGCGGTCCGATGGGCCTATAGGGCCATGTGTAAGAACCTAAGTGCGGAAATGATTCTAAAGACAACGAGCAGAGTCGAGGCCGTAGCTTTGTGAAAGAATCCTCACACAATAAATCTCATAATTGCAACAACACGCGAGGACCAGAGCGAAGAGATTATGCAGCCGCGCGAGGACAAACATATGCAGATTCAAGAAGCCATTCAGTGAGGGAGCTTTGAGCTTCGCGAACTCGAAGAAGATCGGGCATGATTGAAGCAGAAATGCATATTAATGGATGTAGATATCAGAAAACTAGAAACCAAAATCGTGCAAGAACTAGCATCAACAAAAGGATAGGGAAACATATGGGCAGCCCTATCACCACACCAGAAGATTGTCGTCAGGAATTTCTGACTATATTACCATGGCTGTGACTGCACCTTATCGAAAAAAGTAACCAGGGAAGCGTGCCACATAAGGAAGAACGTGAGGCACTGACTGGAATGAGGGTAACTAAGGATGACCGCGGACCGGGTTGGAAGGTGACTTGAAGCCTCGCCCCAGTAGTGGGACCACCTAACTAGCCAGAGGAAGCACAGTCTCAGCGCTCCAAGCAGTTGAAAGAGAGCATGAGACTATAAAAGAGTCTGTATGGGAGTTGCGCGACACAGAAGCTGTGTGCAGGATCAGTATGATGCTCGGGTCATGTTCATGCATAAGGGGTTGCGCTGCCACACGGACGGGCTGGAAAGTGACCATTGGTGTCACTGTTTATGACAAGAAGTCTAATTTAAGGCAATGAGGAGTGGACGATGGGCAATTAAGACACAAAGTCAGAAATAGATTTGGGACTATCTACTGCCATTCTCACATTAATGAACCGAATATGTGGTGAACGGTCAAATTTGAATTCAAAAGGGCCTATAAATCATAGGTGGCTCTCCACCGAACAACCCTTGGTGTTTTGAGAATTCTGTTGTTGCGTTATCAAGTGGGTTTGAACTTGACAAATTTGGAGGTTGTAAGAGCAAGTCCATGGTTTGAAGCATTGCTGAAGGAGACACAGGATTCCCCGATCAAAATAATGTCAACAACCAAGGAATCTATGTAGAGTTCTACGCCACTAGTAGGGGATGCACCAGAAATCCCTAAATCGCCCCAGACGCCGAGGCCCAAAAAGGACCCACAGGCAGTAGGACCAGTCCATATGTCTCTGCAAAATCCGTGGTTTGGTAAACTATCTATGGAAGAAAAGGGCAAGACAGTTAATATTGAGACAGACAATGAGGAGGAGGACCTTTAGGCCTTTGTACAAGAGATTGAACCAGATGAAGAAGTGGCGGAAGACATTTAGCCAGTGTGCGCTACAGCAAAACTGCCCAAATATGTCCCCTCATGGAAAGGGAACACAAAAGTACCCAAGGACGTGGACACCATTAAGAGCGCATCGGACACCCCACACCTCCCAGATGGAATTCTGTTTGAGGGTTTAGCCCTGGGCCGCATACCCATGATGAAATTGGAACATTGGGACCTTGCGGATGGCAAAACGTTTCCCACATCTGGAGACTAGCCAAATTATGGAACAAAGCAAGGAGGGGGTATTTACAGCCCTACAACCACAGAAATCGCTACACGGGGTGGAGGACGTTGGGCTACTCCACCTACTATGGATTCCACACTTTCACCGAGAACCAATCACAATATTTGTCATCAGGAAACTGCTTTGCCTAGTGCATGAGGGGTACTTGTGGCTGGAGGAGCCAATTCCCATTACGGCAGAGCTGATTCATAGGATTTCAAACTTTCCTTACATGGGAAGGGACCCTGCGGAAATAGTTGGCCAAAGCCGAGACTTGGTGCTCGCAGAAGCCATGAAGAAGAAATACAAGTTAGAGAAGAAGCAGGGGGTTATGTGATTACTAGTATTCAAGACAAAAGGGTGCGCATAGCCACTCAGCTGCTGGCAAGAAAAGTGATGAGAAAATGTCGTGGCAATGATGTCCCAGCAACGGTCATCGAGCTGGCCAAATAATGCACCGAGGGGGTACAATTCAACTGGGCACAGTTCCTTTGTGGGGAGTTCTTGACGAATTGCAAGGAGGCTCAGGAGTAAGGTAAGGCCTTCCACTACGCGTGGTTTCTCTTATCCATCTTGTTAGTTGCAGGGGAATCATCGAAGGACAGTCAGTTTCCTCCCCTGGACCAGGACTTGCCAAAGGCAGCGAAATACACGTCGCTCTGGGTGACAAGGCACACCACGCGTATCTATGAGATTAAGATCTTGTGGATACTCATGGAGGAAAGCGTATGGATGTGGATCCACAAACGACCGCTCCTATCCCCCATGGTATACGACAGTCTATAAAGTGTTGCAGACTTTAATGTGGATATGCACAATGTGTATATCAAGGCATGGAAGGACCTAGAGCAGAACTGGATCAAACTCCCATTCATTGCAATCGATGACGCAGTGTTCAGGGTGCTCGACTCATGGCCCAGATCTGGCAGTGTGTGATGAGGTAGCAATACAAAGACAAAAGGATGCCACCAAGCTGCTGGCACAACAAAAATGAAATGAGCAGCTCATCGAGGAGATCAGGGCTTCCCGCGAGGCAACAAAGGCCGCCGCAGAGCAGACCAAGGTCGCCGAAAAAAAAACAGCAGCAGGGGCCACCACAACGGAGGAGGAAAGAGGCCTGGACCTGACCACAGGAGATGGGGTAGCTGATATGAAGGAAGGTGTGGAGCCAAGCACCATCTCTACACAATTAAAATGGCCACGCAAGATGGAACGAACGGGGCCACAGAAGAAAACCAAGGCTTCCAAATTGGATGGGGAGCCTATTACATTGAGAGAGGGTGATCTATATGACATTGACGACACAATTTGTGAAGTCACCAGGGAGGCACTCCAGGAAGCAATGACGAAGCAGCAAAATGTGTTGGGGGTGCTTAGGGCGCAACTCCAAGAACTTTAGGTGCAGCCCCCACAGCAGGGAATGATAGCCGTCTACGGGGTTATGGGTACATCAGCAACTGAACAGTTACTGCGGGCCAAAATGTATAATACCATCGCACTGCTAGAAGGAGAACTGATAACGGACAACATGGAGGATAGAGCCGCGGTAGGCCGGCTCAAGGGACTTGGCCTAAACTTGGTTGCATTTCCACGAGAGATATTATACCAACTACAGGATGGAGTGACGACAGAGCTCCGCACTAGGGAAGGATTCGCAGTATAGATTCTCAGTGAACAAAGAATCAACATTGAGCAACTAAGCCTCCAATGCGATGAAGCAGTAGTGCAGACTCAGTAATTGGAGAAAATCGTCAAGGAAGCATGTCACCGCATCCCCGAGCTTGAGATTGCCACAGACTTACCAGTAGGTATACAGATCCACAAATTTGCCAATGGATTCCGTGAGGCAAAGGAGGAAGCAATGAGGATCCAGCTGGACCTCAACCTACAGATCATGGAACTGCGACTGAAGGCACAACCCTCTACACCCGTGGAAGTCAAGCAGCGGCACCACTACACCATTCAATCAGGGTTGGAAGTGAGAGAGCGCGCCATACACGATTGCACGGGCTTGTTAGATCAATCACTCTTCACCCTCACTTCACTACAGGAAGACCCAATGCTACGGTGTTTAGAGACAGAAGCATGGGAGTTGTAGCAGACCTATGACAATGTCTGGGGGACCACAGAGATGGTCGCCCTTACTCAGCGACTAGAAAAGATAAGGGAGGGCCAGGCTTTAAAGGAACAGGTGGACGCCGTGTGTCAGAAAGAAGCAGTGCTTAAAGCAAGCATCCAACCTTGGCTCGAGGAAGCATTCACGGTCACCGCCAAGATCAACGGAAAGTTGGCACAGATGTAGGGCATATATGCACTCAGGAAAGGAATTGCACCTGACAACGATGCATCAGAGATTCGCGCACAACTGATATAGTGGAAAATGGAAGAATGTGTGGGAGACGTAAGCGAAGCGCAGAAGTTGCTGGATGGACTCCGTGCAAAGATCACCACACCAGCTGAGTGACTCGGGACGAGTCATGATGATTGTGTTGGGAGCCTGTTGGGCAGCAGATCCCCCCATAATAGGTTTTGGGGCTTAAAGCCCGAGTTTTGGTCAATGTAATGTACAGACCCCACAAAATGCAGGTGCGGAGCGCGAGAGTCTAGGGTTGTCCGTCCTAAAATAATATTATTTAAATTAGAATGTGTCGGCCTACCCATGGTTTGTGGACCATGGGATTGTATAAATAGAGTGAGGCTCTAAGTGTAAAAGGCAGTCTTAGTGTTAAATTTAAGAAGTGATATGGGTTTTTGAATGAGGAATTTTTTCTGAGTCTGTAAGTTCGAGTCTTGGGTTGTAGTAGTAGTAAGAGGCTCTGGAACTGAGTGCACAGAGGCCTGGTAGATTCCGCAGTTGTGTGCACGTACCCCTGCATCTGAGTGCATAGGGCAGAGTTGGGATTACATCTGAACAGAGGATTAATAAAAGATAAGTTAATTGTGGAATATTCTATGTCTATGCTTCTAATATCTTTATGCATCTCTTTACTGTTTATGATTGTGCGCACTTGTTATGAATGTTGAATGATTAATGAGAATATTGGGCCCACATAATTAAGTTAAGATCTATAGTAAATGCACAGTCAAGATTACAGATCTAGATAGCACCTCTCCGTGCTCATTACAAAGCTACGTAGAAGTAGTTGCACAAGTTGCAAAGGATAGACGGCTGCGCGAAGTAGTTCAAGCATGTAGGATTGGTTCGTAAACTTCCTAGACTTCATCAAGACATCCTTAGGGTATGGAAACCTGGTTCCAGCACCCTCCCATACTACCTCGGGTGAGATCTCATTCCACGCACCACAGACTGTTGCCGAAAGGGCTGGTAGTTTCGGTATTTGTTTGGCTAAATCGCTTCTGAACCTAGGTCAGGCCCCAACAAGTCAACAATTTCCTTTGTCAATTTCCCTGAGCCATAATAAACCAAATGAACACCCGCTAGGATGTTTTTCCTAACGTTGAGCTTGGAATACGCATCCCATGACCTTGGCCTTATTTTGCCTTTATTAACTTCATTACATGGAGTTTTAACCCAAGGTTGTTACAGACCCTTCCCCGTTAGGGGAACACTGTCCTCGATGTTCAATGACACCTATAAACCAACAACTGTTGAAAACAAAACATACTTCGTATGGAGCTTTATAACACAACTCTTTGTAGTATTTATAATGACATCCTGTTGAAACATGACAACATGCCACTTACTGGAGCTTTATAACATAACTCATTACGATATTTACAATAACCACATATACTATCATATACATTTACTTCAACCAACAAATAATCATATTATTGAATTGAGGCTTCTGTGATCCATAATAGTTATAAGTAGAACTTCGGTGTAAATCGCATAAAGAGAGACATTTGTCGACGCATTTTGAACCAACCAGTGTGGCTCATCGTCAGGACAAGTTGAAGAAACAGATCCAACTTTGCATGCTAAATAGTTTGAGCAGAGCCTCCAACGGCTATCTTGATCAACGACTAATTTTGACTTAGGGACTGTAGTCAAATAATCATATTGTCCATGGAGATTTATAAACATAACCCGATACAATATTTACAATAATATACACATATACATATGCACATTTTCTAAACCAATGAATAAAAGGATATGGTTCTTTTATCAGCAATGACGGAATCCAAAGGCTCACACTTCCACCCTCAAAAGTATTAGCAGGATTCACCTCCTTCCCAGGAAGTTCAGAATCCACTGTTAAATTCAAACCTACATCCAATTCCCAATGCTACAATCTTGCTCCACTTATCCTCTCAGTGAACATTTATCGACTCATTGTTCCAGGGCACACTCCCAATGTGCATATGATTCCATCTGGTAATGCTAATGACAAAAAAGTCCATCCACAACCTTCCTGTCTCTTCTACACAGTCCCTCGGGAAATCCGGTCACCCCTTTTGTGCAGTCACTCGTGGCCTTCCAAGTTCCCCAACATCCCCTTCCCCGACAATCAATCCCTTGGAAAGGTTCCTTGCATCAAAATTTCCAAAAACCAAGGCATATACTTGCCTCAAAACCATCATTCTAGTCATAGCATGCTCATGGTAATCAAGGGACACTATTGGGTACAAGTGTCCCACAATGGTCCTACTCCTAAAGTGCTTTACTAACATATTGTTGCTTATTCCAATTCCTTTTTGTTTTTGCTGCTAACATTCTTACAGTCAGTTCCAACCACTCAACCAAGCATTTTAATGCTCTCCTATACCAAGCACATAACTGTCATTAGATTCAAAATAAATTGAAATTATTTCACACCATATCTCATTGGTGTCCCATCAATAAAGTACGCTTGAAATTCTCTTCACTTCCTATCACAACAAGTCAAACTAGTTGTTTGATCAAATCATGTATAAATATATCACATACAGTTAGCTCAAAACGCAGCTATCATAATCAAAATCATAGATCATGTTAGCACCTAAATTTTCCTTAGGCTGAAGGAAGGCAAAATTCAGGGTAACCACAAACCACGCTCAGTCTAGTAGCTAGCCCTACCAGAACAGGAGAGGGCTCTCTCCGGGGCACACTCAGGAAAATAAACAATATGGTCTGAGATGACTAGAAAATGGATACTGATTTTAGGCTAGGTAAATAAATATGATGGAGATGTTTGAAGAATAACTGAGTTTTCTGGGATGTGTGGGGCCAAGGAACAACATGAGCAAAGAATTTAACTCAAAGACGTAGGTTATTTCGTCAGGAAAGACAGGCAGAAAGTCTAGCAATTAGAGTTGAAAAAATGTGAGGTGGAGAGATTTTTTTAGAGTGTGAAAAGGGCATAAATACATGAATCCTTTTCAACAAAAGAAAACATAGAACATGAAAACTATCCCAAGGTAGAGCAGTGCACTGAATTCTACATTTTTTACTTAGAAAGCTTTCACTGGAAATGAATGTGAATGAAAATATGAAACATAACGAAATACATATGAAACATAAAGAATATACATTTGCTAAACTCACGCCACAGGAATCTCATGAACCAGAGCTGCAATCTTTCATTAATTCTCTGTCAAAATGTACAGTGAGTGAATGAGTTTCCTTCCCATAGTTCCCAGAAATGCCAACCCTTTGCAAATAGTGTTGCATACAATAAATAGACTATGCCATTGGGAAATAGAACGACCCACAGCTGGGGATTTTTTCAAATGATTACAAATTGGAAATGAAAAGCCGACCATTAGTTACAAGTGTAGTGTTACAGAAATGACAAATGGCTTGGGTGACTGCTCGCCTTCCTTTGCCACTTGGATAGGAGCCCACCTTTAGTGAAAATACTTTTTAAAAATTGCCTTAGTTTATGAGAAAAATATAGTGTAAATGAGCAGGCCCACTTGGATAAAGTCGCGAATCGAAATGTCGCAAAGCGGAAATGATTTTGGCCTTTGGGTCCCTGTGCGCCGCGCCAAAAGCTAGATGCGTTGCGCCACTTTGGAGGCGATTTTGGGGTACCTTCTGGAGTCCAAATTGTGCCCAAGTATGCTTTTTCGAAAGCCCTATCTGTCTACTTTCCAACCCAAGTAGAATTTATGAATTTGGTGCTCATTTTCCCATCCAAAACTTCATTCTCCCAATACTTATTCCTGTGTGTCAAAATAGGTGCAGAGAGGTCATTTTTTGAGTGTTTTTGACCTCATGGGGACTCAAAGCTTGCCCAAACTTCTTGTCCATGCACCATAAGTCATGATTTTTCATTTTGAATCCAAAAATGCAAACTATTTCTGATTTGGAGCTCCCAATCCTAAGCGTTGCGCCAGTGGCGCGGTGCACAGGGAGAAAAACCCTGTTTTTTGCACAAAAATTTCCAAAAACACCAAAAATACCCCAAATTACTTGAAATTTGGGCTGGAGCTTCCTTATCAAGTGTTATGTTGGGAAAAAGAGGCTTTGGCCAATATCTGAAGTCGATTGAGCTCCCTTTGCCTCTTTTGCTTCTTGATTGCCTTCCTCAATTTCGCCTTCAAATTCCTAATTCGGGCCTTGCACACTTTGTTTCGTGCCATGTAGTGGAAAGCCATGTGTCTCAACAATGCATGGTCCTTGTTGGCCTTGTCCAGAAGCCTCTCTAAGTGCATGTTAACTCTCTTGAGATTGGCCTCCCGATCCTCATTAATCTCTTGCTCCAATGACGTGAGCTCAACTCTTCTCCTTTGTGCATCTTGGCGATGCTCACGAATGTTTTGTAGCTCCATGATCACTTGCTGATCCTCCAGCTATTTTTTCCTCTACTCCAGATATTACATGTTCCATTTGGCTCTTTCCAAATCAAGGGACAAGGCTTGAATCTCTGCTTGCTACTCCTGGATGATCTCTTTAAGTTGTGCACTTGTCGATTCTGTATCTGTATCATCATCATGAAGGAGAACGAATTCGGTCTCTCATTCACCTTATGGCTCACCTGAAGGCCCCTCATCATGCATTGGCTCCTTACCTCTGTCATGTACCTGTAGTGCTGATGTCGGAAGTGAGGCCCCTTCCACCCCGGGTGGAGATAACACTCGCTTTGCTGCTGCAAACAAATGTCTATCACCCCTTTGATATGTGATGAAAACCGGCACACTAGCACTCTCATGGTGCTCATACCAATGAGAAGGTTCACCCTCATGCTTAACCTTTGATAATACCTGTGAAGTGTTGGAGAGGTCACGGGAGATGAAATCATCCCAAGTAATGCCCTGCAATCCCAGCTGATGAACCACCAAAATATTAATAAGAGCAAAGTGATAAACACTGTTAAGTTGCTGCTGAGGGGTCTTGTGTTGCATGAAGGTGTTCATCCTCTCTATGTTCCTGCAAATGAAATATGGGATGTTCATCATCCGTACCTTGGTAAAGTGCATGAGCAACCTAATGTGATAGGCATATAGACGAGAGAACCTCCCCTCACAGCTAAAGTACTTCATGATCAACTTCATGAGTGGAGCATATTGATCTTTCAAATATCAGAATGGAAAGAATCTTGTGACCTGCCTCAAGAAAGTGGCCTTAATGTAAGGCTCATAATACTGCCGATTAACCTTTTGTTTCTTGTGCAATGGTTCTCCAACATTCGGTATGCTGGTTGCTAATGAGACAGTTTCAGGTGTCAGTGTGAAGGTGACACCGGCCAAGATAGAGTGATCTCCATGTAGGTGAAGCACAAAAATACGGGCCAACTCATGATGAACTCGAACATTAGCCACTCTTTAACAAAACTCAAAACATGATAGATGCTGGAAACATGACACAGCAAGAGGGCATGCCTGCAATTCTGTGAGGGTGGTTGGCTCATCCCTAACATGTTTTCCACTTTTATGATGTCTCCGGGGAGCCTGTTCTTTTGAGGATGAATCACTTTGAGTTTCCACCTCGTACTCCGATGAATGCTCAGATGCCATGATTTCTGTATATGGACTGTGCTTGGACTGCCCTTTGATGATGGTAGTGAAACTATGTGTTGTTATGAACTTTGCCACCAAGGGGAACAATGCAAAAAGGGAATGTGAGGAAGGGGATTAACGTGATGGGATTAGGGATTATGGGGAGAAGTTTTGTTTTAGGGACATGTAGGAGGGTTTGGGGATTTTATAAGGAAGGGTTTTGGGGTTTTATATTGACAAATGAGTGGAGGGGATATGGAATAGAGGTTTAGTACTATTTTAGGGTAGGGAAATATGGGAAAAAGAGAATAGGGGGAAAGGGAAAAATGGAAAGAAGGGGAAAAATGAAAGGGAGGAGGAACCTTGGCCTCAACACAACAAATTTGCAACCCTAAGAGCAATGGCTTTGATGATTTCAAGAGGTAGGGTTTAGGCATTTTTATTGCAACTATACACGGCCATAAACCATCATCATATCCACAAAATTTGATGAGCAAGCAAGATGTAGACCCTACCTGTCAATTTGAAGGGTTTCAAAGTGATTTGTTGCAAGTTTGGCACAATTTCGGGCCTTTGTGGGTGTGCGCCGCGCAGCAAACCCAGTGTGCCGCGCTCTGTGTGTGCACTGCGCCCATGTAGTTTCACCACTGTGGGGTCGCGCCCTGTGCGCCGCGCTCTCTATGTGCATCGCGCCCCTCTGTGTGTGTGCCGCGCTCTGGAAAACACCTCCAACCTCTCCTAAAACGCGTGCTAACTCTTCACAATGACTTTGCAATGCTTTCTCTATAACCTTGGTATGCATAATGACTTTGTTTCTTGTGGGAATCTTATATAAAGACTTTGGAGTCATGGCTTTAATTTTTGTTTCTTCAAAACCCCCTTTGATAATGTTTTATTTTGGCACTTTTTCCTGATTTAATTCAACTCTATATTTCACTTTTCCCTTTGAATTTTTAGCTAAAATGATGCAATTTTTGGCACTTTTTGCAGGGGTTGTTGACATGGAATTTGGCCAAGGAAACCATGACTGCGCCTGAAGAGATCAACTTGAAACTTTTTTTAAAATTATCACAAATGACACACTGTTTGACTTTTCTTCAAAACAGAGTTTTGAAGAACAGTCGTAATCTGTCAACATGACGATGAAATTATTTAAATCATAACTTTGTAAGGGCCTCCCTCTGGCCTGCATGGCTTTATTGGACATGTTTGAAGACCAATTTATCTCATCCCTAGACCTAATGAGTGAAAATGACTCTTGTCCATTAAAAGATCAAACATTGATTGTTATGGAATTTAGTGAACATTGATGAAAAGACCTAAGCCAGCAGGTGCCAGACATGAGGGGAAATGACTGACATGACCTTTCTGAAAGATTATGGCATGCCCCTAGAGGAATGCAGCTAAGTGAATGGAGCGAGACACATAAAAATGAAATGCAGAAAGATTTTTGATCTCTGACGGAGGACTAACAAGACCAACTCTAATATTGGCTCCAATGGGGATGGTAGCTCTTTGGAGGTGCCAAGAACGGCAGATCTTTGGGAGAGCAGACAGTGCCTTCATCCATTGGGCTATGGAGTCATTATCTCAACAAAAAACACAAGACTTTGACTCATTTATTGACTGAAACCTGACTCAAACTAACTCGATGCAATACTGAAATGACTAAAAAACTTGACTCTAACAAACTAACTCAAAATACTAAGACCTTAACTTAAAACTTAAAGCTTGGTGGCAGTACTTGACCACCTGTGTTTCTTACAAGACAATATATCCTCAAACTATATCAAAATGCCAATGTAACCAATCAAGAAGATGGCTTCTTGACTGATTCTTCCAATCAAATCTTCTGGTCAACAGTAGATACTTGTAATTAGGTCTCCAGAAAGCTAATTGACCATGATCTCCTTCATCACTGAATATTGCCATAATCACCTTCACTGCTGACTGCAACATATTTGCCATTGGATCATGAAAAACATGAAGATTTACTATTGCCACCTCCTGCTGAGAAAACAAGATGTCTTTTTCTTTTGATTCTGATTTTCCTTCATAATGTACTTCAGAAAAAGTATGGTCCTGGTCCTCAAAAAATTCTAAACAAGTAGATGAGCAGATTTCCTCTTCAAAGAACACTTCAAAACATGAGACATATGAGGAAGAATCTGAAAGAGAATCCCGAATGATCTGATCTTCTGAAGTCTGAATATATGGTAGGTCATCTTCATACGATATGACAGCTAGATTCTCATTACATTCATCAATCATGAGAAAAGAAACTTCAGATGTTTCGTGAAACTCAAGCATGACATTTCTATCATCTACCAACGAATCATCCAGAGAAAATTTTTCAATTACTTGAACAAAGCTCTCACCTTGTTGTTCATGAGCAGACTGGATTACCTCTTCATGAAGACTGTGTTCTGATGACATGAGAACATTTGGATCCAAAACTCTGTCTTCTTCATCCCATATGATTTCAGCAGCAGAGTTCTCTTTCATGGGATTTAGTACAAGGTTTTCTTGGTCATCACAATCTGAATCTACATATGAAATGGCCATCTTAACATTATCACATTCTAAATTTGAAACTTGACTTCTCTGCATGCTGTCTTCCTTTATGGACAGATCTGAAACGACACTTTCTCGTTCATCACTTTCAACCATATGGAAATCTTCAACCTACTGATCTATAAAGCTGCTTACAAGACTATCATCATTTTCACCAAAGGAAGAAGTTCTACTGTCATCTTCTTGACCATGTGCACACTGCAGATTTGCGTTAACTTGAGCTGTAACCTGACCATTCAAGAGTTGATCTATCTCATTTTTAGACAGAGGAGATAATACTTTTTGTTTTATCTTGCTCAGACAGTGATTGTCTTCATTAATTTCAAGTGAAGGAGTATACACATTTTCCTCATATAGCTCATCCATTTCATGTAATTCCTGTTGACTGTTAAGATGCAAAATTCGTTCATCTTCCACCGTACTAAGATCTTGATCCTGCTGCAAATTTTCATGATCGTCTTTATGCTGTTGAAATAGATTTTCATACAGGGCTTCCATGATCTCTTCATCCATGAAATTATCATCCTCATAATATTTCTCGAGGCTTTCAATAAAACCATAAGCATGCTTGCAACAATCCTGAACTAAATTTAATGATGGATAAGATCCTTTATATCTCTCAATGAACATGGCATGAAAGTCCTTTAGACAGTAAATACAAGCAGCGGGAAAATTTTCATACCAAGATTGGGCTTCACCTTCCAGAGTGGCCAGGAATATCTTCATCAAGCAATCTTTAGGAATATCAACCTTCAACTTGTGAATATGCATGTGAAATCTAACAAGATGTAAAGCCGCATCCTCCCTACCATCATCTTTAAACATAGGCAAATTCCTTGACCAATCTACCTTCAGAATTTTATTTGGAAAGCCTGGAATGTGATCTCGGCTCATAGGAGCATACCTTCTTGCAACGCGTTCCATCTTGAAAATCTCGAAGCTACTGATCTCTCTGTAGTGGAGTCACCATGAAGCATCGATTGTTGGATTCTTCAGTGAATGGAGTCGCCAGGTGAATGATTTCAGCCTTCTTATGTCTGATCGTTGTTCACCATCAACAATCAGCTCTGAACTTGAGATATGTACTGGGGCAAAACAATATTCAAGCAAACCATTTTCTTCCCCAGTGGAGTCTCCACTATGCTAGCACCTAAATTTGCCTTAGGCTGAAGGAAGGAAAAATTCAGGGTAACCACAAACCACGCTCAGTCTGGTATCTAGCCCTACCAGAACAGGAGAGGGCTCTCTCCGGGTCACACTCAGGAAAATAAACAATAGGGTCTGAGATGACTAAAAAAGGGATACTGATTTTAGGCTATGTAAATAAATATGATGGATATGTTTGAAGAATAACTGAGTTTTCTGGGATGTGTGGGGCCAAGGAACAACATGAGCAAAGAATTTAATCAAAGACACAGGTTATTTCATGAGGCAAGACAGGTGGAAAGTATAGCAATTAGAGTTGAAAAAATGTGAGGTGGAGAGGTTATTTGAGAGTGTGAAAAGGGCATAAATACATGAATCCTTTTCAACAGAAGAAAACATAGAACATGAAAATTATCCCAAGGCAGAGCAGTGCACTGAATTCTACCTTTTTTACTTAGAAAGATTTCATTGGAAATGAATGTGAATGAAAATATGAAACATAAAGAAGATACATTTGCTAAATCCACGCCACAGGAATCTCATGAACCAGAGCTGCAATCTTTCATTAATTCTCTGTCAAAATGTACATTGAGTGACTGAGTTTCTCTCCCACATTTCCTAGAAATTCCAACGCTTTACAAATAGTGTTGCATACAATAAATAGACTATGCCATTGGGAAATAGAACGACCCATAGTTGGGGAGTTTTTCAAATGATTACAAACTAGAAATGAAAAGCCGACCATTAGTTACAGGTGCAGTGTTACAGAAATGACAAATGGCTTGGGTGACTGCTCGCCTTCCTTCGCCACTTGGATAGGAGCCCACCTTTAGTGAAAATAATTTTTAAAAATTGCCTTAGTTGCCAAGAAAAATATAGTGTAAATGAGCGGGCCCACTTGGAGAAAGTCGCGAATCGAAATGTCGCGGAGTGGAAGTGATTTTGGCCTTTGGGTCCCTGTGCGCTGCACCAAAAGCTATATGCGCCACGCCACTTTGGAGGCGATTTTGAGGTACCTTCTGGAGTCCAAATTGTGCCCAAGTGTGCTTGTTGGAAAGCTCTACCTGTCTACTTTCAAGTGGAATTTTTGAATTTGGTGCTCATTTTCCCCTCCAAAACTTCATTCTCCCAAGACTGCTTCCTGTGTGTCAAAATAGGGGCAGAGAGGTCATTTTTTGAGTGTTTTTGACCTCCTGGGGACTCGAAACTTACCCAAAATTCTTTTCCATGCACCAACAGTCATGATTTTTCATGCCGAATCCAAAAATGCAAACCATTTGTGATTTGGAGCTCCAAATCCTAAGCGCCATGCCACTGGGAGAAAAACCCTGTTTTGTGCACAAAAATTTCCAAAAACACCAAAAATGCCACAAATTTCTTGAAATTTGGGCTGGAGCTTCCTTATCAAGTGTTATTTTGGTCCAAAGAGGCTTCGGCCAATATCTGAAGTTGATCGAGCTCCCTTTGCCTCTTTTGCTTCTTGATTGCCTTCCTCAATTTCGACTTCAAATTCCTGATTCAGGCCTTGCACACTTTGTTTCGTGCCATGTAGTGGAAAGCCATGTGTCTCAGCAATGCATGGTCCTTTTCGGATTTTTCCAGCAGCCTCTCTAAGTGCATGTTAACTCTCTCAAGATTGGCCTCCTGATCCTCATTAATCTCTTGCTCCAATGACGTGAGCTCAACTCTTCTCCTTTGTGTAGCTTGGCGATGCTCACGAATGTTTTGTAGCTCCATGATCGCTTGCTGATCCTCTAGCTGTTTGTTCCTCTTCTCTATATATTTCATGTTCCTTTGGATCTTTCCAAATCAAGGGACAAGGCTTGAATCTCTGCTTGTTGCTCCTGGATGATCTCTTTAAGTTGTGCACTTGTCGGTTCTGTATTTGTATCATCATCATGAAGGAGAACGAATTCGGTCTCTCGTTCACCTTATGGCTCACCTAAATGCCCCTCATCATGCATTGGCTCCTTACCTCTGTCCTGTACCTGTAGTGCTGATGTCGGAAGTGAGGACCCTTCCACCCCGGGTGGAGATAACACTCGCTTTGCTGCTGCAAACAAATTTCTAGCACCCCTCTGATATGTGATGAAAACTGGCACACTAGTAGTCTCATGGCGCTCATACCGATGAGAAGGTTTACCCTCATGCTTAACCTCTAATAATACCTGTAAGTGTTGAATAGGTCACGGGAGATGAAATCATCCCAAGTAATGCCCTGCAATCCCAGCTGATGAACCACCAAAATATTAATAAGAGAAAAATGATAAACATTGTTAAGTTGCTGCTGAGGGGTCTTGTGCTGCATGAAGGTGTTCATCCTCTCTATGTTCCATGCAAATGAAATATGGGATGTTCATCATCCACACCCTGGTAAAGTGCATGAGCAACCTGATGTGATAGGCATATAGACGAGAGAACCTCCCCTCACAGCTGAAGTACTTCATGATCAACTTCATGAGTGGAGCATATTCATCTTTCAAATATTGGAATGGAAAGACTCTTGTGAGCTGCCTCAAGAAAGTGGCCTTAATGTAAGGCTCATAATGCTACCAATCAACATTTTGTTTCTTGTGCCATGGTTCTCCAACATTCGGTATGCCGATTGCTAATGAGACAGTTTTAGGTGTCAGTGTCAAGGTGACACCGACCAAGATAGAGTGATATCCATGTAGGTGAAGCACAAAAACACGGGCCAACCGATGATGAACTCGAACATTAGCCACTCTTTGAAAAAACTCAAAACATGATAGATTTTGGAAACATGACATAGCAAGAGGGCATGCCTGCAATTATGTGAGGGTGGTTGGCTCATCCCTAACATTTTTTCCACTTTTATGATGTCTCCGGGGAGTCTGTTCTTCTGAGGATGAATCACTTTGAGTTTCCACCTCGTACTCCGATGAATGCTCAGATGCCATGACTATTGTATATGGATTGTGCTTGGACTGCCCTTTGATGATGGTAGTGAAACTATGTGTTGTTATGAACTTTGCCACCAAGGGGAACAATGCAAAAAGGGAATGTTAGGAAGGGGATTAATATGATGGGATTAGGGATTATGGGGAGAAGTTTTTTTTTAGGGACATGTAGGAGGGTTTGGGGATTTTATAAGGAATGGTTTTGGGGTTTTATATTGACAAATGAGTGGAGGGGATAGGGAATAGAGATTTAGTACTGTTTTAGGGTAGGGAAAGATGGGAAAAATGGAATAGGGGGAAAGGGAAAAATGGAAAGAAGGGGAAAATGAAAGGGAGGAGGAACCTTGGCCTCAACACAACAAATTTGCAACCCTAAGAGCAATGGCTTTGATGATTTTAAGAGGTATGGTTTAGGCGTTTTTATTGCAACTATACACGGCCATAAACCATCATCATATCCACAAAATTTGATGAGCAAGCAAGATGTAGACCCTACCTGTCAATTTGAAGGGTTTCAAAGTGATTTGTTGCAAGTTTGGCACAATTTCGGGCCTTTGTGGGTGTGCATCGCGCTTTGTGTGTGCACCGCGCCATGCAGTTTCACCACTGTGTGGTCGCACCCTGTGTGTCGCGCCCCTCTGTGTGTGCACCGCGCTCTGGAAAAAACCTCCGACCTCTGCTAAAACGCGTGCTAACTCTTCACAATGACTTTGCAATGCTTTCTCTATAACCTTGGTATGCATAATGACTTTGTTTCTTGTGGGAATCTTATATAAAGACTTTGGAGTCATGGCTTTAATTTTTGTTTCTTCAAAACCCCCTTTGATAATGTTTTATTTTGGCATTTTTTCCTGATTTAATTCAACTCTGTATTTCACTTTTCCCTTTGAATTTTTAGCTAAAATGATGCAATTTTTTGGCTCTTTTTGTAGGGGTTGTTGACATGGCATTTGGCCAAGGAAACCATGACTGCACCTGAAGATATCAACCAGAAACTTTTTTGAAAATTATCACAAATGACACACTGTTTGACTTTTCTTCAAAACAGAGTTTTGAAGAACAGTCGTAATCTGTCAACATAACGATGAAATTCTTTAAATCATAACTTTGTAAGGGCCACCCTCTAGCCTGCATGGATTTATTGGACATGTTTGAAGACCAATTTATCTGATCCCTAGACCTAATGAGTGAAAATGACTCTCGTCCATTAAAAGATCAAACATTGACTGTCATGGACTTTTAAGTGAACATTAATGAAAAGACCTAAGCCAGCAGGTGCCAGACATGAGGGGAAATGACTGACATGAACTTTCTGACAGATTATGGCATGCCCCTAGCGGAATGCAGCTGAGTGAATGGAGCGAGACACCTAAAAATGAAATTCAAAAAGAGTTTTGATCTCTGACGGAGCACTGACAAGACCGACTCTAACAGATCACATGTAACTATCATAAACCAGAATCATAGATAACATGTAATCAGCATAAACCAGAATCATAGACCACATGCATAATTAAAACTGAAATAAAATATTGATACTTATCCTTTAATCGACCCTTATCTTCTACCTTTATCCTTTGTCCTTTCTGTATGCACACTGGATCAGTTTCCACACCACGTACACATTATACATCACAACACATACACCCACACACAGCATACAACACCACACAAGACATACACCTACATCCGGCGTACAACACAACACATACACCTGCACTCGGTGTACAACACAACACATACACATACACCCTGTGTACACCACAACACAATACATACACCTACACATAATTTACAACACAACACATACACCTACACATGGTGTACAACAAAATACATAGATCTACACCCAGTGTACAACACAATACATATACCTACACCTAGTGTACAACAACACACATACACCTACACCCAGCGTATAACACGACACATACACCTACACTCGGTGTACAACACAACACATTTACGTACACATAGTAAAACACAACGAATACACATGTCATGATACACAAACTACACATTACAAGTAATGTAGTATGACATGTACGCATTAGAACATGTACGACATGTACACAATACCACATTTACAACATGTACACAGTACCACTTGTACACCGCACCACCTACACAACGTGTACACAACAACACATCTACACAGCACCACCAATGTGTGCACAACACCACATGTACACAACACCACATACACGACGTGTACAGAACACCACATGTACATAGCACCATATGTACAATATGCACACCACGCCATATGTACACAACACCACATATGTAACATGCACAAAGCATCATATTTACACAACACCACATATCCAACATGCACACAACACCATAAGTACATAGCACGGCATATCCAACATGTGCACAACATCATCTGTACATAGCTTACATAACACCATCTGTACATAGAACTGCATAAACAACATGTACACAACACCATATATACACAACAACGCATGCACACAACATCAAAAGTGCAACATGTACAACATATACCCAATAGTAGTACTGCACATCTAGAAACCACACACTAACTCTACCAAGCAACCTTACTTCTAGTGTCTTTCCACTATTCATGCTTTCTCCAACATGTCACATATCGTACTGCTTTCACTCTGCTGATGTATCCCCAAACATTACATGCACATAACACATACACAGACATAATATAATCACATAATATCAATTCACATCCACATGATACTAACCTCATAGATATGTCAGGGCTACTCTTCCAACTTGATTCCTCATAAACCATGAACCTCTTCATGCCATTCACCTGCATAAGCAATCATTCCTCCACAAGAATGATCTATGATGACCCTATCAGACAATGACATACATAGATACATATATACATATGAACATATAAACATTAGCACAAATCAATCATGATCCCTGACAACCCTATCATACAATGAAATACATACATACATATACATATGAACATATAAACATTAGCGTAAAGCAAGCATGATCCCTCACATCCCTGTCAGACAACAGCATAGACACACACACACACACACACACACATATATAAACATCAGTATAATCATGATCACATCATAATTACTAGACATCGTAAGGTCAAGGTTAAGAAAACTCCCTTTATTCATGCACAACATTGAGAACAGTAGTCCCCAACATAGCCAAGGCATATGATGCCTCAAATCCATTTACTTTACCTTTATTTTTACCTTTCTCATGATTTTCATGCCACTATGCATTTATCTTAATGGACCCAACCAACTCAACCAGTTGTCATATTCTTACCTTCAAATACCCTTTACCCATGCATCGGGCTTCATGCAAGTCTCACATTATCTATTGGGGTACCACACAATGCTCCCTAAGATCCATTAAATCCTCTTTCCCAAACCAATTCCCAAAACCCTTAAAACATAAAAGGAAAGAACAAGCAACAACTAGAAGAAAACAATGAAAACCAATAACAATACAACACCACAAATAAAGTGGCATGATCATGCACTAGATGCAATCAAGACTGCAAATCAAGTGCAAACAGATCACAAAAGACTAGCAACAAACACTATGACTCAATTTCCATGGTTCCTAAGGAAAGATCAACCCGAACCTTCTTAAAGATTTTATGGCAGTTTCTTTTGCCATGCAATCCCTTGCATCATATCGTCATAAACACATAATTGTCAGTGCATAAATAAACATAATTTACTGGTTATCTTACCTTGTTGTACCGATCACAATGCCTTGTAACTAAACACGTACATATATCATCTCTCAAGGGATTACAATTCCTTGATGAATCCAGCCAAAACTAAAAACCAATTGTTATTGTAAAGCACTCATTAGTTCGGAACTGTGGTTTCCAAACATAATCAAAGAAAAAGAAATTCTCACCCAATTCCATTCTTTTACCTTTTACCTTGCTGCAATTGAGTCTTATTATCTACTATCACATCACCTAGTTGTTAGTTATACAAACAAATCAACTATTACCTTGTCATGTTAATACCAAGCATGTTTCCCTGCAGTTGTTCACACATGTAAGTCACACATTCCAAAGATCAAGGCATTATATTTATTAATTTTAAATCAACCTTTAATGAGTCTAACAACCATGTCATAATCAACTAACATTCATAAGACATAATGCTACAACTATCACCTATTTACACTTAAGTACATATCAACTATCTCAACACATATTGTGTTAGCATGATCATCTTAAAACAAGATCGTTTCTTCATGCAATCTTGTAGACACATACTCCTATCATGCAATTAGTCAAACATTCAAATAACCTATAGGCATACCACGCTGGTAAACCAAATAGATGAAATAATCAAACTCATACCTCAATGTATCTGAGGGGACGCTGTCAAATCTACACAAGTCAATCTAGATTAGCATGATATATATAACATCAAGATCTTAAATGAAACAACCATAATCATCATGTATATGTCCGCATTTCATATAACAACAAGTACTATCATTCATGACTATCTAACACATGTGCATATGAACACACTAATCAACTAGCATCTGTCATGCATATAACCACAAAAACAATAGAATGACAAGCCTATACATAACCATAATGCACATAACAACCAATAACCAACATACTTACATTCCCAACATAAAAATGTGTATGTCGATCTAATCTTCCCCCGAGGTCTAGTGCTACAACCTCGCTCTAATAATCTTCTTCTCCTACTCTACATCGGCCAACATATCATCATCATAACATACCAACAACATCATGATGACACAAACTACATAATGACCACCACGATGCATGTCTAACCTACCATGCATGCATAACCATAAACATGACAATGCATTCATAACAACATATAGACACTGGCATGCATAACAAATGCATATACATCCGACATGCATTCAAGACAAACACATCCAATAACAACATCATCAACTTCTTCATGTCAACACAACTATAACAATGACCGTCACCAAACATACATTACAAGAACGTATAAAACTTTCATGAATGCAAGACAAACACATCCTGCCCATCCAGTCCAAGAGTTGAACCATGCTTTGATACCACCCTATAACACCCTCCTCTCACACTCGCCCAAGTTTATTGGTCCACCAGGGTAAATATGTGATGAAGATTTACTATGATATGATTCAACCTCCTAGATCACCTTAAGGAAGTGGAATCGACAAGACAAAACCCTTAATGACTTCCCTCAATTGCTATAGGACCCCCAAAGGTTAAACCACCCTTCCAGTGCCAAAGCCCTGAGATAAAACTATGTTTTAGTGCCCTGATCTCCCAGACATTGGCACAACATTGTTGGAATTCGACTGAAACCCTCCATTCACATGCATGATGCCTGCAAGGGAGAGACTGTAGTATTTTTCACCCAGTTTTGTGCTTGCGACCA
Organism: Pinus tabuliformis; assembly: GCA_031772625.1. Classification (NCBI taxonomy): domain Eukaryota; kingdom Viridiplantae; phylum Streptophyta; class Pinopsida; order Pinales; family Pinaceae; genus Pinus; species Pinus tabuliformis. The sequence goes on along the minus strand of CM062820.1, from coordinate 1,473,314,646 downwards.
CAGGATTTAAGCCACTTTTCAAGCTAGGATCCAGAATTTTGCCCATAAATTAATGAAACTTTCCATAACCATGAATGACATAAGGACAAAGCCTTCCATACGAATCTTAGACAAGAATTTGACCTAACTAGGCTTAACAATGACAAACATTTTGTCAAACACATCAAGAACATGTAATGTACTGGTCATAAATCCACATTTGAACATAGGGATCTCATACTTATCTGATAATCATCAAGAATTTATGATGCCCTCTCATAATAGTTGCAATATCATCTATTAGGTCATGCATTCATTAACCATTTATTTACTAATCAAAACATGATGAGAGTCATAACTAAAGTATGTCATAAAACCATGCTTATAACTAGAAGAATAGCAATGATAGAACAACCATTAAAATCACATAATAACAAGCACATTTACTCATAAAATACAAGAGGAAAATAACTCTTATCAACATATGAAAAAGCCAACCAATTCAGGGACTTCCACTTACCACTTGACCATAGATTGCGCTGAACCAAATATTTTTTTTCAGCCAATCATCCCCGTGCCATATTCCAAGCATGAATGTGGGACTCACAACAAAACCAACCATGCTTCTCAAGCTTTACCACATATCCCGCCAAAACCGGTTAAGGATCTCTAGGCCCGAAGAAAGAACCTATACAACCAAACTTTACCCTATATACCGCCAAGGGATTCCTAGTCCCTACCAAATCATAGGTTCAAACCTCATGATGAAGGTTTGAGAATGGAAGTCACTTTGGGGAAATAAACTTCTCAAAAAGCATCTAGGCTCCACTTATATCGATATGAAAATTTAAAAAAAAATAAAAATACAATCTAAATTATGCTTATCATGGTTAGGTAAACTTAATTAACATGGTTTCATTGATATTGTATTAATATTTTGTTTTTTTAAAAAACAACCGTTTTTGAGTTTGAGTTGCGAATTATTTTTGTGTCGGTCTGGAAATTCTTAAAAATAAATAAATAAATTAAATTGTGCTTATCATTGTTAGCTAAACCTAAAAAAAAATTCATTGATATTATATTAATATTTTTTTTTTAAGTATCAACCGTTTTTTTGGATTTGAATCGCGAAATTATTTCTAGGTCTACAGCCCCATAACCCACTAAATTCATTGCTATTGGTTGGGATTTGGTATTCATTTAAATCCATGTCGAAATGAAGGATAAAAATTAACATAATTACACTCTAAGGGTTTGTTGCGTTAATCTCCTAGGTTAGTTGTGAGTGCTTACTTGTATCTTATTGGATCATAACACGTAAGAACAAATTATTACACAATAAACTAATAAAAATAAATAAATAATAATTAAAAGGAATAAATAAATAATAATAATTAAAAGGAGCATTCTCCTCACATTCAACCCACTCATCGCAGGTTTCTTATTATAAATTAATTATCATTCAAATAATAAAAATAAAATAAAATATTTTACAAATATATAAATCCAAACAGTTAACCCCAACTTATTATTATCAATATCAATTATCCTCGTATTTAAACCCACTTATAACATGTTTTCATATTATATTATAAACTAATTAATCGTCAAGTAAAATAAAATATTTCCAAACATATAAATCCAAAAAAGTTAACCAAACTTATTCTTATCAATACCAATTATCGTAGACATAAAATTATTTTCATAGCGAGGAACTTAGTTTACATAAAGATAAAATTTTTTATTAGTGATGGTTTTTAAATTATTTTATCATTATAATTTTATTTTTATTATTAATTTTTTTGGTTAAAAGTATGTGTTTTTTAAGAAAGTTATATATTATTGAAGGGTTAGAATATATATGTTTTTATATACTTAATAATTAAATCGCTAAACAAAAAGATAGATACCTTATCTTACAAACAAAAAAATGTTATACACCAATTTAATATCTCACTCGTGACCTCTTACTTAAACGTAACATTAAAATTACATAATAATAATAATAATAATAATAATAATAATAATAATAATAAATATTATTATTATTATTATTATTATTATTATTATTTAAAAAATTATTGCCATTGCGGCAAATATATACACCCGCAACGGTCAACATCGTCTATATATTTGGTGTTTTTAAGTTCATCCATTCAAATACTTAGTTGAGAGTAAGGCAAACTGCGGATCGAATTCTACTGAGATTCCTCCGCCGGTTGCGATTCCGTGTAGTACAACTGAAATCACAGTATGGACAGCGATTCCAGCATCGATTCCCAGGAGTGGAGTTCAGTGGAGGCAGTTACGAACGCATTATTAGCCCACGTCACGGAAGAATTTCTACTACCGACCGAACACGTTGCTGTACAAGTTCCTGACGTTGATTTGGTGAACACCCATGTTCAGGGAACGTTGCTGGTAACGAACTTCCGGCTACTTTTCGTGAGCGAAGAACCGAGGCAGTTGATTCCTCTGGGCACAATCCCCCTGGCAACCATCGACAAGTTCAACAAACAAGAGAAGAGGGCAACCCCTGCACCCCGTCTCCTGCAAATTGTAGGCAAGGACACGCGGACTCTTGTTTATGCCTTTCCTCCACGAACTAGAAGAAGGAAACTCGTTTTCGATGAACTGACGAAGCGTTTGCGGGCCTGCCTGTGGGATCTCTATGCCTTCGTCTGCGGGCCTTTCATGATGAGAAATTCGAATCCAAATACGCGATTGCTTCAAGAGTATCTCAGGCTTTTTGGGGAGGAGATTCTGAAGGGCTCGGGGAAATCAAATAATTGGTGGAGAATTAGTGATGTGAATTCGAATTATACTGTATGCCCAACATACCCAACTCGTTTTATAGTGCCTTCGAGTATCAGCGACAAGGAGGTTTTTCAGGCTGCAAATTTTCGTGCGCGAGGAAGATTGCCTGTTATCACATGGTGCCACCCTGAAAACGGAGCTGTTCTGGCACGCTCCTCACAACCTTTGGTTGGAATGATTAATACCAAGAGAAGCATCTCTGATGAAAAGCTCGTTGCAGCACTGAGCGCCTCTCGAAAGCCTTCAGGCACGAACACGAAGTTCTTATATATTGTCGATGCGAGGCCCAGAAAAAATGCCTACGCCAATGGTGCCATGGGATTGGGAGGAACTGAATCTTCTTCTAACTATTCACAGGCCGAGCTTGTGTTTTTGGGGATTGAAAATGTCCATGCCGTGAGAGAGAGCTTTTCTCGGCTCAGAGAGTACTTGGACACGCACGGCTCTGTTTCTTCAGATGGGTTATCATCGCATCATAGAAATGGCGGATGGAATTGGGGAGGAGGCAATGTTTCTGTTTCAGCACTTGGAGAAACCGGTTGGTTAATGCATATTCACAATGTCTTGGCTGGTTCTGCTTGGATTGCTGCACGAATTGCTCTGCAAGGTGCCTCGGTGCTGGTTCATTGCAGTGATGGGTGGGATAGAACTACGCAATTGGTTTCATTGGCAGGGCTTTTTCTTGATCCTTATTATCGGACCTTTGAGGGTTTCCAGGCACTTATTGAAAAGGACTGGCTTGCATTTGGGCATCCATTTGCAGATCGTCTAGGGATGCCAAGATTGAATACCAATGATAATGAAGAATTCTGCCCCATTTTTCTTCAATGGGTAGATTGTGTGGCACAAATACTGGGAATGTACCCTCGTGCTTTTGAATTCTCTTCGGCTTATTTAGTTGAAATTGTGGATTGCATCTTTTCTGGGCGATTCGGAAACTTCTTGTGCAACACTGAAAATGAGAGAAAACAAGCTGGGGTTGCAGATTCCTGTGGGTGTATGTGGGTTTACTTGACAGACCTTCGGAAGTCTTCTGGGAAAAACAATATTCACGAGCATTGCAACATTTTCTATAGTCCTGATGAGTATCCTGGACCTATCTTGCCTCCACCAGCAGCCTTAGCACCGACTCTCTGGTCTCGCTTCCATTTACGGTGGAATTCTCCGCTAGAGGCGCGCGCTAGGTCAGAAGTTGAAGCACAATGTTTCAAGCAGTTTAGGGCAAAAGAGATTGCAGAAAATAAAACGAAGGATATGGAAACAAACCTGGAATCCCTGACTGAGCAGCTAGAAACACTGACTGTGCAGCTGGTATCTGAGAAGAGTGCCCGTCGTTTGGCGGTCGCTGTGGCTGAAAGTGCTGGGCAGGAGATGATGTGGCTTAAGCGAGCAATGGAATCAGCGGGGTGCAATGCTAAAATTTCTGGGTCCCCTGACAGTTCTTTTACAGATATTGCAAGATCAGAAGATATAAAAGAGAAAATAATGAGCATGTGGCAAAATGAACTATCACGAATTGAAGATATAAATGAAGTTCAAGAGCAGAAAAACCAAGAAGATGATATGTCTATATCGCTTTCCATTTCTGTGGACAGTGATCTTCATGAAAGTTTAATACGGAAAGGTAGTAACAGCAGAAGACTTAAGTCGACAGATGTAGTGGATGAACAGATAAACAGTGAATTCAGTGGAGTAAGAGCAAACTATGATGAACTTGAGAATCTTTCTATAGACGATTCATACTTCAAATCAAACAGGAAGAAACAATGAAAAGCCGAGTTATTGCTCATTTTGTAGAAAGCCTCTACATAGTCTGCTCGGAAACTTAGGGTCTGCCTGTGAATGTTTTCGGTAACACAATCATCCTAATCGTATGTTAAATAATCAAGGATCTAGGCTTACTGAAGTGTAAAGAGTCTCCTGGTATGGTCCTTACTGGTTGATTTCCACGCTGGATCTCTATAGCTGTATGATTGGGTGCAGAGGATCATTGCTAGATGTAACAGCTTTACTTAATTAAAGTTGGGTTGTTTTTTTTGGAAATGTCTTCTTCCTTGGTCTTGTGCCATTAAATATTTTGTTTTTGGGTTTTGAGCTATTAAATATTTCTTTACATAGAGAAAGACTAGGTGTTGACCAATTAGAAGTTGATTTAGGTCCGAGAAAACAATGTGAATGGCTTTGAATTGGGTTTTGAGCTCTTAAATATCTCTTTACATAGAAAAGACTGGAGTTGACCAATTAGAAGTTGATTTAGGTCTGAGAAAACAATGTGAATTGCTTTGAATTGGGTATGAAAATGAATAGACCAGAAATCACATTCAAATGGTAAGCTATAACATTGAATGAATTACAGAACTTGACCGATTTGACCTAATGAAAGTATTTAACTCTTTCATATTTAAGAAAAAATGAACTGAAAGAATGAATTACACAACTTGAACGATTTGACCTTATGAAAGTATTGAATTCTTTCATATTGAAATCTTTCATATTTAAGAAAAAAAATGAACTGAAAGAATTCAATAGGTGTTGAAGAACATTGCTTTGCAAACTTGTTTGTAGAGACACCATGCCATATTACATTTATCATTGGAGATGACAATGGTGTTGATGATGTTTCCATAATCAAGGGGTTGAAGAACATTGCTTTGCAAATTGGAGATGACAATGGTGTTGATGATGTTTCCATAATCAAGGAATTGAAACCAAGATCAGGCTCACATGTTAGATGATAATTAAAATGTCAGCTTTCATATTATTGAAATAAACTATTTTGTAATGACTTTTTATAGGTGAGTTTTTTTGTTTGCTTTAGGTTAGCAAACTTCATGATGCTTTTTTTTTGCAAGTTAGCTTTGCAAATTTGATTGGGATTTTAATTTAGGAAATGATGTATGCACCTTAATACTTAATAAAATTATTTGAGTAGCAATATGTTTGATATTTGTTATTTTAGAAATTATATTAAAATAAAATTCTAATGGTTAAATAACAAGGCACAATTTAGTCACATGAAATCAGGGACAATCAATAGATGCATAGGATAATAGAAACAATTTATTTATCATAATTTTTGTTGGGAGAATTAAAGGAAGTTGATTCTTAGCTTAACTTTTTAGGAAAATTGTATAATTGTAATTGATGCTCAACTGAAATAGAAAGATAAGAGGTGAATATTAAAAGGTAGCTTAATACAAAAACATAACTATGGATATTATTAACTTGTAAATAGGCTTTGTTACAATGCCCAAAAAAACATAACTTATTTCACAATCAAAATATTTTATAACAATATGACAAGATTCTTAACCATAGATATTCACCCTCACTTTTCCATTGATATTATGAACTTGTGAATAGGCATTGTTGCAATACCATGGTTTATCAATACCACGTACCCAAAAATCATTACTTATTCACAATCAAATTATTTTATAATATTTTATAACAATATGACAAGATTCTTAACCATGGATATTCACCCCCACTTTGCCATTGATATTATGAACTTGTGAATAGGCTTTGTTGCAATACCATATGCCAACACCATGGTTTATCAATACCACATAGCCAAAAATCATAACTTATTTCACAATCCAATTATTTTATAACAATATTACAAGATTCTTATCCATTGATATTCACCCTTACTTTAGCATGGATATTATTAAATTGTAAATAGAGTTGGCTACAATACCATGGGCCAATACCATGGCTTATCAATACCACATGCCCAAAAAACATAACTTATTTCACAATCAAAATATTTTATAACATATTTTATTTTAATTTAATTTTACAACAGTTTTTTAATTGAATCTAAAAGAAAAACATTATTACTTTTGAGATATATTTAAACCCTTTATCCCTACTAAAAATATTCCCTAGAAATAAAATCAAGGTTTTAATAAAATTAAAAAAGAGAATATTTTTATAGATAAAGATGTGAAATTTCTATAATATAAATAATATTATTAAGAACCAACATAGATCTATCTTAACTAAGGATCGAAGTGATGAAAGTAAGCAAAGTGACTAACAATAATATAGGAAAGATAGTGCATGATTTTATCTTCTTTGACATGATTGATCCAAAATATAGGTTTAATATTTTACAACCAATTGAGTTTTTTTAATTTAGATACTTTCTCAAACACAATACAATGGGATCAATTTAAGATGGGGGCGCGAGATAGTGAGAAATCTAGAGGGAAGAGAGAGAGCGATGGGGGGAGAGAGAGAAGGAGGTGGGACCTGAACAACCGCATAGTGCTCATCGTTTTGCATTCATTGTAACTCGTTTCGCGTGAAACAGACACCGTATGCTCCTAAAAACGTGTTCTGTTTGTTTCTTAAATAGGTAAATTTTGCAAAATTGGGCAGCCTAGTGAGCAGTCCGTACCGCTGATGTAATGCTGAGTGTGTAGCCTAAGTTGGTAGGTTGACTAGTCAACGGATCTCCTTCGACGAATGAGGAGAAGACAAGTGTCATCACTGTACAAGCCGATTTGGTAGTTTTTGATTAGTTGCAATTTATTGACTCAACTAATCAGGAGGTGACATGTGGCCTAGTCAGACACCGCCATGTGTCCTTCTAAGGGCCTATTAAAATTATGGGTGAGGGCTAAAGGGACCGACAAGGTTTGAACACGCAACCTCCGGGGTCATAACACAGTGTCTTATCATTATACCAAACCATGGTTCTTAACATACATACCTACCCACATAAACTTAAAGTTTATGAATTGGCACATTTTGGGTTAAGCGATTAGGCCAGCTAACTGCCAGACTAACGCAACATTAAACTTTCCATGTGAACATGCGCAGACAATTATGTTAACGCCAAATGGGGAGGACCAGCACTGGGGATCAGCCCTTGGGCGTGTGCCCCGCCATGTGACCTAAATGTTTAGACTTAGGGCCTCGATGACTAATATTTCTGCCCGACAAATCTATCCGGTTTCTGGTGGATTTGGTGGCTCGTTAGCAGAAATTCATGTGAAAATGAGGGTTAGTTGCCAGATTTTGGGAAAATTGTAGAGCAAATAGTGGAGAAACTAGGAGAGGTGATCACTTCTCCAGTTTTCGACCAAATTGGGTGTAGAAAGAGGCCAGGTAGCCATTTTTGGACATTTCTAGGCCCAATGATGGCAGTTGTCTTTGATATACTAGTGCTAGTTTCTCCACTAGTGCTACTAGAATCCATTGCTAGCACTAGTATATCAAATTGTCACACTAGCACTCCAAATGAAGAAGCTAGGATTGAATTATTTCATGTGAGGGTAATCTCAAAACATACAAAAATCGACACACTTTTTAATAGTGGGTCTTGAGCCAACTAGATATCTGATGATTTAGTCAAGAAACTTAATCTTGAAACATTTTTACTTCCCAAGCCATATCCATTAGGTTGGATATGCAAGGACACAAACTTACAGGTTACAAGAAAGTGTATTCTTTGGTTTGCAATCACAACAAACTTCATTGACGAAGTTGAATTAGAAGTTGTACTGCTTGATATATCAGGAATTGTTTTGGATAGTCCTTACGACTATGATAGAAAAGAAATCTTTTATCTTCATGAAAACAAGTACCACTTGTTCAAGGATTGTGTGGAGTATATTGTGAGAGCTCATCGTAAGAAACTAAATCTTTCATTAGTAAATGCAGGGCAAATGAAAAGACTAGTGAATTCAAGCAAGAATTTAGTGCTTCTTATGATCAAACCCTATGTTGATGTTGATTATGAAGTGTTCAATGGTTCTAATTCAAATATGAAAACTGATTTGATTGATGTTTTAACCATGATGATGAGGTATTTTAGAAAGCAAAGGTGTTTCATTTCAAGAGGAGAATACAACATGAAATACCATTGAAGCAAAAGTTTCTTCTTTCTAACATTGACATGCATCGAATCAAGAAGAGATAGTGTAGAAATAACAAAGAAAATCCAAGGATTGTTGAATGAAAGAATAATCCGACCATCTCCTTTGCCATGTGGTGCACCTCTTGCTTTTGTGCCCAAGAAGAATGGTAAGCATTTCATTGAATGGGATTCAAGAAGTGGTTTTCATCAAAGTAGAGTTGTTGAAGGAGACATATGGAAGGCGACATTCAAAACCAGGCAAGGTTTTTTTGAAAAGCATGTTATGCCTTTTGGTCTTTGCCATGCTCCTACTACTTTCATGCATATGAAGAAAGATGTATTAAATATATTTCTAGACAAGATAGCCTACTTGGATGACATTTTTGAGCTACAATAGAAGAAAATTTAACACAATCTTTCCTCCATCAAAGAAATTTTATCCAACATATACTTTGACAGTTGTGCAAAAGGTCTTCCAGTGGGGAGGCAAACAACAAGAGGCATTTGATGATTTGAAACAAAAGATCAGTTCAACCTTTGTTCTTTCTCTTCTATACTTGAAAAAGTCATTTGAGTTTTAGGTTGATGTATGTGAATATGCCATGGGCACAATCTTTATGCAATGTGGTAAGCCCATTTCATTTCATTCAAAAATTTACAATGGTGTAGTGTTTAAGTTGCAACGACAAAGGCACTTTCATTGGATGGGTTTTCTTCTACTATTCCACTTGGTCAAAAGGTATAAGAAAGGTATAAGTGACAAGTTTGTTGATGTACTTTCTAGGCCTATAGTTTGTATAACTACTTTCCTCAAGCATCATTTTGTTTTACATGAAAGTTATGTTCAGAAAAATACATACTTTCAAGATGTACATTCAAGCTTGAGTCAAGGGAATCAAGTAGAGGAATTTGTTTACCATTTGCATCATAATGTGTTGTATCATCTTGGTAAGAAGGATGTTGCTACTGATAGTAACATGGACAAAGCCAAAGAGTTCATTGAATGAATCCAAATGTTACATTGTTGGACAGCCCCATAGCAGGTTTTTGGGGCTTAAAGCCGAGTTTTGGTCATTGTAATGTAAAGACCCCGCAAAATGTGGGCGATGAGCGCAAGAGTCTAGGGTTGTCTGCCCTAAAATATTGTAAATTAATATAGAATGTGTCGGCCTACCCATTTTCCGCGGACCATGGAAATGTATAAATAGAGCGAGGCTCTAAGTGTAGAAGTCAGTTTTTAGTGAAAGCTTTGAGAAGTGATATGGGTTTGGAATATTGAATTAGCTCTGAGTCTACAAGTTTGAGTCTTGGGTTGTAGTAGTAGGAAGAGGCTCTACAACTGAGTGCGTAGAGGCCTAGTAGAGTTCGCAGCTGTGTGTGCACACCCCTACAGCTGAGTGCGCAGGGCGAAGTTGGGATTGTACTGGAATAGAAGATTAATAAAAGATAAGTTGATTATGAAATATTATGCATCTGCTCGTAGATCCGTGCATTTATACTTTTGTTATATCTTAGCATCTCTTTATAGTTTATGATTGCGCGCACTTATTATCAATATTGAATGATTGATGAGAATATTGGGACCACATAATTAAATTAAGATCTATAAACATAATGCTGTAAGGATAAAGGACCTAGATAGTGCCTCTTCGCGCTCTTTACAAAGTTGCACGAAGGTCAGATGGCTGCACAGAGCGGTGAAAGCGCACAGGATTGGTTCACGAACTTCCCAGACTTCATCAAGACATCCCTAGGGTGCTGAAACCTGGTACCAACACCCTCCCATACTACCTCGGGTGAGACCTCAGTCCGTGCTCTGTGGACTATTGCTGAAAGGGCTGGTAGTTTCGGGATTTGTTTGGCTAAATCACTTCTGAACCTGGGTCAAGCCCCAACAAGCCAACAAATGGTTCTGTTTCCGAGACTGGGATCTGACTAAGGGATGTTTGATGTCGGAACACTGGAATCCCATGAAGAAGAAAATTGAAGAGTTCTTGGATCAAAATATTCACGAGTTTGTGATACAGGAAAACAAAACTTCAAAACTATCTAAGAAAAGGTGGTTGGATTGCTACGTGTATATGGAAATCCAGGAGATATTTTTTGCATCCTTTCCATCAGAGTTGTACAATTGGATCGCGAGGTTAGCTGACAGCCAGGGAAGGTACAAACTCAATCAATCGATAGTGTGGACTCCAGAGTTAGTGCGTAGACTAGAGGCATCAGAAGATAAGATCACGCGAGCTATGGAACATTGGATCGACCGGATCATAGGAGGGTTTATCATTGAGTTCGTGGTAGACCCGATAGTGAGCTACAATGAAGAAGAATGACGTTTTCTCAAGGGACCGTGAGGTAGGTACATTAAATCCCTATATACTTGGATTAAGATGTTGTTATGTGAGAAGCGAGTTATGCAAATACATTAATGGTTGGAACGACATGGAGCGGAAAGATCTACAAAGGTATAGAGGCATTAGGAAACAATCCCTTAATTTCACCTTCGTGTGAGAATGAGGAAGAGCTCACTCAGGTTTCTTTGAGAAGTGCAATCAGTTTGATAAGGCAACGCATTCCACAACTATCACCTCTAGTTACGCCATCACCCGCTTCACCTTCTTCACCTCCATCTTTAACCACCCCACCTCCACCAAACTCGTAGTTCGACATGGTGAGCAAGATCAAGCTACCCGTATTCAGAGGAGTAGGAAATGAGGATCCAGATAAGTTCTGGTTCATGGTAAGAGCAGTGTGGGAAGCACATGGGGTCACAGATGACAACATTAACAAGGCCACATTGGTGAGCATGCTGCAGGATCGCGCGTTGACATGGTACATCCAGAATGCGCTAAATAGAGAATTTAGCTGGCCGAAATCAGAGATGCAGTTAATAATCAGATTTAAAGAGATTGTGATGCTTCTAGGTGAGACCCCGTAGGATCTGGATCAGAGGCTGAAGAGTATGATCTGCGAGGCTAATATGATGCTAACAGATGCATAGCACCGTGCATGGTTTATGGTGTCTTTGACACCACACCTGAGGACGATGTTGTCACAACAAAATCTTTCAACCCAGGCAGAAGCGTTGGAAATGGCAATGAGGTTGCATGAAAAACTTGATACAGGATCCAGGGTTGGGAGTCAAACAAATCCACGTGAAACTACAAAATCTATGCTTGGAGATGTAGAGCTTGAAGCAGCATAGGGCGCCACGACCAGAGGCACACGAAGAAGTGTGGCGTCGTATAAAATGCAAGGGCCAAGGCCATGATAAAGACCACTGTCCAGTATTCGCGAACTACTTAGTAGGATGGGGGCCAATGTCGTTGAGATTGGAGGCATAGGCAGGGCCAAGTCCCTATGTGTAGTAGTTCTGCTAGATCCAGCAGAAGGAGTGAGTTACATTGAATCTGTGCATGACGATGATAGCAAGGATGAGCTAGATTGCATCTACTAGATAATGGTGCAAGACCAAGATCGGGTGAACCCGAAGGCGAATGGGAGAATTTCGTGGGAACGCAATAGTTCCTGTACTTCAGATTCAGATGACGAAATAGAATGCTGGCAGAGCCGGTTGCACAAAGTGACAACGTTGAATTGTAACATGATGATTAGATCACTGTGGGGCGTGACAACAGAAGCAAGGAAATTGCCAACATATGATGGGGTAACAAAGGTGGATGAATTCTTAGACCAATTTGAAAGAGCAGTACCGTAATAGCAGCAGTACGGTGGACTGGAATGGGTGTTGCACGTGACACCTGCAAAATGGTGGAGTACACATCAAAAGAATATTGGAAACTGGTGTGAATGTAGAAGATGGATGCGCTTATGGTTTGGAAGTCCCCAAATGAAAGTCGGGTAGCTAGGATGAAGCAACTTGCACACCCACCTGTGTCAATGGGTGCAGAAGTGTGCTATACAAGCACGTCCCAAACTAAGGAACAAAAATCAAAACCAGATGCGGCAACAGGAAAAGTGACCACAATTCCACGTGGGGGAATTCAAAAAGCTCTGCGAAATCATGAACAAAGTTCACCAGGTGAGATGAACTGACTGGGACCTGCGCGTACCAGCGATTCGATGGGCCTATAGGGCCATAAGAAAAAACTGGAGCAGGAAGCAATTCCAACATTGAGGAGAGGAGATGAGACCATAAGAGCAAAGGAGAATCCTCATACCACAACTCTCGCAGTTAGGATAGTACGTGAGGATCCAGGTAAAGGAATTATACAGTTACAGGAAGACATTTGGCGAGGGAACTTGAAACTTTGTGAACTCGAAGAAGCTCAGGTATGACTGAAGAGAAGAAGCATGGTAATAGATGCAGAAATCAGAAAACTAGAAACTGGAATCGTGCAACCATGTCACATCGACGGAAGGGCAGGACAAGATATGGGTAGCCATACCACCGCATTAAAAGATTGTCGCCAAGAACTTCTAGCTCTGCTACCATGGCTGCAACTGCACCTTATCACACAAAGTAACCAGCGGAGCACACCGTATAAGGAAGAACACGAGGTGCTGACTAGTACAAGGGTAACTAAGGAAGGCCCATGGACCGGGTTGAAAGGTGACTTGAAGCCTTGCACCACGGGTGCGACCACTTGACTATCTGTAGGAAGCACAGTCTCAATGCTCCCAGCAGTTGAAAGAAAGCACAAGACTATAAACAACTCTGTAGGAGAGCTGCACGGGACGAAGGTTACGCGCACAGTCAGTATGTCATAGGGGTCGCAGTCACGCGTAAGGGGCTGCGTTGCTACATGGGTAGGCTGGAAGATGATGTTGATGTCATTGTTCATGACAATAGGTCCAATTTAAGGCAGAAAAGAGCAAGTGGCAGGAAATTAAGACAAAAATCAAGAGCTAGATTTGGGACAATTTGCTGCCAAGAAGATATTAATGACTCAGAAGTGGAGGGAATGATCGAATTCAAATTCAAGCGCTACTATAAAATCCCTTAGGGTAGCCTCGAGACAACACTTGGTTGTTTAAGATTTGAGCCAGTATAGAGCATTGGGTACCAAGCGTTCTTGCCACTCCTGTGCACATAAATGAACGGATCTAGTATAAACAAAATGACGGCTGCAAGAACTAGAGTGCGATTCATGGAAGTTACCCCAGAGCCTTGTATAATCCAAGAGGAGTCGGGAGAGGCGGCAGTAGCACCAGAGGTTCCAAATTCACCCCGCACACCATGACCATAGAAAGACAAGCAGACAATGGGGCCAGTCCGGGTATCACCACGGAACCCACGGTTTAGTAAATTATCAATGGCAAAGAAGGGAAAAGCCATCACCCTTGAAATAGAGGAGGAGGAGGAAGATTTGCAAGCTCTGATTTCCCAAATTGAGGTGCAGGAAGACGAGGCAGAGAATGTCTCCCAAGTGCCCTTAGCGATAAAGTTACCCCCCTACATCCCCCCGTGGAAGGGGAAATCCAAGATACCGAAGGACTTGGAGGCCATGAAGAGTGTGCTCCAGACTCCGCTCCTTCCTGATGAAATAAGGTTTGAAGGTCCATCGTTGGGACGGGTACCTAATATGAAGTTCGAAGATTGGGACCTCACAGACAGCAAGAAGTTCCCACAGTTTGCCTCAGAGAAATTACGACAACATAAATGGTTACGCGGCGTGGAGAAGGCTGGGTTACTCCATATGCGGTCAATACCCAACTACCACCACGTACCTATCATAATTTTTGTCATCCAGTAGCTATTATGCCTAGTACATGATGGGTATCTCTGGCTGGAGGAGCTGGTTCCCATCATGGTTGATTTAATTCACTGGATTTCTCAGCTGCCCATCAAAGGAAACAACCCCGTAGCCATAGCAGGAAAGAGTGGCGACTTGGCCCTCACTGAGGCTATGAAGGCCAAATATAAGCTTGAGAAGAGGAAGCGAGGGTATGTAATAACAAGCATCAAAGACCAAGGGGTGCACGTAGCCACCCAGCTGCTGGCCAGAAATATCATGAGGAAATGTCGGGTAGATGAAGTGCCAGCGTCTGTAATTGTGTTGGCAGAGAAATGCACAGAAGGGGTCCAGTTCAACTGGGTGCAGTTCCTCTGTGACAAGTTTTTGACAAACTGTATAGAGGCCTAGGAGTAGGGTAAGAACTTCCACTACACGTGGTTGTTGTTATCCATCCTGTTGGTTGCAGGAGAGCTGCCAGAAGATAGCTAGTTTCCTACAGTTTAGGGTGCCCTACCCGAAGCCGCGAGGTACACCTCCCTTTGGGAAATGAAAGACGCAACGAAGATTCGTGAGATAAAGATGTTTTGGGCATTCGTCAAGATTAACATACGAATATGGATCAATCATAGGCTGCTCTTGTCCCCTACAATATATAACAACTTGCAAAGTGTGACAGAGTTCAAGGCGGATATGCATAACCTGTATATCTAGGTGCGTAAGGATCCAGCCTGAACGTGAGTGAAGCTTCCATTCATTGCAATGGATGACGCAATATTTGATGTGATGGTGGCATGGTCCCTGGAGTGGCACACTCTGGACCTAGTAGAACTGGAAAATATCGCAGCACAGCAACGGAAGAGGGAAACCAAGCTGCACATCGCGAAGCTGGCAGAGAGAAAGTGCCAGGAAGAGGAATCGGGCACACAGTGGAAAGCGGCTGAGGCAATGGTAGTACAGATGGCATAAACCATAACCGTTCCCACCAATGAGATCGAGGAAGTCCAGGAAATGTCCACAGAGCAGGACATACTGAGGGAGGTTGAGACAGGGGAACGCATGGACCCTGCACCAAAAGCGAACCAACTCAAGAGGCCGCGCATCCATGAGAAGCCAACCATGCGGAAAATGACAAAGGCAACAAAGACCTCCGAGGGAGACCTTGTTGACATTGACAAACCAGTTCACGATGCTGCCAAGGATGCTTTGGAAGACTTGATGACAAAGCAGACAACTGTGTTGGGGGCGCTTAGAGCGCAGTTGCAGGCATTACAGGTGTGACCCCTAGGAATGATGACACCACACCTTGTGGAAGGTGCATTTGAAGCCGAGCAGATGTTGTGTGCTTGCACAACGAACACCTTTGTGTTACTAGAAGGCACAGTCTTAGCAGCAGCCAAGGGCGACATGATGGGCTTGGGGTTGAATTTGGTCACCCTCCCCAGGGAAACCCTATACAAACTACATGATGGGGTAACTACTGAGCTTCATGCCAGGGAGGGCTGCACCCTCCAAGTCTTTAGCGAACAGAAGGTAAATTTAGAACAACTCACTCTGCAGTGCAACAACTTGGTCTCACAAACTCAAGGATCGGAGTAGGTTGTGGAGGAGGCCTGTAGCAGCATACTGAAGTTGGCCGTGTCGGCGGCACTCCCAACAGCAGAAAAGATTCACCAACTTGTAGATGGATTCCGCAAGGCATAGGAGGAGGCCACAAAGTTTCAGTTGGAGCTGAACTTGCAAATCACGAAGCTACAACTGAAGGCCTGGCCCTCTACACCCCCGGAAGTCAGAGAGCAGCGCCACCATGCCATTCAATCGGGTTTGGAAGTGATACAACACGTTGTATAGGACTGCACAGGATTGTTGGATCAGTCCCTCTTCACGCTCACTTCACTACAAGAAGACCCAATGCTACAACAGTTAGAGACAGAAACGTGGGAGTTGCAGCAAGCCTATGACAATGTCCGGGGGACCATGCAGATGGTCGCCCTTACTCAGCGACTAGCCAAAATGAGGGAAGCCTAGGCTCTAAAGGAATAGGTGGATGCTGCGTGACAGAAAGAAGTAGGGCTTAAAGCACGCATCCAGCCTTGGCTTGAGGAAGCATTCACGGTCACTGCCACGATTGAGGGAAAGCTGGCCCAGATGCAGGATACATATGCGCTAAGGCAAGAAGGTGCCTCTAACAATGATGCATTATAAATTCACACACAACTGATACAACAGACAGTGGAGGAATGTGTGGTAGATGTTAGCGAAGCGCAGAAGTTGCTGGATGGACTTCACGCGAAGATCACCGCACCAGCCGAGTGACTCGGGACGAGTCACAATGATTGTGTTGGGGGCCTGTTGGGTAGCAGATCCCCCCATAGCAGGCTTTTGGGGCTTAAAGCCGTGTTTTGGTCAATGTAATGTAAATACCCCACAAAATCCCGGTGCGGACCATGAGAGTATAGGGTTGTCCACCCTAAAATATTGTAAATTAATATAGAATGTGTCAGCCTACCCATGGTCCGCGAACCATGGGAATGTATAAATAGAGCGAGGCTCTAAGTGTAGAAGTCAGTTTTTAGTGAAAGCTTTGAGAAGTGATATGGGTTTGGAATACTGAATTAGCTCTGAGTCTGTAAGTCCGAGCCTTGGATTGTAGTAGTAGGAAGAGGCTCTGCAGCTGAGTGCGCAGAGGTCTGATAGAGTTCGCAGCTGTGTGCGTAGGCCCCTGCAGCTGAGTGCACAGGGCAGAGTTGGGATTGTACATGAACAAAAGATTAATAAAAGATAAGTTGATTTTGAAATATTATGCATCTGCTCGTAGATCCGCATATTTATGCTTCTGTTATATCTTAGCATCTCTTTACATTTTATGATTGCGCACACTTATTATGAATATTGAATGTTTGATGAGAATATTGGGCCCACATAATTAAATTAATATCTATAAACATAACACCATAACGATAAAGGATCTAGATAGTGCCTCTTCGCACTCTTTACAGAGCTGCATGAAGGTCATATGGTTGCGCAAAGCGGCACAAGCACGCAGGATTGGTTCGCGAACTTTCCAGACTTCATCAAGACATCCCTAGGGTGCAGAAACCTAGTTCCATCACCCTCCCATACTACCTCGGGTGAGACCTCAGTGCGCGCTCCACGGACTGTTGTCAAAAGGGCCAGTAGTTTCGGGATTTGTTTGGCTAAATCACTTCTGAACCCGCATCAGGCCCCAACAAGCTAACATACAGCCAACAATGCAAGATCAACTCGAAAAGAGTAAGGCAAGTACAAAGCAAGGCACGAAAAGCATTGTGTAGATCACAAGTTCAAAGTTAGTGATAAATGGATCGAGATTGGAAAGGTGAGGGAATTGTACCCTCACTTGCTGGACAACTAAAAGTGATATTTTGGGGTCCAAAAGACTTCCAATCGGGAGGAATGATCAGGTGCTTAAAATTATGCTCAAAAATCAAAGTCGTCAGAATGGTGTGGAACCTGAATGACCATGTAGTTCTCATCATCCTAAATCTAGCACACCTCATTTCACACGAAACGAACATTGTATGCTCCCATAAACGCGTTCTATATGTTTTCTCAAACAGGTAAATTTTGCAAAATTGGATAGCCAGTCAGGAGTCTGTATTGCTAACATGGCACCGAATATGCAAGATGAGTTTGCAGGTTGACTGGTCAATAGATCTCCTTCAGTGAATGAGGAGATGACAAGTGTCATCACCATACAGGTCAATTTGGTAGTTTTTGATTGGTTGCAGGGTATTGGCTCGGCCAATCAGGAGGTGACACGTGGCCCAGTCAAAGACCACCACGTGTCCTCCTGAGGGCCTATTAAAATTATGGGTGAGGGCCGGAGGGACTGGTAGGGTTCAAACACATGACCTCTAGGCTCATAACACAGTGCCTTACTATTATACCAAACTGTGGTTCTTAACATATATACCTACCCACATAAACTTAAAGTTTATGAATCGACACATTTTGGGTTAAGCAGTTAGGATAGTGATTATCTGGCCTAATAATCGCCAACCTCACTGCAACATTAAACTTTCCATGTGAACGTGCACAGACAGTTGTGTTAACCATTGGAGGAGGAGGGCCAGTGCCGAGGATCAGCCCTTGGGTGCATGGACCCCAAACGTGACCTAAATGTTCAGACTTAGGGCCTCTATGACCAATATATCTGCCCAAAATATCCGCTTGGTTTCCGGCATATTAGGTGGCCCATTAGCGGAAATCCAGGCAAAAATGAGGGTTAGTTGCCATATTTTGGGAAAATTGTAGAGCGAATAGTGGAGAAACTAGGAGAGGTCATAACTTCTCTAGTTTTCAACCAAATTGGGTGTAGAAAGAGGATAGGTAGCCATTTTTGGACATTCTAGACTCTTTAGAGCAGGTTTTAGAAGCATTTGAGCACTGTAAACACATAGTTTTACACATTTGAGCATAATAGAGAGACCCAAACCATTGGAAGATGGACCAAGGAGAAGTAGCCCAGGAGGGGTGAACTCCATCATGTTCTTGTTTTGATGTGTTTTTGGTGATGTTTTGTACATTTATATGTTGTTGTTCAGTTTCTATTTTATGTTAAATTGCTTATAAAATCAACATAAAATCTCATTTTCACTTGCAAAACTCATGAATCCTTAAGCACATGAATAACATTTTTCTTATAATATGAGGAGGCCTTAGCATAACAAAACTAATATTCTTAATCAGGTCAGAGAGGGAGAGAGAGGAAGGAAGAGAGAGAGGAGGGGAGAGAGGGGAAGAAAGAGGGAGAGAGAGAGATGGAGTTGGAGGGGAGAGAGAGTGAGTAAATAACAAAGACATAGAGATATAGAGGTGGAGAGAGAGGTAGTGACAAGGGAGAGATGGAGAGAGATAGGGACGGAAGGGGAAGAGAGAGAGAGGGAGACATAGAGATGGAGGGAAGAGAGGGAGGGAGATAGTGGCATAGTTGGAGGGAAGAGAGAAAGAATGAGTGATTGGTGGGGGGGAGATAGAGGGAGATGGGAGAGAAAGGGAGACAGAGAAAGAAACAGAGAGAGGACCCAAGAGAGAGAAGTAGAGCAAGATGGAGTTGGAGGGGGGCTATTACAGATCAATTTGGGCACATCAATCCCATCATCCATATCAATGTTTTAGGCTCATGAAACCCTAATTTCAATTGCTACATTCCCTAAACAAGTCACCCCTTTGAATGCCTCCTTCCCAGAGAGTTTCATGACTTGAAGACATCTAGAAATAGCCTCTAGAGAGACCATCGTAGGTAAGCCCTTGTAAGGGTGTGTTGTAGAGCAGTTAAGTCCATGCTAGGGTGCTCTACAGAGCACTTAGGCTTCCTTTTAGCTGTGTTGAGTGAGATTGAGCGAAATTCACATAGGGTTTGGGGAATATTCTTATCTTTTGGAGTAATCTAGAAGGTTCCCTCACTTATCAACTCTTATGAGCTCGAAAATGGATGAGGAATGAGTTAAGGTGCATCCTATCCTCTCATTCATTCCTCCATGGAACTAATTCTAAGTATAGAAGGCCATTCAATGCCACCATTTATGGCAAAGCCTCCTTCATCTTCCTATAAATTGACCACTCATCTAAGTGATCAAGGGCTGGATTATGTTGAATTGTAAGAAGATAATGTTTCTATGAGATTTGGCGTTGAAGCAAGTATTGTAATGCTACAATTTTTTCATGCTTTTGATGTGATGTGGATGGGATCCAAGCTGGAGGAATGGATTTGAATCAGACACCAATGGTTGTAATTCCTTCTCCTATTCAATAAAGTGTTTGAAATTTTCTCCCATATGTTTGTATTGTTTCATAATGCTTATATGTGTGAATTGTATCTGATTCCTTTCACTTATATTCAATAGATCATTTGATTTGATCGATTCTTTGTTTTCTGTTGTGTTTACAGGTACTTCTCAAGCGTATTAAGTATGGGAAGGAGCGACAAGATCGATACAAAGGAGATGAGAGGAAAGCGGAACTACAAGTAGCTCTTCTCATATTCTCACTTTATCTATTGCTTATAGGAAAAGAATAAAACACTTTAAACTGTTGTTCTAGATATAGCTACTTATCTAGGGAATTAGTATTTATCTGTAGATACCAAATTCTCCAAAACAGGGATAGAGAGGGATGGAAGAAAAAAGAAGAGGTGAAAAGGTGGAGAGAAAGAGGGAGTGACAAGGGAGAGATGGAGAGAGAGGAGAGCATGAGGGAATATAGAGAGAAGGAGAGAGGGAGAGAAGGGGAAGAGAAAGAGAGATAGATATATATATATATATATATATATATATATATATATATATATATATATATATATAGATATATATATATATATATATATATATATATATATATATATATATATATATATATAGAGAGAGAGAGAGAGAGAGAGAGAGAGAGAGAGAGAGAGAGAGTATGCATGTTTGGGGGCTAATATAGAGATAGGAAATAAGGAAGAGACACATAGATACAAATATAGATATTATATAATATTATATAACTAGCCTAGATCCATCTTAACCCCAGATCTATCAAGCACTGAGAAGGATCAAATCTCTTGAGGTGAAAACCTTTCCTCAAGTTTTGCACTCAAGAAAGAGGTTTTCACCTCAAGAGATTAGATCCCTCTAGGTGCTTGATAGATCCAGGGTTAAGATGGTTCTAGGTTGGTCAAGTAAAACAAGGAAACATTTTTCTCAGTATCGATGTTAAATGTTCAATGTTCTAATTATTACTATGATATAATTATAAATGATATCTTTGATTGATATCATGTAGTATGCTTTGCTTCCAACAACACTCATTATGCTAAAGGGACTCTTAGGATCCTTTGATTCAATAAACATGAAATTAGGTTTATTTTAGCATAGACACATTCAAGTTAAATATATTGTTATTTATGTTGAACATCATGATGACTTTAGGACGATGGAACTGAGCCATCCTTAGAAAAAAAAATTGATCTATATATTATGTTAAATAAAAAACTAATGGTTATGTATGATATCAACATAAATCCAAAGAATCTAGGGAATTCATAATCCCTGTATCTATTGCAATATTTCAAGTAATCTCAACATATCTACAAGTAGGTCATGTACAAAAACCAATCCTCTCTCCATATTACCCTCAATTGAGAAACATTTTGCTACCAAGTAATCCTTCTCCTTGTTAATTATTGATACTATCTAATTCAATTCAATGGGTTAATTTTTTAGAGGTTGAGTATGTAAGTCGTTGTCATTACACTAATGTTATAGAGATATATGTTGAGAGGCTTAAAAATATAAGATATTATTTTTACATTGATATAGATAGATCGATATTTGGATAGATAGGTTCACAAATATAAGATATTGACATTATACTTTCCCTTTTTTATGTAATGGATATAGTTTATGTCATATTGGTTTTATAGCTAGATGTATGCATTATTTTTTAGTCTTAGCATTACGTGTGAGCCCATGCTATATATATATATATTGTTACTATAATTATTATCACACATGTTTCTCTTTTTTTTGTCATGGTGGTCATCTCAACATTAAGGGAAACATGTCAACAAGGTTTGTTTTTTATTTGAAAACCAATCAACACTTTTCTTTTTTATGTTATGCATAATATGTTAGTAATATGAGCTAGATATTTTGTTAATCCTTGTAATATGCTATATATGAACTTGCATTGTATGTTTGTGTTGTTTCAATGCTAAAACTTAACAAGATATTTTATACTTTTAGTAAATGGTATTATAACAACCTAGGAAATTATCAAGAAAGGAGTAAGAATGTGGGAAAAAATGATTTCTATTTTCATGGTAACATCATTCCTATAACTTCACAACAATGGTGGCTTCATTTTGTGTACTTACTAGAACATTCTAAGAATTTGGGGGGATCCCTCTTCATTGTGTGTACTTACTAGAACATTCTAAGAATTGGGGGGATCCCTCTTTATTGTTGGTATGTCTCCCATTAAGATACACAATAATTATGCTTATATGCACACATTACAACAAGCCATGGTAATTTTCTCACAATGGAAAGATATACATTCTTAACCAAAAGGGACATTATACATGCATACATTACAACAAGCCATGATAATTTTCTCACAATGGAAAGATATACATTCTTAACCAAAAGGGACATTATACCCAAAGAAAACAAGTTGATGACTTGTGCCATGGGATTCATGAGGATAACTCTATTAGGATATAGTATTGGGTGGAAAAGAATGAGGTAGATGTCTCCTTACTAAATCAAAGATATTCACACTAGGGATAATAACAATGATGACAAGTGGAGCAAGTTATTAAGCATGGGCAGAACAACAAGCTTGCAATGGATTTTACTTTTTTCACAAGCTTATATAAGGTATTTGGGTTCTTCTACTTCCCTTATTTACCATGTCAACATTATTTTGTGTGCTAAGAATTCATGAAAATCCTATTTATAGTAGACTTGATTACAAGGTCAATGTGACAACATTAATTCAATAAATTATTAATTATAGGGTTTATAATTTATATGTCAGTGTTATTGTTCAAAAGGATTGATCTATTAGGCATGGATTATTTTATGTGTTGTCACCCAAAAAATGGTCACCTAGCCATTTCCTACTAGGTTGATCGAAATACGCCATGTAGGATGGTTTTTACATATTAAAACCCACTCACCTTAGAAAATAATTTAGTAAACAATTTTTCTGAATTATTTCTCATTAAAATCCAAAAAACCCTACGAATAACTAAATAAATCATTATTTATTTATTATTCCATAATTATCCCTTATTTCTCTCATGAGATAATTATTAAATCATTATTTAATAATTATTTCTAATTCATCTTTGAATTTATCCCCATAAAGTAATTAATAAATCATTTTTTATTTGTTAATTACTTTAACCATTTTCTAAATAAATATATTTGATCATTTCAAATAATATTTCCCTCTCTAAAATATAATAAAATATTCCTAACAGCTAGATCTTGATTTAGTCTAACATTATTTTATTATTATCCTAAATCTAGATCTATTCTAATATTTTGTTATAAATAAAGAGGTTTTGTTTTCAATCTACACCATGATCATTCTCATTATCCTCATTATCATCCTATGACATTTGAGCTCCCATTTTGAGTTCAAGCCACCATTAGCACCATTTTCCCATTGCAACAATTAGGAGATAGAGAGTTGGAGCTGAAACATAGGGCATTCAAGGAACCATCTCACAAAGGGGGATTTGTAGATGCAAGCCTGCATATTGTCCTCACTAGGTGTTTGTTTCACTTCAATAATAATAGAAATTATTCCTTTTCCACAAGGTCTATTTTGTTTCATATGTTGTTGTTTGTTGTTCTATTTGCATGTTATTTGTTGGAGGTTTTCTAACATTTCTTTTTTATATCCTAAGAGTAATGACAACCACATATCATAGTTGTTAGGGTTATGTGTCGCCAGTAACTAAAGTGAAGGATTTCGGTACACTTGCTACAAAACTTCATACTAACAAATGGTGACTCCACTGGTCTAAAAATTTAGAACCTTGGTGGCTGTTGTTTTAACATTTTCCAATATTCTTCTTTCTCTGAGTTTCTATTTTTATTTTTATGTTTTTACTCTTTGCTAGCAAAATCTTTGTACTTCTGAGTTATCCACTTTTTTTTGTAGGTTACAGGTACTGGTTGTGTAGGAGACTACAACTTTTGATTCATATCTGTGAAGTGAGAATCTAGGAGAGGTAACACACTTTTTGGGGGATTATGTGTGATAGAAAATGCAACTTTTGGGCCAAAACATGCATTGTAGTGCAGGAAATAGGTCATTTTTTGCACTACCCAATTTTTTATAGATTCCTGCATTTTTCATCATTTTTTCTAGGAGTTTTGTATGTGTGTCAGGAAGGGTTTTTTCCCTCTCCTTGTTTATCCCTATGCCTTGATCCAAATTTAAATAGGAACACAAAAAATTATAGATATAACCATAAATACAAAGATGCATCAGAAATAAAACTTCATTTCATTAATATCAAATGCTAAAATATGCTTACAAACAAAATGGAAATAAGACTAGCCCAGACGATGGTAGCTTATCTCTAAGAAGAGATGTGGCGGCTACATGCCTCTGAACTGTGTTACAATGAGGCTCAAGGGATTATTTATTATTGAAAGACATGAGAAAACCATAAACAACCAAAACCCTAACCCCAAGATATGTAATGCCAAGAGTTTGTGGGCCCCGTTGGGGTTAGTTGGGCAGCCAACTTCACGGGGTCATAACTTGGTCATATTATCTCTGTTTGACCCATACGATACCTTGTTAGAAAGGTCTCTCTGAGTAATATAGGTTTTTCCACAAGCCCATTCCTATGGCTATGGGCATGCAACATAGCTCAAAAAAACATCGTTTAAGGGGTCAAAAATGATCCTGAAGTTCAGGACCCAAAAAAATGCTAAAATAATCAATGCTGAAATAAACAAGGAAACAAATGAAACCAACTAGAGGTATAGGTGAAATAGGTGGGTCGACACCAATATCCACCTAGATCATTCCTCCCCCCTTAGGAAGAAATGGTCCCCATTGTGCGCAGAGCTCCCATGAGGTGAGGAAATTTCTGCTGAACCTGGTCCCTGGTGAGTCACATGCCTTGGTGCAGGAGTTGGCCAGCTTTGACAACCTGATATAGTTGGATATTCTGTTGGCAAGTGTTCTTGACCTATGTGTCCATAATCCGATCAGTTGTGGCTTGTTCCATGTAGTCTTGGTTTAACTTTGTTGGTGTGAGTTGTTTTGCAATGTCTGATGTGTCTAGTAATGGTGGGAAGTACGGCCGAAGTCGGTCCACATTGAACACTGGGTGCAGGCGGAGGAATGTTGAGCTCAAAATAATTGTCTCCCATAGCCTTGCTAATGGTGTAAGGACCATATCGAAGTGGCATGAGCTTCTGATGGGCTCTAATAAGGCATTCTTTCTACAAATGCAACCAAACTTTGTTGCCTACCTGAAACTTGTGTGTCACTTGATGTTAATCATGTCGCTGCTTGTAATTGGCATTGAAATTATCTAGGAAGTTGTGAACTTGTTGGTGGATGTGTTGGACGCGTTCAATAAATATGGTCGCTTTATTAGCCTCAGACAATACATGTGTGGATTTTTCTGTGTAGTCGCATGAGGCATGACGACATCAATCAGACACAATGGTTGAAATCCTAGACCCACTTGAAAGGGACTAACACCAGTCGAGTTATGGAGAGATCTATTATAACTGTGCTGCACATATGGAAGACTCTCATCCCAGGTTTGAGAATTCTTGGAGTTGTACATGTGGAGTATGTGCACTCTCATCCTAATGATGACCTCTATCTGGCCATCAGTCTGGGGATGGAAGGAAGTTGACTTGGTGAGCTTGGTGTCCAATAGTGTCCAGAGGCTTGACCAGAATGTGCTTAGGAACCTACTATCCCGATATAAGGGTCTGCAGGATCCAAAAATGTACCCATACTCATTCAAAGAAGAGTTTGGCAGTGTCCTCTATGGTGATACTCTTCTTGCATGCCGCCAATATAGCCATCTTAGAAAATCTATCCATGACCATGAATACACAGTCATTACCATGCTTGGTAGAAGGGAGGCCAGACATATAGTCCATGGAGATGGATTCCCACGACTAGTTAGGAGTAGGCAAAGGAGTGTACAGGCCTTGCTTCTTGATGGTTGGCTTGGCGATGGCACAGGTGGTGCGGGATCTAATACATTTCCCAACATCCAGTTGGAGTTTGGACCAATAAAAGTACTTTTGTAGTATAGCCATAGTTTTCTCCATGCCAAAGTGTCATGTGATCCGATTGTAGTGTGCCTCCAAAATCAATGTGGCACACTTGCTTGAACGAACACAAAGGTAGCCCAGGTAGCATAATAATGCATCTTGGAGATGGAAATTGGGAACTTGATTTCCATCTACTAGCATTTGGTATGTGGAGGCGAACTATGGATCATTTTTGTATAGTTTCATCCATCCAAAGGTCTCATGACCAGAAGAGTTGAGAACACTAGTCAGTGTTGCAACTGCGGGCCGACTGAGGCAGTCTGCAACATGATTAGTGCTTCCATTTTTGTATTTAATGTTCAAGTGGAATTGTTGCAGATATGGATACCACTTATGATGGCAATCGTTCTACAACTTCCCCTATGTCTGTATAAAATGAATAGGTCATTGATCGGTGTGGATAACGTCTCCTTCCCTAGAATGTAGTGCTTACACTATCAACAATCATATATAATGGAATAAATCTCTTTATCATAGGTGGGGTACTTTCGAATTGTATCAAAAAGTGTCTCACTGTGATAGGCCACTGGATGCTTGTGTAGGGTGAGGATTGCACCAATAGCATAGTATGTGGCATCTATCTAGATTTCAAATGGTTGTTGTAGCTATGTCAGGGTGAGTACCGGTGTAGAGCAGTGGAGATGCTTTAAATCAACGAACACCTTCTGTTGGGACTCAGACCAGGAAGAAATTTCTTTGGCCCTACCCTTAGTAATATGACTCAAAGGCCAAGTAATATGGGAGAATCCCAACATGAACCTTCGATAAAAATTTGCAAGGCCCAAAAAGTTGCAAAGCTCCATTAGAGTGGTCAGGGTTGGCCAATCTTGAATGACTTGGATCTTAGTCGGGTCCACATGCATGCCACACTCATCTATGATGTAACCCAAGTATTGGACCTGGCTCATGCCAAAGGTGCATTTCTCCAAGTTGGCACACAATTTGTGTTGCCGAAGGGTTTGAAGGACCTGTCGAATGTGTTGAAAGTGTTATTGCAAACTCTTACTAAAGATGTGGATGTCGTCCAGATAAACCACCATGAACGAGTTGTTGAAGGACTGCAAGATGTCATCCATTAGCCTCATAAAAGTAGTAGGGGTATTCATTAACCTGAAGGGCATAACCAACCATTCAAAAATTCCTTCCTTGGATTTAAAGGCGGTCTTCCATACATCCGTGGGCTCTATTGAAACCTGGTGATAACCATACTTCAAATTGATCTTGGTAAAATACTTGGCCCCCTTGATTTGGTCCAAAAGGTCATCAATCCATGGGATTGGATACTTTTTCTTGACAGTGATTTTGTTAAATGCTCGATAATCAATGCAGAGGCTCCAGGTCCCATCCTTCTTCTGTACAAGTACAATTGGGCTCCCATAAGGTGAAGAACTTGGTTGGATGTGCCAATTTTGTAGAAACTCTTGGATTTACCATTTGATCTCTTCATTTTCCATAATGGAGTAGCGATATATCGCCGGTTGGGTAGCGGTGCTCCAGGAGTCAGATCAATTGAATTCTTTACTTGACAAAGAAAGGGTACCCCTATGGGTGAGGAGAAGATGTCCATGTATTCTTCCATTGTAACAACCCCTCCCAAGTCTACCCAAAGGTAGCATGCCAACCAAGGTAAACATGAGGAGAGATGCCACTACAATCATATTCGACCTCCTATGTCACCTTAAGGAAGTGGAATCGATGGAACATCACATACAATCATTCATCATCATCAATAGACCCCTCAGGAGACAAGTCATCCACTTAAACAGCATGTCCCTAGGTCCAATCTTATTTTACAGCACTTAGCCCTCGGCCTCTCTCATGCTATGGGAAAGGGAGTGACCAACAACTCAAAATCACTCTCACAAACCTACCTACCAATGACTGTGGCCTAGAATTGCTAGTTTTGTTCCAGTGACTCCGGGATTTGAGCCACTTTTCTAGCCTTGAATTCTGGCCTCTATCCAAAACTTGTTGTAACTTTTAGAAATCATTAAAAAAACAATAAAAATGTTGATAAATCAAAATCACCCTTAGGACTAGGCATGAGCATCCCAACCGAGACTGACATTCTGTCAAATACTTGGCATCAATGCAACCTACAGGTCTAGGATACAATACAGAGTATAAATGACTGAAACAGCTTATGAAACATCATCAGAAGGATCACCTTCTTCTCCATTGAGCTAATAGATCATCAATTAGGTCTTGCATCCATCCATTTAATAGTTATAAGTAAATACATGAAATAACCATGACATAAACCAGTGACATAACCATGCTTATAACCAACATTAAACCATGTATATAGCACAAATAGGACAACCATTAAATCCAAATATAAATTAGTGAAAAAGTAAGAGAACTTATCTTTTATTAATCATAAGAAAATCTGACCAGGTTCGGGACTTCCACGTACCATCCAACCGTATACATGGCTGAACCAAATCTCTCTTTCAGTCAGTCATGCCCATGCCATCTTCTAAGCATGAATATGGGATCTCATATAACAACCAATCCAAGAACAACCAATAGAATCCATAGGTTAAACCATCTCCACCCTCACCAAACCGTGATCATACAAAAACCGGTGCTCTGATCACAACCAAACAGAATTTGGAATGCCATCTGGAATCGATAACTATTCTTGAGAAATTCTTTGTCTCCTTGTCTCTCAGGATTTACCACAATCCAAACCTAGATCATTAGGCCCTAAAATGAGACTTCTCCCTCAGGATTTATCGTGTATCTCGCCGAAACCATTCAAGGGATTCCTAAGCCTTTTGGAATGAACCTTGAGACCACTTCCGCCCCATATTTTGAAATCCCGCCAGTAATTCCAAAGTTCCAAAACCGAAATAAACATCTCAACATACCATGGCATCCGGAAAAAGGCTAGGTTAGGCTGAAAACCACTATCATAACCCGAAAAAAACATGCCACCAATAGAAAGGAAACCATACACCAACATGAAAAGCCATGCATGTCCAAACCAGCCAGGAAATCACACATGCAAAAGGTTACCTGCAAGTATTCCTGCTGAAGTTTCTTGATCATGTTTTCCTTTCCTTGCCTTCCATTTCTTTTGATCCAAACTAGAGTGCTCCAAGAAAACTCTAAGTGACCAAGAGAGTGAGAGAAAGAGAGAGAATATTGAGAGAGCTCCAAACTTGAACTTAACAAAAAGCCATGAACTGATGCTCAAAAGCCTTTTTATGCATAAGGCCTATAATTTCTTCATTTTCCATTATTTTGATTCAATTGCCTCGTCACATGCAACCTGTGACCTTTTTCCTTCCTTTTATCCTAATTTCCTTTATTTTCATAAATAAATGTGCCAAAATGCCTTTTTTCCTTTTAATGCCTTTGCCTTAGCCTTTGCGAATTTCCTTAGCAAAAAACACACATCCAGTGATGCCCACTAGCATATATTTGCCCAACATTTAGCTTGGAATAAGTGTCCCGTAACCACAGTCGTATTTTGCCTTTATTAACTTGTATTACATGAACTTTCCACCAGGGTTGTTATAGAACCCTCCTACTTCGGGAACATCATCCTCAATATTAAACCACACCAAGACCTCAATAAAACCATTGAAAAGAAAACATACTACCTATGGAGCTTTATAACTTAGCTCATTACAATATTTACAATGAAGAACTGCTCAAAAGAAAAACATCATGACAACATGAAAATATAACAACCATACCGCTTATTGGAGCTTTATAACTTATCTCATCATGGTATTTCATCCATATACATATACATATATAAATATCAAAACATCAGCAAATCCTATGCCAAACATAAACCAACATCAAACCAAAATTGCTTTGCCTCAATTGGAAAATAATGAAGGATATAGGGCCCGCATCTGATCAACATCTCCCCTATAGCTTCTTCAAGCCCAAAGTGCTTCCACTACACTTTAACACTTAATGGCTCTGTTAATGAGCATGAGATGTTTCCGTTGCAATATGCACTAAGGCTTCAACGTGAACACTCCTTCTTGCTCCACTTGCAATAAAGACGAATCAATAACATGATCAACATCTTGTATATACTTCTTAATGGAAAACATCCTGGAATTTCATTGTTGGAGACAGTGAAAGTCAATATGCCACTGTTCCAATCCTCTCAGGGATCTCAAAAGACCCACAATAACGTGGTGCCAACTTTCACATGAACCAATCCTCAAAGAGATTTTCTTGGGCTTGATACACAAATACACATGCTCCCCATCATGAAACTCTTTGAACACCCTGTGTTGATCTGCATAACTCTTCTTTCTATCATGTCTTGCATTTAGATTCTTCTTTATAACCTACATTTCTTGCTTCATGTCTGTTAATATGTCTGGTCCAATAAGTACCTTCTTCATTGGATCACTCCAGCTGATGGGAGTGTTATAACTCCTCCCATACAATGCCTCGAAAGGACTCATCCTCAATGATTCCAGATAACCAATGTTGTATGAAAAATCTACCAATGGAAGATACTCCTCCCATTTGCTCTATTGGTGCATCACGTACATCCTCAGCATATCCTCTAAGATCTTATTAACGCTCTCTGTCTAACCATCTGTCTGTGGATGATAATTTGTGGTGAAGTCTAACTCCATACCCAAGCTTGCAAATAGTTCCTTCCAAAACTTGGAAGCGAACTTTGCATCCCTGTCTGACACAATCTTCTTTGGAAACCATGTAGTCTCACTATCTCTCTGATGAACACCTGTGCTACCTCACTAGATGAATATGTAGTATTCACTGGAATGAAGTGCTCAACCTGTCAACCACGACCATAATAGAATCATTTTTCTTTTGTGTCCTCAGAAGAACTATAATGAAATCCATGGAAACGACCTCCCATTTCCATTCCAGAATTTCTATAGGTTGTAGTAGATTGCCTGGATGCTTGCACTCTACATTTACCTACTAACAATCTAAGCATCTAGCGGGAACTCGACCACTTCTTCCTTCAGATTCGGTCAATAATAGAACTTATTTACCACCGTCAATTTCTTCTAATATCCTGGATGACCCGAATATAGTTTCACATGAAACTCCCTCAAGATAAGCTTTTTGAGCTCACTACAATTCGGCACATAGATCATGTCTCAAAACCTCACCAAGCCATCTGTCGTAATACCATAGTCTGCATCCGGATCACATGTACCTGTACTCTGTTGTAACCTATGCATGATCTCTGTGTATTTGTCATCCCGCTGACTTGGCTGCAAAATCCTAACCCATAACTCTTTCCCATAAGAGCTTATCACTGTTATATGATTTACTTGTACCTTCCTACTAAGAGAATCTACAACTCGGTTCTCCTTCCCTTTGATGTATCTGATCTCGAAGTCAAACTCACTAAGGGTGGCCAACCATCTAGCTTGCCTGGCATTTAGATTTGGCTGGTCCATCAAATACCTTACCGCACTATGCTTGCTCATAAATTTAAACCTCCTACCAAGAATATAATGTCTCCACATCTTCAATGCATGTATAATTGCTTCTAGCTCAAGATCTTGCATCGGATAGTTCTTCTCATGCTCATGCAGTTCCTATGACTCATAGCACACTACCTGTCCTTCTTGCATGAGAACTTCACCAAGTCCCCTTTTTCAAGCATTTGTACACACAACAAACTCCTGGTCTGTATCTGCAATCTGTAGCATTGGTGAATGTGTCAACAACTGCTTAAGTTGCTCAAAACAATCTTCACATTCCGCCTTCCATTCAAACTTCTTACCTTTCTGCTACAATGATGTGATATGATATGCAATGCATGAGAAGTTCCTAATGAACCTCCTGTAGTAACCTTCCAATCCCATAAACGATCTCACCTCATCTACATTATTAGGAGCTTCCCATTCCATGAAGGCCCTTATCTTTTCTGGATATACTACTATGCATTCCTTGGACACAACATGTCCTAGGTAGTGTACCTCAGTCTGAAAGAACCTGCACTTGACATCATCATCTTGAATCCTATTGGTTCTTAAAAAAATTATTTATTTCTTACATTTTTCTTAGGAGGTCCATTTTAGACCTCAAAATTCCCCTAATGGTCAGAACCAGAATTAGAGTAATACCTGTGTCCATTACCTCTCCTATCTAGAGTGTGCAACAACCTTCCATATTTGATAGTGTTAGGTATATCTAACCTATGTCTACTATGAGACTTGTTGCCATATTCCCCATTAGCTATGTCCCCATGTCCATCGTTGATCCGATGAGGTCCTTGTTGCTGCAAATCTGACAAACTCTGAAGTAATATTGCATTAACCTCTGCTTGTTTCTCTTGTGCTTGCATGATTTTTTCATTGTCTATGTTGCAACTCCTTATTTATTCCTTCAGGTTTCTCAAGGTGTCTACTAAGTCAAAAGAGTGCTCCACACCATGTTTCCCATCTAATTCATAGGGATATTGTATGTAGTCTACCACCTTATTGGCCATCTGATCTCTTTCCTGTAAGGCATACTATCTCAGCTAAACCAAATCACCATAAATCAACATACCTTAGCATACTCGGGGAGGATACCTTGTCTGCAAGATCATCAAATCAGTATGATGCATGTACAACATAACCATAATAACATATAGACATATATCAATAAGTGCATCAATGCATGACCATCATACTAACTAGGGTGCAATCATCAATGCAAGGCCATATCAATAATGCATGTTATGACCTCATGCATGACAACAACCATTACTTCAATATACAAATTACCTCATGCAACTATCAACCTGCATAAGCAATGCCTAATCAACTACACATATGCATAACCGCATTTAGTCGAGCATAAGCGATCAATTCTTGTAATAAACCTACAAGACTAATGCCTACAATGAAATGATCAAGAATGAAATCCAACGTACAAGGATGTAATCAAGCTACATATAATTGTATAACCAATCTTATACTCATGACGATGCATTCCATAAAATCGACATCAAGTTCCTCGTGATAACCTTACTACTACCATGATCAATATGATGTAGTGCAATAAAGTAAGAGCCACACATGCAATTGTCATGCATGCATGAACAACACACTCACCATATCTCTAGTACCAGATATGACCCAAAGAGAGCATAATCATGCTCTGATACGAATCTATAACACCCCCTCCTAGGTCTACCCAAATGTATCATGCCAAATGAGGTGAACATGAGGAGATATTCCGCTACATTCATATTCGTCCTCCTATGTCACCTTAAGGAAGTGGAATCGATGGAACATCACATACAATCATCCTACATCATCAACAGACCCCTCAGGAGACAAGTCAGCCACTTAGACAACCTGTCCCTGGGTCCCACTGCTATTCTGCAGCTCTTAGCTGTCAATCGCTCTCATGCTATGGACAAGGGAGCAACCAGTAACTCAAAGTCTCTTTCACAGGCCTACCTGCCAGCGACTGTGGTCCAGAATTGCTAGTTCTATTCCAGCAACTCTGGGATTTGAGCCACTTTTCTAGCCCAGAATTCGGACCTCTACCCAAAACTTGTTGTAACTTTAAAAAATCATTAAAAACAAAATAAAAATGTTGATAAATCAAAATCACCCTCAGGACTAGGCCTGAGCATCCTCACCGAGACTGAAATTATATCAAACACTTGGCATCAATGCAACCTATAGGTCTAGGATACAAGACAAAGTATAAATGACTGAAACAACTGATGAAACATCATTATAAGGATCACTCCTTATCCATTGAGCTACTAGATCATCAATTAAGTCTTACATCCATCCATTTAATAGTTACAAGTAAATACATGAAATAACCATGACATAAACTAGTCACATAACCATGCTTATAATCAGCATTAAATAATAGAAGAGATACAATAGACATTAAATCCACATATAAATAAGTGAAAAAGTAAAAGAACTTAGCTTTTATTAATCATAGGGAAATACGACCAGGTTCAGGACTTCCACATACCACCCGACCATAGACATGGCTAAACCAAATCTCTCTTTCACCCAATCACCACCGTGCCATATTCTAAGCATGAATGTGGTATCTCACAGAATAACCAATCCAAGAACAACCAAGGGAATCTAGAGGTCAAACCACCTCCACCTTCACCAAACCATGACCATACAAAAATTGGTGCTCCGATCACACCGAATA
The DNA here is from genome assembly GCA_031772625.1 of Pinus tabuliformis. Classification (NCBI taxonomy): domain Eukaryota; kingdom Viridiplantae; phylum Streptophyta; class Pinopsida; order Pinales; family Pinaceae; genus Pinus; species Pinus tabuliformis. The sequence continues at coordinate 1,473,280,279 of CM062820.1, read as the reverse complement.
GAACTTGGAATGCCTTCTGGAATCAATCACTATCCTTGAGGAATTTTTCATCTCTGGCTTTACCGCAATCCAAACTTGGATCATTAGGCCCTAAACCGAGACTATTCCCTCATGCTTTACTGTGTATCTCGCCAAAACCATTCAAGGTATTCCTAGGCCTTTGGGAATGAACCTTGAGACCACCTCTGCCCCAAATTCTGAAATCTAGCCGGCTATTCCAAAGTTTCAAAACCGAAGTAAACATTTCAACATACCATGGCATCCGGAAAAAGGCTAGGTAAGGCTAAAAACCACTATCATAACCCAGCAAAACCATGCCACCTATAGCAAGAAAATCATACACCAACATGCAAAGCCATGCATGTCCAAGCCAGCTAGGAAATCACACATGCAAAGGGTTACCTGCACGTATTCCTACTAAAGTTGCTTGATCGTATTTTCCTTTCCTTGTTCCTTGCTTGTTTTTCCTTTCCTTGCCTTCCCTTTCCTTTACTCCAAACTAGAGTGCTCCAATAAAACTTTAAGTGACTAAGAGAGTGAGAGAGAGAGAGAATAATGAGAGAGCTCCAAAATTGAACTTGACGAAAAGCCATGAACTAATCCTCAAAAGCCTTTTTATGCATGAGGCCTCTAATTTCTTCATTTCCATTATTTTCATTCAATTTCCTCCTCACATGCAACCTGTCACATTTTACCTTCCCTTTCTCCTAATTTCCTTTATTTTCATAAATAACTGTGCCAAAATGCCTTTTTTCCTTTTAATGCCTTTGCCAATTTCCTTAGCCAAAAACACAAATTCAATGATGCCCACTTGGATATATTTTTCCCAACATTTAGCTTGTAATAAGTGTCCCTTATCCATGGTCTTATTTTTCCTTTATTAACTTTTATTACATGAAATTTCCATCAGCGCTATTATAGAACCCTCCCCCTTGGGTAACACCATCCTTGGTGTTAAACCACACCAAGACCTTAGCAAAGCTGCTAAAAAGCAAGCATATTGCCTATGAATATTTATAACTTAACTCGTTGCAGTATTTACAATGAAGAACCTGCTCAAAAGAAAAAAGCATGACAAGATAACAACCATACCACTTATTGGAGCTTTATAACTTAGCTCATGGTAGTATTTACATCCATATACAAATATCAAATCATCAAAAAATCATATGCCAAACATAAACCAACATCAAAACAAACTTTCTTTGCCTCAATCGACAAACAATGAAGGATATAAGGTTTGCATCTGATCTTCCATCTCCCATGTAGCTTCCTCAAGCCCAAAGTTCTTCCAATGCACTTTAACTTTCTCTATTGCTCTGTTACTGAGCATGAGATGTTTCCGTTACAATATGTATTGAGGCTCCAGCTGAAACACTCCTTCTTGCTCCACCTGCAATACAGACTAATCAATAACATGATGAACATCCTTTATATACTTCTTAAGCAATGAAATATGGAAAACATCATGGACTTTCACTATTGGAGGAAGTGCTAGTATATGTCATTGGTCCAATCCTCTCAAGGATCTCAAAATTCCCGCAATACCGTGGTGCCAACTTGGCATATGAACCAATCCTCAAATAGCTTTTCTTGGGCTTGATTCGCAAATACACATAATCCCCAACCTGAAACTCTTTGAACACCCTGTGATGATCTGCATAACTCTTATGTCTATCTTATGGTACCTTTAGATTCTTCTCTATAACCTACATTTCTTGCTCCATGTCTGTGAACATGTCTAGTCCAATAAGTACCTTATTCACTGGATCACTCCATCTGATGGGAGTGTTACAACTCTCTACCCATACAATGCCTTGAAAGGACTCATCCTCAATGACTCTTGATAACCATTGTTGCATGAAAACTCTACCAATGGAAGATACTCCTCCCATTTCCTCTGTTGGTGCATCACGTACATCCTCAACATATCCTCTAAGATCTTGTTGACCCTATATGTCTCACCATCTATATGTGGATGATAAGTTGTGTTGAAGGCCAACTCCATACCCAAGCCTACAAATATCTCCTTCCAAAACTTTGAAGTGAACTTTGCATCCTTGTTTGACACAATATTCTTTGGAACACCATGTAGTCTCACTATCTCTTTGATGAACACCTGTGCTACCTCACTAGTTGAATATGTAGTCTTCACCAGAATGATTTACCTGTAAAATCCTATCATGTGACTCTATCCCATAAGAGATTATATTTGCTATATGATTTACCTGTACCTTCCCGCTAAGAGAATTTGCAACTCGATTCTCCTTCACTTTGATGTATCTGATATCGAAGTCAAACTCACTAAGGGTGTCCAGTTTTCTAGCTTGCTTGGCCTTTAGATTCAGCTGGTCAAACAAATACCTCAGTCCACTGTGCCCGCTCATCAATGTAAACCTCATGCCAAGAAGATAATGTCTCCACATCTTCAATGCATGTATAATTGTTGCCAGCTAATGATCATGTGTTAGATAGTTCTACTCATGCTCATTTAGTTTCTGTGACTCATAGCACACTACCTGTCCTTCTTGCATGAGAACTCCACCAAATCCCATTTTTCAAGCATTTTTACACACAAAAAACACTTGTTCCAGATCCACAATCTTTAGCATGGGTGCATGTGTCAACAACTGCTTAAGCTGCTCAAAACTATCTTCACATTTGGCCATCGATTCAAGCTTCTTACCTTTATGCTACAATGATGTGATAGGATATGCAATGCATGATAATTTCCTGATGAACCTCCTGTAGTAACCTGCCAATCCCATAAATGATCTCACCTCATCTACATTATTAGGAGCTGCCCATTCCATGATGGCCCTTATCTTTTCTAGATCTACTGCTATGCCTTCTTTGGAGACAACATGTCCTAAGTAGTGTACCTCAGTCTGAAAGAACTTGAACTTGCTAATTGTAGCATACAAATGATTCTCTCTTAGAAATATCAACATTGTTGCTAAATGTTCAACATGTTCCTCCTCATTCTTAGAATATACCAGTATGTCATCAAAGAATGCAATAATAAACTTGTCCAAATAAGGACACAACAAGCTATTAATCAAACACATGAATGTAGCTGGAGCATTAATTAAGCCAAATGGGACAACCACAAAATCATAATGCCCATACTTGGTCCTAAACGTAGTCTTGAAGCTATCCTCTTCCTTGATGCATACCTAATGGTATCTTGATCTCAAGTCGATCTTAGAGAACATTGTTTCTCCCTTTACCTGATCAAATAAATCATCAATCCTCGACAAAGGGTACCTGTTCTTGATCGTTACTTTGTTCAACTGCCTATAATCAATACATAATACGAGAGTACCATCTTTCTTCTTTACGAACAACACTGGTGCACCCCAATGTGATACACTGGGTCTGATATATCCTTTGTCTAAAATTTCCTTTAGCTGCAACTTCAACTCTACCAACTCAGGTGTGCTCATCCTGTAAGGTGTTTTCGATGCTAGAGAATCCCCTAGAACTAACTCAATAGAAAAGTCTACCTCCCTGTGAGGTGGAAACTCTATAATATCCTCAAGGAATAAATCCTGAAACTGCTGCAAAACTGGGTACCTACTTAACACCTCTGCATCCTCAACCTCCTTACCCTTGTCATAGCAAATTCGTACTGCAAACATCACACAACCATTTTTGCAACGATGCTTAGCATGCATTTTGGTAACCATCCTCACTGATGTAGGATTCTTCTTTCCTTGTAAGGTCCTCTTTTCCCCACTATCATCCACACACTCAATGGCCTTGTTAAAGCAATCCAATTTGGTTCTATGAAGGTATAACCAATCCATACCCAAAAGTATACTATACGATCCCAATGACAATACATTCAAAAGTGCTAATGTAGGCTTGGCATTTAACTCAAATGCATAAGCTCTTACTTAATGATGAACTCGCTTCTTCATACCTATAGCAACCTGTACCAACTAAGATTTTGCATGCAGTTATTTTCTCAAACCAAACTTATCCACCAGGTCAAAATTAAGATAACTATAGTTAGATCGAGGATCAATTAGAATAGAAACAATTTGATCACAAAGTTTACTGTCCATCTCAATGATCGATGCCTGATGATCCACCTACCTATTTTTCATAGCATCATAAATCTGAGGAATGTTATAACCAACATCACCAATTGTATTCCCCTCCTAAGCATGTAGATCTAGGGTCTACCACCACTCTGATACTGCAAATAATCCCTCTTATGATGATCCTTACCACATATCCAGCATTGCAATTGTTCCTTACTGTTTGGTCAATTTAGTGTGTCCTAAATTGCTACATTAATTATCAATCCGGGAGTCTTAAACTGATGAAGTGTGGCACTCTATATGTGCAAGATAGCCTCTTTCCTATATTTTTATCATTTTTTCAATTTTTTATTTTGTTTTGGGGGTTTTTATCTTTGTTTATATCCTAATGTGAATGGCTATTCCTGGGTCTTTAGAAGGCAAGCATGGATATGGATTTTAGGCAATTATGTCCTCTATAATGGTTTCCAGCACTTAACACTTCAGAAGATCTTAGAATGTACTAGTGATGACAGTAATGCTTGAACAAGAATGAAATATGTGCTGCTATCTAAAACAAATAAGTAATGAACTACTGATCATGAAACTATCATCTCTGTTGCTGTCTAAATACAGAAAATCAATTTAAGCTATTGCACTCAAAGAAATAAAAAATTGCAAGGAAAGTAAAACTAAAATCAAATTACATCATTCATAGTTCGATCTCTCGCCAGTTAGTCTAGCTATGGCTTTCGGAGATAATCGTCAATAACATGAGCAATCTGATATCTAATTGCAGAAAAGTAAAACTAAAATCAAATCACAACATTCATAATCTGATCCCTCGCCAGTTAGTCTAGCTATGGATTTCGGAGGTAACCGTCAATGATATGAGCAATTTAATATTTAAGCTAACTAAAAAAGCAAGTAAACAAAATTGAAATCAACAAAACAGAACTGGAATTAAAAACTAGGAAAAACAAAGTCAGCAGAGAATTAATCCCATGTCTTTAGTCATTATGAAAATTATATGCAGATGCCCGGGCTGCCTACTCTATCCTGAAACATACATGCACTGATTAGTATTATACAAAGCTGTAAAATCATGAACAAAAGTGGAATGTTAATACCATGACAATTGAAATATACATAGGTGGAATATATGCAATGGAAATAAGGGAACAATGCATGAAACTCTACAAAACAATGAAAATGAAACCTCAGCGTACATGGGCCCTCTGCACAGCCTCGGTCAATAGGCTATCAATCCAAGATTATGTTCACGCAATCATGTAGAAACAGAGTCTTCTCATATATTTCAAAACATAGTTACAACAATAAAACTAGTCTCACGGCACATCAAACTTGAACAGCAAAATTACATTAACAAAAGACTAAGACTATGCATTATAGAAACACGTTATTTATAACAAAGTTTACATAACTGTTTTCTTGTAGAACTACGCGAACAAGAGACACGTAAAGGACAACGTCCATGTATTTAGCGTAATAGTTGCCGAGAATATTAAATCTATCAACTATGGATGTTAGATTCGCGTCATGGGTCAGTCTACAGGTGGCAATAGATCCCAGAGATTTAGGAATGGCCACACATCCTTTAGAATCTTTCACGTGTTGGAAAATAGAGTTTGGCTGCCGTAGGACTCTTACGTTGGACCATCGTTGACCACAGCTTCCCCTGATGAATTCAACTAAACCAATAGGACCTGATCCATGTCCAGGTCATTTCTAACTTGCCCATGTGGCTTGTTTTTCCTGGTGACACCTACAACATAGAGTTTAACAAAAACAACTGCGGAAAGTGACTGGATTCTGTAGCTAATGAGTAAAATCTAGTTCAAACAACAAACACAAAAACATAGTCAGAAAACCACTTAAATGCTCTTTTAAAATCAATATGCAATGATATCTGATAGCTTATGGAGTGCTGGTGAGGAGAAAAAGTCTAGGAAAATGTGTAGGAGAGGTGTAATTTCAAAGCTCTACACTTACCACTGCCTCTAGCCTGTTGCTCTCCATGTCCCTTCTCAAATGTATTGAATCTCTTGTAAGGAACTTCATTATCTTTCTCACTTGCAGCATGAGGACTTCCTCTCTTTGGTGGCCATTCCTTTAGCTTTTCCATTTCTTTTCAAGTCATGTTTAGGCTCAATTTGTGCTTCGACTACTCATAACAATGCTTCAACTTCTAGATGGATTCCTCCAATTATCTAGTCTCATCAAACTCGATCTAGTCTCTGTATGCTACTAGAAATACACTAATGAATCTCTAAACATTTTCCTTCTCCTCTCTGAGGTAAGGGACATATCTCAACAAATCCAAAAATCTTCTAGTATACTGCCCATTTGTCATAGAACCCATCTGCAACTCATAAAATGCCTTATCTTTGTCATCCTAATACCTCTCAGACAAGTACTTTTACTTGAAGAGCCTTTCAAACACATGCCAAGTCAAATCATCCATATGTATGTCCTTGACATTCTTCACGACTTCCTGCCAAATATCGGCTTCACCTTTGAGACTAAAAAGGGTTATCCTTGCTTTCATGTTTTTTGAGTAATCATGCAAACTAAATAATTCCCTCATACCAAGCAACCAAACCTCCACATCTTTTGATTTCTTCATCTCTCCATCAAAGGTATGTGACTTTTCCTTCTTGAACTCATTTGGAAAGTAACCCCTATCATTCCTCCTATACAGATGATAATGATGACGATCGTGATGTCTGTTATAACCAGAACTAGAGCAATACATGTGTCCAGTACCTCTCCTATCTGGAGTGTCCAAAAACCTGCCATCTCTGATAGTGTCAAGTCTATCTAACCTATGTCTACTATGAGGCCTTCTACCATATGCCCCATTAGTTTTTTCCTCATGTCCATGGCTGATCCGATGAGTTCCCTATTGCTACAAATCTGACAAACTCTGAAGTATTATCACATTCACCTCTACTTGTTTCTCTTGTGCTTGCATGATTTTTTCATTGTCTACTTTGCAACTCCTTATTTCTTCCCTCAGGATTCTCACAGTGTCTGTTAAGTCAGAAGAGTGCCCCACACCACGCTTCCCATTTGATTCATAGGGATATTCTATGTATTCTACCATCTTTCTGGCCATATGATCTCTTTCCTAGGCATACTATGTCAGCTCTCAGGGAGGATACCTTGTCTGCAAGATCATCAAATCATCATGATGCATGTACAAGACAACCATAATAAAATATAGACATATATCAATAAGTGCATCAACGCATGGCCATCATACTAACTAGGGTGCAGTCATCAATGCAAGGCCATATCAATAATGCATGCTATGACCTCATGCATGAAAACAACCATTACTCCAGTATACATATTGCCTCATGTACCTATCAACCTGGATAAGCAATGCCTAATCAACTACACATACGCATAACCACATGTAGTCAAGCATAAGCGATCAATTCTTGTAATCAACCTACAAGAATGATGCATGCAATCAAATAACCGAGAATGAAACCTAACGTATAAAGATGTAATCAAGCAACATATAATTGTATAACCAGTCATATACTCTTGATGATGCATTCCATAAAATCGACATCAAGTTCCTCATGATAAACTTACTACTACCATGATCAATATGATGCAGTGCCACAAGCACATGGAACGCAAGTGTAAGAGGCACACACACAATTGACATGCATGCATGACCAACAAATTCACCATATCTCTGGCACTATATATAACCCAAAGAGAGCATAACCATGCTTTGATACCAACCTGTAAAAACCCCTTCCAGGTCTACCCAAAGGTACCATTCCGATTGGGGTAAACATGAGGAGAGATGCCACTACAACCAAATTTGACCTGCTATGTCACCTTAAGGAAGTGGAATCGATGGAACATCACATACAGTCATCCAACATCATCAACAGACCCCTTAGGAGGCAAGTCAGCCACTCAGACAGCCTGTCCCTAGGTCCCACTACTATTATGCAACTCTTAGCCTTCAATCGCTCTCATGCTATGGGAAAGGGAGCAACTAGCAACTCAAAGTTGCTCTCACAGGCCTGCCTGCCAATGATTGTGGTCCATACTTTCCAGTTCTGTTCCAGTGACTCCAGGATCTAAGCCACGTTTCTAGCCTAGAATCTTGGCCTCTACCCAGAACTTCTTGTAACTTTCAGAACTCATTAAAGACACAATAACAATGTTAATAAATCAAAATCACCCTCTATACTAGGCCTGAGCATCCCCAACTGGTACTAACATTATGTCAAACACTTGGAATAAATACAACCTACAGGTCTAGGATACAAGACAGAGTATAAAAGACTGAAACAACTTATGAAACATCATAATAAGGACCACCTCCTTCTCCATTGAGCTACTAGATCATCAATTAGGTCTTGCATCCATCCATTTAACAGTTACAAGTAAATACATGAAATAGCCATGACATAAACTAGTCACAACCATGGTTATAACCAGAATTAAACCATGAAAATAGCAAAGATAGGAAAGACATTAAATCCACATATAAATTAGTGCAAAAGTTAGAGTACTCAGCTTTTATTAATCATATGAAAATCCGACCAGGTTCGAGACTTCCACGTACCACTTGACCACAGACATGGTTGAACCAAATCTCTCTTTCATCCAGTCACCCCCATGCCATATTCCAAGCACAAATCTGGGATATCATAGGCCAACCAATCCAAGAAAAACCAAGGCAAACCAGAGGTTAAACCACCTCCATCCTCACTAAACTGTGATCACACCAAAACAAATACTCCGATCACAGCTGAACAGAACTTGGAATGTCATCTGGAATCCATCACTATCCTTGAGAAATTTTCTTTCTCCTTGTCTCTCCAACTTTACCACAATCCAAACCCAAATCACAAGGCCGTAAACCAAGACTGATCCCTTAGCCGTTATCATGTATCCCACCAAAATTAGTGAAGGGATTCCTAGGCCTTTGGGAATGAACCTTCAGACCACCTTCGCCCTAGATTCCTAAATCCATCCAGCAATTCCAAATTTCCAAAAGCAGATTAAACATCCCAACATACCATTTCATCCTAAAAAAGGATAGGCTAGGCTGAAAACCATTGTCATAAGCTGACAAAACCATTCCACCGACAGCAACAGAACCATACACCAACATGCAAAGCCATGCATGTCCAAACCAGCTAGGAAATTACACACGCAAAAGGTTACATGCAACTATTATTACTGAAGTTGCTTGATCCTGCTTTCCTTTCCTTGTTCCTTGATTTATTTTCCTTTCCTTTCCTTGCCTTCCCTTTCCTTTTATCCAAACTAGAGTGCTCCAAGAAAACTCTAAGTGACCAAGAGAGAGAGAGAGAGAGAGAGAGAGAGAGAGAGAGGATAAGGAGAGAGCTCCAAACTTGAACTTGACAAAAGACATGAATTGATCCTTAGAAGCCTTTTTATGCATGAGGCCTTTAATTTATTCATTTCCCATTATTTTCTTTCAATTTCCTCATCACATGTAACCTATGACCTTTTACCTTCCTTTTCTCCTAATTTCCTTTATTTTCATAAATAAATGTGCGAAAATGCCTTTTTTCCTTTTAATGCCTTTACCTTAGCCTTTTCCAATTTACTTAGCCACAAACACACATCCAATGGTGCTCACTTGGATATATTTTCCCAACATTCAACTTGGAACAAGTTTCCCTTAACCATGGTCTTATTTTTCCTTTTTTAAGTTTTATTACATGAACTTTCCACCAGGGCTATTATAGAACTCCCCCCCTTGGGGAACACAATCTTCAATGTTAAACCACACCAAGACCCCATCAAATTTGCTGAAAAGAAAACATATTGCCCATGGAGCTTTATAACTTAGCTTGTTTCAGTATTTACAATAAAGAACCTTCTCAAAAGAAAAACATAATGATAACATGACAAGATAACAACCATACTGCTTTTTGTAGCTTTATAAGTTAGCTCATGGTGGTATTTACATCCATATACATATACATATAAAAATATCAAAACATCAGTAAATCATATGCCAAACATAAACCAACATCAAACCAAAACTTCTTTGCCTCAACCCGAAACAATGAAGGATATGTACAAATTTTGAATAATAAACACTTATTCACAGAGATTATCCTGATTATACACTATTTCAGAATACATGCATAATACATAACCTCCTCTATGTTGATCATCAATTTAGCAGCATCAAAAACCATGAAACATCAATCGCATGCACACATTAACATAGTATGTAACCTGGGGAAAGCATATAGCTGAAAACCCCACACTATCTGTATATTATAATGATTGAGAACATGTAACAATACATATTACAATACTCCTCACAAGTATCCAGCACTATCTCCACCCGTTACACACAAAACTAGCTCAGATCCGAACAAGTCAAAGGTTCAAATCTCCTCCGTTGCTTTACCTGCCTCCACTGCACAATCCAAAGTGAAAATCATGTGAGCACAAGCTACAATTGCCTTGATATTGGCCCACACTGTGCAATCCTCATTGGCATTACTCAATCCATGCATGTGCAAATCTCATGCACAACTGATAGTCACAACTCACCCTTTCACTTACCTCTAACACCTGTCTCTGTTGAATTGTCCATGCACTGAGTTAACTGATGTATTCTTTAGTTTCTTTATGAGTTAATAATTAGTGAATTAATTAACAATCAATTCACACAACTCATCACTAGTGTATTCTTTAGTTAGACTAAATACAACTAGTTCAACTAAGTCAAATTGAACACAACTCCATCAACTCCACATCCAACTCCACATAACTCACATGCATGAGTTCTAACTGAAGTCCTCCATGCAATAGCTCAACTAACACATAATAAGCCACGTGATTCCATTTTTCAGCTGCATGTGCCACATCTGTAGCTCGAACTGAAGTGCTCCAAGAGAATAAGATAATGTTTAGAGTCCAAATATTACTAAGGGCTAATAATATTTGATTGTTTTTATTTTTAGCCTGGCAGTCTAAAAATAAACTCTGATCACTCTGCTGTGAACCAAAAATAGAAGTCCATATATTTTTCCCAACATGACCAATCATCCATAAACAACATCCTGCAACTCATAGACCATGATCCATATGTCTAAAAATAGACATAGTCTAAAAATATAGACTTTGCGCCAAAAATAGCCTGCGGGCCCACTTAGTGAAGGTGACTCCTTTCCACTAAGCTCCATCATCTTGTTGCATTTTCAACAGGATATAGGGCCCACATCTGATCCTCCATCTCCCATGTAGCTTCTTCAGGCCCAAAGTGCTTCCACTGCACTTTAACTTGCTCTACGGCTCTGTTCCTGAGCATGAGATGTTTACGCTGCAATATGAATTGAGGCTCTAGCTGGAACTCTCCTTCTTGCTCCACCTGCAATATAGACCAATCAATAACAGGATCAAAATCCTTTATATACTTCTTAAGCAATAAAATATGGAAAACATCATGGACTTTCACTCTTGGAGGCAATGCAAGTCGATATGCCACTAGTCCAATCCTCTCAAGGATATCAAAAGGCCTGTAATACCATGGTGCCAACTTGGCACATGAACCAATCCTTAAAGAGCTATTCTTGGTCTTGATGTGCAAATACAAATTCTCCCCAACCTAAAACTCTTTGAACACCTTGTGTTGATCTGCATAACTCTTTTGTCTATCCTATCTTTCCTTTAGATTCTTTTTTATAACCTACATTTCCTGCTCCATGTCCATCAACATGTCTAGTCCAACAAGTACCCTTTTCATTGGATGACTCCAGCTAATGGGAGTGTTACAACTCTGCCCATACAATGCCTCGAAAGGAATCATCCCCAATGACTCCTGATAACCATTATTCTAAGAAAACTCTACCAATTGAAGATACTCTGCCCATTTCCTCTACTAGTGCATCACGTACATCCTTAGCACATCCTATAATATCATGTTGACCCTCTCTATCTGACCATATGTTTGTGGATGATAAGTTGCATTGAAGGCCAACTCTATACCTAAGCCTGAAAATAGCTCCTTCCAAAACGTGGAAGTGAACTTTGCATCCTTGTACGACACAATCTTCTTTGGAACACCATCTAGTCTCAATATATCTCTGATGAACACTTGTTCTACCTCACTAGCTGAATATGTAGTCTTCACCAAAATTAAGTGAGCTACCTTGCCATGACCATAATAGAATCATGTTTCTTTACTGTCCTGAGAAGACTTGTAATGAAATCCATGGAAATGACATCCCATTTCCATTATAGAATCGTTATAGGTTGTAGTAGACCACCTCGATGCTTGCACTCAACCTTTAACTACTGACAATCTAAGCATCTAGCGACAAACTCAACCTCTTCTTTCTTTAGATTCAGCCAATAATAAAACTTTTTTACCATCGTCAATGTCTTCTAGTATCCTAGATGACTTGAATACGGTTTCACATGAAACTCCCTTAAGATAAGCTTCTTGAGATCACTGCAATTCAACACACAGATCATGTCTCGAAACCTCACCAAGCCATATGTCATGAGATGATAGTCGACATCCTAATCACCTGTACCTATACTATGTTTTAACTTGTGTATGATATCCATGTATTTTTCATCCCACTGACTTGCCTGCAAAATCCTATCCCATAACTCTATCCCATAATATCTTATAGCTTCTATATGATTTACCTGTACTTTGTGTTGGGTGTGGAGTGTGATTATCTTCTGTATTCAAAGGTATCACCGCATTGGACCCTAGCTCGTAATGGGTGGCAAAGCCGCCTGTAAAATTGCCTTGTAAAATGTTGTAATTTCGTAGTCAATCTAGGTTGTTCATTAGGCGGAGATATGATGGTAGAAGTTATGTTTAATTTAGGTTTTTTTTTCCCTAGAAGGCAACCTCTCGCTATATATGAGGGAATTGTATTGCATCTGTGTATATCTGCATTGTGAGTGAAAAAGAGAGAGGATATTGTGTGAGAGCGAAGAGGGAACTACAACGGATCTGTTGTAGGTTGTATCTCTTCAGTTTGTTGGATAATATAAAAGGAAGGAATGGATGTTTCTCTGTGGACGTAGCCCAAAATAGGTGAACTACATATTTCTGTGTCTCTCTTGTTTTATGTGTTTTCTATGTTTGTATTTTTGCAATATATTTTATGTGTTCTGTTGTTATGTAATATATAATTTTCTAACACCTTCTTGCTAAGAGAATATGCAACCCAATAATCCTTCCCTTTTATGTATATGATCTCGAAGTCAAACTCACTAAGGGTGGCCAACCATCTAGCTTGATTGGAATTTAGATTTGGCTGGTCAAACAAATACCTCAGCCCACTGTGCTCACTCATCAATGTAAACCTCCTGCCCAAAAGATAATGTCTCCACATCTTCAATGCATGTATAATTGTTGCTAACTCAAGATCATGCTTTGGATAGTTCTTCTCATGCTCATTCAATTCTCGTGACTCATATCACACTACCTGTCCTTCTATCATGAGAAGTCCACCAGGTCCCCTTTTGCAAGCCTTTGTACACACAACAAATTCTTGTTCCGATCCACAATCTTTAGCACTCGTGCATGTGTCAAAAATTGCTTAAACTGCTCAAAACTATCTTCACATTCCATCATCCATTAAAACTTCTTACCTTTCCACTGCATTGATGTCATAGGATATGCAATGCGTGAGAAGTTCATAATGAACCTCCCGCCATAACTTCCAATCCCATAAATGATCTCACGTCATCTACATTCTTAGGAGCTACCCATTCCATGATGGCCCTTATCTACAATCTATAATCTGTATGATGGCCCTCATTTACAATCTGACATTAACATCTTTCTTCCTTATGAACAACATTGGTGCACCCCACGATGATACATTGGGCCTGATGTATCCTTTGTCCAACATTTCCCTTAGCTACAACTTCAACTCTACCAACTTAGGTGTGCTCATCATGTAAGGTGCTTTCGATGTTGGAGCTGCCTCTACCACTAACTCAATAGAAAATTCTACCTCCCTCTAAGGTGGAAACTCTGTAATGTCCTCAGGAAGTGCATCCTAAAACTTCTGCAAAACTGGGTACCTACTTAACACCTCTGCATCCTCAACCTCCTTACCCTTTTCACTAGAAATTTATATTGCAAACATCACATAACCTTTTTTGCAACTACGGTTAGCCTGCATAGCGGTAATCATCCTCAATGATGTAGGCTTCTTCTTTCCATGCAAGGTCCTCTTTTCCCAACTATCATCCACACACTCAATGACCTTGTCGAAGAAATCCACTTTGGTTATGTGAAGACCAATCCATACCCAAAATCATACTATACGATCGTCATAATACCTCTCAGACATTACTTCTTCTTGAAGAGCCTTTCAAACGCATGCCAAGTCAAATCATCCTCATGTATGTCCTTGACATTCTTCATGTCTTCCCACCAAATATTTGCTTTACCTTAGAGACTGAAAAGGGTTATCCTTGCTTTCATGTTTTATGAGTAATCGTGCAATCTAAAAAATTTCCTCAAGCCACACAACCAAGCCTGTGCATCTTGCGATTTCTTCATCTCTCCATCAAAGGTAGGTGGCTTTTCCTTCTTGAACTCATCTGGAAAGTACCCCCTATAATTCCTCTTGTACAGACGATAATGATGACGATCGTGATGTCTGTCAGAACCAGAACTAGAGTAATACATGTGTCTAGTACCTATCCCATATGAAGTATCCAACAACCTGCCATCTTTGATAATGCCAGATCTATCTAACCTGTGTCTACTATGAGAACTGCTTCCATATCCCCCAGTAGTTCTATCCTCATGTCTGTTATCACAAAATCAAGCACTGAAGGGCTGCTGATCAGGTAGACTCTGTGTAACTGTTTCAGACCAATCTTTTGACTAAGGATTAGCCTCCCTAGCCTGAGAGGGCTCTCTCAAAAGGTTATTGATTTTGAATATTGATAAGATGGCTAACTCTTGTAAGGTGAATTTAACAAACATGCTGGCTGGACAGACATTACAAAGACTTCCATTGGGCTTATGGAGTTAATCACACTTCAGTAAACTATAACACTACTCATACATAGAAGTCAGGGCATGTGATGTTTAAATACTCAAAACACATCTCATAGAAAACCTCAGCTTACAAATACACACAGGAAATCAGAGCAGCATAAGTGAATTCTGAGTGATTGTGTATTTATACAACTGTAAAAACTTTAAGGATAAAGCAAAACCACATATCTTGAGCATTGAAACACTGTATGAATCCTGAGAAGAAAAGCAGCAAATTGTATTACTGAAACTGAGTTTATACACAAGCCAAAACAATACTCTGTTTTCTCAAATATCCAACCCTCATTACATAGATGATTCAGCTATATATAGAAACATAACTCTAACTACTTGGAGCTTCCTCCTCCAGCATGAGGGGAGCTCGATGACTGCCACTAATGACACCTATCTGCTTTGCAACAAACTATTTAATACAATAACCACTAACTGAAGTTCTAAAGAGTTCTAATTTAATTATAACTCTAACTCTATCTCCTTCGTAGAATGATTCCTCCTTGCAGCTTTGACACCTGGTTTCCTTTTCGTTTGGCTGAGATGGCATGAGATGAGCAGTTAATGCCCCATGTTGGCTTTGGATACTGAAGGCTTTAATCTGCTCCGTGTTGGCTGAGAATATCCCTTACTTTTCGGTTTTGGTCCCCCATCACTTCGAATATGCAGCAGCATGTACTTTAAGTCTCTTTAATAACCCAAAAACAATAGAACACCACCATGTTTCCTGATGAGTTGGAGGCTTCGTTAATGGACAGGTGTGCAAGCCAAAATTCCATGTAGGCAATTCATTCAACACCCTATGACCGGCAATAAAGTGGCTTTATAACCGAAAAATTTACACTAAGGTTAACACATTTCACCTTTTTGAAGGCACACCTGTCTTGATCAGAATGGCTGGGATGTCTTCATTTGATCTTTTACATAACCTTTAGGTGTTCCCTTTTGAAAATTCCCGCACATATTACCAAACTGTTTATTTGCTTTAAAAACGCCACCTACAGCAGTTTCGTAGCGCGCTACGAAACTGCTGAATTTGTTAAAACAGCTTGTATTTGCCCTGAGGTATTTACTGCTTATACCTTTAATTGCTAAAACTCCTTTACATATGGCAGGGATCTAGATGTCCTCAAAATAATGAAACTAAGCAAAATTTTACAAAACTTAGAACAACACCTTTCTTTGAACAACAACTTCATTTATCAGCTAATTGGTCTAGCTGGGCTTTTAAGTCTTCAACCTTCTTCCACTGACCTAGCTGTGCTTCCAAGTCTTCAATCCTCTTCTTCATAGCTTTGTTTTCGGCTCTTAAACATATATTTATCTTTCTGATGAATTTAGCCTGTTTGAGAGCTGGAACTGTCCATGTGTAAACATCAGCTACTGAATCCACCTGGCTTACTAGGTTTTTACTTCCTTTCAATACAGCTTTTCGATAATTTGCATACCTGACTGCAAACTCCCTAGTGGCATTCTTCACCTTAGAAATTTCATTTTTTACTGCTTCTAACTGGTTCCTTATGGCTATAATATTACCTCCTTGGGAAATGATGACTGTTCTATTTGTGCCTTTTTGCTTGATTTTCTCTGCCTCCTCTGTTCTGGGCAATTCCTCAGCTACCTCTGTTCTAGGAAGTTTCTCGGCTTCCCTTACTTGCTTTCTTGTAACAGGTCTTCTTGGTTTGAAGATGAATTCATCACCTGGTTCATCAAACCTCAGTCTTTTTGAAACGCTAGATTTCTTGGTGCTTTCCGATGATGACTGTGTCAAATCAATGTGCACTGGTTCAATGTGCACCAGTTCAATTTGCTCAAACTCAATGGCCTCCAACAAATCACTCGGGCTGGCCTTAGATATCGGGCTTTCCTCAACAGCCAATGCTTTGCCTTTTTCTTTGCTTATTTGACTCCTTGTCCTCACTCTTGACACTGTTTCAGATCCACTTGGTCCAAGCACAGTATTCTTATGCTGAGCTTATTTTTTTGCTGATGGCTGAGGTTGTTCTTTAATGATCAGTGGCTTCACTGATTTTCTTAACTGTGACTTGACCTTATTTTTATCTTTTTCCTCCTTTTGAAGCTCAGCTATCGTGGGTTCTTCAACTGATTGTTCTTTTTCTCTAACTGGCTGTGGAGTAAGACTTGTTTTACTTTGGAAACCCGCCATGAAAATGAACGAGTTCCAGTCTCTACCTATTTTCTGAAGACCATCCAAAACTAACAATTTAACCAAACCATGGTGAAATAAAGATGTTTCACAATCTTCTTTTCTTAATTGCACTTTGTCACACATTTTGCTCAGACTGCGAAACAAGTAAAAGGGAATGTCTATGGATGCTTTACCAGTAAAATGTAACAGCAACTTGAAGTGATAAGAGTAGACCTTATTGTATCTTCCCTCACAGGTCAAATACTTCTGAATACAAGTGAGAAGAAGGGCATAGTGCTCCTTAACATAGTTTCTAGGCACTGCTTTTGTTAGGTCTTCATTCACATATGCCTCTTTTAAAAACTCTTTGCAGGGGTTCATATCAAACTTAAAATTCTTAAACCATTCTTGCCCCCCTCTTGGGATCTCAGTTACAGCAGCTATTGCCTCCGGAGACACTTGAACTTCTAACATAGCTATTTTAGAATTCAAACCGGTGAAGTTTAAAGCAAAATCTTTTGTTACCTGAGCATGGCCACCTTGCAGCTTCTTACAGAAATTCCAACACCCAACATCTTTGAATTCCTTCTTCACGCCTTCATCTCTTAATGCGAGGTCTAAACCTTCAGGTTCTGTTCTCTAACATCTTCCAGATCTATGTTCTCTCCTCTCCATTTTGCCTTTGAAATCTTCGCACAGACAATGACCAACAGCTTCAACTAAAATGGTGATTCAATTCTCTTTAACTCGTCCTCGCTTGTAATCAGGCTCTTTTGGAAACAGGCTCGCTTGAAAACTCAATTACATCATCACACAGGCTGGTCACTTATGCATCATTTACGATGATCATAAAGATCCATGCACGGTAAAACCCATTTGAATCATATTTATGTGCATGTCTACAAATATATTGGTGGAGTGATGGTTAATGAGCGTTTGGGAGGTACGCAAACTGACATGAGAGGATGGAAGTGGTGACTCATCAACAGACTTGACCCTTTGAGAAATATTCGCTGCAAAACGCACGAATCTGCGATTTCGCAGCGCGGTTAGTTTTGAATTGTCATAATGCGCTGCGAAACGGCTTGATGATGACGCGCTGCAGAATGGCTAAACAATGATTACGTTGCAAAACTGACCAATAAGAGACTGCGCTGCGAAATTACAGAAAGGATCGGTGACATGGATAAGACAAGACATGGCTTATGAAACCATGATGGTGGAGGATGACCAATAGGATTAGAGTACAATTTACATCAAACACCTTTAAAGCTCCAACCCTAAGTAAGAAACATAGAACAAAAACAATTTGACACCAACTTTTGACATTGAACTTGGACAAAGGATTATATACAAATGTTTATAGTTCTAAGTGATAACAATGTCCATGGCTAATTTGATGAGGTCCCTGTCGCTACAAATCTGAAAAACTCGTAAGTAATACCGCATTCACCTCTGATTGTTTTTCTTGTTCTTGCATGATTTTGTCATTGTATGCTTTGAAACTCCTTATTTCTTCCTTAAGGCTCCTCAAGGTGTCTGCAAAGTCAGAAGAGTTCTCCACATCACGATTCCCATTTGATTCATAGGGTCATTCAATGTAGTCTACCACCTTGCTGGCCATCTGATCTCTGTCAGGCGGAAAGAGTCGATTGTGCGGACACAACCAACCTCCCTAGGAGCCTAAGACTCTCTAGTGACAAACAAGACAAACAAGAGCAATCCTTCTCTAAACATGCATTTACTATATGGGAAATCAAGTGTTTAGATCCTACCTGTAATCCAACGCTGTTGTAGCAGTCCAGCTCCTCTGATCCGGATGAGCTCCTCCTTCACTTTGAAACCTGCATACACTAACAATCAAACGATTAAATAGCACTTGATAATCTCATAGAATAAAACATATTTAACACATAGACCAAGGAGTACATGAAACAACTCATAAATAACAAGTTATTGAGAAGAATGGACTCATTTGCATTAATAGGTAACAAAAGGAACAAATACAACCTGAGCCTTGGTGTTGTGCAAGTCCCTCCCAGGGTCCATCAAGAGTTCTCCTTTACTTTGACAAAGCTCACCCACTTCCAAATAGAACAAGCAAAGATGGCAATCTCTCCTCACAAGCTTCTAAATGGGAGTCCTAATTCCTGCAGCATTTACCCTTAGAAATGTATAGCTTTTCACCCTCCCCTCCTTCTGGCCCAATGCCTGTATTTATAGTGCTCAAGAGGAGGTTAATCAGGTCCACCATCAATGGGATAATCCCCTCTTTGGATGGGATAGCTCCCCTATTGATGGGATAAGTTCCTCTTTGGTAGGAGTGCATGAACCATCTGGAGGCGCTCAATACACGTCGAACAACCTTCTAGAATGCTCTAGAAATGACCACAAGTGACTTTTTAAAGATGAAACTTGCGCATTTTAACCTTTTCATGGGGACGCACCTGCACCTTTACATACAGAGCGTCCAAAGACGCAGTTTTTGTGAACATTGGGTGCGTCCCCGCAGGTAAGGTTGAGAGAACCTGCGTCCCCAGAGATAAATACATTTAGAAAGACTTTCTCTCTTTTTTTGGAGTTTGACATGGAGAGCAGAGGCATAAGACTTGCCTAAGAGGGTAGCATGACTGTTGATTGAGCCATACTAACTGTAAATAGTCATGGTGACATTTTTTAGTGTAACAGATTGCCCCCTAAAGTGCGAAGCCTGAAATAGATTAGGGTTTTGTATTATCTAGGAAGGGTGAAGCGCTTTATCATTTCAAGGATTATCTCGTGGAGAGCCTGGTCAGAACCTACAATTTTCAACACAAAATACATGTATAAGATTATATCATCACTGAGGTAGGCATTCCCATACTCAGATTAAAACTTTAACTAACAGACTAACTACTCTGATACAGGAATGATCTTGCAGTACATCATAATCATAGACTTTTGTAGACACAGTATGGGCGCAACCATCTGTTTATGATTAGTCTACTTAGATAATGAATACAAAACTCCTCGCAGCCTGGATGGTGGAAACTAGATCCAGGGTCTTCATTTCTACTTCCCGAATTGGTACGATTCTAGCGATGCGAATAAATGAGTTGATGTCGAACATGGTAGAAACCACTTGATTACCAGTCGATGATGTAAACTGTTAACAAGCGTGAGAGAGACCACCAGTAATGTCAATGGTTCTCAAAGTACCCAGTACAATCTATGAGATGTGAATGAATGAATTGATGTCGAACATTTCACGGAATCCTTTGATCGAAAGTCAATGATGTAAACTGACGTCAAAGGCGAGAAACCTACCATTGATGCATGCAGACTTCAAGGTACTGACGATTTCTAAGTCATCTCTCTAGATAATATGCTGATGTCGATAGAAAGCGACCCGTTGCAGGCAAGCCCACAACACGAAATCATTTGTTCAAGTTGAAGAAATGTTGTTGTAAGGACTGACTCAGGGATGGTCAAATGGATGACAAGTATTTTGCAGATGAAAGTTTTGCTTGCAGACCTCTTGAACACATAACGACACGACAGATGGCTTGGTGCTGAATAACTCAAAGTTAATCCCCGGAACCCGACTGAAGACTTTCAAAGTGGTTTGATCAACTGTGAGGTAAGGATTTCCCAACCCAGGTGAATGAAAAAGTGTCGTGTTCAAGAGTGGTAATAAAGTTTCTTCTGAGACAAAAGGTAACAAATAGGCTCATTCTTCTCTCTTTTCCCCCACCATTTCTGGCAAGTACCTCTTTATTTTTAACAAGCTTGAGGAGGATAACATATGCTTGATTATAAGCTCATCCTTCGGATGGGTCCAACCTAGTTTTGATTCGAACCCTAGGAAGGAGTGGTTCGTTCCTGTTTGTAATTGAACAGGTCCTTTACTGTGAGATGTTTAACGAGCCCAGTATAGGAGAAACTCGGCGTTTTTCAATTTTAGAGAGTCTGAAAAACTTAAGAAGACTCCAAGTTGAACTTTTTCGTAGATTTGTGTCCCTCAAGCCCGAAAAAGTATAAAATAATACCTGGGGGAACCGCTTGATCTTGCGACCAAGGAGTACTTTCATAATTAGTGCCACTGACCTGAAAAGTAAAAAGCGATCAAGGACACGTCGTTTTATTTCCAGTATCGAGTTTGAAACGACAAAAACCCAGCAATCTTTTCCTGATTTTACGGTCAGAAAAGAGCTATAAGGGGAGCGTCTTTTAATTCCGTTTTAACGAGTGTAAAAGAAACGCTCGGCAATCTTTTCATGTTTTAGGAGTCTGAAAAGGGCTTAAAAGAGAACTCCAAGGTTTCACTTTTTCGTAAGTTTTAACGAGTTCGAAAAAATGATAAAAATGTACTCATGGTTTTCATTTTTTCGTAAGTTTTAATGAGTTCGAAAAAATGATAAAAATGTACTCATATGGCCAACTTTCAATTTAATTTACGAGCAGGAAAAGACGGAAAGAACTCGGCATTTTCATTTGTTTTACGAGAATGAAAGATAGCAAAATAATCTCGGGATTTTCGTGAGTTTAATGAGTCTTGAAAATAACTGAAATTGACTCGAGATAGGTTTCATTTTTACAAAAGCTTGAAACAAAGAAAAACTATGCTTTAAAGTAGTTTCATTTTTTCACAAGCTTGAAACAGAGAGAAAACTGTGCTTGATGCCCCCTAAGCATAACTGCTAGAGCGCATGCCCCCCTAGCTTCATTTCATTCAGCCAGTTGGATGAAATGAAGGCTGAGTTACGAGATCATTTGAAAGACTCGACCTAAAACTATAAGAAAATTATGCAAAACACTGAAATAACTAACCTAAAAACTTAACATTTATAAGATCTCATCAATCTCTCGACTCAAGTAGAGGAGGATTTGTTTCATTTTTTAACGAGCTTGACACAGGAAAAGAACTATGCTCGGATTCGGTTTCATGTTTACACAAGCTTGAAACGAAAAACTATGCTTGTTATAAGTCCACATGCCCCCAGCATAATGACACAAATCGAGGTACATGTCCCCCAAGCTTCATTGCATTCAATGAGGTGGATGGAATGAAGCTTTACTTTCAAGATCTTGGAAAGACTTGTGGGAGATGTTTCATTTTTTAGTGAGGTTGACACAGGAAAAGAACTATCCTCAAAACCCTTGTTTCATTTTTTAAATGAGCTTGACACAAGATAAGGAACTATGCTCATAACTAGGCTACAATCTACCTAACAAAAACTCTACTCTAAAAACCTTGATTCATTTTTTAACGAGCTTGACACAAGACAAGGAACTATGCTCTAAAAACCTTGATTCATTTTTTAACGAGCTTGACACAAGACAAGGAACTATGCTCTAAAATCCTTGTTTCATTTTTTAATGAGCTTGACACAAGACAAGGAACTATGCTCATGACAACTCTCTACAATCTACCTACTTAACCTACCCTTGTTTCATTTTTTAACGAGCTTGACACAAGACAAGAAACTATGCTCAAGACTCCTTGTTTCATTTTTTAACGAGCTTGACACAAGACAAGGAACTATGCTCCAGAAGTTCGCGTGCCCCCCTACAAAGCGAGGTACATGCCCCCCAGGCTTCATTGCATTCAACCAGATGGATGGAATGAAGGTTTACTTTCAATATTTAACTTGAAAAGGGAGTTGTTTCATTTTTAAAGAGGTTGACACAAGAAAAGAACTATCCTCATACCTGATTCATTTTTTAACGAGGTTGACTCAGTAACAGGAACGATCCTCAAAACCCTGATTCATTTTTTAGCGAGGTTGAATCAGTAACATGAACTGTCCTCAAAATCCTACTTTCTACAATCTACCTACATATCCTAAAATCTAGCTGATTCATTTTTTAATGAGGTTGACTCAGTAAAAGAACTATCCTCATACCTGATTCATTTTTTAACGAGGTTGACTCAGTAACAGGAACTATCCTCACACTCACTGATTCATTTTTTAACGAGGTCGACACAGTAAAAGGAACTTTCCTCGTACCATCCAATTTCATTTTTTAACGAGGTTGAGAGAGGAACAAACTATCCTCGTGGACACCTGTTTCATTTTTTAACAAGGTTGGCACAGGAAAAGGAACTGTCCTCGCAACTCTTTGTTTCATTTTTTAATGAGCTTGACACAAGACAAGGAACTATGCTCATGACTTCCAGTTTCATTTTTTAATGAGGTTGAGACTAGAAGAAACTATCCTCACAGCACCCTGTTTCATGGCTTCCAACTGGAAGAAAGACATGTCAATGGACACACCTTGATCATGGCTTCCAAAAGGTCTTCATCCGAAGGAAGAACACTTTGATGGAAGGAACACATGTCAAGGGACTCAAAAGAGATAAGAACATCGTGTTCAAATAATCCCTTAGAGTTTTCCATGTCAATTACCGGATCTAAATCAACAGTGAGAGGCTCACTTACATCGGTAACTGAAAACATGGGACCGGTTGCCACATAATTAACCCGTGGCAGGGTAGATACCACTTTAGAATCAGGAACATTTAGGGTTGTCATATTATTGGTAGTTGAGATAGGACTAGGGAACGAAAGCTGGTCTACAGTCACAATACTGCCATTGTGAGGGAAAGACATCACGCGAAAGAGTGTCGATACGACGGCTTTCATTGCATAAACATAGTCTCGCCCAAGGAGTAAATTGAAATCCAAGGGACCTCGAACTACCATAAGATCAATACAGACAGTTTTACCTTCCAAGGTAATAGAAAACTTAGGAAGGATCCCTAAAGGTTCACTAATGGTTCTATTAAAATCTTTCAGATTCTGCGTAATAGGCGCAAGCTGAGGGGAACCCAAAGCTTTCCAAACAGTTGAGGATAAAATACTAACAGAAGCACCTTCATCTACCTGTGTGCGATGTATGTCCCTACCACCAGCCTTGACAATGATTTGGAAAGGGATGGAGGAAGGAAGACGAGGTTCTGTCAGTTTATTCCAATCAAAGGAAAAGACCTCAGTACTTGGAGGGGGTTCTGTAGAAACAGGTGAAATGCCCCCCGGCATAGAAGAATCTGATGTAATAAGAAGAACCTAAGCGGTATGAAGTTCACTCTCTAAAGGGAAAGTGGGATCGACCGAATGTGAAGTTGAATCGACCACTTGATCAACTAACTGATCATCAACCTAGTGACATGAGTTTCACTCTCCAATGGAAGAGTGTGATCGACCGTACTTGAATTTAGATCAATCACTCTGTCAGTTGACGGTAGGTTGGGAGAAAGTTTACGGTAACCAGTTGGAAATTCTTGCTGTGGAACAGTAAGTTTTTCCAACAATGTTGAGGCTTCATCCATGTGAGGGCAAATATGAGTTTGATGACTCTCTTTGCATAACTTACAAGGAAACCTAACTTTACCCTTTTTCCCAGGAACCTGACTATCACTGGCTGATGGATCAACAGAAAGTTGATGGGATTTTTCTGACCATACTTCCAAGACCTTTGGAATACCAGGACAATTGACAAGGAAGTGGTCACCCTTACAAAGCCTGCAAGGGTATTTGGGTTTACGGTGCATGTCGGAATTTTCCTCAACACAACTAACACTTACAGCCATGGTTGGTTGGTTGACTTCTTTCTTATCTTGCTTCTTCTTCTTCTTCTTCTTCTTCCCTTTCTTCTTCTTCTTAGCCTCCTGGTTACTAGCATCAAGGCTTTTACCAGGCGAAGAGGAAAAAATGGAGGAAGAAAAATTAGGCGAAGAAGGTAAAGGGTCAACAGAAGGTTGGTGATGTTGAGATGGTGAACTCTGTTGAGGTGAAGCATCCGGTTGAGATGGAACAATTGGAGTATTTTGGGCCAACGAAGTTGAAAATAACCATATCGGTAAACCTATTGTAAATCCAGGTAATGACAAAGTAGCCATATAAGGAGGACCAACATTTCCAAAGTAAGGAAAAGTACTAGGATTCTCGTTAGGAGGGGTTCCTAGGTTGGTAAATTCCGGAACATTTGCCATTATATTCAACTTCTGTGAATTTTATTAACAATTTATAACTAAAATTAACAATTCACAATTCACACCTAACAATTAAAATTCACAATTCACACCTATGGTCTCTAAAAGTAAAAACAAACAAATTGACACGCGCTATCAAATCTAGGAGTCAAACCATACACAAACAGTAGCCTTCCGGACCGAAAACACTAGTTGGTGATGAAGCCCAACATCGCCGAATTCAGTACAGAAGTGGTGGGTGCAACAGTTACCCCGACAACCTGCTTAATGAATAGACTGGACCAAGTTCCTCCACTTTAACCGTCTCGAGTGAAGTGAACCCCCCAGAAAATCCAAGTGAGTCTAGCCGACGTCTGCTCCAGGTACAGTGGGATCTTCCCTCCACCGTCACCTTGGGTAGAACCCTAAAGATAATGGTCACTAAGGTTACCAACAGCAACAAATGCACCTGGGGGAACAGTCTACACTTCGACAGCACGCAAGGGAAGAGTATCAAGCTCAATCCCCTTGCCGGCTCCTTGACAATAATCCAAGGTTTACCGACAAGTGACCCCTGGCTCCTCGACAATGGTTAATCCGAGGTTTACCATTTGTAATACATGCGTGTCTGGCGTCGTTCCCAACGAGGGAGGATTGATCCCCTCACTAGTTCGGACACGAGCTCGTGCTTCTCCTTTAAGAGGAGCTTTCCCAGAGTACAAATGAAACAGTTGGATTTATCCTACCACAAGATGAGCTACTTGTTTGGTTTTGCTGTCTTGGAGAGTTAATTACTCTCCTACTCCAAGACACTAGCCTAAGCTATGTTGGTGTTTCAGAGCCCTAGAAATGTAAAAATTACTAGATGAATTTTAATTAAGCGCTGTGTTATTAAGGCTGTTATTACTCAAATGGGTAAATGGAGGTGAAACCAATGGTGTCATGACCCGACTCAACTGAATGCAATCGAATATGATAATGTAATCTTTTCAATTCGATGAATCCTATCTAAAGTAAGGAGAGAGTTTCCATTCACTTCCAACAATGCAAAAATTGATCACTAAGAGAAAATATAACAAATTCTCTAATGCACTAATTTCATGAAGAAAAACTAATGCAAATCAATTCCAAACCATTTTTTTATTTTTATTTTTTTTGTGTAAATTCAAATCAAAGAAAACTGATCTAAATCTACGATTGATCTTCCAGAATGTAAACTATGCAATTGTAATCTATGCACAATTCACTCAAAAAGTATGCAAATGTAATCTATGCACATTTTTCATTCATATTCTGAAAATGAGAATTCTAATTATGCAAATGTGATCTATGCAAGAGAATTCTCAAACACAAGATGATCCTAATGTAATCTAAGAATCAATCAAGTGCAAGTCGAGAAAATTGGGTGAGAGTTCCAAAGATCAAATAATAAAAACACTCAAAGGCGAAAGATGCAAAAAGATGCAAAATTGTGAAAGGACTGAGACAAACCTCCAAGTAATGACCAAAGGAAATCAAATTAAGAATTTCTCAAAAAAGAGACTCAAAACACCCAATTGATGAAAGCTTAAAGCAAGAATGCCAATGAAACAAGCTTAGGTGAAGATCTTTGACAGGAGACTAATGGATCTAGGCAGTAAAAACTAAGAAAAAGCAAAATCTAAGAGCAAAAATGCAAAAAATGGAATTTTCTTAAATTTTACCAGGGGACGCAGGCAACCCGTTAAGACAGGTGCGGGCCCGCTCTGTGCACACAGCGACAGTGCGTCCAGGGACGCACTGTGCAATACTCAGAGGGTGCGTCCTACTGGAAAATTCAAGAAAAACTAAATTGAATCTAACCCTAAGCTAACCCACCCAAAAACAAAGTCACAGAGCCAAAAACCAGAAAATAAATCAATTTTCTCAGAGCAAAGTTCATTCAAAGGAAAAATCATTCTCATTCATGGAGTCCCCAGCGGAGTCGCCAATTTGTCAGGCGGAAAGAGTCGATTGTGCGGACACAACCAACCTCCCTAGGAGCCTAAGACTCTCTAGTGACAAACAAGACAAACAAGAGCAATCCTTCTCTAAACATGCATTTACTATATGGGAAATCAAGTGTTTAGATCCTACCTGTAATCCAACGTTGTTGTAGCAGTCCAGCTCCTCTGATCCGGATGAGCTCCTCCTTCACTTTGAAACCTGCATACACTAACAATCAAACGATTAAATAGCACTTGATAATCTCATAGAATAAAACATATTTACACATAGACCAAGGAGTACATGAAACAACTCATAAATAACAAGTTATTGAGAAGAATGGACTCATTTGCATTAATAGGTAACAAAAGGAACAAATACAACCTGAGCCTTGGTGTTGTGCAAGTCCCTCCCAGGGTCCACCAAGAGTTCTCCTTTACTTTGACAAAGCTCACCCACTTCCAAATAGAACAAGCAAAGATGGCAATCTCTCCTCACAAGCTTCTAAATGGGAGTCCTAATTCCTGCAGCATTTACCCTTAGAAATGTATAGCTTTTCACCTCCCCTCCTTCTGGCCCAATGCCTGTATTTATAGTGCTCAAGAGGAGGTTAATCAGGTCCACCATCAATGGGATAATCCCCTCTTTGGATGGGATAGCTCCCCTATTGATGGGATAAGTTCCTCTTTGGTAGGAGTGCATGAACCATCTGGAGGCGCTCAATACACGTCGAACAACCTTCTAGAATGCTCTAGAAATGACCACAAGTGACTTTTTAAAGATGAAACTTGCGCATTTTAACCTTTTCAGGGGGACGCACCTGCACCTTTACATACAGAGCGTCCAAAGACGCAGTTTTTGTGAACATTGGGTGCGTCCCCGCAGGTAAGGTTGAGAGAACCTGCGTCCCCAGAGATAAATACATTTAGAAAGACTTTCTCTCTTTTTTTGGAGTTTGACATGGAGAGCAGAGGCATAAGACTTGCCTAAGAGGGTAGCATGACTGTTGATTGAGCCATACTAACTGTAAATAGTCATGGTGACATTTTTTAGTGTAACAATCTCTTTCCTGCAAGGCATACTATGTCAGCTAAACCAAGTCTCCATAAATCAACATACCTTAGCATACTTGGGGAGGATACCTTGTCTGAAAGATCAACAAATCAACATGATGCATGTACAACATAACCATGATTACATATAGACATATATCAATAAGTGCATCAACGCATGACCATCATACTAACTAGTGCCCAGTCATCAATGCAAGCCCATGACAACAACCATTACTCTAGTATACATATTGCCTCATGCAACTATCAACCTACATAAGCAATGCCTAATCAACTACACATACGCATAACCACATGTAGTCAAGCATAAGCAATCAATTCTTGTAATCAACCTACAAGAATGATGCATGCAATCAAATAACCAAGAATGAAACCCAATGTACAAAGATGTAATCAAGAAACATATATTTGTATAACCAATCATATACTCTTGATGATGCATTCCATAAAATCGACATCAAGTTCCTCATGATAAACTTACTACTACCATGATCAATATGATGTAATGCCACAAGCACATGGAATGCAAGTGTAAGAGCCACACACATAATTGACATGCATGCATGACCAACACATTCACCATATCTCTGGCACTAGATATGACCCAAAAAGAGCATAACCATGCTCTGATACCAACCTATAAAACCCCTCCCAGGTCTACCCAAAGGTACCATGCCAATTGGGGTAAACATGAGGAGAGATGCCACTGCAATCAGATTTGACCTCTTATGTCACATTAAGGAAGTGGAATTGATGGAACATCACATACAGTCATCAAACATCATCAACAGACCCGTTAGGAGGCAATTCAGCCACTCAGACATCCTATCCCTAGGTCCCACTACTATTCTGCAGCTCTTAGCCCTCAATCACTCTCATGCTATGGGAAAGGGAGTGACCAGCAACTTAAATTTGCTCTCACATACCTACCTACCAACAACTGTGGTCCATAATTTCCAGTTCTCTTCCAGCGACTCCAGGATTTGAGCCACGTTTCTAGCCTAGAATCTTGGCCTCTACCCAGAACTTCTTGTAACTTTCAGAAATCATTAAAAACATAATCACATTGTTAATCAATCAAAATCACCCGCCATACTAGGCTTGAGCATCCCCAACCAGTACTAACATTATGTCACACACTTGGTATCAATACAACCTACAGATCTAGGATACAAGACAGATTACAAATGACTGAAACAACTTATGAAACATCATCAGAAGGATCGCCTCCTTCTCCATTGAGCTACTAGATCATCAATTAGGTCTTGCATCCATCCATTTACTAATTACAAGTAAATACATGAAATAAACATGACATAAACCAGTCACATAACCCTACTTATAACCAACATTAAACCATGTAAATAGCAGAGATAGGACAACCATTAAATCTACATATAAATCAATGAAAAATTAAGAGAACTTATCTTTTATTAATCATAAGAGAATCCAACCAAGTTCGGGACTTCCACATACCACCCAACCATAGACATGGCTGAACCAAATCTATCTGTCAGTCAGTTACCCTTGTGCCATATTCCAAGCATGAATGTGGGATCTAATAGAAGAAATAATCCAATAAAAACCAAGGGAATCCAAAGGTTAAACCACCTCCACCCTCACCAAACCATGATCGCACCAAAACGGTGCTTGGATCACAAGTGAATAGAACTTGGAATGCCATCCAGAATACATCACTATCCTTGAGGAATTTTTTGTCTCCTTGTCTCTCAATATTTACTACAATCCAAAGATCACTATGCCTTAAACCGAGACTGCTCCCTCAAGCTTTATTATGTATCCCCCATAACCGGTCAAGGGATTGCTAGGCCTTTGAGAATGAACCTTGAGACCATCTCCGCCTCAGATTCTAAAATATATCTGACAATTCCAAAGTTACAAAACCGAAATAAACATCCCAATATACCATGGCATCTAGAAAAAGGCACCGCTAGGTTGAAAACCATTGTCATAACCTGAAAAAACCATGCCACTGATAGAAAGAGAACCATACACCAACATGCAAAGCCATGCATGTACAAAATAGCTAGGAAATCACACATGTAAAAGGTTACCTACAAGTATTACTATTGAAGCTGCTTGATCTCGCTTTCCTTTCATTTCCTTACCTTCCCTTTGCTTTGCTCCAAACTCGAGTGCTCCAAGAAAACTCTAACTGACCAAGAGAGTGAGAGAGAAAGAGAATAATGAGAGAGCTCCAAACTTGAACTTGAAAAAATACATGAACTAATCCTTAGAAGCCTTTTTATGCATGAGGCCTCTAATTTATTCATTTTCCATTATTTTCCTTCAATTTCCTCCTCCAATGTAACATGTGACCTTTTACCTTCCTTTTCTCCTAATTTCCTTTATTTTCGTAATAAATGTGTCAAAATGCCTTTTTTCCTTTTAATTCCTTTGACTTAGCCTTTGCCAATTTCCTTAGCCAAAAACACACATCCAGTGATGCCCACTAGGATATATTTTCCCAACATTAATCTTGGAAGAAGTGTCCCTTAACTGTGGTCTTATTTTCCCTTTTTTGACTTTTATTACATGAAATTTCCACCAGGGCTGTTATAGAACCCTCCCCCTTGGGGAACACCATCCTCAGTGTTAAACCACATGAATACCTCAACAAAATTGTTGAAAATAAAACATAATGCCTATGGATCTTTATAACTTAGCGTGTTGCAATATTTACGATGAAGAACCTACTCAAATGACAAACATCATGACATCATGACAACATAAGAACCATACTGCTTATTGGAGCTTTATAACTTAGCTCATGGAGGTATTTACATCCATATATATGTATATATATATATATATATACATATATGTATATATATATATATATACATATATGTATATATATATATATATATACATATATATATATATATATATATAGATCTACATATATATATATACATATATATATATACATATATATATATACATATATATATATACATATATATATATACATATATATATATACATATATATATATACATATATATATATACATATATATATATACATATATATATATATCAAAACATTAGAAAATAACATGCCAAACATAAACCAACATCAAGCCAAAACTGCTTTTGATCCAGATTTAAACAAGAATGCAACAAATTACAAAGATAACCATAAACACAGATATGCAGCAGAAATAATACTTCATTTCATTAATGTAAAATACTGAATTATGCTTATAAACATTAATGGAAATAAACCAGCTAGGGTGATGGTAGCTTATCTCTGAGAAGAGATGTGGTGGCTACATGCCTCTGAACTGTCTTACAATGAGGCTCAAAGGCCTATTTGTTGTTGAGAAACAATGAAAAACCCTAAACATCCAAAAACCTAACCCTAGAAGATGAAACGCTAAACTGTGGGCCTCGTTTGGGTAAATTGGTACATGAACTTCTAGGGGTCGTAACTTTGGCATATGATCTTCGTTTGACGCACACAATATCTTGTTCGAAAGATATATTCGAGAACTACAACTTTGGGAACAAAAACATCGGTCCATGGACCCATGTTGCTCTTAGTTTTCCCAAAAAACGTCGTTTAGGGCCTCAAAACCGCTTCGAAAGTTCAAGACCCGAAAAACTGCTAAAAATAGTAAGTTGTGCTACAATTAAGGAAATTGAAAATGCTGAGAGAAACAATGGTGGGGGTCCAAGTGGACTTGGCAAGTGGCCACCAATATCCACCTGGATCATTCCTCCCCCCTTAGGAAGCAATGGTCCCCATTGCATTGAGTTCCTCCATGAGATGAGGAAACTTCTGCTGAACTTGGTCCCTGGTGAGCCACTTGCCCTGGTGAAAGAGTTGGCCTGCTTTGACAACTCGATATAGTTGGATATTCTATTGGCAAGTGTTCTTGATCTGTGTGTCCATGATCTGATCAGTTGCAACTTGTTCCATGCAATCTGGATTTAATTTTGTGGGTGTGAGCTGTTCTGCAATGTCGGATGTGTCTAGTAATGGTGGAAAGTATGGCCGAAGGTGGTCCACATTGGACACCAGGTGTAGGCCAAGGAATGGGGGAATGCTGAGCTCAAATGCATTATCTCCCACAGCCTTAGTAATGGTGTAAGGACCATATCGGAGTGGTCTCAGTTTCCGATAGGCTTCAGTAAGGCGTTCCTTTTGCAAATGCAACCAGACTTTGTCACCCACCTGAAACTTGTGTGGCACCCGATGTTGATCATGTCGATGCTTGTACTTGGCATTTGATTTCTCCAAAATGTCATGGATGTGCTGGTGAATATGTTAGATGTGCTCAATGAAGCTGGTTGCCTTATCTGTTTTGGACTGGACATGAGCCAAATCTATGTGAGTAGCTGCAAATGGCATGGCCACATCAATGGGGCATAATGGTTGGAATCCCAAGCCCACTTGAAAAGGGCTATGGCTAGTCAAGCTGTGAAGAGCTCGGTTGTAGCTGTGCTGAACATAGGGGAGGCTCTCATCCCATGTGCATGGATGCTTTGAGTTGTACATGCGCAGAATGTGTACAATCATCCTGTTGACAACCTTTGTCTAGCCATCAGTTTGAGGATGGAAGGCTGTGGACTTAGTGAGTTTGGTGTCCATCATCGACCAGAGACTGGACCAAAATGTATTGAGGAACCGACTGTCCCGATCTGAGATGATAGAATAAAGTGCACCCACACTCATTCAAAGAAGAGTTTAGCAGCGACTTCTACTGTGATATTCTTCTTGCAGGTCGCCATAATGGCCATCGCCGAGAACCTGTCAACGACCACAAAAACACAGTCGCTTCCATGCTTAATGGAAGGAAGGCTTGACATGTAATCCATGGAGATGGATTCCCAAGGTCGACTAGGGGTAGGAAGCGGAGTATAGAGGCCTTGCTTCTTGATGGTTGATTTGGTAATGGCGTAGGCATTGCATGATTTGATGTACTTCCTAACATCCTGTCAAAGATTCGGCCAATAGAAATACTTTTGTAGTACTGCCACTATTTTCTCGACCCCGAAATGCCCAACAGCCTGACTATAGTGTGCTTCCCAAATCATCTTGGCACGCTCGCTTGAAGGAACACAAAGGTGACCCAGGTGGCATAACAGGGCATCCTAGAGGTGAAAATCTGCAACATGCCGACCCTCCAAGAGTGTCTGGTATGTGTGGCCAAATTCCGGGTTGATTTTGTAGATAAGTGGCCAATCAGAAGTCTCATGCCCACAAGAGTTGAGCACGGTGGTTAACGCTATGATCGGTGGTCGACTGAGGCAATCTGCAACATTATTGGTGCTGCCCTTCTTATACTTGATATTCAAATGGAATTGTTGCAGGTATGTAGACCACTTCTGATGGCGATCATTCTGCAATTTCCCTTGGGTCTGTATGAACTGCAGGGGTCAGTGGTCTGTGTGGATGATCATTTCCTTCCCCAAAATGTAATGTTTGCATTTTCGGTAGGCCTGCACAATAAAATACATCTCTTTGTCATAAGTGGGATACTTCCAGACTGTGTCTGAAAGTTTCTCACTGTGATATGCCACTGGATGCCCGTGCTGAGTAAGGACTGCCCCAATAGCATAGTCAGAGGCATCTGTCTTGACCTCAAATGGCTGTTGCAAATCTGGTAACGCGAGCACTGGTACCGTGCAGAGACGATCTTTCAACTCTATGAATTCCTTCTATTGAGATTTAGACCAAAAGAAATTTTCTTTCGCTCCTCCCTTGGTGACTTGAATCAAGGGCCAAGTGATATGAGAAAACCCCAACACGAACCTGCGGTAGAAGTTGGCAAGACCTAGAAAGCTGCGGAGCTCTATCAGAGTGGTTGGAGATGGCCAATCCCGAATGACTTGGATCTTGGCTGGATCCACATGCACCCCCTGTTCATCAATAATGTATCCCAGATGCTGAACTTGGGTCATGCCAAAAGTGCATTTCTCCAAATTGGCACATAGCTTGTGTTGTTGAAGTGTTTGGAGAACCTGTTGGATGTTGGTGGAGGTGCTCTTCCCAACTTTGGCTGAAGACCAGGATGTCATCCAAGTATACCACTACAAATGATTTGGTGAATGGCCATAAGATGTCATCCATTAGCCTCATGAAGGTTGCAGGAGCATTCGTCAATTTGAAAGGCATAACCAACCATTCAAAAAGGCCCTCCTTGGATTTGAAGGTAGTCTTCCACACATCAGAGGGTTCGATTGGTACCTGGTGATATCCTGACTTCAAATCGATCTTGTTGAAATATTTTGCCCCCTTTAGTTGGTCCAGGAGGTCATCAATCTGTAGGATCAGGTACCTATTACGGATCGTGATCTTGTTCAGTGCTCGATAGTAAATACAGAGTCTCCAAGTCCCATCCTTCTTATGTACCAACACAATTGGGCTCCCACAAGGCAATGAACTCGGACTGATGTGACCTTTCTGCAGCAGCTTTTGAATCTGCCTCTTGATTTCATTGTTCTCCAGAACGAAGCACTGATAGATTGGTCCATTGGGTAGTGGTGCACCTAGGGTCAGATCAATGGAGTGCTTGACCTGACAGTGTAGAGGAACCCCTGCGAGGGAGGTGAAGATGTCCTCGTACTCCTCCACGACCTTGTCCATCTGTAATTGTCGTGCAGAGGGGCCCTGTCTAGAGGTCGTGGCCACCATCTTCTTCTTTCCTTGAGGGCGTATCATCAGGAAAACAAATTTCCCGGTTTTGGAAATGAGCTTACTGCATTGTTTTGCAATAACCAAAGAGATGGCGGTAGGCGGTGCTACCTTTGGTATCCTGTACAACTTATTTCCCAATGTAACAATAACAAC
Source organism: Pinus tabuliformis (assembly GCA_031772625.1). NCBI lineage: Eukaryota > Viridiplantae > Streptophyta > Pinopsida > Pinales > Pinaceae > Pinus > Pinus tabuliformis. The sequence goes on along the minus strand of CM062820.1, from coordinate 1,473,245,202 downwards.
ACGGGGCCTTGATTCATACACAACATGTCACTTTAACAAGTAGGGTTGTCCTAATAATATATCACAAACTTCAAGGGGAGAAATGTCACACAATACCTCATCCGTGAAGGGCTCGATTTTGTATGGAAGGCGACACTGCTGGCTCACGCGAAGATGTCGTCCTTGGTGAAGCCACCCGATGGTGTAAGGTTGTGGATGTGCTGTGGTCGGTAAGCCTAACCGCTTCATGACCTCTACCAAAATGAGGTTCTTTTGGCTCCTTCTCAATGAACTGTAGTGGGGAGCCCTTTACCCACATCTAGGACTGGAAGAGACGCTCCTCCTATGGATCTTTGGGTTCCTCCTTCTGTATCTTCGTGGTGGCAACAATGGAATTGGGATCCGCATCGATAATCTACTTCCCTTTGTCATTCCCCTTGTCAGGTTCTGACTTAGAGTCGGAACATGCATCTGATTCTGAAACCTTTAGCTCAGCCACCAGTGACTGCTTGGCCTGACACTCACTTGTGTTGTGAGTGGAGCCCTTATGGAACTCACACCATTTTCTCGTGTCCTTTTTTGGCTTTGAGGCACTGTTCTTTGATTGCAGCTTTGGCAGGTTGGCTTGGGCTACCCCGCCTTGGATTTTTCCTTTGTTTTATGGTTTAGGGGCACCTTTCCCTTTCTTTGGATTCGCAGATCCAAAGTCTTGCTTCTTCTGTTTAAACTTCTACTCGACCTTGACGGAATATCGGTATGCTGTGCCGAGCGAGGAGATGTTCAGGAATTCTATTTCTTCCTGGATGTACTTGTGCAGGTAGCTGTGGTATTTGAGTATCAAATGTTGCTCCAAATCCTTGATACCAAACTTTGTACGAAGTGTATGGAAAAGATTGGTAAACTCTAGCATGTCTTGGTCCCTTCCCTGCTGCAGCATGGTCCACTTTATGTATTGATCCTCATAGCTTCCGACAGGGTAGTACTGCTCCTTGATGGCATCCCGAAATGAATTCTAGGTGGGTGCAGTTGAAAATAGTGAGCCAGTATTTTCATCTTTCTGCTCGTAGTAGGTTTCCCACCAGTCCTTGACATGGGGGGCTGCTTTGAGAAGAGCGAAAACAATCTTTTCCTTACTCAAAAATTAAAGAATAGAAAAATAACCCTCTAGAAGATTTAACCATTTATCTACGACATCTGCATCTATCTGACCCTCGAATATGGGGATTTAAAAATTAACTTGTGCCTTAAAGGGTGTGGCATTTCAGAGTAGCTGCTAGAAGCCGGTGCGTCGCTTCTAGGTAGCTGCTAAAGGATCTGAGCAAAATTGTCCATCATCACATTCCTTTGTTGCTCGAGGGCTTCTTCGAGTAAGATTTTGATAGGATCTGCTACCCCCTCATCTTTCTTCTCATTCACCGTGGGAGGCTGTTGAGATTTGCGAGGCTGGTCTTGCAAAGGTTCGACTAGTTCAAGCCCTAACTCCTTATATCTCGACCTCGTTGGGGACATGCAAAGAAAAACAGAGACAAAGAAGACCGCTCTGATACCACTGTTCCAGATTTAAAAAAGAATGCAAAAAATTACAGAGATAACCATAAACACAGATATGCAGTGGAAATAATACTTCATTTCATTAATGTAAAATACTAAATTATGCTTACAAACAGTAATGGAAATAAACCAGCTAGTGCGATGGTAGGTTATCTCTGAGAAGAGATGTGGCAGATACATGCCTCTGAACTATATTACAATGAGGCTCGAAGGCCTATTTATTGTTGAGAAACAATGGAAAACCCTAAACATCCAAAAACCAAACCCTAGAAGATAAAACACCAAACTGTGGGCCCCGTTTGGGTAAATTGGTACATCAACTTCTTGGGGTCGTAACTTTGGCCTATGATCTCCGTTTGACACGCACAATATCTTGTTAGAAAGATATATCCAAGAAATACAACTTTTGGAAGAGAAACATCGGTCCATGGACTCATGTTGCTCCTAGTTTTCCCAAAAAACTCCGTTTAGGGCCTCAAAACGGCTCGGAAGTTCAGGACCCGAAAAACTGCTAAAAATAGTAAGTTGTGCTACAATTAAGGAAACTGAAAATGTTGAGAGAAACAATGGTGGGGGTCAAAGTGGACTTGGCAGGTGGCCACCAATATCCACCTGGATCAGCTTTGCCTCAACCAGAAAATAATGAAGGATATAGGTCCGGCATCTGATTTGCCATCTCCAGTGTAGCTTCATCAGGCCCAAAGTGCTTCCACTACACTATAACTTTCTCTATGGCTCTGTTCCTGAGCATGAGATGTTTTCACTGTAATATGCACTGAGGCTCCGGTTGGAACTCTCCTTCTTGCTCCACCCGCAATACAGACCAATCAATAACATGATCAACATCCTTTATATACTTCATAAGCAATGAAATATCGAAAATCTCATGGACTTTCATTGTTGGAGGTAGTGCAAGTCGATCTTTCACTGGTCCAATCCTCTCAAGGATCTCAAAAGGCCTATAATACTGTGGTGCCAACTTGGCACATGAACCAATCCCCAAAGAGCTTTTCTTGGGCTTGATGTGTAAATACACATGCTCCCCAACTTGAAACTCTTTGAACACCCTGTGTTGATCTACATAACTCTTCTGTCTATCCTATGTTACGTTTAGATTCTTCTTTATAATCTACTTTTCTTGTTCCATGTCCATCAATATGTCTGGTCCAATAAGTAGCTTGTTCACTGGATCACTCGAACTGATGGGAGTGTTACAACTCGGCCCATATAATGCCTTGAAAGGACTCATCCTCAATGACTCCTGATAACCATTTTTGTATGAAAACTCTACCAATGGAAGATCCTCCTCCAATTTCCTCCACTGGTGCATCACATAAATCCTCAGCATATCCTCTAAGATCATGTTGACCCTCTCTATCTGGCCATATGTCTGCAAATGATAAGCTATGTTGGAGCCCAACTCCATACCCAACCCTGCAAATATCTCCTTCCAAAACTTGGAAGTGAACTTTTCATCCTTGTCTGACATAATCTTCTTTGGAACACCATGTAGTTTCACTATCTCTCTGATGACCACTTATGCTAACTCACTAGCTGAATATGTAGTCTTCACCGGAAAGAAGTGAGGTACCTTTCTCAACCTGTCAACCACGACCATAATAGAATCATGCCGCTTTACTATCCTCGAAACACATGTAATGAAATCCATGGAAATGACCTCCCATTTCCATTCTGGAATTTATATAGGTTGTAGTATACTACCTGGATGCTTGCACTCTGCTTTTACCTGCTGACAATCTAAGCATCTAGCCACGAACGCAACCACTTATTTCTTCAAATTCGGCCAATAGTAGAACTTCTTTACCACCATCAATGTATTTTGATATCCTAGATGACCCGAATACAATTTCACATGAAACTCCCTCAAGATAATATTCTTGAGCTCATTGCAATTCGACACATAGATCATGTCTCGAAACCTCACCAAGCCATCTGCCATGAGACAATAGTCTCCATTCTAATCACTTATACTTGTACCTGCACTTGTACCTATACTTTGTTGTAACTATTTCATGATCTCCATGTATTTTTCATCTCGCTGACCTACCTACAAAATCCTATCATGTAACTCTGTCCCATAAGATCTTATAGCTTCTATATGATTTACCTCTACCTTCCTATTAAGCACATCAACAACCCAGTTCTCCTTGCCTTTGATGTATTTGATCTCGAATTCAAACTCACTAAGGGTGGCTAATAATATATCTTTCCTAGAATTTGGATTTGGCTGGTCAAACAAATACCTCAGCCCACTGTGCTTGCTCATCAATGTGATGAGCGCCAGTATTGCAACAAGGATGCTGCAACTCCTATGCTACCAGCGTTACTTATCAACCTGGGGTTTGTACCAACTTGGAGGTGACAATGCTATATGCACAAGTAGAAATGAAGGTCCTGCCTGTTGTCACTTGCTCATCTGGGAAGAGACCCCAGGGGTTCCAAGCCAGACTTCTATAGAGTCAGAAGAAGCTTGATTCTTTGATGGAGGAAGAGCAAATCTATTCGAAGAGATCTACTCTACTGCAGTAATGAAGAAAACAATCCCTAATTAACCATTTAAATAGCTAACTAAGTAGAATTTCTAAATCAATGCTAACCTAATGCTGTTATCTAAGTTACAGAAGTAAAGAGCATCAAACCAAACTAATGTGTAAGAGAAGAAACTAAACTTATGTTTGTTTTTGCATTTTTGGCATTTTGGTAAAATCAAGAATGCAAGGAATCAAGCGAAAGAGCAAGCAAAGATCGAAATCAGTGAAAGGAGGATGTAACGAAGTAGAAGTGCATAGGAACTATTGGATCAATCGGGAATAGTATTAATGGGAGATGAGCGGCAGAGATCTTATTGCAGAAGATTACGTGAATAGATGGACGAATAAGACTGATGGAAGATGAATTGAGGAGATCTTATCACAGGAGGTTAAGTCAAGAGATGGATGAACAATACTAATCGGAAGATGAATGGTGGAGATCTTATCGCGAGAGGTTAAGTCACGAGATGGATGAAGGGGACTAATCAGAAGATGAATGGTGTAGATCTTCTCGCGAGCAATTTAGTGAATAGATGAACGAATAGGGTTAACGAGAGATGAGTGACAGAGATCTTATCGCGGGCAATTTAGTGAATAGATGAATGAATAAGACTAACGGAAGATGAGCGATGAAGATCTTATCATGTAGGTTAAGTGAATAGATGGACAAACAGGGTTAAACGGGAGATGAATGGAAGAGATCTTATCATAGAGATGAAGTGAAGAGATGGATGGATCACATCAAGTCATGTGGTGATAGAAGGGTAAAAAAACATGTGGAATGATAGAGCAGGATTCCGTAGGCGGTAAGAAATTTCTAGTGCGACCTCAAGGCTGTAAGCAGAATTCCAAAATTTTGTGCCATTAGCCTAATTGGGTGACACATATCATGAGAAAACCACTGTTCTCATGTGCTCTTGGGCAGATATCGACTGTGAAAGAATCCACGTGAGATTGCATGATAGCCGTTGGATCAAGCTATATAGATCGACGGTGGAGATTTGGAGCACATAAAGTATTGAGACGATGTGATAACCATTGGATCAAGCTGGACAGACCGACGATGGAGATGTGAAGCACATAAAGTATTAAGATGACGCGATAGCTGTTGGATCAAGCCAGACAGATCAATGGTGGAGATCTGGAGTGCATAAAGTCAAGCGTTGAAATGAATCAGATGGTGATTTGTTAGTTTTGCTATGGATCAGATGGTAAGGAGATCTACGAGTATAATCCGCTTAAGACGTGATTTATTGGCTCGTGCTTAAGTATTTCGTGTTGAAGGAAATGAGAATATGAGTGAGATCTATTACAAAAAGAGAGTGATTGAAGATGATAACAATGAAATGAACCAAGTACTGAATCAAGACAACAAACTCCAAAGCTCATGCGATAACTAGAAATCTAAAACACAACCAATCTACTCTACACTGCTATAATGAAAATGCAGCTACTTAAGCAAATGAACGATTAAACCATGAATCTATGCACTATACTGCTGTAATGGAAATGCAACTATTTAAGAAAATGAACGATTAAACCATGGATCTATGCTATCATACATGTACAGTAAAGAGGAGCCTTAGCTACTAGGGTTGGGCCCTAACCCAAGAGCTTCAGCCCTCTGAGTTAACTCAGTGCTGGCTCAAAACAAAACTCATTCTTATTGTAAAAAACAATGGATTACATCAAAAATTGTCACAAGTCTTGCAGCTCGAAAATAAAGTAAAGTTTTACAATCAAAAGTCCAAATCCTACTGAGGTTCTAGGCCTCTCTACTTATGCATCTGAAATCTCCAACAACTTCCTTAAAATTAGGGAGGCTTGGCTCCCAAACTAGAGATAAACTAGTGCTTTGACTTCCACTTGCTTGACTGCCTTCTAGTCCTCATGATTTGGCTAGTTGCACTTCGAGCTAATGGAGGAATATTTGAATGGAGGGGTAGTAAATGAGGAGGATTTCCCTTGTATAATTCCTCTCCCTTGTACCATTCGAGTTTTGAACAAGGTCTTTGCTAAAATTTCTTGCTTTTATCCTTTAATCCTACATTACATGCACATTAGACCACAAAGCAAAATATCCAACTCTAACTCATCTCGTAAACAAAATATAATAAAAATTATGCAATAAGTTGTGAGAATAGTTGGTTTGACTAACATAGGAGGTGAATTAAGGCCATATAATTACCCAATGATGAGGCTCATCATCAGCCCCCTACTGAAATTGTTGCTCATCCTCTGAGCAACTTAGTCAATGTCCATGTCCTTCATGGCTCTGGTAGCCTCTCTGACATCCCATGCCTCTATTGTGGTCTCTTCTTCTTGTGCATAGAAGCCTGCTTTCCTTTTTACTTCTTCCCGCTGCCTCTTTTCCTCTTCTTCTTTTCTCCCTTATAGCATTCCTAGTAGTAGTGGTGGACTGAGTTTTAGGCCTATCCAATTGACCTTCAACCTTTGCATTGATTTCTTATACATAGGTGTCATGTTGAGTGCCTCTCTCAACCTTTGAGGGGAGTGATATTCTATGATCTTCAAGCTATGTGGTAGTGTGTTCCATCTCCTTGAGTAGGCATGTATACTATCATCTCCTAGCAGCCTAAACATATCCTCAAAATGCAAAATTTCTTTCTCTTGGGCAACGAGATATCTAGGTGCCAGCGGAGGATCATTTGCAATTAGATTATGGTTGTGATTAGGGCCATGGGATTTTATTTTTCAGCTCTGATGAAAAGAGGTTCATTTTTCTCTCTAGCCAATATTCTTTTCATCTCTGCAGCCCTTGACTCCTCATGGTTCATCCATGATTTCAAAACCATTAATTGAAGATCTCCTAGCTCGACATTAGGATCGAAAACATTCTTTTCTGTGAGGTCCTTGTTGTGCAAGTAGAATTCAACCATTTTGGCCCTATCCTCTAGTGTATTTTGATCACAAAGATAAATCAATTGGCTGTATTCTTGAAATGGCATGGTGCCCCTTTGTGCTAGTGTTTTAATCTGAAATTGCAGCCATTGTTCGCTAAGGTAAAGAGCATAGGATTTAGCTGGCATCATACACTAGATGGCATCCAAGAAGAGGCTGACCATACATGCTAGTTGGTTTTTCTTTTCCTACAGTTATCCTCTCAACATGCATTTTCCCTCTTAAGTTGATCTCTTATTATTGCTTCTCTGTCCCTCAAGCCACTTAGCTCTTTGTTTTTCCTATCTTCTTCCTCTTGCTGTTCTTTCTCATCTCCATCAGTTTCTTCCTTCGTTTCCTCCTCTATTTCAGCATCATTCTACTTCTCTTATCCTTCATCATGTTCCTCTGTATTAGTTTCTTGTTCATCCATCTCATCCCCATCTAGCTCTGTATCTTCTTCTTTTTCTCTTGCCTCCTCCTCACTGATAGAAGGACTAACATCATAGGTGAGTGTTTTGATGTCATCCTCTGCTGGTAAGTCTCTAAAGACTGACCATGTTATAGGGATCCTAAGGTTTTGGAGGGCATCCTCAATGAGAATTCTGTTCAACCCATGGTGAGCCAATTGTTGGGAATTCCCTTCCTTTACTTTTATACTAGAGTCTATGAGTGATTGTATCAAGAAATAGGGTATGTTGAGTCTTTGGTGAACTGGTGTTTCTACCCCAAATCTTAATTCTTCAAGCATCCTAAAATGGTACCCATAAACAACACTGTATCTACCCTCACATGAGATATATTTGATGAGTTAGTAAACTACCTCACTCCATGGGTATGGAAAACTATCCCTCCTTAATCCATTTTTATCCTCTGTGGGTTCTTCACCTTCTAAAAAGAATTTCCTTTTTGCCATGTCTACTTTGTCTTCTTTTCTCCATGGAATTCCTATGGGAAGTGTGGTGACCCTACTGATGAGCTCTGGGGTGAGATCTATAGTGATCCTTCTAACTATAATAGTGGCATGGTTTATGCTATTTGGAGTGAGGGAATGAGAAAATTCTTGAGCCACCTCATCATCATACCCTGTGTATTTTTCGAAAAACCCCATCCATTGGTGTCTTATAAACATTTCAAGCACTTGGGCGTGTTGTTGTATCCTCATAGTGTTTGTGGGTTCTCTCCTATTAAACCCTCCTGTCATCTTGCTTGTGAGGCTCGAGGATGAAATGAGAGGTTTGACACAAGAATTTTAAATTCAGGAGAAAACAGAGTTTCCTGTGTATGTACTTCACCTCCCACAGTTGTTATATCCACTAGATTTTAGAGCATTTCTAGTTTATTTTCTTGTAAATGGGGATGGATTTTAAGATCCTGCCTCTTTAGAATGGTGGAAGTGGACACCCTCGTGATATTCCCTCTTGAACTCTTCTTTGCCTATCTTGTAGACTGCCTTTGTGTATCCTATAAACGGCTCCTGTAGACTGTTCCTATGCATGCTCCTATAGAAATTCTCTTGCAGAACGATGGATCCTTGCTTCCAGTGGGTGGCCAGAGTTATAAGCGTGACTTGAGTGAGGGAGTTTCGAGGACATGGAATGCATGAATGCATGCAAACAATGTTTTTTTTCCCACTCCTCGTAATCATCTCCCACCTTATAGATCCGTAGTTAACCACTTCTTTTCCTACTCCTCCTATGTCTTTGAGTTGACTATGGCCAAGTGTGAGAGGACACTCAGTTTTGTATGTGATGACTGAACGAAGGCTGCCAAGTTAACTCACCAATTTTTTGCTTATAAGCCAACTACCTCATAACCTTTACAACTTTTGATCAAATGATGCATACGAGTGAGTGAGCAAGATACTTACCTATGGCCTCAATGCCATGTTGTAGTTGTCAAAGATCAAATGTGTTGCGTTGTTTATTTGCTGCATGGTCATTCTTCTTCCTCCTTTGCTGTCTGTAGTCTACTGTCTGTTGTCTGCTGTCTGGAGCCCCTGGATCATCCTAGTGAATACCTGTAGTTGATGATTGATATTCTATGGAATAGCCTACTATAGGAATATAGGGGATCCTATAGAAAACAAAGTCTTCGCCTAAATAGAAGCAATGGAGTGGAAAATGATAGAAATGATGGAGTGATGCATGGTAAGGAGTGGAGGAGATGGATATGTGTGAGGCAGGGTGCCCTTTAGATCCTCCTTTTGCTCCTTAACTATCTTTCTCATCCACCTACAAATAACAATTACATCTTTTTATCTCCATCTTTCCTTTTCTTTTTTTTTGTAAAACACCTAGGCTGCCTCGAAGAGGATTTCACCCTAGATGTTTGCCCTGAGTGCCTCAAGGAATGTTTTCACCTAGGGATCTTCTTATTATTTTTTCATCAATTTTTTTTTCATCATTGGGTTGCCTCACGAGGTTTTCAACCCAAATATGGGACTCAGGTGCCTCATGGAGGTTTTCACTTGAATCCTTATTCTTTTTTCTTTCTTTTTCTTTTTCAGTGACCTGATGAGGAAGGAGCTATAACTTGCTCCACCATCATCACTGTCTTATTGATATTGTCAATGAACTCTTGTTTTGATAAAGGCCTCTTGTACATTTTGAATCGGTGTCCATTAACAAGCAATGGAATGGCTTCTTCATCTATAGTTCTGATTTTCACTAAACCATTATCATGGAATCTTTCTACCACATAAGGTCTATGCCAACTTGTCCTTAGCTTGCCCTTGAAGTATTTATACCTAGAATCATATAAAAATGCCCAATCGCCCTCTTGAAATTTCTTCTCCTTAATATGTTTATCATGTTAGATCTTCCTTTGAAGCTGAACTATCTTTGTATGTAGGAGGGCCTGCATTCTAAATTCATCAATCCATTCAAATGGAACAATCTTTCTTTCTGTGCATGACTAAGATCCAAATCTAGTTGGGCTGCCATCCTCAATGTGTTATATTCAAACTCAATGGAAAGCAAAGCCTTTTTCCTATAGACCATCTCATAGGGTGTAAATCCAGTGGTGGTCTTCCATGTTGTATTATAGGTCCAGGTGGCCTCAACTAATATCTTTGCCCAATCCTTCCCGCTGCTGCTCACTACCTTGGTTAAGATTCTCTCTACTGCCTTGTTGGTCACCTCCACTTGCCCATTAGCTTGTGGATGATAAGGAGTGTGGGTCCTATGCTTGATTTTCTTATGGCTGAGCAGTTCTTCAATAATGTTGGAGGTAAACTAGCTGCCTTGGTCTGTGACTAGTGATGAGCCCCAAATTTGGTAACATTTTGGGCTCATTTTGCCTAACTACCCTTGTTCAATCCTTCATTTTTCATAACTTATGCATTATTTTTTAATATGTTTATGTCATTTGTACGAATAAGGGTAGTCACTATTCCTAGGTGGCTAACACGTGCTCATTTCAGGATTTTTTGACACATGTTGGAGCAAAACCGAGCAGACATGGGATAGGAGACAGCCAAGCTTGGGTTGAGGATTCATAGGGGGGTTGTCTATGGCATTAAATAGCCTCCCTCGGGATCTTCACCCCCAACTCCGAGCTCTAAAGGCCACCAAAACCGGATCTAGAAGGCAGCCAAACAGATTTCTTGGAAGGAGATGTTCACTCACAGTTTGGGCAGCCAAGTCCCATAGATTTAGGAGGCTAGCTAGGGCCTCGTGGTGTATAAATGTTAAGGCCTCAGCCTTCGAAAAGGAATTTTGAAAAACTCTTGCATATTCTGTGCTACAGGGCTGCTAGCTCTATTTTGTTCTTTTATAGCCATTATTGGCATAACTCTTGACTTATGATTATTTTTTGATAATGGGAAGCAGTCAGATTTGATATCAGCTCTGAGTTTTTTATAGGAGCCATAGCTCTCGGTGTTGGGCCCAACCTGAGAGCCTAGGGCCTCCTTCTTTGTATTGCTATCTTTCCTTTAAGCACTGTGATTTTCCTTTTTTGCATTTGAAACGAAGTTTTGTTGAGCAAGATTTAGTTGTGTTGGTTAAATAGGTCATTGTTAAGAAATAGAATTGCTTCAGATGTGTAGAATAGATTGATAGGATAATAATTGATAAAGCTCCAGAAAAAAGGGTTGCCTCCACTCTCAGTTTCACCTCTCCCTTATTGGATCAGGGGCTGGAATTGTAGAAACAGTGCTGCCCAACAAAAACACTAGTTTGCTTGACCATGCAATATTTGGTGTAATGTCTTCATTTGTAGAAGTTAATCATGCGTTCAGACCTTTTTATATGTTTCTTTGATTAAGTGTTGTACATGGTTCTATTTGGAAATAAAGATGTTGTTCATTTGTTTCGTTGACAGTTAGGATAGATTAGCTAAGATTTTGATTGTATGCAGGATTTGGTTGATTCAGTTAAGTACACACCGTGTAGGGCATATCCATCTTTCTCTCATCCACCTAAGCTTTGTCCAGGCTAGCTACTCCATATCCTAGTTAGCTTCCTCATCTCACAACTACTCTTCTGTCCACGTAACCCTACCTTCTTGCTCTTTCATTACCTTAGCCTCCTTTAAGTCAAGTGAGCTTTCCACACCCTCTCATCACTTCATCCATCAGTAACTGGGTCATCTCAGACCCCTAACCTACCTCCCTATCCATTCATGCATCCTATTTCACTCACCCATCCTCCAAAATCCAATTTTAGAACATCCTGTAGAAATCTCTGAACATCCTGTAGAAATCCCTAAAACATCTTGTAGAACCCCTGCAAACTTCCTATAGAAGCTCACAAGTGAGGTTGCTGGATAGCCAAACTTTGTGAAACTCTCTAGAAGGGTGTTGGAGACTCCTTAGACCTTCTCTGAGCCTTCCCAACCTTTTCCAAGCATTTCCCTTCCTTGATCCACCCCTGCACAACAAAAAGCCAGTTAAAAGCACATGTATGATAATTCTGATAACTTATTCAAAAATACAAAAAGATGTGTTCTTCAGATAGAGATAGCATAGGCTGTGAATTTTACCTTTGTAGAAGTAATGACATCTCTTTCAATAGTTTGCATCCTCTCCTCTGCATCAGTAGGACTAGCTCATAGAATTAGGGTTTGCTAGGGTTTATGTTACTCTTTGGATTTTAGTTTCTTTCTGCAAGTAGATCAGCTTCCTTTGAGTTAGCTTCCATCCATCAGTTACAAAGCTTCTTCTAAGAGCTCATAGAAGTTGGCTTGAGCCCCTAGCGGACTTGTGCCAGCTGACCAAGTGACAACTGCGGCAAGAGCTAGTACTTGTGCATATAGCACCGTCGCTTCCAAGTTTGTTACGAACTACCAAGTTGATAAGAGTAAAGAAGGGAGTCCCAGGAGTTGCAGCATTATTGCTGCAATATTGGAGCCCACCATATTTTTGGCACCGTTGTTGGGGAAGCATCAGAGTATTGGTGATTGTTGCTTTTCTTCTATTTTCCACTACAACCTTCTGCTAAGTAGTTTATTTCATTTCATTTCCGCAAAAGTAGAGTAGACATTTCCCGCTTTCATAGATTAGCATTTCAATTCTGCAATTTCATTTCTGCAAGCGTAGATTAGCATTTCAATTCCGCAAGTGTAGACTAGCATTTCATTCTTGCAATTTCATTTGAGCAAAATAGATTAGTCATTTCCTGCTTTCATTTCAATTCCGCATTTTCATTTCAGCAAGATAGTTAGTTGCAGTTCAATCTATTTTATTTTTTACAGGTACTAGCAGAAAAAAGAAAAAACAACCAAAAATATTTCATTTCATGCCTTGTAGGAGTAGAGATAAGTTAGAAAAATGATTGCACAACACCCCCACTGCTTCACACAGCCAACATTCTCTCTTCTTCGATGGATGTGATTAAAGAACCCTTAGGTGGACAACAAGACATATTTGAAGAACCTCAAGGGAAGAAGAAGAAGAAACCATTCCTCTCGAGCAAATGGCTACAAGTAGAAATGATGGGAGCAGCACCTTGTCCAAAGACGAATTTGAAGATCAGATGGAAGATTTCAAGAGTGATATGAGGCAGTTTCTTGCCATGCAACTGGATACCTTCCGATCTAAAAGAAGCAAGAAGAAGCCAAGAGGGATTTGGCCATCTTTTGTCCCAGATGTACTAGGAAGCATCCTAGGAACGAATGTCCAATGCACTCCCTAGAAGTGTGTTTCGTCTGTGAAGAATACCATCCTATGAATCAGTGCCCTTCCTTGCCTGGACTTAAAGCTGCATATCAGAGAGCCAAAGGAGCCACTGAATCACTCTATTATATGAACCAAAGGAGGCCACATGGACCTAGATCTTACCAGCAGGAACTGCAAGGGACATCCTAGACCTATTATGACCCCTATCAAGCCACTTTCATGCCTTCTTTGGGTCCCCCTGCTCATCCTTCCTGGTTCACACCTCCTCCTTGTCCCTTCACAGATCCATATTATGCCCAACCAGCTCCTCATTCGTTTCTCTCTTATGCTCAGCCACAGCCTCAGTGGAATGCACCTCAGTAGGGGTGGAGGCCCCAATACAACACCCCTCCCGCTTCTTTTCCTCCACCACCTGCTCATCCACAACCATCGCCTCCTGCTCCACCAAGGAAACCCCAAATGCCTGCCCAACTGATGAGCCCTAAATTTGGTAACATTTTGGGCTCATTTGGCCTAACTACCCTTGCTCAACCCTTCATTTTTCATAACTTATGCATCATTTTTTAGTATATTTATGTCATTTGTACGAATGAGGGCATCACTATTCCTAGGTGGCTAACACATGTTTATTTAAGGTTTTTTGACATTTAATGGAGCAAAACCACGCAGATGAGGGATAGGAGACAGCCAAGAGGGGATTGAGATTTTGTAGGAAGGTTGTCCACAACATTGAATGGCCTTCCTCGTGATCTTCACCCCCAACTCCGAGCTCCAACAGCCACCACCACCGAGCTAGAAGGCAGCCAAACGGATTTTGAGGAAGCAGCAGATTACTCTTAGTTTGGTTAGCCAAACCCCACTAATTTAGGAGGCCAGCTTGGCCCTCGTAATGTATAAATGATGAGGCTGTAGCCTTCGATGGGGACTTTTTGAAACTTTGTTGCATATTCTGGATTACGAGCTGATAGCTCTGTTTTGCTCTTTGTAAGCCATTTTTGGCATGTTATTTGCCTTATGACTATTATCTTTTAATGAAAAGCAGGCAGATTTGAGTTCAGTTCTGAGTTCTTAGAGGAGCCATAGCTCTCGGGGTTGGGCCCAACCTGAGAGCAATAGGCCTCCTTTCTTTGTATTGTTACTTTTCTTTCAACATTGTATTTCTTTTCCTTTACATGCATTTGGAAACACAGTTCTTGGTGTGATTAAGTATGTTAGTTTTATGAACAAAGTTGGTTTCAGTAGTTTAGATTAGCGTAAGGAGATTGGAGTAATCAGAGTTCCAAAAAGGGTTGACTGCACGCTCACTTCCACCTCTGTTTAGAGACTGGAATTGCAGACCGTGCCACCCACCAAAAACACTGTTTTATACGTTCATGCAAGCTTTGATGCAATGTTCTCGTTTGTAGCAGCATCCATGCGTTCAGATCTTGTGGAATGAATCTTTGCTTCAATACCATGCAAGAGTTTCCTTACAAAATCACGTTGCTGTTCTGTGGTTTCATAAAAACAGTTAGAATAGGTTGATGAAATTTCGGTTATGTGCAAGACATGGATGATTTGTTTCATTTACACTGTGCAGTCCTACTCGCTCACTCCCTTATCCTTCTAAGTCGTGCCTAGGCCATCCACTCATCTCTCAGTTAGACCACTTGCCTCCTAACTCTTCTATCACCCACGTGACTCTACCTTTTCGGCCTCCCATTTCCTCTAACCTCCTCTAGACCAACCAGCTTTGCAGACCCCCTCTTCATCTCATCTCTCTATCCATAAGCCATCACAAGCTCCCCTCCTACCTCCCTGACCATCCATATAGCCTCTTCCACTCATCCATCACCCAAAACTCCTATTGCAAAACATCCTGTAGGAATTAGTGAACTTCCTGTAGAAATCCTGAACATCCTGTAGAACCCCTGCAGACTTCTTGTAGAAGCTTGTAAACATGGTTGCCAAGCATCTGAACTTTATGAATTTCTCTGAAAGGATGTTAGGGATTCCTTAGACCCTCTCCGAGCCTTCCTGACCTTTTCCAAGCATTTCCCTCCTTGATCTATCCCTGCACAATCAAGACCCAGTTAGAAGCACACGCATAATAATTCCAACGACTTGAAAAAAAATACAAAAATATGCTTTCTTTAGATCAAAGTAGTCTAGAGACATGCATCTCACCTTCCTAAGAAGCAGTGGCACCCCTTTCAGTCGTTTGCATTCTCACCTTTGCATCAGTAGGACTAGCTGGTAGAATTAGGGTTTGCTAGGGTTTTCATTTCTTGTTGGCTTTCAGTTCCTTCCTACAGTAGGTTAATTCCCTTTGAGATAGCTTTCGTTCATCGGTTAAAAAGCTTCTTCTGAGAACTCATAGAAGTTGGCTTGAGCCCTAGTGGACTTGTGCCAGCTGACCAAGTGACAGCTGCGACAAGAGCTAGTACTTGTGCATACAGCACCGTCGCTTCCAATTTTGTTACGAACTACCGGGTTGATAAAATTAGAGAAGGAAGCTCCAGGAGTTGTAGCATTATTGCTACAATACTAGAGCCCACCATATTTTTTTGCGCCGTTGCCGGGGAAGCGTCAGAGTATTAGTAATTGTTGCTTTTCTTCTATTTTCCTACTCTCGCCTTCTGCCAAGTAGTTTACTTCATTTCCATTCTGCAAAAGTAGCATAGACATTTCCTGCTTTCATAGATTAACATTTCAATTCTGCAATTTCATTTCCGCAAGCGTAGATTAGCATTTCAATTCTGCAAGCGTAGACTAGCATTTCCATTCCTGCAATTTCATTTGAGCAAAGTAGATTAGTTCTTTCCTGCTTTCATTTCAATTCTGCATTTTCATTTCAGCAAGATAGTTAGTTGTAGATCAATCTGTTTCAGTTTTTGCAAGTACCAGAGGAGAAAAAAACAAAAGCAATCAAAAGTCTTTCCATTTCATGCCTCGTAGGAATCGAGATAAAACAGGAAAATTCTTACCCAACACCCCCACTACATCACTGAGTCACCCTTCTCTCTTCTTCGGTGATAGTGATCCAGAAGAACCTATAGGTGAACCTCCTGAGATATACGAAGATCCTATAGCAGAAGAAGAGTTAGAGACCATTCCATCTGAAGCTATGGCTGAAAATAGGGGAGAAGATGAGAGAATAGAAGGTGCCTTCCCCATCCGAGAGACCAATGGAGACATAAAAATGAAGAACATTAGCCCCTCCGCTTTACCTCACTTCCATGGACTGACTACTGAAGATCCTGATACCTTCCTGTTTGAGTTTGTTGTCCTTTGTCGAACCTATGACTATACTGAAGATGAGAAGAAGCTGAAACTCTTCCCCTCAACCCTTAAGGATGCAGCATTAAGCTGGTTCATGGGCTTACCTGGGAACAATATCACCACTTGGGCTCAGATGCAGCAACCTTTCAATACCAAGTATTGGGACTACTGTAGGTCCAAGGAAACCAAGGGAGAAATCTTTCGGATGACCATGGGAAATGATGAGTCCTTAGAGGATTACGAGGAAAGGTTCCAACTTAGCTATAAACGGGCCAGGTGCACACTTGACCCTGAATCCCTCAAGTTGGTCCTGCTCCGAGGAGTCCCTGAAGACCTCTTAGATACCCTTCACATGTTAGCTGGAGGAGATATTTATCAACTACCTTATGAGGACATAAAGACTGTGTTTAGAAACCACTCTAGGGCAGCCCGGAAACGAGGTAGAGGAAACCTCCTCTCAGATGGTATTCCTTTCTCCAAACATGAGTTTGCAAATCAATTAGAGGATCTCAAGAGTGAGGTGAGACAGACCATTGCCATGCAACTTGATACATTCAGGATCCAGCAGAAGAAGGAAGAAGCTGAGAGGGCCTTGGCTATCTTCTGCCCTAGGTGTACAAGGAAACACCCTAAGAACGAATGCCCATTACATTCGGTTGAAGTATGTTTTGTTTGTTAGGAGGACCACCCCACAAACCAATGTCCAACCTTACCTGGGCTTAAAGCCATGTATCAAGGGACAGAAGCCCCCACCGAACCTCTCTATTTCCTCAACCAAAGGAGGCCACAAGGACCTAGACCTTACCAGCAGGGGATGCAAGGGGCACCCCAAGCTTATTACAGCCCCAACCAATCTACTCCTATGCCTTCCTGGGGTCCCCCTGCTCATCCTTCCTGGTCTTTGCCTCCTCCATGGTCTTACCCACCTCAGTACCATACTCAACCCACTACTCATTCGTATCACTCACATGCCCAGCCATAGCCTCAGTGGAATGCACCTCAATCGGGGTGGAGGCCCCAGTACAACACTCCTCCCGCCATTTTGCCTCCACCACCAGTTCAACCACAACCATTACCTCCTGCTCCTCCAAGGCAACCTCAAATGCCCTCTCAACCGAACCCGAACCCCAACAACAGACAGGCCCAGCAGGTATATACTGGGGAAACATCATGCCCTACCTATGCTGTGGAGATCCAGGAGATCAATCTGCGGTCTGGAAAGACTCTTCCGGATCGCCAACCTCCTCCCCCAGAGGACGAGGAAGATAAACAGGAAAGTGAACCAAAGGCTATTCCACCCTTTCCTGAGAGACTAACAGCCACCACACAACCCAACCCAGAGGAGGATGAGCTTCTGGGAGAGCTCAAACAGTTGTGTGTGAAAATACCACTTCTCCAAGCCATCAAAGATGTACCAATATACAACAAACTGGTTAAGGAAAAGTGTTTCAGACACCCAGGCAGGCGAAAGAGGGATGCTTCAACCATCAGTGTCATAGGACAACTGTCTGACCTTATGTTGGGACAAGTCATCTGCCCAAAGTATCTAGACCCTGGGAGTCCTGTAGTAGATGTCCACATCAATGGCACCATCATACCTCACACCTTGATTCATCTGGGGGCTGCCATTAATGTGATGACCAGAGATACCATGCTCAAACTCAACCTTTAGGGTTCCTTGAGGAAGACCTCGACAGTCCTACAACTAGCAGATCGCTCCACCGTGACTCCCGAAGGGATTGTGGAGGATGTCTTGGTCTCTGTTGACTCTTGGGAATACCCTGTAGATTTCTTGGTGCTGCAACCAAAGGCAAAGCTCACTGGATATCCTCTTATTTTGGGAAGGCCTTGGTTGGCCACTGCAGATGCTTACATAAGCTGCCGTGTAGGAAACATGACCATCAAAAATGGTCCTATGTCCAAGCAGCTAGTCCTATACCCTCCTGCCCAACCCTCATTAGAGCATGACTTACCACTTTGGTTGGAGGAAGGAGAAGAGGATGAGGTGTACTCAGCACCTTTGTGCACCCTAGACACCCCTAGGGGAGACCCCCCAACCGAGGATGATTTGATTGAGACTTTGATCCAGAATCCACCTCCTAGTGCATTGTCCTTAGAGGAATTGGTGGAGGATGCCCAAGCCAGCACCTTAGTGGACCTTTGTGCGACCAACCCTGTCACTCCCAGAGTCAAGAATGTGGAGTTCGGCCCTAAGAGAATGTTAAAGATCAGCTCCTCCCTATCTCCTTCCTAGGAAAAGGAGCTGTGTAGTCTGTTGGCCAGTCATCTAGATGCTTTTGCTTGGAGCTATAAGGAGATGAAAGGAGTCCATCCTTCGGTCTGTACCCATCACATCTACATCAAAGAGGATTGTAAACCGGTTAGGCAACCCCAGAGGAGAATGAATCCAGCCCTTAAGGACATCGTCAAGGACGAATTGCAAAAACTATTGGATGCCGGATTCATTTACCCCATCTCAGATAGCGAATGGGTGTCCCCTCTGGTGTTGGTTCCCAAGAAAAATGGGAAGTGGAGAATCTGTGTGGACTACCGAGAACTGAACAAAGCTACCAAGAAAGACCATTTTCCTCTACCTTTCATAGATCAAGTGTTGGATGGACTGGCAGGAAAGAAGTTTTTCTCTTTCCTAGATGGGTTTAGCGGGTATAACCAAATCCAAATCAGCCCGGAAGACCAAGATAAGACCACCTTCACTTGTCCTTGGGGTACCTTTGCCTACCGAATTCTTCCCTTTGGGCTATGCAATGCTCCTGCTACCTTCCAGAGAGCCATCTTGAGCATCTTTTCTGAGCTGGTCCATGATGCGGTGGAAATCTATATGGATGACTTCACTCCTTATGGGTCCAACTTCCAGGAAGCATTGTCCAATCTGGGAAAAGTTCTGACCAAATGCATTGAGATGAACCTGTCCCTTAGTCCTGAAAAATGTGAATCCTTGATGACTGAAGGGACAGTACTAGGCCATACCATTTCTTGCCAAGGGTTACAGGTGGATCCTAACAAAATTGCTCTCATCAAGAAGGTTCCACCTCCTCAAAAGGTAAGGGATGTTCGAAGTTTCTTAGGATTAGCAGGGTATTACAGGAGATTCATTAAAGACTTCAGCAAGCTAGCCTCGCCGTTGTTTGGCCTGTTGGCAAAAGATGTGGAGTTTAAATGGACAGATGATTGTCAGAGGGCTCTGAATGAATTAAAGGACAAGTTGGTGTCTGCCCCAATCTTGAGAGGTCCAAACTGGGCCCTACCTTTCCACATCCACACTGCTGCCTTGAACAAAGCCATAGGGGCAGCCTTAGGACAAGTTGAACAAAAACTTCCTATGCCATTTACTTTGTTAGCAAAAACTTATCCAAAGCAGAACTGAATTACACTGTAACTGAGAAAGAATTCTTGGCTGTGGTCCATGCACTGAACAAGTTACGACATTATATCACTGGCTATCAAACATTTGTACATACTGATCATGCTGCAATTAGATATTTAATGAATAAACCAGATGTGAATGCTCGTATTATTAGATGGTTACTTTTGTTGCAGCAGTTTGATTTGACTATCGTTGACAAACCAGGTAAAGAAAATGTTGTTGCTGACTTTTTATCTAGATTGGATTTATCTGCAGATGAGGATGGAACAGTGGATGACCAGATGCCCGATGAACATCTGTTTTCTATTTCAGTACTCTCTCCATGGTTTTCTGATATAGCAAACTACCTTGTTTCAGCACAGTTCCCTCCACACCTATCCTCAAGAGAGAAGAGCAGAATCATCAGAAAAAGTGCCTCATTCACTTGGATCGGGGGCAACCTGTTCAAGATTGGCCCTGATCAGATCTTAAGGCGTTGTGTAAGGGAGGAGGAAGTCTTTGATATCCTCCTCACCTGTCATGATGGGCCTTGTGGAGGACATTTTGCAGCAAAGAGGACTGCCTTCAAAATCCTGCAGGCAGGCTACTATTGGCCCACACTTCATCAAGATGTCAGAAGGTATATCAGCCAATGTGACCGATGCCAGAGAATGGGGAAACCGACTCAAAGGGATGAGATGCCTCTCCAACCTCAAGTGACTCTTGAGCCATTTGAGAAGTGGGGTATGGATTTTGTGGGTCCAATCAACCCTCCTTCGAGGCAAAGGTCTTACATCATTGTGTGCACCGACTACCTGAAAAAGTGGGCAGAAACTAAAGAAATCAAAGCAGCGACAGAAGAAAAGGTGGCTGAGTTCTTAAGAGAAAACATCTTCTACAAATTTGGCTACCCAAGAGAGCTAGTCACCGATCAAGGAAGCCAGTTCACATCCAACTTAATTGAAGACCTACTAGCTCATCACAAAATCAAGCATAGGACTTCCACCCCCTATCATCCTCAGGCAAATGGGCAAGTGGAAGTCACCAACAGAGCATTGGAAGGGATTTTGACTAAGGTGGTGAGAAGTAGTAGGAAAGATTGGGCAGATCGCCTGGTTGAGGCCACATGGGCTTACAACACCACTTGGAAGACCACAACCGGCTTCACACCTTATGAGCTGGTCTATGGAAAGAGAGCTTTGCTATCAATTGAATTTGAATACAACACTTTGAGGATGGCAGCTCAGCTGGACCTAGATCTCAGCCAGGCCCAACAAGAAAGGTTATTGCAGCTGAATGGACTGGACGAGCACCGAATGTAGGCCCTCCTTCACTCAGAAGTGGTTCAACCTCAGAGAAAGGTGTGGCATGACCAACACCTCAATGACAAGCAATTTCAGCCAGGAGATTGGGCGCTGTTGTATGATTCCAGGCATAAAGATTTCAAGGGGAAGCTGAGAACCAGATGGCTGGGACCATATGCAGTGGAAAAATGTCATGACAATGGATCTGTTCTTATTCGGACCATTGATGAGGAGGCCATCCCCATGCTTGTCAATGGGCATCGACTGAAGATCTACAAGAAACCTCTCTCAAGACAAGAGTTCATCAAAACTGTGGAGAAATCAGTGTTGGTCATAGAGAAGGGTTCTGCCTCTGTTTTGGGCATACCCTGAAAGATCTTAAAAAAAATAAACAAAATAAAAAAAAAATAAAGATCCTTGGGTGAAAACCTTTCTGAGGCTCCCAAGGCAGATGGTAGGGGTGAAAACATCATTGAGACGCCCCTGCTGTCTTTCACAAAAAAAAAAAAAAAAAAAAAAAAGAGATTTGAAAAAGATCCTTGAGTGAAAACCTCTCTGAGGCGCTTAAGGCATATGGCAAGGGTGAAAACCTCATTGAGGCGCCCCTGCTCTATTTCATCAAAAAGAAGAAAAAAGAAAAGAAAAAAACAATAAGCAAAAAAGACAGGGACATCAAGTTTACAATGTGGAAATGCATGCAGGTTGCAGGTATTCTATGAAGGAGAGGAGGTCTCTCAACTCAAAGTCAAGGGTCCTTATCATGCTACTAGGAGACCTCACCAGCACCTCCTCCAAAAACACTCATCTTCTCCAAGGTATGGGCACGATTTCATCACAGCTTAGTCTTCTACAGGAAGCTGCAGACTTTCTACAGGAAGTTCTGTATTTCTACAGGAAACTTCCTGTAGAAGTTCTGGACGGCCCAAAATTCATTGTGTGGGGAGATCTAACGACCAAGGTTCGACATGGAGGCATGCAAACTACTATTTCCTCCATCACACACTACTGTCACCTCCTTCTACCACCCCAGTTGACATGCAATAAAAGTACCTGCACAATCAAAACAGATCATTGAGTTATCAAGAGGAAGGGATTCTTAAATGAAAAAATGTTGAGATGCCATGCAATACCCATCACAGCTATCCAAGGGCCCTGTGAGCATGATCGTGATGCAACTGTCTTCACCGGTCAGCATGCACCCGAGGAGGAAAAAATGATACAGGACATCTTGCAGGAGTTCCGTAGCAGTTAAGCCAACTAAAATGTACACCATTCGATCGCCTGCAACATGCAATAATAATGTGGGCACATGCAGCCGAGTCACAAGCTTCACCGTCAGCAGCCTGCGAAGAGGAACCTCCGGGCCTGTGCAATTAAGCAGCAGCAAGCAAATCTAGTCATCGTCGTCCTGAAGCCTGAGAAATCATGTCGCGGCCGCACAGGTAAGTGCCTCGCCCTTTCTTTCGTCGAATTACATGAATATTACTTTGAAATGTTTGCAAGTATGAAATGAATGGGTTGAGCGGTCGTATGGCCATTCGACTGGCCACGTCGACCAGTCAGATGGTCTAGTCGGATGTGTAAAAGGTGATCGTGGCAAAAAGGAACAGGTAGTGGACACGTGAGAGCCATCCAGTCGGGGAGAAGCATGTTTTAACAGAAATGACGGCGGCGGATCTGCGGAGAATGATGCGGCAGTCAGGGAACTTGCAGTAGAATGATTAAGTGACGTCGTCCAATGGTCCGGCAGGGACAGCTCACCCCCGCGCCACGGATTCCGCCGGATTCAAATCTATCGCCTAGATTGCCACCCCACGCATTTATCATCAGCCGTTTAAAAGTCGAGTGAGCATCCGGATTCCCCTGAAGCTCGACACTCCAAGTCTTCGGTCGTTCGAACGTTTGATAACAACACAGAGGGCGCAGAACCACTGTAGTGTTCTCCAGAACCTGTGCGCTGCTTCTACAGGAAAGCTGCTCCTACAGGAAGCCCACTGCCACGAGGAAAATTGGGCTCTTCACGTCAAAGGTGGTGAGTTAAAAAGGTAAGCCTGAACCTTGCCTTCCATGCAATTGGTTTCGAGGGTGGCGGAGTCGACGTTCTACAGTCTGCTCATAAAAGAATTGCAAGTGTTGTCTGTCGTTTGCATGAATTGTCGTCGAGGTGTATGAAAAGTTTCCTACAGGATATGATTTGTGATTAAGCCTTGTTAAGGCTCATCTGGAGAAAGTCTTCGTGAATTGTATGTGCGGCAGAGGCAAGATTCTACGCTCTATCCCAAAAGGCTAGTTTTTTGAATCCGCCACCTCCAGCTAACATAGCAGTTTTTCACCATGCCGGGTGGGTTCATCAGAAAGGAACCAAACGACTCAAAGAAACTAAGAGAGAACCCTGGGGTGGTAGAGGTATTCACTCGCGTGCAATGGATGTCGTTCTGCGACAAATTGCAAGGGTATGATGATGAGGTGGCAGAGGAGTTCTTGCGGGCTCTGAAGCCAAAATAAAAGACATTAGCCACTATTAATTTCAGGGGTTTGAGTCTCAGACTCACCCCACAATTCATCAGCCGAGTTACTGAGCTCCCAATGGGGGTACCATGGGACAAAGAAGAGAGGAAATTAGGCCAGCAGGCTAAGAAGGAATTCTTCCCACCAGAGGAGCAGTTCTCAGAGGATAAGAACGGGGTTCGCAGGACTAGCTTACTGCCACTTTGGAGCGAAGTCAGCCTCCAAATTATGAAATACATCACCTGCGAAGGTCGGTTTAGCATTGTGTATGGGTACCATTTTTGGCTACTCACAGAATTAAGGCATCAGATGGACCTACCTGCAGAGAACAAATTAAGTATTCCCTACTCTCTACTGCAGTCTATGACTGAATGTGCCACCAAGTTGAGAGAAGGCACACCAGACTAGGTAGCTCATCACGGGATCATTAAGCTCCTCATGGAGGATGCACTCCACACATACAAAGTCCCTCTCTCATGGGAAGCCTTCCGAAATTTGACCAAGGATGGCGATATAAAAATGTTGACTGAAGAGCTTGGTTCCTCCAGCAACGAGGAGAAGGAGTCAGTACCCACAAGGAAGAAAGAAAAAGGCTAGAGACCCACGGCCAAAGCACCGAAGACAGAGCAAAAGGAGAAATAAGAGAAAAAGGGTGCCAAAGAGAAGGAGGACACACCCATATTAACGCCCAGAGAGAAAAGATTACAAAGCAGGGTGGACAAGACTGAGCAGGTCCACGTCAGCAAAGGCACCTCGACAGCAGCCTCGACCAAGTCAAAAAGCAAAACACCCTCAGCAAAGCACACTAAAGCGGTGCCACCTGTTTCTACAGGAAAACCAAAACCGGCTTCTACAGGAAGCCAGAAATCAGCTGAAAAAGGGCCTTCTACAGGAAGCCCTGAGAAAAGGAAACCCAAGGAAAAGAAAGCCGACGTTCTTGCAAGAGAGGCAGCAGCCGTGCTAGCCGGCCTCAGTACACCTCCTAAGCCAAAGGAAAAGAGAAAGAGGGAGGCCCCTCTATATTTTAAAGCTAGGAGAAGTGTGAGAATAAAAACGGGCAAGCCACAGCCTCCATCCAGCAGCCCAATCACTATAGAGGATGCCCCTACTTTGCCCAAGGAGAGGTCTCCCTCAAAGATCTCAGTCACCTATGAGAGGGGGAGCCTGAAAACAGCTACTTGGAAAGAAAGGTTAGACCAATTGGCTTCAAAAGCCCGACTACAAGATGCTGAGGCTGCTCTACAGGAAACCTTAGCCCGACTTAAGGAGACAGAGAGAATGGAAGGAGAAGCACCCTCATCACCACAGAGGGAGGGCGAAGTAGAGCCACCAAGAGAAGAAGAAAAAGAGCATATTCCGGAGCCTAGCCCTCAGCCAAGTCTAAGCTCATACTATAACTTCTTAGAAGCTGGCAAAATTATACCACAGAAATTCACTGTGCCACTGTTCTTTGCATTGGAGGAAGAGAGAGTACGAACACACACGTGGATGAAAATAGCCAAATCAAAAGGTGTGGCGGACATAGGCCCCTTGGAAGAGCAACTCAAGGAGGCCAGAAGGGAATTAGCTATGGCTAAACACGTGGCAAATTGCGAACGGGTGTTCCTATAGGAAGAAAATGAAAAACTTAGACTGTAGCTACAGGAGCTGAGGAGAGGAACAGGCACATCCTCAGGGGACATCACAGCAGAACAACAAGGCAGAAAGGAACTGCACATCGGTCTTGGGGAGCCAACCATGCATCTACAGGAAACAGAGCTGCAAGCACACATTGAGGTGCAAGCTCTCAAACAACAGCTGCAGCAGAAAGATGCACAATTGGCCTGCATGGCCAGTTGGGCCATGGATGCTATACAATGCAGACAGCCGGCCAAATCCTATGGCCTGTACCTGAGAGACCAATGGCTACAATTTCAAATCAATACCTTGGCGCAAAGGGGTATCTCTCAGCTCCAAGACCCGTAGCAGTTCACTGAATTATGCAATACCAGTTCATCAGAGGATAAGGCCAAACTATCGGAGTTCTACCTCTATAATTTGGCCCTTCCTAATGTGACTTCATGGGACCCCAACACGGTCTTAGGGGATATGCAGTTAATGGCATTTGCCTCATGGTTGAACCATGAAGACAAAAGAGCAACGGAAGCCAAAGCGGTCATGAACCGAGAGCTGAATGAGCCATTACTAATTAGAGCAGAACCAAGGGATCCAACTGCATTAATATCAGCACACCAACACTTATCCACCGACCCTCAAGCTTCATTGAAATATATGGATCAGCAAGCCCAGGCCATAGCGCATTTTGAGGATATGGAGAGACTGCTAGGGGACAACTGTGTTCATGCTTGCACCCGCCGATGGAATACATTGGCCCACAGTCTAAAAATCAGAGAATATCATACTCCAACTCGAATGAGGGAAGCTCTAGTACGGGTGCCCCTCTATAAGAAATCTATGCAGAACCTCCAGGCCAGCTGGATTGGCCTCAAGCTAAGCCCACCTCTGCTATTAGGATTGATGGAAGGCAGCACAGAGAAAGATGAGCATGAACAGTGGGAAGAGGTGGAAAGAAAGGCTGGGTTCCATGTCAGTAAGGAGGACACTACTGCAGAAGCTTGGGATGTGAGGGTGGCAGTAAAGGCAATGAAGGACGAGGAGCTGGATTAGTTGCTCAAGGATGAGCAATCATTTTAGCTGGGGGGTGATGATGAGCCCCAAATTTGGTAACATTTTGGGCTCATTTGGCCTAACTACCCTTGCTCAACCCTTCATTTTTCATAACTTATGCATCATTTTTTAGTATATTTATGTCATTTGTACGAATGAGGGTAGTCACTATTCCTAGGTGGCTAACACATGTTTATTTCAGGTTTTTTGACATTTAATGGAGCAAAACCACGCAGATGAGGGCTAGGAGACAGCCAAGAGGGGATTGAGATTTTGTAGGAAGGTTGTCCACAGCATTGAATGGCCTTCCTCGTGATCTTCACCCCCAACTCCGAGCTCCAACAGCCACCACCACCGAGCTAGAAGGCAGCCAAACAGATTTTGAGGAAGCAACAGATTACTCTTAGTTTGGTTAGCCAAACCCCACTAATTTAGGAGGCCAGCTTGGCCCTCGTAATGTATAAATGATGAGGCTGTAGCCTTCGATGGGGACTTTTTGAAACTTTGTTGCATATTCTGGATTACGAGCTGATAGCTCTGTTTTGCTCTTTGTAAGCCATTTTTGGCATGTTATTTGACTTATGACTATTATCTTTTAATGAAAAGCAGGTAGATTTGAGTTCAGTTCTGAGTTCTTAGAGGATCCATAGCTCTCGGGGTTGGGCCCAACCTGAGAGCAATAGGCCTCCTTTCTTTGTATTGTTACTTTTCTTTCAGCATTGTATTTCTTTTCCTTTACATGCATTTGGAAACACAGTTTGCTGAGTTGAACTTCTTGGTGTGATTAAGTAGGTTAGTTTTATGAACAAAGTTGCTTTCAGTAGTTTAGATTAGCGTAAGGAGATTGGAGTAATCAGAGTTCCAAAAAGGGTTGACTGCACGCTCACTTCCACCTCTGTTTAGAGACTGGAATTGCAGACCGTGCCACCCACCAAAAACACTGTTTTATACGTTCATGCAAGCTTTGATGCAATGTTCTCGTTTGTAGCAGCATCCATGCGTTCAGATCTTGTGGAATGAATCTTTGCTTCAATACCATGCAAGAGTTTCCTTACAAAATCACGTTGTTGTTCTGTGGTTTCATAAAAACAGTTAGAATAGGTTGATGAAATTTCGGTTATGTGCAAGACATGGATGATTTGTTTCATTTACACTGTGCAGTCCTACTCCCTCACTCCCTTATCCTTCTAAGTCGTGCCTAGGCCATCCACTCATCTCTCAGTTAGATCACTTGCCTCCTAACTCTTCTATCACCCACGTGACTCTACCTTTTCGGCCTCCCATTTCCTCTAACCTCCTCTAGACCAACCAGCTTTGCACACCCCCTCTTCATCTCATCTCTATGTCCATAAGCTATCACAAGCTCCCCTCCTACCTCCCTGACCATCCATATAGCCTCTTCCACTCATCCATCACCCAAAACTCCTATTGTAGAACATCCTGTAGGAATTAGTGAACTTCCTGTAGAAATCCTGAACATCCTGTAGAACCCCTGAAGACTTCCTGTAGAAGCTTGTAAACACGGTTTCCAAGCATCTGAACTTTATGAACTTCTCTGAAAGGATGTTAGGGATTCCTTAGACCCTCTCCTAGCCTTCTTGACCTTTTCCAAGCATTTCCCTCCTTGATCTATCCCTGCACAGTCAAGACCCAGTTAGAAGCACACGCATAATAATTCCAACAACTTGAACAAAAATACAAAAATATGCTTTCTTTAGATCAAAGTAGTCTAGACACATGCATCTCACCTTCCTAAGAAGTAGTGGCACCCCTTTCAGTCATTTGCATTCTCACCTTTGCATCAATAGGACTAGCTGGTAGAATTAGGGTTTGCTAGGGTTTTCATTTCTTGTTGGCTTTCAGTTCCTTCCTACAGTAGGTTAATTCCCTTTGAGATAGCTTTCGTTCATCGGTTAAAAAGCTTCTTCTGAGAACTCATAGAAGTTGGCTTGAGCCCTAGCAGACTTGTTCCAGCTAACCAAGTGACAGCTGCGACAAGAGCTAGTACTTGTGCATACAGCATCGTCGCTTCCAAGTTTGTTACGAACTACCGGGTTGATAAAATTAGAGAAGGAAGCTCCAGGAGTTGTAGCATTATTGCTACAATACTAGAGCCCACCACCAACCACAACCCCATCCACATCCATCTCAAATATACATCCCCACTCAGCTACCCGTACCACCATTCCCAAAACCATACAATGGAGTAGCTCAATCCAATTACAATGCTGAGGCACAACATGTCCAAATGACTCCTCTTGAGCTCGATGATCTTCACCATAGCTCAGGAAGAGTATTGCAAAATAGAGATTATATTGACAACATTGAAGGACCAAAGGCAAAAGAAGATTCAAAAGAAAGGATCAAAGAACCATGGGCTGCTCTTGATGAAGAGAAGAGATCAGAATCAGAGATCGAGAAAGCTCCCTCATGGTTACCATCAAACCCTCCATGTAGTCAAGAGAAAAGTCAGCAAAAAGAGGAAGATGTGAAGGTCATGATAGAAGAAGATATGGAGAATGATCCAGATCAGCAAAAGGACCAAGGATATCAAAGCTATATTGAGACATGGTTCCAGAAAGTCACTAAGTTGCAGCAGTACTCTCTTCCTCAGCTATGTTTGATCCCTTCAAAGTTAGATCATTTTGTCTCTGAAATCCGGATAGCTGTCAAAGCATGCATTTCAAGCCGCCACATCATTTTATCTCTAATCTCGATGGGCACATGGCTCCATTGGAAGTATTCTTACACTTCAAAATGATTTTGTTTTTCAAGTAGGGTAGGGTAGAGAAAAAAAAAAAAAAAAAAAAAAAAAGAAAAAAAAAAAGAAGGAGGCAGAAGTAGAAAAATAGGCCCAGGCTTTGGAAATTAATGCAGGTTGCAAGTATTCCATGCAAAAAAAGGAGGCCTCTCAACTCAACGACAAGGGTCCCTACCATGCTACCAGGTGACCTCACCAGCACTCCCTCCAGAAACACTCATCTCTTCCAAGGTTTGGGCACGATCTGGTCATAGTTTAGCCTCCTACAGGAAGCTACAGGACTTTCTACAGGAAGTTCTGTATTTCTACAGGAAACTTCCTGTAGAATCTTGGGACGGGCCAGGACCGACTTTGTAGAGGAATTTGAAGCTCGAAGCCCAATAAGGAGGCATGCAGCCAATGTTTTCTCCATCACCCACTGTTGTCGCCTCCTTCCACCACCATTGCTGCCATACGATTGAAATACCTGCACAGTCATACCAGAACGTTGGACTCTCAGAAGAAATAATTTTCAAATGGAAAATAAAGCATGCAGAGGCCCAATGCGCTACCTGTCAAGGCGATCCGAGGACCCTGCAACTATGAACGTGACTCCACCATTTCGGCATGCACCCTAGGAGGAGAAACGACTACAGGATGTCCTACAGGAATCTTGTAGCAGTTGATCCGGCTAGAGCACACACCATGAAGATACCTGAAACTCATGAGCCGACGCATGCACCATCCACAGCCAGGCAACCGGTCTCGTAACCAGCAGCAGTCAGTGAAAAGGAGCTCTCGTGCTTGTGCACGAAGCAGCAGCAAGCGGATCCGTCACCCTCGTCCTGAAGCATGAGAAAAATAACGTCCACGGCCGCACAGGTAAGTGCCTCACCCTGTTTCGTCAAATTACATGAACAATGCTCTAAAATGTGTGTAAATATGAAAATGAATGGATTGAGCAAGTTGGGTAGCCATTCAACTGGCCACCACAACCAGCCCGACGGCCTCGTCCGATCCGAAAAGCTTTGGGTGTGTCGACGAGACGGGAAATGGACACGTGGGAAGCGTCCAGTCAGAGAGAAGCGGCGATCTAATAGGAGTGGCAGTGGTAGATATGCAGGGAATGATTCGGCGGTCAGGCAGACATGCAGCGGAATGATAGCAGGTGACATCGGCCAACGGGCCGACGGGGACAGCTCACCCCCGCGCCACGAGTTCCGCAGAAATTCAAATCCACCGGCTAGATCACGTATGGCGCACTGCACTCATTTATTCTCAACCGCTTTGCAGCCGAGTACGCATCCGCAATTTTCTGAAGGCTGTTACTCCAAGTTCTCGGCCTGTTCAAACGTCCTGTTGCTGCACAGAAGGCCCAGAACCACTGAAGCGCTCCCCAGAACCCGTGCACGACTTCTACAGGAAGCTGCGCTACAGGAAGCTCAACGTTACGGAGGAAATTGAACTGTTCACGTCAAAGGTGGAAATTCTGGAACGAGGTAAGCCTGAACATAGTCCTCCCATGCAATTGGTTCGAAAGGTGGTGAAGTCGACGTGTTAAAGGGGTAGGAAACTGTAAATTACAGTCTGTGCATGAATTTGCAAGCGTCTTCTTATTGCTGCATGAGAATTGTCGTCGTAGTGTGTATGCGGGATTTTCTCCAGGGTTTGGTTCATAATTGAGCCACTGTCAAGGCTCACCTGTAGACAGTCGTGAATTTATAAACTGTGTGCATAATAGAGGCATAACTCTGCGCTCTGTCTAAGGAAATCCCAAAGATCCACTTTTTTATACACGCAAGCAAGCTCAGGCCAACACAACAAGCTTTTACCATGCCGGGTGGGTTCATTAGGAAAGAGCCTACAGACTCAAAGAAGCTACGGGAAACCCCTGAGGTGGTGGACCTGTTTTCTCCTGCACGGTGGATGTCATTTTGTGACAAGCTTCAAGGTCACGATGACGAGGTTGCAGAAGAATTCCTGCAATCCTTACAGCCAAAGTCAAAAACGTTGGCCGTTGTCAACTTCAGAGGTTTGACCCTCAGACTCACCCCACAGTTCATTAGCAGAGTCACTGATCTACCGATGGGGGTAACTTGGGATAAGGAGGAGAGAAAACTGGGCCAAAAGGCTAAGAAGGAGTTCTTTTTGCTGGAGGAGCAATGCTCAAAAGACAAGAATGGAGTTCGAAGAACCAGCCTACAGCCATTCTGGAGTGAGGTCAGCCTCCAAACTATGAAGTATATCACGTGCGAGGGGCGATTCAGCATCATGTATGGATATCATTTTCAGCTGCTCACAGAACTTAGGCACCAAATGGACCTACCCTCAGAGAAAAAGTTGAGCATTCCTTACTTCCTCCTGCAGTCCATGACTGAGTGTGCCACTAAATTGAGAGAGGGAACGCCAGACCAGATAGCCCATCATGGGATCATTAAGCTCCTCGTGGAAGATGCACTCCACACGTACACCGTCCCTCTCTCCTGGGAAACCTTTCGAAATTTGACTAAGGATGATGACATCCGAGTGTTGGCTGAGGAGCTCACCTCCTCCAGCAGCGAGGAGAAGGAACCAATTCAAACAGAGAAGAAAGAAAAAGGCCAAGAAACCATGGCCAAAGCACCAAAGAAAGAACACAAGGGAAAACAAGAGAAAAACCAAGCTGCCAAAACAGAGGGTGACAAAACCACACTAACACCCAGGGAGAAACGACTACAGAGCAGGGTGGAAAGGACTGAAAAAGTCCATGTCAGTGAGGGCACCTCTAAGGAAGCCTCAACAAAATTGAAAGAAAAAGCACCCTCAGCCAAGCAGGCTAAAGCGGTGCCATCTGTTTCTATAGGAAAGTTAAAAACGGCTTCTACAGGAAGCCAGAAATTAGCCACTACAGGGCTTTCTATAGGAAGTCCTGAGAAAAGAAAGAAGAAGGAGAAAACGATCGAAATTTCCTTCTCGGGAGGCAGCAACTGTGCTGGCCACCCTAAGTACCTCTCCCAAGCCAAAGGAGAAACGCAAAAGGGAGACTCCTTTGTATTTCAAAGCGAGGAGAAGTGTAAGAATTAAAACCGGCAGGCCCCAACCTCCATCTAAAGACCCAATTACCATTGAAGACACCCCTACCTTGCCAAAGGAGAAGTCCCCCTCCAAAGTATCAGTCACTTATGAGCAGGGGATCCCCAAGACAACTACCTGGAGGGAGAGAATGGAAAGGTCAGCTTCAAAAACCCCTCTACAGGATGTTGAAGCAATTCTACAGGAAACATTAGCCAGGCTCAAGGAGACTAAAAGAATGGAGGGGGAGGCAGCCACCTCACCACAAAGGGAAGAAGAGGTAGAACACATTATGGAGCCTGGCCCCCAGCCAAGCTTGAGCTCTTATTATAACTTTTTGGAGGCTGGGAAAATTATTCCACAAAAATTCACAGTGCCGCTTTTCTTTGCATTGGAGGAAGAAAGAGTGTGGACCCACACATGGATGAGGATAGCTAAATCTAAAGGAGTAGCAGATATAGGCCCCTTGGAGGAACAACTCAAGGAGGAAAGAAGGGAATTAGCTATGGAAAAACACGTGGGAAACTGCCAGCGAGTATTTCTACAGGAAGAGAATGAGAAGCTCAAACTGCAGCTACAGGAACAGAGGAAAAAAAGGGGCACAGTATCAGAGGACACTACAGCAGAACCTCAAGGCAAAGAAGGAATGCAAACTGGTCTTGAGGAACTAAACCAACATCTACAGGAAAGGGAATTGCAAGAAAACATAGAGATACAAGCTCTCAAACAGCAGTTGCAAGAAAAATAGGCACAACTGGCCTGCATGGCCAATTGGGCTATGGATGCTCTACAATGTAGGCAGCCGGCCAAATCTTATGGCCTATACCTACTGGACCAGTGGCTGCAATTCCAAATTAATGCATTAACACAGAGGGGTATCTCCCAGATCCAAAACCCCCAACAGTTCACATATTTATGAAACAGCAGCTCCACAGAGGACAAGGCCAAGCTATCAGAGTTCTACCTCCATAATTTGGCCCTTCCTAATGTAAATTCATGGGATCCCAACACAGTTGTGGGAGATATGCAGCTGATGGCATTTACCTCATGGTTAAACCACGAAGAAAAGAGAGCGACAGAGGTCAAAGATGTTATGAACCGAGAGTGACATGAACCACTGTTAATTAGAGCAGAGCCAGGGGACCCCACTGCATTAATATCTGCCCACCAACACCTAGCAACCAACCCTCAGGCTTTACTAAAATACATGGATCAGCAGGCTTAGGCTATAACACATTTCGAGGATATGGAGCGATTATTAGGGGACAATTGTGTTCATGCTTGCACCTGAAGGTGGAACACATTATCCCACAGCCTCAAAATCAGGGAGTATCACACTCCAACTAGAATGATGGAGGGCCTATTACTGGTAACTCTCTACAAGAAGTCCATGCAGAACCTCCAGGCCAGCTGGATCGGCCTCAAGCTAAGCCCACCTTTGCTTTTCAGATTGGTAGAAGGAAGCACAGAAAAAGAAGAGCATAAGCAATGGGAAGAGGTGGAAAAGAAGGCCAGGTTCCATGACAGTGAGGAGGATACTACTTCAGAAGCCTGGGATGTGAGGGTGGAAGTTAAAGCAATGAAGGACGAGGAGCTGGATTAGTTCCTCAGGGATGAGCAATCATTTTAGCAGGGGGGTGATGATGAGCCCCAAATTTGGTAACATTTTTGGCTCATTTGGCCTAACTACCCTTGTTCAATCCTTCATTTTTCATAACTTATGCATTATTTTTTAGTATGTTTATGTCATTTGTACGAATAAGGGTAGTCACTATTCCTAGGTGGCTAACACGTGCTCATTTCGTGATTTTTTGACACATGTTGGAGCAAAACTGAGCAGACATGGGCTAGGAGACAGCCAAGCTTGGGTTGAGGATTCGTAGGGGGGTTGTCTATGGCATTAAATAACCTCCCTTGGGATCTTCACCCCCAACTCCGAGCTCCAAAGGCCACCAAAACCAGATCTAGAAGGCAGCCAAACAGATTTCTTGGAAGGAGCTGTTCACTCACAGTTTGGGCAGCCAAGTCCCATAGATTTAGGAGGCCAGCTAGGGCCTCATGGTGTATAAATGTTAAGGCCTCAGCCTTCGAAAAGGAATTTTGAAAAACTCTTGCATATTCTGTGCTACAGGGCTGCTAGCTCTGTTTTGTTCTTATGTAGCCATTGTTGGTGTTATCTCAAAATCAGGCCCTGGAAGGCTGCAGACCAGGAAGACTTCAAGTAACTATTTCAAACCGACTTTAGGCTGAGGCTTAGCCTCCTCAACCTGAGAGGGCTCTCTCTTGATGGGTTAATGATTTTGATTAAAGATAAGATGGCTAACTCTTGTAGAACAACTGTGAAAAATATGAATGGTGGAAACACATTAAACAAAACTATCCATTGGGCTTATGGAGTCAACAACACCTCAATATAACAATGAACTCAACCTTACATGGAAGTCAGGGCATTCAGCATTTAAACATTCAGAACATAAACTCATATGGGACCACACAGTTTATAAATGTATACAGGAAGTCAGAGCACATTCAGTGAATTCTGAGTGATTATACATCCATACCACTGTAAGAATTAAGAAAAGGACAACATCACATATTCTGAACATAAAAAATCCTTCCTGAATCCTGAGAAGTAAAGTTCAGCATGTATATTACTAAAACTGAGTCTTACATAGGCCAAATACCAGCTTTTTCATAAAATTTCCAACCCTGATTACATTGTTGTTTCAGCTATATATAGAGCTCTTATTCTAACTGATCGAGATTCCTCCTCCAGCATGAGGGGAATTCGAAAACTACTTCTATTACTGACAACTCTTAAACTCTAACTACTTAATAAATACAACAAAGTGTTGACTGGAGTTTTTAGAGATCTAAATCAAGTAGGATTCTAACACCGTGTTATGCTAATAATAGCCTTGATTACAATGGTTCTCGTTCTTTGACATTTGCTTCCCTTTAGTTTGGTTGTAATGGATGTTCAAGGCTCCATGTTTGATCTTTAATGACACATCTTTTCCATTGCCCTGAAACATAGGAAACTACCCCTGTTTGTCGGTCCTTGGTTTGCCTCAAAATGTTCGAATCCAAAGAAGCATGCCTTTTATCTTTGATTACCCAAATAGAACAGATTGCCACGTCCATGATGTGCTGGCCACCCTTTTCATGTGTGAAGGCACCAAGCTGTTATGAAATATCTTGAACTGTGGTAAATATGTTCACTTTATGACAAAAAATTTAAAATTGGATTCGAATACATATCTTCTCCACCTGTCTTGTCCTGGTTTAATGTTAATAGTTTCAGATGATGCCTTATATGCCTTATATATATTTCCTTTTCAAAATTCCCGCTTCAACTTCAAAACTGCTTGATTTATGTTGAAATCATCACTTTCAGCAGGAAACTACTGAGTTATTTAAAACAGCTTGTTTTTATCCTGAGACCTTTATTAATCGAGTGCTTGATTGCCAAAAACTTCTTTAGACTTTCCAAAGGCCGAATAGGGATTTAGATTTCTTCAGAAAGATAAGATCAAGCAAACTTATCAAAATTTTTGAAACAGAATCTTACTTGAAATGAAAACTCATTTAGCAGGTCCTTTAAGCTGGCTTAACTGTGCCTTCAGCTCTTCAATTTGTTTCTTCATAACCTTATTCCCAGCTCTCAGTTGCATATTGATCCTTCTGATGTACTTGGCTTCTTTGATTGCTGGTACTGTCCAGGTGTGAAATTGTGAATGGCCATCAACCACTGAATTCAACTGGGCTTCTACAGTTGCATTCCCTTTCCATAGAGCTTTATAATAGTTTGCGTGTATGACTGCATGTCTTCTAACAGCTTTCTTTAATTTGGCGATCTCATGCTTAGCTGATTCTAATTGGCTCTTCATGGCTGCTATATTATCTTCTTTAGATGTGATGACTGTTCTGCCTGTGTTTTTCTTTTGCCAACGTTGTGTCCCTTCCCCTGTTTCCTCTGTTCTTGACAGTGCTTCCTGTACTTGCTGGAATCTCCTTGTCATAGGTCTTCTAGGTTTAAAAACAAACTCTTCAGCTGGCTCATCAAATTTAAGCCTTTTTGAGGCCTTGGCTTTCTTGGTGTTTTCTTGTTCTGACTGTATCAACTCAATTTGAACTAGTAGAGACTGCTCAAAGTCAATAGCCTGTAATAAGGCATTTAAACTTCCCTTGGACACTGGACTTTCTTCGACTGCTACAGCTTTACCTTTTTCCTTATTCATCTGGCTTCTTGTTCTTATCCTTGAGACTACTTCAGATGTGCTTGTTTCAGGTACAGTCTTTTTACCATGAGCTTTTTCCTTAGTTGATTGCTGAGGTTGATCTTGGATGATGAGTGGCTTCACTTGTTTTCCTACTTGTGAATTTGGAACTCTTTTAGCTCTTGCTTCTGTTTGGAGCTCAGCTATTGTAGAATCTCTAACAGGTAGAGGAGTGAGGCCAGTCTGGCTTTTGAAGCCAGCCATAAAAATGAATGAATTACAATCTCTGTCTATCTTTTGGAGCCCATCTAAAACCAGTAGTTTGATCAAACCATGATGAAACAAAGAGGTTTCACAATCCTCTTTCCTCAACTGTACCTTATCACACATCTTACTCAAACTATGGAAAAGATAAAAAGGTAAGTCTATGGAGACCTTCCCGGTGAAATGCAAAAGGAGTTTAAAATGGTAAGAGTAAACCTTGTTATACCTTCCTTCACAAGTCAGATATTTCTGTATGCAGGTGAGTAAATGAGCATAATATTCTTTGACATAACTCCTGGGCACTGCCTTACTTAAATCTTCATTTACAAATTCATCCTTCAAAAACTCCTTGCAAGGATTCATGTCAAACTTGAAGTTTTTAAACCATTGCTCTTGTCCTCGTGGTATCTCTGTCACAGTAGATATCACTTCTGGCGAAACCTGCAATTCTATCATGGCTACTTTTGAATTCAAGCCTGTGAAGTTAAGTGCAAATTCTTTGGTTACCTGTGCGTGCCCTCCTTGTAACTTTTTGCAAAAATTCCAGCACCCGACCTTTTTAAATGCTTTCTCCACCTATTTATTTCTCAGCGTTATATCTAAGCCTTCAGGCTCAGTCCTTAGACATTTGCCGGATCTGTGCTCCTTTTTCTCCATTGATTCTTCCAAATCTTCGCAGACAATGACTACCAGCTCCGGTTGGAATTGTGATTCAGCTTCTATTTGAATTCAGCCTCGCTTGATTATCAGCCTCGCTTGATTATCTTTGCAGTTGAATTTTAAATTTTTCCATTTAAAATCTTTCAAGTTGTAATCTTGTAGATTTGTCATTTCATGCAAGACTTATGACCATCATTAAGTTTTATACACAGTGGTCTTTCTTGGAAATGATGATTCATGCGTATCAACAGATCTAGTGGTGGTGATAGTGGCAATGAGTGGTGAAATGTGATAAGAGGGGTACATGAGCTGACATGAGAAGACACGGCCTATGACTCACCTAACGGATTTGACATTTCGGGAAAGATTCGCTGCGAAATGTACGAATCCATGATTTAGCAGCGCTGTCAGTTTTAAATTTGAATGATGCGCTGCGAAACTGCCTAATCATGATTTGCTGCGAATCTGCCTAATCAGGATTGCGCTGCGAAATTACAAAAAGGCACGGTGACTGACATAAGATAACAGGTGGCTATAAAACAATGGTAGATGGAGGGGAACCAATGGGAGCTGAGAATACCTTGACTCAAAAACTCTTCAAAACTTCAGATTCTAAGGGAAGAAAATTAAAACAAAAATAAACTAGCACTGACCCTTGTCATCGGGCTAGGATGAAAAGTTACATATATCATTTTTAGTTCTAAGTGATAACAGTGGCTCCACTTGGGATAGTGTGCTCCTGTAGTACACTAAGAACTCGTATGTCCAGTGCTTTGTCCAATTTATGAAAACTTAGATGGAGTTGACAAGCATCCTTTTCTAGCTTTGTGAGCCTTCACCTCGGGCTTGAGCTTCCTGTTCAGCTTGTCATTTATTTGCAACAAAGAAAGACTAATAAAATGGTTATGTACAATGTTGTGAGAAACTTGGCAGAGATTTAATCAATTGTAATGCTTTAGGAACCTACCATTAACAGGTCCTCCAACATACGGTGTTCCATCAATCTCTTGTAGAATGTAGGTGTTATTCCCATGGAAAGCAGAAATTTGATATGGCCCTTTCCACAAATTTTCAAATTTACCATGTTTACCTTTCTCTTCAATTCTAGCTTCCCATTTCAAGACTTTATCATGGATCTGGAATGTAACTTCTTTGATCTTTTTGTCAAATGCTCTCTTGATCCTGTTCTGGTTTTGTTGATGACTGTCAAACACTTCATTTCTTTTCTCTTGCAAAGCTATTAGCTGATTGATCCTTCGTTGTATAGCATTTGGTTCCTCTTCTAGTCCTTGAATCAACTTCATTACTAGTACTCCAAGGGATGTTGGAAATATAGCTTCTGCCCCATATACTAGCTCATATGGTGATGTTCCAATGGACCTCTTTGTGCAAATCCGGTCAGCCCACAAAGCATATCTCAGTTTCAAATGCCAAGCTTTTTTATTTTCTTGCAGTAGCTTCTTAATGATTCTCACAAGGCTCTTGTTTGATGACTCATCCAAACCATTTCCCTGTGGATAATAAGCAGTGGAATGTCTAAGGGAGATGTGATACTGATGACAAAAATTAATCATCCTTTTGGACTTGAAAGCTTGAGCATTGTCTGTAATGATCTTAATTGGGCAACCAAATCTTGATATATATTATTTTCTAAGAAAGAAATAATCACTGAATCATTTGCTTGCCTTGTGGGTATTGCTTCTATCCATTTTGTAAAGTAATCGGTGGCTGTGAGAATCCAGCAATGTTGTCCTGATGAAGGAGGATGGATTTCCCCTATAAAGTCTAATCCCCACTGCTGGAAAGGTGCTTCAACATAAATAGGAACCAAGGGCAGTGGCATAAGCTTTCTCTTTCCTTCAAACACTTGACATTCATGACATGTGGCTATCTTTTTATAGATATCTCTAAACATAGTTGGCCAAAAATAGCCAGCTCTCAAGACCTTGTTTGCAGTGGCTTTCCAATAGTGATGTCCTCCACAATCCCCTTTATGAAACTCATCAATTACTTTATCAGCTTCTTCTTCAATGAGGCAGTTTAATAATATTCCTCCTGCATCTTTCCAAAACAAATTTTGGTCATACACAAAATATCTGAGAGATTTCAATTTGGTAAACCGAGCTTTGGATTTTGAAAGATTATCAGGAGCTCTATTATGCTGCAAAACAAATGCTATATCCTTGTACCATTCTGAGATCAAGAATTTCTCATTTATTTGGACCAATTCCTCTTCATTTTCAGAAATTTCTGAGATTTTTGTGCTTAAATTAATATCAATACAGTCCAAATTTGACTGAGTCAACAATTGGGCTAGGCCTTGACCCTTTACCAACTTTGTGGGTTTGATCTCAATGTCATACTCCAACAGTTTTGCTATCCACTTTCCCCTTTTTCCATCTGGATCAGCTTGTGTAAGAATATCTTTTATAACAGCATTTGGGACGTAGGCAACAATGTGAGAGTGCAAAACATAGATTCTGAAATCCTTAATTTCTTTCACCAATGCATAGGCTTGTTTCTCTAAGATATTATATTTCAATTTAGCATTGGCTAATGTCTTGCTAAAGAAAGAAATGGGTTGTTCAGTACCTTGACTTCCTTTTTGCAGTAAAACTCCAACAATTGTGTCTTCAGAAGCGAATGTGAAGATAAGGAACTCCTTGGTAAAATCTGGGCTGATAAGTACTGGTGCTTGAGTAAGTGCCTTCTTGATCTCTTCAAATGATTTCTTTGCTTCAACTGTCCATTTAAAATCTGCTCCTTTCTTTAACATCTTTGTTATGTTCTTGACAACTTCAGCAAAATTAGGAATTAATCTTCTAACAAAGTTAACTTTCCCAAGAAAGGATTGAATCTCCTTCTTACTCCTTGGTAGATCTAATTTTTGAATTGCACTAACTCTATTAGGATCAATCCTAATTCCTTCTTCAGAAATAATATGACCAAGCAGTTTTCCAGAAGTTAAAGCAAAAATACTTTTGGTTGGGTTTAGAGAAATACCAAACCTCCTACACTTCAGTAGGATCCTTTCAAGATGCTTTAAGTGGTCTTCTTCCCTTTTTGAAAAAACTGTGATGTCATCAAGATAAACCACCACTGATTTGTCCTTTTCTTCAGCAAAAGCAATATCCATTGCTCTCTGGAAAGTGGCTCCCGCGTTCATGAGGCCAAATGGCATTTTTGCATACATGAATGTTCCCCATGGTGTAGTGAAGGCCGTTTTCTCCTAATCATCTGGGTGAACAAGAATCTGATTGTACCCTGAGAAACCATCAAGCATAGACATCCTTTGTGAACCAACAATGTTCTGTAGAATGAAATCCATTTTGGGGAGGGGGTAATTATCTTTCAATGAAGCTTTGTTTAAGTTTTTGAAGTCTATACAAATTCTGATCTCTCCATTCTTTTTTCTGACTGGTACCAAATTAGAAAGCCAATTTGAGAATCTGATTGGAACAATAATTTTAGCATCAAAGAGCTTTTTCACTTCTTTCTCAATCAGTGGCATTAGAAGAGGATTAATTCTTCTTAACTTCTGCTTAAAAGGCTTTTCATTCTGCTTAATAGGAATGGTATGCTGTATGATTGAAGAGTCATATTGTTTCAAGTCAGCATAACTCCATGCAAAAACATCAATGAATCTTTTCATCATCTCAACATATTTAGTCTTCATATCAGCTGAAAGGAATTTTGAAATCTTGACTATCTTAGGCACAACCGAGTCTCCTAAATTGCAGCTTTCTACTTCTTCTTCATTAGCTTGTAGTCTTGGTGCTTTGAACACATCATTTTGATCAAATAATTTCTCAAGGGGAATGAGGCCTTTAGGAATTAAGTTGTTTTGTAATTGTAAGACTTTAGAACTTTCCTTTGACTCTATTAACATATTCTGCTGATCTATCTGATTGTGTTCAAACTCTTCTTTTAATTCAATGAAGTTCCTTATATGCTGATCATCCTCAAAAACTTGCCAATTTGTGATATTATCTGGTATGACTGTTCTATGGCGAACCTCCACTTCATAATTTTCAGAAGAGTGTTTAGGAATTATAAAGAGACTGGCAGAAACAACAAGAGAATCTGCAATAGAGTTTTGATCTCTAGTTTTGATGCTAAAAGAATAGGATTGAAATTTTTCCAACATCTCCAACACTAAGTTTCTGTATGCTCTCATCCTTGCATCCTTAGTTTGATATGCACCTTCTACTTGTTTAATTACCAATTCAGAATCTCCACAAACAGCAATGTTTTTAGCTTTCAATTTTATCAAGGCTTCCAAACCTAAAATCAGAGATTCGTACTCAGCCATATTGTTGGTACAATCAAAGTTTAATTTGTATGAGAGAAACTTACTTTCTTCAGTTGGACTAGTGATCCAAATCCCAGCTCCTGCCCATTCTTTTCCTGCTGATCCATCAAAGTATAATGACTAGCAGCCCATGATGTCTCTTTCATCTCCTTGCTGACCTTCTTGACACTGATTTTCCGCAGGTTCATCTTGTGATTCTCTTCCAACTGATTCATTGAAAAGGATAGCTGATCCAAGACCAGTATCACATGAATAAATAGGAAAATTCTGAGGCTTGTCTTTGCTGCTTACCATGTAGGCCATCCTTGTCTCGCGATACAACCTCCTTTGTTCACCAAACACTGGGATGGTAGCATATGTAAGATCCATCTGCATTGTGCCCTTGATTTTTGCTGCCCATGACCTTGAAAGAAGCATCCCAAACTTCGGTGGAATGTCTGCAACAACAATGTCCATAACAATTGTTTTTGCTGGAATTTGTGTGAGCCCCACAACAACATCTTTTATCAAACCAATGCATTGGACTCTTTTTGAATCAAAGGAAAATAAATCCTTATATGGCCTAGTTACCTCTAACCCCAGTCTTTCCATGATTACCTTAGGCATGAGATTATGTGATGCCCCCGAATCTAACATAGCATTATGTAGAGTCATATCATGAATGCTAATGCTTATGTAGAAAGGGGGAAACTCTTCATTTTGTTCATCCTCAAGTCTTGGACCCAAACAGATAACAGGATTATCTTCTTGTACACTTAGGATATCAGCCACTCCTGGTTGTGAATTAAGCATTTCAACAATTTTGCTTCTGTATTTGTCTACCTTGAGAATTTCATTAAAAGGGACTGATATCTTAATTTTTGCAATCTCGTTCTCAAGATTAAAAACAGAAGTAGTCTTGTCAATTTCTTTAGGAGGAGAAGGAATTTGAATATCCTTTTTGACAAGAGGAGAATCATCCTTACTTTCAACCACCTTTGGGTTTTCCTTTTTATCTTCAACTGTCCTTGAGGTATTCTTCTTGGGCTGTGCTTTGTTTGCTGTAATAGGAACATCTCTATTCCTAAGATTATACCGCTTTTGCATCTCAAAGATAACGTGCTGATAGCCCTTTAAAAAATCTGAAGGCTCTTCTCCTGATTTTATCATACTAGACTCATCATGTTCCTCCTTAGTCAAGAAAATCCCTGACACTTCTTCATCAAAACAATGGATTGATTCC
Source organism: Pinus tabuliformis (assembly GCA_031772625.1). Taxonomy (NCBI): domain Eukaryota; kingdom Viridiplantae; phylum Streptophyta; class Pinopsida; order Pinales; family Pinaceae; genus Pinus; species Pinus tabuliformis. Next base: position 1,473,202,525 of record CM062820.1, on the reverse strand, counting down.
TCAGGGACTTGAGGCTCATCTTCTTCATCTACCAAATTTTGTTGGAAGGGAGGTCTCACTGGAGGATCTGACTGCTGATTTCTGTTGTCTCTTGGCCTTTGCTGATTCTGAGGTCTTCTGTACTGAGGGTTCCTGAATTGAGGTTCCTGCTGTGCTGGAGGAGCAGAAGCATTCCCAAGAGCTAGTCGGTCCATCAATTTTTCCATGGTTTTCATCATTGTTTCAAACTTGTCTTCTGAAGCAGAGGTAGAAGGTTTCTCTTCTTCCTTCAGCTTAGTCTTTGCCATCTTTGATTTCTTAGCAGCCATCATATTCACCTCCACCTTAATTGCATCATTTTGCATGTCAGCAAGAGAGGCAGACTCCCTTTCTCTGAGTAAAAGAGAGAAATATGAATCAAATGATTCAGCATATCTCAACTGTGCCAAAGCTCCAGGAGGTTTCAAATGAGCTGGAATAGAATTGTATATTTTATTAAACCTCTTAGAGAAGTTTTGGAAAGTTTTCTCTGGAGCTCTTCTAAGATTGTTATATTTAGTAAGGGCTTGGACAGGGTTGGTTCTGTTTCCCCATTTCCTTAGAAAGCTATCTTCAAATTCTACCCAACTATGAATGCTTCCGGCTCCAAGGGCTTTAAACCATTTTCTGACTTCCCCAATGAAAGTTTGAGCAAACAATCTTAGTTTTACATCTTCATCATCCACTTCTTCCCTGTCAACAAAATCATTGAACCTATCCACATGTTCCTCTGCTGTAATATCTTCATCTCCTCCCCATGTTGGAAGTCTGGCAGCATATTTCCTAGGAAGATCATGTAAAACAGCAGGGAGAGCTAGTGGAGCATACCTAGCAAGTATAGCCATAATGAATGGAGGAGCAGTGATAACAGGTATTGTATGACCGGTGGGACCAGAACTAGTGTGAGATAGTGTCTGAGGACTATTTGGGCTAGCAGAGGCAGAAGATAAAGTATTAGTACGAAAAGGACTAGTTGGACTTTGCAAACCACTGACAAAGGAACTCCAATTTGGGAGGGGTAAACCAGTTTTGGATTTGAGCAAAACTTCAAAAGGATCAAGCTCTTTGAGTTGATTCAAATCTTCTTCTTCTAACAGTAATTCTGAAGTAACAACCTCCCAAAACTCTTCCTTATCTTTTTGTGACACTAAGGATGAAGTATCAATGCCTCTTTTTTGTAAATCTAAAATAATTCCAATAAGTTCTTCTTCGTTCTCAGACCTCAACAATACCTCATGAATTTTATCATCTACAATTTTATCTTCACGACTTCTAGAAAATTCAGGGAACAAAGATTTCGAAAAAGATGAAGTACCTGGTATATCAGGAAATCTTTGCCTGCTCCTTGAGATGGTGTTTGGATTATCCACAGGAGTAGGTGGATCTGGGTCAGGATTACTCCTTGTATATCTTCCTCTCGAAGCCACCTTTTTAACTTTAAGATTGTATGGAGTCACCAAGGTAGAATGCAGCCTCGAAAACCTTCTGAGCTCCTGCTACCTTCAGAAGTTCAGCTTCATGATTTCGGGAATGAATAATCTTCAGGCTCCCGGCAGACGCACCAAAATGTTATCTCAAAATCAGGCCCTGGAAGGCTGCAGACCAGGAAGACTTCAAGTAACTATTTCAAACCGACTTTAGGCTGAGGCTTAGCCTCCTCAACCTGAGAGGGCTCTCTCTTGATGGGTTAAAGATTTTGATTAAAGATAAGATGGCTAACTCTTGTAGAACAACTGTGAAAAATATGAATGGTGGAAACACATTAAACAAAACTATCCATTGGGCTTATGGAGTCAACAACACCTCAATATAACAATGAACTCAACCTTACATGGAAGTCAGGGCATTCAGCATTTAAACATTCAGAACATAAACTCATATGGGACCACAGAATTTATAAATGTATACAGGAAGTCAGAGCACATTTAGTGAATTCTGAGTGATTATACATCCATACCACTGTAAGAATTAAGAAAAGGACAACATCACATATTCTGAACATAAAAAATCCTTCATGAATCCTGAGAAGTAAAGTTCAGCATGTATATTACTGAAAATGAGTCTTACATAGGCCAAATACCAGCTTTTTCATAAAATTTCCAACCCTGATTACATTGTTGTTTCAGCTATATATAGAGCTCTTATTCTAACTGATCGAGATTCCTCCTCCAGCATGAGGGGAATTCGAAAACTACTTCTATTACTGACAACTCTTAAACTCTAACTACTTAATAAATACAACAAAGTGTTGACTGGAGTTTTTAGAGATCTAAATCAAGTAGGATTCTAACACCGTGTTATGCTAATAATAGCCTTGATTACAATGGTTCTCGTTCTTTGACATCTGCTCCCCTTTAGTTTGGCTGTAATGGATGTTCAAGGCTCCATGTTTGATCTTTAATGACACATCTTTTCCATTGCCCTGAAACATAGGAAACTACCCCTGTTTGTCGGTCCTTGGTTTGCCTCAAAATGTTCGAATCCAAAGAAGCATGCCTTTTATCTTTGATTACCCAAATAGAATAGATTGCCACATCCATGATGTGCTGGCCACCCTTTTCATGTCTGAAGGCACCAAGCTGTTATGAAATATCTTGAACTGTGGTAAATATGTTCACTTTATGACAAAAAATTTAAAATTGGATTCGAATACATATCTTCTCCACCTGTCTTGTCCTGGTTTAATGTTAATAGTTTCAGATGATGCCTTATATGCCTTATATATATTTCCTTTTCAAAATTCCCGCTTCAACTTCAAAACTGCTTGATTTATGTTGAAATCATCACTTTCAGCAGTTTCGTAGCGTGCTACGAAACTGCTGAGTTATTTAAAACAGCTTGTTTTTAACCTGAGACCTTTATTAATCGAGTGCTTGATTGCCAAAAACTTCTTTAGACTTTCCAAAGGCCGAATAGGGATTTAGATTTCTTCAGAAAGATAAGATCAAGCAAACTTATCAAAAATTTTGAAACAAAATCTTACTTGAAATGAAAACTCATTTAGCAGGTTCTTTAAGCTGGCTTAACTGTGCCTTCAGCTCTTCAATTTGTTTCTTCATAACCTTATTCCCAGCTCTCAGTTGCATATTGATCCTTCTGATGTACTTGGCTTCTTTGATTGCTGGTACTGTCCAGGTGTGAAATTGTGAATGGCCATCAACCACTGAATTCAACTGGGCTTCTACAGTTGCATTCCCTTTCCATAGAGCTTTATAATAGTTTGCGTGTATGACTGCATGTCTTCTAACAGCTTTATTTAATTTGGCGATCTCATGCTTAGCTGATTCTAATTGGCTCTTCATGGCTGCTATATTATCTTCTTTAGATGTGATGACTGTTCTGCCTGTGTTTTTCTTTTGCCAACGTTGTGTCCCTTCCCCTGTTTCCTGTTTTCTTGACAGTGCTTCCTGTACTTGCTGGAATCTCCTTGTCATAGGTCTTCTAGGTTTAAAAACAAACTCTTCAGCTGGCTCATCAAATTTAAGCCTTTTTGAGGCCTTGGATTTCTTGGTGTTTTCTTGTTCTGACTATATCAACTCAATTTGAACTGGTAGAGACTGCTCAAAGTCAATAGCCTGTAATAAGGCATTTAAACTTCCTTTGGACACTGGACTTTCTTTGACTGCTACAGCTTTACCTTTTTCCTTATTCATCTGGCTTCTTGTTCTTATCCTTGAGACTACTTCAGATGTGCTTGTTTTAGGTACAATCTTTTTACCATGAGCTTTTTCCTTAGTTGATTGCTGAGGTTGATCTTGGATGATGAGTGGCTTCACTTGGTTTCCTACTTGTGAATTTGGAACTCTTTTAGCTCTTGCTTCTGTTTGGAGCTCAGCTATTGTAGAATCTCTAACAGGTAGAGGAGTGAGGCCAGTCTGGCTTTTGAAGTCAGCCATAAAAATGAATGAATTCCAATCTCTGTCTATCTTTTGGAGCCCATCTAAAACCAGTAGTTTGATCAAACCATGATGAAACAAAGAGGTTTCACAATCCTCTTTCCTCAGTTGTACCTTATCACACATCTTACTCAAACTACGGAAAAGATAAAAAGGTAAGTCTATGGAGACTTTCCCGGTGAAATGCAAAAGGAGTTTAAAATGGTAAGAGTAAACCTTGTTATACCTTCCTTCACAAGTCAGATATTTCTGTATGCAGGTGAGTAAATGAGCATAATATTCTTTGACATAACTCCTGGGCACTGCCTTACTTAAATCTTCATTAACAAATTCATCCTTCAAAAACTCCTTGCAAGGATTCATGTCAAACTTGAAGTTTTTAAACCATTTCTCTTGTCCTCGTGGTATCTCTGTCACAGTAGATATCACTTCTGGCGAAACCTGCAATTCTATCATGGCTACTTTTGAATTCAAGCCTGTGAAGTTAAGTGCAAATTCTTTGGTTACCTGTGCGTGCCCTCCTTGTAACTTTTTGCAAAAATTCCAGCACCCGGCCTTTTTAAATGCTTTCTCCACCTCTTTATTTCTCAGCGTTATATCTAAGCCTTCAGGCTCAGTCCTTAGACATTTGCCGGATCTGTGCTCCTTTTTCTCCATTGATTCTTCCAAATCTTCGCAGACAATGACTACCAGCTCCGGTTGGAATTGTGATTCAGCTTCTATTTGAATTCAGCCTCGCTTGATTATCAGCCTTGCTTGATTATCTTTGCAGTTGAATTTTAAATTTTGCCGTTTAAAATCTTTCAAGTTGTAATCTTGCAGATTTGTCATTTCATGCAAGACTTACGACCATCATTAAGTTTTATGCACAGTGGTCTTTCTTGGAAATGATGATTCATGCGTATCAACAGATCTAGTGGTGGTGATAGTGGCAATGAGTGGTGAAATGTGATAAGAGGGGTACATGAGCTGACATGAGAAGACACGGCCTATGACTCACCTAACGGATTTGACATTTCGGGAAAGATTCGCTGCGAAATGTACGAATCCATGATTTCGCAGCGCTGTCAGTTTTAAATTTGAATGATGCGCTGCGAAACTGCCTAATCATGATGCGCTGCGAAACTGCCTAATCAGGATTGCGCTGCGAAATTACAAAAAGGCACGGTGACTGACATAAGATAACAGGTGGCTATAAAACAATGGTAGATGGAGGGGAACCAATGGGAGCTGAGAATAACTTGACTCAAAAACTCTTCAAAACTTCAGATTCTAAGGGAAGAAAATTAAAACAAAAATAAACTAGCACTGACCCTTGTCATCGGGCTAGGATGAAAAGTTACATATATCAATTTTAGTTCTAAGTGATAACAGTTGGCATAACTCTTGACTTATGATTATTTTTTGATAATGGGAAGCAGTCAGATTTGATATCATCTCTGAGTTTTTTATAGGAGCCATAGCTCTTGAGGTTGGGCCCAACCTAAGAGCCTAGGGCGTCCTTCTTTGTATTGTTATCTTTCCTTTAAGCATTGTGATTTTCCTTTTTTGCATTTGAAATGAAGTTTTGTTGAGCAAGATTTAGTTGTGTTGGTTAAATAGGTCATTGTTGAGGAATAGAATTGCTTCAGGTGTGTAGAATAGATTGATAGGATAATAATTGATAAAGCTCCAGAAAAAAGGGTTGCCTACACTCTCAGTTTCATCTCTCCCTTATTGGATAAGGGGCTGGAATTGTAGAAATAGTGCTGCCCAACAAAAACACTAGTTTGCTTGACCATGCAATCTTTGGTGTAATGTCTTCATTTGTAGAAGTTAGTCATGCATTCAAACCTTTTTAGATGTTTCTTTAATTAAGTTCTGTACATGGTTCTCTTTGGAAATAAAGCTGCTGTTCATTTGTTTCATTGACAGTTAGGATAGATTAGCTAAGATTTTGATTGTATGCAGGATTTGGTTGATTCAGTTAAGTACACACCATGCAGGGCATATCCATATTTCTCTCATCCACCTAAGCTTCGTCCAGGCCAGCTACTCCATCTGCTAGTTAGCTTCCTCGTCTCACAACTACTCTTTTGTCCACGTAACCCTACCTTCTTGCTCTTTCATTACCTTAGCCTCCTTTAAGTCAAGTGAGCTTTCCACACCCTCTCATCACTTCATCCATCAGTCACTGGGTCATCTCAGACCCCTACCCTACCTCCCTATCCATTCATGCATCCTCTTTCACTCACCCATCCTCCAAAATCCAATTTTAGAACATCCTGTAGAAATCTCTGAACATCCTGTAGAAATCCCTGAAATATCCTGTAGCACCCCTGCAGACTTCCTGTAGAAGCTCACAAGTGAGGTTGCTGGATAGCCAAACTTTGTGAAACTCTCTGGAAGGGTGTTGGGGACTCCTTAGACCTTCTCTGAGCCTTCCCAACCTTTTCCAAGCATTTCCCTTCCTTGATCCACCCCTGCACAACAAAAAGCCAGTTAAAAGCACATGTATGATAATTCTGATAACTTATTCAAAAATACAAAAAGATGTGTTCTTCAAATAGAGATAGCATAGGCATGTGCATTTTACCTTTGTAGAAGTAATGGCATCTCTTTCAATAGTTTGCATCCTCTCCTCTGCATCAGTAGGACTAGCTCGTAGAATTAGGGTTTGCTAGGGTTTATGTTACTCTTTGGCTTTCAGTTTCTTTCTGCAAGTAGATCAACTTCCTTTGAGTTAGCTTCCATCCATCAGTTACAAAGCTTCTTCTAAGAGCTCATAGAAGTTTGCTTGAGCCCCTAGCGGACTTGTGCCAGCTGACCAAGTGAAAGTTGCGGCAAGAGCTAGTACTTGTGCATACAGCACCGTCGCTTCCAAGTTTGTTACGAACTACTGGGTTGATAAGAGTAAAGAAGGGAGTCCCAGGAGTTACAAAATTATTGCTGCAATACTGGAGCCCACCAACTAGCTCTCTAGGGTACCTAAATTTGTAGAATACATTCTCCCTTAGGAACTTATCCACCTTATCTTCTATTGCTGCCTTAATCACCTTGGTTTCAACCCACTTAGTTAAATAATCAGTGCACACAATAATGTATTTTTTTGCTTTGAAGGAGGGTTGATAGGCCCATTGAAGTCCATGCCCCACTTGTCAAATGGCTTGAAAGTCACTTGAGGTTGTAGGGGAATTTCATCTCTTGGAGTGGAATTTCCCATCCTCTGGCACCGATCACATTGACTAATGTACTTTTTCACATCCTGATGAAGGGTGGGCTAATAATAGCCCACTTATAACACTTTGAATGTTGTCCTCTTTGCTACAAAGTGACCTCCACAAGGTCCATCATGATAGGTCAGAAGGATGTCAAAGACTTCCTCTTCCCTTACACACCTTCTCAAGATTTGATCTGGTCCAAGTTTGAAAATATTGCCCCCGATCCAGGTGAAGGGGGCGCTTTTCCTGACTATCTTGCTCTTTTCTTTGGACGACAAGTTTGGTGGGAACTATGCTGATACCAAATAGCTTGTTATATCAGCAAACCATGGAGAGAGAACTAAAATAGCAAACAAATGCTCGTCTAGTAACTGGTCATCCACCATTCCTTCATCACCTATAGGCAGATTCATCCTAGATAGAAAGTCTGCAACAACATTTTCCTTACCAGGATTATCAACAACAGTTAGATCAAATTGTTGTAATAAAAGAAACCATCTTATAATTCTAACATTCACATCTGGTTTGTTCATTAAATATTTGATTGCAACATGGTCAGTATGCACAAATGTTTGATAACTTGTAAGGTAATGCCTAAATTTGTTTAATGAATGCATAATAGCCAGGATTTCCTTTTCGGTCACAATATAATTTAGCTCAGCCTTTGACAGGTTCTTACTGATAAAATAGATGGCATAGGGCAATTTTTCCTCTACCTGACCTAAGGCTGATCCTATGGCTTTGTGTGAGGTATCAACATGAATATGAAAAGGGAGGGCCCAGTTTGGGCCTCGAAGAATTGGTGCAATGGTCAACTTACCCTTTAAAATGTCTAAGGCCCCTTGACAACTTTTTGACCATATAAACTTTGAATCTTTGGCCAACAATCCAAATAAGGGAGAGGCAAACTTGCTAAATTCCTTTATGAACCTTCGATAGTATCCAGCTAACCCCAAGAAACTCCTGACATCCCTCTGCCTTTGAGGTGGTGGGATCCTTTGGATGATTGCTATTTTGTTTGGGTCCACCTGCAGTCCTTGCCGAGATATTGAATGACCTATCATGGTCCCTTCATTCATTAAGAATTCACATTTTTCTAGACTGAGAGATAGGTTCATTTCAATGCATTTGTGCAATACTTTGCCTAGGTTAGTCAAGGATTCTTGAAAATCACAGCCATAAGGTGTAAAATCATCATTATAGATTTCCACCGCATCATGTACTAATTCAGCAAAAATACTCAAGACTGCTCTCTGGAAAGTGGTAGGGGCACTGCATAGGCCAAAAGGAAGGACCCTATAGACAAAAATACCCCAAGGACAGGTGAATGTGGTCCTATCCTGGTCTTCTGGGTAGATTTGGATTTGGTTGTACCCACTAAATCCATCTAGGAAAGAAAAGAACTTCTTCCCTGCTAGGCCATCTAACACTTGGTCAATGAAGGGTAGGGGAAAATGATCCTTCTTTGTGGCTATGTTCAACTCCCTGTAATCAATAAAAATCCTCCACTTAACATTTTTCTTAGGAACTAACACTAAAGGGGAGACCCATTCACTGTCATAGATAGGGTAAATGAATCCTGCATCTAGCAATTTTTGTAGTTTCTCTTTGACTATATCTTTAAGAGCTGGATTCATCCTCCTTTGTGGTTTCCTAACTAGCTTGCAACCTTCTTTGATGCATATGTGGTGAGTACACACTGAGGGGTGTACTCCCTTCATTTCCTTGTAACTCCAAGCGAAGGGTTCTAAGTTTTCTCTCAACGTGTTGCATAACTTTTCCTCTTCAAGAGCAGAAACAGATGGATTGATTTTTAAAGTTTTCTTTGGGCCAAATTCTATGGTTTTGACATGGATTGGGTTGGAATTGGCCAAGCATAAGTCAATTGGATGATTGTTTTGGGTTTCCTTTACTTCTTCTTCTAATGGTAATGAACTAGGAGTGGGACTTTGGAGTAGGTGTTCAATTAAGTCATCCTCATCTTGTTGTCCTCCTCCTATGGTTTCTTACAAAGCATAAAGTTGCGTTGAATAAACCTCATCTTCTTCCTCCTCCTCCAGTGATAAAGCTAGATCATGCTCTGGAGAAGGTTGAGGAGGAGGGTATAGGACTAACTTCTTGGAGATATGCCCATTCTTGATGGTCATATTCCCAGATCTGTAGCTAATGTAAGCATCATCTATGGCCAACCATGGCATCCCAAGGATGAGAGGGTAGCCAGTAAGCTTAGCCTTAGGTTGGAAAACTAGGAAATCTGAAGGGTACTCCCAGGAGTCAATGGAGACCATCACATCCTCCACAATTCCCTTAGGGGTGACTGTGGAATGGTCTACAAGTTGCAGAATTGTTTTGGTCTTCCTCAATGACCCTTGGAGGTTGAGATTGAGCATGGTGTCCTTGGTCATCACATTAATGGTAGCCCCCAGATCAATCAGAGTGTGTGGGACAATGGTGCCATTGAATCAGTGACCGGAGAATCCACAGTATGAACATTTTTACACCAATGTTTCAAATCCCAAATGGGATCCATCATCAGGATTTAAAAAAATAAAAATAAAAAATAAATTCCTCATTATTATTTTTTCCATAAGAAGCTCTTCTTTTATCATCATTCTAAAATCTTGATGATGGATCCCATTTGGGATTTGAAACATTGGTATAAAAATGTTCATACTGTGGATTCTCCGGTCACTGATTCAAAAGATGCAAACCCCAGATCTCTTAAATCCAAAATGGTGTCATTGATGTGCACATCTACTACAGGGCTTCCAGGGTCCAAATATTTTAGACATATTACCTACCCCAGCATTAAGTCAGACAGCTACTCAATGACATTAATGGTAGGGACATCCCTTTTTCTTCTTCCCATATGCTTGAAGCACTTCTCCTTAATCACCTTATTGTAAATGGGAACATCTTTTATTGCTTGGAGAAGGGGGATCTTTACACATAGATTTTTCAATTCTCCCAGAAGTTCAAGTTCTTCTAGGCTAGGCTGGAGTGGTTGGGCTAATCTCTTAGGAAAGGGTGGATTACTTTGAGGTTCCTTTCCTCTCTTTCTTCCTCAACCTCCCTATGTGGAGAGGGAGGTTGGTTATCTTAGAGAATTCTCCTAGATCTTAGGTTGATATCTTAGATTTCTACAACATAAGCTAGGTATGATGTCTCTCCATTGTATACTGGTTGAGCTTTCCTATTATTTGGGTTTGGATTTGGCTAGGCAGACATCTAGGGTTTCTTGGGTGGATCAGAGTGTAGGAGTTGTGGTTGGGTAGGTGGTGGATGCAATAGAGCTGGAGCATTGTTGGATTGGGGCCTCCACCCTTGGTGTGAGGTATTCCACTGAGGTTGTGGCTGAACATAAGGCTGAAATGACTGGTGGGCTGGCTAGGAATGACACTGAGATGCATAGGACCAAGGAGGGGGTGTAGACTAGGAAGGATGAGCAAGGGGTCCCCAAGAAGTTTTAATTGTGGTTTGGTTGGGGCTGTAATATGCATCAGATGACCCTTGCATACCATGCTGGTATGGTCTAGGCCTAGGAGGTCTCCTTTGGTTGATGTAACAAAGCTGCTCAGTGACCCCTTCAACTCCTTGATATACAAATTTGAGTCCAGGTAAAGAAGGGCACTTGTCTGTGGAGTGGTTTTCTTCACAGACTGAGAAAATCTCAATGCAGTTCAATGGACATTCGTTCCTAGGATGCCTCCTGGTGCATCTAGGACAAAAGATGGCCAAGGCTCTCTCTGCTTCCACTTGCTTCATTTTGATGTTCATGGTGTCCAATTGCAAGGCAAGGGTTTGCATCATCTTACTTTTGAAATCTTCCAGCATATTTCCAATTTCACCCTTGATGGAGGAGTTAGAAGATGATGTATTGGCCATAGATTGACTACTCCTACCCTTTTTCCTGGTTGCCCTAGAATGGTTTCTAATGACAATCTTGATATCCTCATAGGATAATTGGTAGATATCTCCTCCTGCTAACATATGTAAGGTATATAGAAGGTCTTCCTTTACTCCCATGAGCAGGACTAGGTTTAGTGACTCAGGGTCAAGTGTGCACCTGACCCTTTTGTAACTGAGTTGAAATATTTCTTCATAGTCTTCTAAGGACTCATCCTATCCCATCGTCATCCTAAAAATTTATTCTTTAGTATCCTTTGACCTATAGTAGTCCCTATATTTGTTGTTAAAAGCCTACTACATCTGAGCCTAAGTTGTGATGCTACCTCTAGGTAAACCCATGAACCAGCATAATGCTGCATCCTTGAGGGTACATGGAAACAACTTTAACTTTTGCTCATCATTTGTATAGTCATAGGTTTGACATATAACAAAAAAATCAAATAGGAAAGTGTCAGGGTCATCTATGGTTAGGCCATGGAAATGAGGTAGAGCAGAGAGGCTTATATTATTCATCTTAGTGTCCCCATTGGTTTCCCTGATGTGGAAGTCACCCTCAACTCTCTCTCTATTCCCTCTGTCATTTCGGTTTTCGGCCATTGGTTCTGTAGGAATGGGTTCCTCTTCTTCTTCTTCTTCGCATGTAGGTTCTTCAAATATGTTAGGTTGCTCACCTAAGGGTTCCTCCAGTTCACAGCCATCGAAGAAGAGAGAAGGTTGGCTGTTGGATGCAGTGGGGGTATTTGGCAAGAATTTTCCTAAATTGTCCCTACTCCTATGAGGCATGAAAAGAAATGTTTTTGGGTTGGTTTTTAGAAGATTTTTTAGCAATAAAGTACTTTGCATAAATGAAATTGCTGATTGAATGAAAACTACTGACAAAAAGAAACTACTTGCTAAATTAAAGTTCTACTTATAGAATGGAAGGAAAGCAGATAATGACAAATGAAATAAAGGAAGCTACTAGATTACTTTTTCAGAAATAAACTAATGGAAGAAAGTTGAAGACTAGAAATAGAAGAAAAGAAAGCTGACTAGAAATAGAAGAAAAGAAAGCAATACTCACATTATACTCCGACACCTCCCCGACAACGGCGCCAAAAATTGATGAATGCCAATATTGCAGCAAGGATGCTGCAAATCCTGAGCTACCATCTTTACTTATCAACCCAGGGTTTGTACAAACTTGGAGGTGACAGTGCTATATGCATAAGTAGAAGTAAAGGTATTTCCTTTTGGCACTTGTTCATCTAGCAAGAGACCCCAGAGGTTCCAAGCTAAACTTCTATAGAGTCATAAGAAGCTTGATTCTTTGATGGAGGAAGAGAAAATCTATTCTAAGAGAGATACTCTACTGCAATAATGAAGAGAACAACATGTAATGATAAATCACACCATATCCTAATTAACCATTTAAATAGTTAAACTAAGCAAAATTGCTAAATCAACACTAACCTAATGCTGCTATCTAAGTTACAGAAGTAAAGAGCATAAAAAAAAACTAATGTGTAAATGAAAAAACTAAACTAATGTTTTTTTCATGTTTTTGTTGTTTTGGTAAAATCAAGCATGCAAGGAATCAAGTGGAAGAGAAAGCGAAGATCAAAATCAGTGAAAGGAGGACGTAACGAAGCAGAAATGCATAGGAACCATTTGATCGATTGGGAATAGTATTAATGGGAGATGAGCGGTGAAGATCTTATCGCAGAAGATTACGTGAATAAATGGATGAATAAGAATGACGAAAGATGAATGGCGAAGATCTTATTGTGTTATAAATATAACCCAAAATATATGAGAATACAAATAAACCCAATAAATAACAAGATATGAATATATATAGAAATGATTCACTTTATTGATCAAAACCCTTAAGGTAGGGAAACACCATACATTCACTCCTTAAGGAAGGAGAACACTCCACAAGCCATATGCATGTTCATACAATATTCCTTAACATCTCTCGATGGTGAGTCTCTAGCCTCTATATAGGCCTCACACATACAATACCATGGTTCATTACCATGGTTCCCTCAATACCATCTATCTAATACCATGGGTTTATTACATTATTGCTAACTACTTGTGGTCCCTTACATGATACGGGTTAACCACCTTATTTATTACTATGGCCCATCCCATTACTACATTATTCTCTTGGGTACCTCCCTTTGTACCCCATATTATCCCCCCTAGGTATACTACATTCCACCCCCCTTAACATGTTTCATCCCCGAAACATGGGAAGAACACAAATAATAATATCTACTCAAAAGAGTAGTCCACTGGTACCATGCACATGCATCTAGCCATCCAAGAGAAAGGTGAACTCTCGATCTAGCTGGTTCCTCGCTTGCTTGAGATTAAAGTTGATCCTCGTAGCTCTTTTGTGTTGATGTATAGTAGGTGGATTGTCGCCCCTCTCTATATGCCATGCCGGGGTTGTTGTCCTTGTAGCTAATTTGTTGCCATCTTGTTGGTTGTTTTCTTGTTGGGTGGTGTGGGTGGTGATATGTTGAAGTTTTAACCAACAATGTATCTTTCTTTAATTTACCACCTAATGGATCCTCATTGTTATCTGGTACATGCTGTGGTGCCTGCTGTTATTTCTTGTCTTCCAATATTACTTCAACCACTGAGTCCTCATCTGATGTATCAATACTTGTAACCTTTTCTGCTTCAGCCTCTGTTTGTGTTTGATTGTCGACCATCAAAGGCTCATCATCTGATGTGTAAGTTTCATTAGAGCTTTGTGCTTCTTCCTCCATAGTCTCTGCTTGGGTCTTAATGAAAATATCATGCAATGTAATTTTCTTCTTTTTATACCAGAGCTTCAGGAATTTCTTTTGCACATTGTTATTAACAGTACCCACAGATTCCATCCAAGGATATCCCAAAACAAAATCCATGTTATCCATATCTTAAGTATAAAAGTCACAATGCAACACATACTTATCCATAGAAAGCTTCAAATCTTTATAAACTTAAACATCCTCATTATCAACCTATATGTTTTCAATGTGTTTTGCTGGAACTTGCAATTTTTTTTCCAAATTAACATTGATAAAATTATGCTTGCAACTAGGATTTATAGACACAACAATCTTCTCCTTCTGAATCAATCCATGAACCTGCAATAAGGAGATACTCACAGAAAATAACCCTTTAGGTTTCTTGGTTTCCTTCTTTCCTGTACCAATAAAATCTTTGCTAGGTTTTGTGGTTTTCTCCTTTCTAGTATGACACCATTCGTCCAAAAGTAGTTCTTCTATTACATTAGCGATACATAACCTCAGAAACTCACTATCAAGTGATTCCCACCATATAACAGCGTCATTTCTCAAATAAGACCCTATTTTTTCCTTCCAACACCCTGGACAGTCCAACTTATGATATGCTATAAAATTTTCAATAGAAGTCCAATCATCTTTTCCTTTAAAAAACTTACTGTTATAAGCCATGAAGAGGGTTTGTAAAACAAATTGCTTCCTTGGCGAAAATTTTAAATGGCCACAATTCTGTCAATATTGCTCGAAATCTCTATTATGACCTATTTTAGGAAATGGAACAACCATCTGCATCTTCCCATGTGGTAGAAATCCCAATCTAGGCACTGAAATTTTATATCCGTGCTGCAACTGTCCTTTCGTCACAAAAAATTTCTAAAAAGAGAGTTGATTTTAAATCAGCGATATCTCCCTCATCCGGACTCCGATTTGACTATTTTTTTTTTTTTTTAACTTGGGTATTTTTTCATAAAAAATCTATATCTGCAATTAGATTCTACAGATTTTGCACCAAAACGTATAGATCTGTGCCGTAAACTCGCCGCCCCAAAAAAATGTCTGCAACACCACTGATTTTTGGATCAGCGATATCTCCTTCATTTGAACTCCAATTCGGCAAATTGTTTTTTTGAAATTGGGTATTTTTTCACAAACAATCTAGATCTACAATTATATTCTATAGATTTGGTACCAAAAATTACATATCTGATCTGCAAACTCGCTGCCCAAAAAATTCCTGCAAAAAAAAAATTGCCACTTTGCCCAAGAAAGTGCTCTGATACCACTTGTTATAAATATAGCCCGAAAATATATGAGAATACAAATAAACCCAATAAATAATAAGATATGAATATAGATAGAAATGATTCACTTTATTGATCAAAACCCTTAAGGTAGGGCAACACCATATATTCACTCCTTAAGGAAGGAGAACACTCCACAGGCCATATGCCTATTCATACAATATTCCTTGACATCTCTCAATGGGGAGTCTCTAGCCTCTATATAGGCCTCATACATACAATACCATGGGTCATTACCATGGTTCCCTCAATACCATCTATCTAACACCATGGGCTTATTACATTATTGCTAACTACTTGTGGTCCCTTACATGATACAGGTTAACCACCTTATTTATTACTATGGCCCATCCCATTATTGCATTATTCCCTTGGGTACCTCCCTTTGTACCCCATATTATCCCCCCAGGTATACTAGATATTGTGGGAGGTTAAGTCAATAGATGGATGAACAAGACTAATCAGAAGATGAATGGTGGAGATTTTATCGCGGGCGATTTAGTGAATAGATGAACAAATAGGGTTAACGAGAGATGAGCGACGGAGATCTTATCACGGGCGATTTAGTGAATAGATGAACGAATAGGAATTATGGAAGATGAGAGGCGAAGATCTTATCGCGTATGTTAATTGAATAGATGGATGAACAAGGTTAAACGAGAGATGAATGGTAGAGATGGAGTGAAGAGATGGATGGATCACATCAAGTCACATGGAAAAAGAAGTGTAAAAAAACTTACAGAAAGATAGAGCGGGATTCTGTAGACGGTAAGTAGTTTCTCGCACGCCCTCAAAGTTGTAAGCAGAATTCCAAAATTTTGCACGATTAGTCTAACTGGGTGACACGTAGCATGAGAAAACCACTTTTATCACATGCTCTTGGGTGGATATCAGTCATGAAAGAATCCATGTGAGATTGCGCGATGACCATTGGATTAAGCTAGACAGATCGATGATGGAGATCTGGAGCTCATAAAGTCAAGCATTAAAATGAATCAGATGATGATTTGTCAAGTTTGTTGTGGATCATACGGTAAGGAGATCTATGGGTATAATCCGCTTAATACATGATTTATTGGCTCGTGCTTAAGTATTTCATGCTGAAGGAAATGATATATGAGTGAGATATATTACAGAAAGAGAGTGATTGAAGACGATAATGATGAAATGAACCAAGTACTGAATCAAGACAACAAACTCCAAAGCTCATGCGATAAATAGAAATCTGAAACACAACCAATCTACTTTACACTGTTGTAATGAAAATGTAGCTACTTAATCAAATGAATGATTAAACCATGAATCTATGTGCTATACTGCTATAATGGAAAAGTAGTTATTTAAGCAAATGAATGATTAAACCATGGATCTATGCTAGCATACATGTACAGTAAAGAGGAGCCTTAGCTGCTAGAGTTGGGCCCTAACCCAAGAGCTTCAGCCCTTTGAGTTAACTGAGTGTTGGTTCAGAAAAAAACTCATTCTTATTGTCAAAAACAATGGATTACATCAAAAAATGTCACAAGTCTTGCCGCTCGAAAAAAAAGTAAAGTTTTACAATCAAAAGTCAAAATCCTACTAAGCTCCTAGGCCTCTCTACTTATGCATCTGAAATCTCCAACGACTTCCTTAAAATTAGGGAGGCTCAGCTCCCAAACTAGAGATAAACTGGTGCTTTGACTTCCACTTGCTCGGCTACCTTCTAGTCCTCATGATTTGGCTGGTTGCACTCCGAGCTGATGGAGGAATATTTGAATGGAGGGGTAGTAAATGAGGAGGATTTCCCTACTATAATTCCTCTCACTTGTCCCACTCGATTTTTGACCAAGGTCTTTGCTAAAATTCCTTGCTTTTATCCTTTAATCCTACATTACATGCACATTAGACCACAAAGCAAAATATCCAACTCTAACTCATCTCATAAACAAAATATAATCAAAAGTATGCAATAAGTTGTGAGAATAGTTGGTTTGACTAAGCTAGGAGGTGAATTAAGGCCTATATAATTACCCAATGATGAGGCTCATGATAGTGCAAACCTCCTACCCAGAAGATAATGTCTCCACATCTTTAATGCATGTATAATTGTTGCAGCTCAAGATCATGCATTAGATAGTTTCTATCATGCTCATTCAGTTTCTGTGACTCATAGCACACTACTTGTCCTTCTTACATGAGAGCTCCACCAAGTCCCCTTTGGACAGCATCTCAACACACAAAAAACTCCTAGTCCGGATCCATAATCTTTAGCACTGGTGCATGTGTCAACAACTGCTTAAGATGAACAAAACTAACTTCACATTCTATCGTCCATTCAAACTTCTTACCTTTCCGCTGCAATGATATTATAAGATATGAAATGCATGAGAAGTTCCAGATGGACCTCCTATAGTAACCTACCAATCCCATAAATGATCTCACCTCATCTACATTCTTAGGAGATGCCCATTCCAAGATGGTCCTTATATTTTACGGATCTACTGCGATGCCTTCCTTGGAGACAACATGTCCCAAGTAGTGTACCTCAGTCTGAAATAACATGCTCTTGCTAATTTTAGCATACAATTGATGCTCTCTTAGCAATATCAACACTGCTGCTAAACGTTAAGCATGTTCCTCATCATTCTTAGAATATACCAGTATGTCATCAATGAATACAATAACAAACATGTCCAAATAAGGACGCAACACACTATTCATAAAACACATGAATGTAGCTGGAGCATTAGTTAATCCAAATGGAACAACCACAAACTCCTAATGCCCATACCTGGTCCTAAACACAATCTCGAAGATATCCTCTTCCTTGATGCGTACCTGATGGTATCTTGATCTCAAGTCAATCTTAGAGAACACTGTTGCTCCCTTTAGTTGATCAAACAAATCATCAATCCTTGAAAAAGGGTACCTGTTCTTGATCATTACTTTCTTTAGCTACTTGTAATCAATATACAATCTGAGAGTACCATATTTCTTCTTTATGAATAACATTAGTGCGCCCCAAGGTGATACCCTGGGTCTGATGTATCCTTTGTCCAACATTTCCTTTAGCTGGAACTTTAACTCTACCAACTTAGGTGTGCTCATCTTGTAAGGTGCTTACGATGCTAGAGCTGCCCCCGACACTCCCTGTGAAGTGGAAACTTTGTAATGTCCTTGGGGAATACATCCTGAAACTGCTACAAAACTGGGTACCTACTTAACACCTCTGCATCTTCAACCTCCTTAACCTTGTCACTGGAAATGTGTATTGGAAAAATCACACAACATTTTCTGCAACTATGCTTAGCCTGAATAGTAGTAACCATCCTCACTGATGTAGGCTTCATCTTTCCCTGCAAGGTCCTCTTTTCCCCACTATCATCTAGACACGCAATGGCCTTGTCGAAGGAATCCACTTTGGTTATTCGAAGGCATAGCTAATTCATACCCAAAAGCATACTATACGATCCTGACGGAAATACATTCAAATGTGTTGTTGTAGGCATGCTATTTAACTCAAATGCACAAGCTCTTACCAATTGGTGAACTTGCTTCTTCATACCTGTAGCCAACTGTACCAACCAAGATTATGCATGCACTTATTTTCTCAAACCACACTTATCCACCAAGTCAGGATTAATATAACTATAGTTAGATCCCAGATCAATCAAAATAGAAACAACTTGATCACAAAGCTTACCATCCATCTCAATGATCGATGCCTGATGATCCGCCTACTTGTTGTCCACAATTGCATAAATTCGAGGAATGTTATGATGACCATCACCATATGTATGCGCCTCTTTAGCATTGTAGATCTGGGGTCTACCACCACTATAATACTATGGACAATCCCTCTTATGATGATCCTTACCACCGCTTCTAGCCTGCTGCTTGCCATCTCCCTTCTCAAATGTATTGAATCTCTTGTAAGGAACTACATTATCTTTCTCACTTGCATATTGAGTTCTTCCTCTCTTTGATGGAAATTTTACTTTAGCTTTGTCATTTATTTTCAAGTCATGTTTAGGCTCAACTTTGCACTTCAACTTCTCATAACAATGCATCAATTTTTTGATGGCTTCCTTCAATGATCGAGGCTCATCGAACTCGATCTAGTATCCATATGCAACTTGCTAAAAAAATTCCTTCGCCTCTCTTAGGCAAGGCACATATCTCAAAAACTCCAAAAATCTACTAGTATACTCTTGATATGTCGTAGAACCCATCCGCAACTCATAAAACTCCTTAGCTTTGTCATCATAATACCTCTCAGACAAGTACTTCTTATAGAATATCTTTTCAAACGCATTCCAAGTCAAATCATCCCCATGTATTTCCTTGACATTATTCACATATTCCCGCAAAATATTTGCTTTACCTTTGATTCTGAAAAGGGCTATACTTGCTTTCATGTTTTCTAAGTAATCATGCAGTCTAAAGAATTTCCTCATGCAAAGAAAATAAGCCTTTGCATCTTGTGGTTTCTTCATCTCTGCATCAAAGGTTGGTGGCATTTCCTTCTTGAACTCATCCGACAAGTATCCCCTGTCATTCCTCCTGTATGTATGATAATGATGACAATTGTGATGTCTGTCAGAACCAGAATTAGAGTAATACCTGTGTGCAGTACCTCTCCTATCTGGAGTGTCCAACAACCTGCCATCTCTGATAGTGTCAGATCTATCTAACCTATGTCTACTATGAGACCTACTACCATTTACCCCATTAGTTTTGTCCTTGTGTCCATGGCTGGTCTAATGAGGTCCCTATCGCTGCAAATCGAACAAATTCTCAAGTAATATCGCATTCACCTCTGCTTGTTTCTCTTGTTCTTGCATAATTTTTTCATTGTCTGCTTTTCAACTCCTTATTTCTTCATTCAGTCTTCTCAAGGTGTCTGTTAAGTCATAGGAGTGCCCCACACCACGCTGCCCATTTGATTCATAGGGAGATTCTATGTAGTGTACCACCTTGCTGTCTATCTGATCTCTTTCCTACAAGGCATACTATGTTAGCTAAGCCAAATCACCATAAATAAATGTACCTTAGCATACTCTAGGAGGATATCATGTCTGCATGTGCAACATAACCACAATAAAATATAGACATATGTCAATAAGTGCATCAACGCATCACCATCATACTAACTAGGGTCCAGTCATCAATGCAAGGCCAAATCAACAATGCATGTTATGACCTCATGCACGACAACAACCATTACTCTGGTATACACATTGCCTCATGAAACTATCAACCTACATAAGGAATGCCTAATCAACTACACATATGCATAACCATATGTAGTTGACCATAAGTGATCAATTCTTGTAATCAACCTACAAGATTGTTGCATGCAATCAAATAACCAAGAATGCAACCCAACATACAAGGATGTAATCAAGCCGCATATAATTTGTATAACCAATAATATACTCATGACGATGAATTCCATAAAATCAACATCAAGTTCCCCATGATAACCTTACTACTACCATGATCAATGTGATGCAGTGCAACAAGCACATGGAACACAAGTGTAAGAGCTACACACGCAACTGACATGCATGCATGACTAACACATTCACCATATCTCTAGCACCAGATATGACCCAAAGAGAGCATAACCATGCTCTGATACCAACCTATAACACCCACTCCCAGGTATACCCAAAGGTACCATGCCAATCAGGGTAAACATGAGGAGAGATGCCACTACAATTAGATTCGACCTTCTATTTCACCTTAAGGAAGTGGAATCGAAGGAACATCACATATAGTCATCTAACATCATCAAAAACCCCTCAGGAGAGAAGTCAGCCACTCAGGCAGCCTATCCCTGGGTCCCACTATTATTCTGTAGCTCTTAGCCCTCACTCACTCTCATGCTATGGGCAAGGGAGTGACTAGCAACTCAATGTCTCTCTCACAGGCCTGCCTGCCAACGACTATGGTCCAGAAGTGCCAGTTCTATGCCAGTGACTCCAGGATTTTAGTCACTTTTCTAGCCCAGAGTATTAACCTCTACCCATAACCTTTTGTAACTTTCATAAATCATTAAAAACACAATAACAATGATGATCATTCAAAATCACCCTCAGGACTAGGCCAGAGCATCCCCAACCGGCACTGACATTGTATCAAACATTTGGCATCAATGAAACCTACAGGTCTAGGATACAAGACATTATAAATGATTGAAAAAACTTATGAAACATCATCAGAAGGATCACCTCCTTCTCCATTGAGATACTATATCATCAATTAGGTCTTGCATCCATCCATTTAACAGTTACAAGTAAATATAGGAAATAACCATGACATAAACCAATCACATAACCATGCTTATAACTAGCATTAAACCATGTAAATAGTAGAGATAGGACATCCATTAAATCCACATATAAATCTTTGAAAAAGTAAGAGAACTTAGCTTTTATTAATCATAGGCAAATCCGACCAAGTTCAGGACTTCCACGTACCACCCGACCATGGACATGGCTAAACCAAATCTCTCTTTCATCAAGTCACCCCTGTGACATATTCCAAGAATGCATGTGGGATCTCACAGAAAACCAATCCAAGAAAAACCAAGGGAATCTAGAGGTTAAATCACCTCCACCCTCACCAAACAGTGATCACACCAAAACTAGTGTTCTGAACCGAACAAAACTTGAAATGCCATCCGGAATCCATCACTATCATTGAGGAATTTTCCATCTCCTTGTCTCTTAGACTTTACCACAATCCAAACCCAGATCACTAGGCCCTAACCGAGACTGCCCCCTCAGGCTTTACCATGTATCCCACCAAAACCAGCCAAGGGATTCCTAGGCCTTTTTGAATGAACCTTGAGACCACCTTCGCCCCTGATTCTAAAATCCATCCGGCAAGTTCCAAAACCGAAATAAACATCCCAACATACCATGGCATCCTGAAAAATGCTAGGGTAGGCTAAAAACCACTATCATAACCCAACAAAACCATGCCACTGACAACAATAGAACCATACACCAACATACAAAGCGATGCATGTCCAAACCAGCTAGAAAACCACACATGAAAAAGGTTACCTGCAAGTATTTCTGCTAAAGTTGCTTGATCGTGCTTTCCTTTCCTTGTTCCTTGCTTTCTTTTCCTTTCCTTTACCTTCCTTCCCTTTCCTTTGCTCCAAACTAGAGTGCTCCAAGAAAACTCTAAGTGACCAAGAGAGTGAGAGAGAGAGAGAGAATAATGAGAGAGCTCCAAACTTGAACTTGACAAAAAGCCATGAACTGATCCTTAGAATCCTTTTTAGGCATGAGGCCTCTAATTTCTTCATTTTCCATTATTTTCATTCAATTTCCTTCTCACATGCAACATGTGAGCTTTTACCTTAATTTTCTCCTAATTTCCTTTATTTTCATAAATAAATGTGCCAAAATGCCTTCTTTTTCCTTTTAATGCCTTTGCCTTAGTGTTTTCCATTTTCCTTAGCCAAAAATACACATCCAGTGATGCCAACTAGGATATATTTTCCCAACATTCAGCTTGGAATAAGTGTCCCTTAACCATGGTCTTATTTTTCCTTTATTAACTTTTATTACATGAACTTTCGACCAAGGTTGTTACATCCACAACTGTATCCACCTACTTCTGCTACTTGGAGGAAAGCTTCCTGAGGGCCATGGATGTGGCCATGACCTTCCCTTTACTTTGAGAGTGAATCAATAAGAAAAAAATTTCTGAATTTGGGAGATGACCTTACTTCATTGCTTAGCAGAGATCAAAGAGATAGCTGTAGGCAGGGCTGCCTCTAGTATCCTTTATAACTTAGTACCTAAAGAAATAATAACAGAGTGAGTTCTAGACCCATATACATCATGCCACTTCCATAAGTATGGTTGTACTCATAATACTTCATGTTATCATTCTGTGATTTTGAAGATTGACAAGACAAAAGTCACAAAAGATACATCAAACCACTTATGAGTCTAGGACCTAGCCTTCCTGGACTCAGAGAGGGCTCTCTTTATGTAATTATGATTTAACTTTGTTTTTAGTGCTATAATGTTTTAGGCTAGATATTAAGAATAAAATATTTGTTTGTTTGCTTGTTCATTTGGTTGGGGAAAAGGTCATTTTCTTAATATTTTCCATTGGGCTATGGAGTCATAGGATGGTTGGTAGCATCAATCTTTACAGAGGGTTTGAAGGGAAAGCTAACTGTCCTCACTAGATCTTTTAAAACAAAATGATATATGATGAATAATGATATTAGTTAGGATTACAAAGAATTTAAGTATTTTGTAATCGTACTTCAGAAGAAAACATAGATATTGTAAATACAGATAGCAATAAGGTGCTCCAACAACATATCTTAAACTATAATTTCTATTTTACAATGAGAAGTGAAAATGCATGGGTAAGTGAATAGAAATACATTAAACAAAGAGAGAAAAACATCACTAGGTCAAAATAGATCAAGTATCCTGCAAACTGTCCTTTTATTGATGCTCCAACTCGAAATTACAATGCTCCAAATAGAAAAAAAATTCAGATAACTAGGGTCCAACCCTTAATACTCCCAATGCATGGAGTATTTAAAGA
Source organism: Pinus tabuliformis (assembly GCA_031772625.1). Lineage (NCBI taxonomy): Eukaryota > Viridiplantae > Streptophyta > Pinopsida > Pinales > Pinaceae > Pinus > Pinus tabuliformis. The sequence goes on along the minus strand of CM062820.1, from coordinate 1,473,178,844 downwards.
AAAACTACAACGATTTTCCTTGAACACTTGGAAATCTATTATTTATTACAATGAAGGAAAAATTCACTAATGTAACTAAGGAGTAGCCATGCTGAGAGGACTGGGACAAGTGTCCCTTCTTTTCTGCAATATTATTGCTTGAAGTGCTAGTTAGACTAGAGTGGTTTTGTTGATGTGGCTGCTACTGACTCAAACCTGTATGACTACTCTAGTCACCCTTGTCTCATTCTTCCTAGTAATCACATAAGTCACTCCACTCTTCCCCTTCAGGGATATTGATTTTGATTAATCTTCGGTACACCTCATCAGCATCAGTGTATTTGGAAAATGAAGGTTTGACCAAAAATACATGCTTCAACTCATGTTGAATGTAAATATGATTGCTAATTGCTTCTAGAAAAGCTTTCCTTGTTATGCTGCCCTTGATGTTTGACAGATGTGCAGCATTTGTAGCTATACCTTGAAGCTTCTGGACATAATACCCTTTGTCCATGAGCTTGTCATTTATAACAAACAGAAAGGGAAGACCCTTTTGGTGCAGAGGCTGCATTTTGTTAAAAAACCTGTTTACTCTCAACTCTAAAACTTAGCACTTTCCTTCAGTTGCACATTTAAATTCTTCTTTGTCAACACCTTCTTGACTTGTAGTATGGTCTTTTTTCTTTCTACCACTCCCAAGTCTTCCAGCTCATATTTGTTCCTTCCATTAAGGAACTTGATAATTTTGTTTGCTATTCCGGGCATATCTCCTAACTATGTGTCTGTGGCTACAATGGCTTCTTTGCATTTTTCCAGCAACTCTTTTTGCTCAAAAATAATTTGGATGCTAGGCCAAATTTCATTAATTTGATCTATGATATTGTGCCAAATGATTTCCTTAACCCTCCCTAGAGTATTCCCAATGGAGGATTCTTTTTCTGACTTCTGAAGCCTCTCAATTAGTGTCTTTGCTCTCTGCATCTCTACCAAATGATTTTCTTCAGCCCTTTTAATCTGATCTTGTAACACACTAACTTGGGATTCTAGCATTTTGATTTCTTCATTTTGAAAATTCATACTTTCCATGGATTTTGCCAACTGTTGTGTATTGCTTCATGCTTATGTTTCTGTACCTGCCAGAGTAGTTATGGGGAGGGTCGTTAGAGGAAGGGTCTCCATTGTGGATGTGGCCATCTGTGCTGCTTTTTATTTTTCCTACACCATCTTTTCCATCTCTGTCTCCATCTATCTGATTTGGATGGACTACTCTACTATAAGTTTCATCATGTCAGCTTTTACGCTCTTTGTTTCCTCTATTTCCTTGGTCAGTGGGTCATGTGTAGCAAGTAGCTTGAGCTGCTTCTTCAGAGCTGCAATGTCTAGCTCTTTTTTCTTTATCACTTCTGCAGCTGCCTTGGTATCTGAGGGGTCATACCCAATTTTTATTATTAAGTATTCCAAAGACTTAATCATCATGTCCTTTGATAATGATGAAATTTTCTCCATCTTCAACTCAAAATGAGTATTTGAATGTGCTACCTTTATTTTAAACAAATTCATGGAAGTGTTGGTCAAAGTGGATGAAATCATTTCACCTGTTTCTTGTGCATCTCCAACTGATCAATTGGATGCACATTTTTGACATCAAACTGAAATGAGGTATGCTTGTAGTTTATTGGATTTTTGGGCTCTGATGTTTGTGCCTCCAAAAATTCCATATGCATTTTTCCCTTCTCTGAGTCAAAGGCAGAGATAAGTTTACCTTGTGCAGTTGCACTTTGCTTCCAAAACTAAGCATAAGTGCTCTTCTTGAGCATTTCATTCCTAATTTTGATTTGCCTGAAGGTATCAAATATAGTTTCTTCTTTCTCTTTAGTCACCTTTGTAGATGGGGACACTTGGAGATTTTTCTATCTTTCTGAATTTGGAGTAGAAGGAAATGATTTCCCTCCAGCTGGTGAAGAATCCAGAATATCAATTATCTTGATCATAGTCTGTGGTGGTGATCCTTTATCTATATCCATGTGTTGTTTTCTGGATTTCTTTTTGTACTTCAATCTGAACTTTTTAATGGACATATTAGTTCCTGGTGATTGCTCTTCTCTAGCTATTTTCCCTGTTATTCCTTGCTCTGGCTCTTTTCCCTTTTCGTACCTTTCTTCTGTAGTTTGTTTCTCTGGTCGCCTTGGGGTTTGTGCACTGGATGAGGAGATTACCTGCTCCTCAGCCTCCTATAATGTATCGGGCACCCACTCTATTTGATTCATGTATTTTTCAATTTCCGGTATTTGAGTGTGGATGTAGGCCGTGGATTTATTTTCCACCCTCTTTTTAGAAATAATACCCCAAGGGTCATAAGACCATGTGAAGCTATGGGTGAAATTCATCTCTCTTAGTCTTTTATCTGCCTCCTCTCCTGCAACTCTACTATTGCAAATGAAAGGACGAATTTGGGACTTGATCCTGAATTGGGATTTCTTCTTGGCTGCTACAAAATGCATCTCATATGCATTGATCATCTGTCTAATATATTCTAAGGCAAAGAACCTAATGGGGAGGAACTTTGGCAGCTTATAGGGGGGCAATTCACATCCATACACTCTTATCTCAGTGTAGTTTTGGTACAAGTACCAATCACCAGTTCTGGCTTGATCAGATAGCTGCATAATTATTTTATGCCTTCACTTAACCTTAGTTCTACAATTCAACTAAGGAGGTTCATTGCTGGGTGTACAAACATTTCCACAAATTTCTTGTAACGGAAATATTTTTGATCTTTCATAGCCAAGGTTGTTCAAACTATCACTGATTGAGGCTCCCCTTCATCGTTCATTTTTCTCAATGAAAACTGAAACCTGTCTACCTGAAAATACAGAAACATGTAAACCAATACTAAGGAATAAGGAAAAACTTTTTCTGTGAAAAAGTTGACAAGTTATTCATGAATTACATCTGCTAGAAACTGGTTGAAGTTGAAAATGATTGAGGGCTTGGATTCAGTGGAGAGGATAGATAAGAAATCTATAATAGCTTCATCAAGCCATTCATCGGAATACTAGCCAAGTAGGTAGGATAGGACTGAGGCAATATGTCTGGTTATGTTATGGAAAACAGAGGTGGAATAAGGAGGGTTCTGCGTAGTAGAGGTGTGTTCTCGGGCATGAAGAGTTCTAAGGTTTTAGCTCTTTTGGAGAAATCAAGCTTTTGGTATATTTCAATCAGAACTTCATGCGAAAAAGGAAAAAATCCTTCAATAACTGGAGCCTGCATCATCTGCATGATTGATTTAGCATCAATTGTGAATAAAATATGTCATGTTGGGGCCATCACTACTATTTTCTGTGGGTTGTAACATGCATGTCACTTCCTGATCAATTCTGTACAACTCTGTGTTTTAGGAAAGATATAGAAAGGTAGGTTGGTGTCCCACAGACCTATGTCATTCATTTCCTCCATGAATTTGTGTTCCCACCAACAATATACATTAAACAAATCAGATTTTGAGAGGGTTTCATGGATCATGAAATCCCTGTCAGCCAATGGTAAATGATCTAAATCCAATGGTGGGTGCACCATTGGATTGAATATTTCTGGTTCTTTCTGCTTAGGTGCCATTGTTGTCTACTCTGTAATAGAAAAGGATGAAAGAAGTGGGATTTCTAGTGAGGGAGAAAGAAAGGGATTTGAACAGAAATGGGATTCAAGAATAGGAATTGATAATCACTGTAGGGATTGATGATCTCTGCTTGAAAATAATGTTGGATTGTGTTGCTTTTCTCTTGTTTGGCTTAGCGTTCTCTGCAATAGATGAATGGATTGGGAGGAAAACCCTGCAAGTGAACAATAATGTTTAAAGTTTGAACTCGGTGCAATTTGGCAGTTTTATGATTTCAAATCCGGCCATTGGACTGGTTTAATTTGGCATGGGCCTGTTAGATAATGGCCCAACCTTCATTTATGGCTCAGTAGTGGGAATGGGGATGATTGGACGGATGTGACGGGTTGGCACGGTGAGGTGGTGAGTGTTCAACTATCACCTGGGTAAGTGGTTTATTTGATACCAGATTCATCTTTTCGGGGGGCCTGCGGAGTGGTAGGTGGTATGAGAGGGGGGGTATGAACTCACGAGAGCACACCACGTAGGGGAGTCGAAACCGTTGACTTCAGACCCCCCTGGATTAACTTTCAGATGGTGAGGGGAGGCCAAAAACAGACGTGGACCATTCAATCAGGTGGAGTGAGCGGAGATGAGGGGAAATATGGTGGGTAGTTAGCGATGACATGATGGGTGAGTGTGTGGTGGGGTCGGGTTATGAGTGGGGGCAGACCATAGGAATATGAAAGGGTAAATGAATAAGGTTAAAAAGGGGGGGGATGATTATTAAAGTGCCATAAGCCCCTTTTCCTTATAAATCCTGCTATCTAACCTTAGAAAGATTGAATTTTCTTTGAACCTTAGGAAATTTCTTCCAATTTTTAAGGAGGTCCTTTGATACCCCTTCCTTATTCTCTGATTCTACCTACCCTTATTCTTTATCCTAGCATTTTTTGTTCTTTCATTGTTTTTTTTTTTCTTTTTCATCTCTTTTCTTTTAAGATCTAACCTACTCTATCACTTATTTCTCCTCTTTGGTCCAGATTAAACAGTTGGACCAAATTCTATTTCTACCTAGCTACTGATTTGCCAAGAATTACCTATTTGGAAACTCTTTATTTTCCAACCTATCAACACAAATTGAACTTTGTTCCATCATGCTTAAACTGTATGATTTGAACAATATTTGGGGCTTTTATTTTTCTTCTTATTTTTCTCTTCTTTTTTTATATATGTCCTCTTTTCATTTCCTTTTCCTCTTTATTTTTATGAAATCAATTGAAAATTTAAATCTATGAGTAATTTGAAACCTGCAAAATATCAAATTCTTAATCACCTTGAGATCCTATAAATTATAGGACCCTAACACATCAAAAACATCAAAATGAGTGACATCACACAATATCTCATCCATGAAGGGTTTGATGTTGTAGGGAAGGTGGCGTTGTTGGCTGACGTAGAGATCTCGTCCTTGGTGAAGCCACTCGATGGTGTATGGATGTGGATGTGTTGTAGTTAGTAGGCCCATCTGCTTCATGACCTCTACTGAAATGAGTTTATTTTTTCTCCTGCTATCGACAATGAACTACAATGAATAACCCTTCACCCACATCTGTAAGTGGAATAAACACTCTCCCTCTTCTCGATATTCGGGCTCAATCTTCTGGATCTTGGTGGTGGCCATAATGGCATTGGGCTCTGCATCAATGATCTGATCCCTTTTTCATTCCCCTTGTCAGGTTCTGACTCAAATTCATAACATTTGTTAGACTCAGAAGCCTTCAGCTCGGCCACCAATGACTTCTTGGCCCAACACTCACTTGTGTTGTGAGTGGAGCTCTTATGGAACTCACACCACTTTCCCATATCCTTATTTGTCTTCATGGTGCTTTTCTTTTCTTGCAGATTTAGCGAGCTATCCTGGATCACCTTGCCTTAGCTTTTCCTTTTTATCTGTGGTTTGGGAGTACCTTTCCGTTGCTTTGGATTCGTAGATCCAAAGTCTCGCTTTTTCTGCTTAAGGTTCTTTTCAATCTTGACAATATCAGTACGTTGTGCCGAGCAAGGAGATGTCTAGGAACTCCATCTCATCTAGAATGTACCTGTGTAGGAATCCACAGTACTTGAGTACCAAATGTTTCTCAGAATCCTTTATACCCAGCTTCGTGTAAAGGGTATGAAAAACATTGGTAAACTTCGGCACATCTTGGTCCCTTCCCTGTCGCAGTGTGGTTCACATTATGTATTTATCCTCATAGCTCCTGACATGGTAGTACTACTCCTTGATAGCACCTCAGAATGAATCCCAAGTGGGTTTGGCCTAAAAGAGTGATGTTTTACTTTCATCCTTCTTTTCAAAGTAGGTTTCCCACCACTCCTTGACGTGGGGGGTGGCTTTGAGAAGAGAAAAATTAATCTTTTCCCTGTTGGAAAATTCATGAACAAAAAAATATCCTTCTAGATGATTTAACCATTTATCTACGACGTTTGCATCTATCTGACCCTCAAATATGGAAATTTCAAAGTTAACTTGTACCTTAAAGGGTGCGGTGCTTCCAGAGTAGCTGTTGGAAGTAGATGTGTTGCCCTTGGGTAGCCGGTGAAGGATCTGGGCAAAGTTGTCCATCATCATGTTCCTTTGTCACTCGAGGGATTCTTTGAGAAAGATTTTGATAGGATATCTTGCCCCTTGGCCTTTCTTTTCTTCCACCATGGGAGTTCGTCGAGACTTGTGAGGCTGGTCTTGCAAAGGTTCGACCAGTTCAAGCCTAACTCCTTATATCCTGACCTCGTTGGGGACATGAAAAGAAAAATAGAGAAAGATCGACCGCTCGAACACCACTAATCTGAATTTAAACAGGGACGCAAAAAATTACAGATATAACCATAAATACAAAGATGTAGTAGAAATAACGCTCATTTCATTAATATCAAATATTGAAATATGCTTACAAACATAATGGAAATAAGACTAGCTCAGGTGATGTTAGCTGATCTCTGAGAAGAGATGTGGCGGCTACATGCCTCTGAACTATGTTAGAATGAGGTTCAAAGGCCTATTTATTATTGAAAGACATGAGAAAATTCTAAACAACCAAAACCCTAACCCTGGGAGATGTAAGACCTAGAGTTTGTGGGCCCTGTTGGGGTTAATTGGGCAGTCAATTTCCCAGGGTCATAACTTGGTCATATTATCTTTGTTTGGCACATGTGATACCTTGTTGGAAAGGTATCTTCAAGTACTACATGTTTTTATGCAAGCCCCTACTTATGATTATAAGCTTGCAACGAACCTCAAAAAAAGTGTCATTTAGGGGGTCAAAACAGATCCAGAAGTTCGGGACTTGAAAAACTGTTAAACATAGTAAATGCTTAAATGAACAGGGAAAAAAATGAAACTGACTGGAGGTCGAGGTGGAATAGGTGGGTATCCACCAATATGCTTCTAGATCATGCCTAGAGTATCTTAGTATTTTTTCTCATTTTGAGGAAGGAAAAAACCCCTTAAGGTTTAGAGTACACCTCTGCCATTTAGTAGAAAATTTGTTGAGCTGGGGAGTACAGATTGCAGAAATTTCATCCAATGTTTTCTAGCATTGTTTCCATCATTTTAAAGTCCTTTTTAGGCCATATTTACAACACTTTTTTCCCTTTGAGACTTGTGTTGCATTTCTTTTTTAGGATCCCCTCGAGTATCCTTCTTTTTTCAGTTTATTTTCTGCAATTTTCCAACATGTTGCCTCTTGTCTTTGCTAGTTTTTTTCTACATGATTTCAGTAGATTTGACTTTTGATCCCAGTCCATTTAATAATTTGATCTTTTTGATATTTTAGTTTCTTTGGTTTGCTTGGTTTTTCCTCATTTTTTCCTACTACTTCATAACCTTTTTAGGTGGGGAATTGTCATATTATTGTTCATTTTCTATATCATTTGAAACTTTTACACTTTATTTCTCAGCAACATTAGCATCATAAAACATGCTTTAAATTAACCCATCAAAACACACATTAGTACAGACTCACTCACACCCTAAGAGAATGAGAGCTTCTTTAGCACTACCAAGCCAAGACTTTAAACACTCCATATTAATAACTTAACTCACATAGATTTATGCCCACTTGGGAAATAGGGAAAAAAAATTATAGTTAGGTTTAGGATTGGTGGGATAGGATTCCAAAAATACCTTGATCACTGATACATACAAAGTTGTCCTTGTAGGGAGCTTGAAATCCATCACAATCCCACAGTCGAAATTGAAGTGCATCAGAAACCTATTTGTGAGTGGGTTAGGCCTAGGTCTCGGTGTGCGTGATTCTCCATGAGGCTACCTAATTCATTGGTCCAGGATTCTACATTGGTGACTGACTACTAAGAATCCCAATATTTGTGTGCCCCTATGGGACGAAGGTAACCTTACTAGCCAGTATTAGGAAAACACCCTATAGGGGTGGTTGTGGGCAACAATCATTTCTCTACCTTACCTTCCCCTAAACAACTTGGCTTATATACATTGAAACCTGTCAATTAAGAAGTCTTCTGGAAGGCAATCTAAAAGAATAGAACTAGGACTTATCAGAGTATTAGACAACCTTTATGTAATATTCCAAATTAGCCATGGCTAATTAGAATATTCGATTTTTCTCAATTTTGCCTTCTATAGTTATTTATAAATAAAAAGGTGAGGAAAAGGGGACATAACTCACTTTTAGAAAAAAAAAGTCACTTCCTAGTAGCACAACCTTGTGACTTAAAGGGGAGCCAAGGGGGCCAAAGGAACACGTAGAGATGGGGCCCACGCAGACACTTGGAGGGACTGTGCAGATGGAAAGGGAACATGTGGCAAGAGGGGATTAAGTTGGAGGAGGTGAGCCTTGGGATTGGAAGAGGCCAATGCTATAAAGGAGAGAGGAGCCCCATCATTTTGTCATTTGATTATGAGCATTTGAACTAGTCACTTCGACTTGGAGCACACTGGCTATTTAGCCTATCTATAGCACTGTTTAGTGCACCGAGTGTCTCCGTTCAGAGATCTCACCCTTAGCCCCGGGGGACTTCAAGTGCCTACTCAGACAAGGTATTTTCAACAGTATTTTTGCAGTAGTTTTGATCTTTGGCATTGAGGTGGAGCTGAGCATTTGAAGACTGCGCAGTCTTGAGAGACAGAGGGACACAGTTCTTCTGGGAGCAGTTCCGAATTGAGAATTTCTGGAGGAGTTGAGATGGGATACTGAGCAAGGGATCAACTCTTGCATATTGGAGTGGTTTGGCAGAGTTTCAGGAAGTATTTTGGAGGATTCTACTCAGTGGCAGCGTAGGGCCTTAAGAGATTGCGTGATTCCCCAAGGGGGCGATTTTTGGGGGTTGGCCATTTCAGAAAATCTTTCTGGGTTTTCTGAGTAGGGGCAGATTCCAGAGTTTTAGCATTTTCTAAGGAGGGGAACAGCCCCAAATCCACATTTTATTTCCAGCAGTAGTAGCAGCACGATAGTTTTCCAGCAGTATCCACGCAGAGGCCATTCCTTTGTTATTATGAGTGTATTTATTCACTTGCCTGGTGCAAGTCAAGGTGCCATCCTTCTGATCACCTCCTATACTCATTCCATTACTCAGTATGATAAAATGGCTTAGCATTTCTCTCTGCATTTCTTGAGTATCTCCTTATATTTCATGCTTATATTATTATATGTTACACCACTACTATTTTTATCATTTTGAGTTTCCCGGTTATTATATTATTTGTGCATATTTGGTTGGAGTTTATTGGGGTTTTAGGGGGGGAATATCTGAAATGGGATATTACAGTGGTATCAGAGCATAGACCTGGCTCAGCCTGTGGAGCTAGCAATCTATGACACCAAGGGAAAAGCCCTACATCTGTTACAGAGGTAGGAGATACAGAGACACTAGGCGTAGGTTGGAGAACACCTACGGAGAGGGAGATTGTGTTCCAGTAGTGGACGTAGAACAGGAGGAGCCTATGGTGGACACAGGAGAGGAGGAGCCTGTGGTGGATGTCGAGCAGGAGGATCCGATGGCAAATGATGACGAGAAGAAATTTGCGGACATGCTCCTCAAATCAGTGCAGGATCTGTCGAGGAAGATCGAGGTGATGGGGCAGAGATTCATGACAGTGGAGGCTAGACAATGTGAGAGCCCACGAGTTTTCCAGGTTGGAGAGGGATCGTGTGCATCTCACCATTTTCCAAAGTAGGGTGCCACATGCCCCTATATGCTCTACCATGCCCACTTTCCTAGGAGCAAATACGGGGGTAGGAGCACAACAGGAGGTAGAGTCCGGTCATATGGGCGATTATTTTACAGAGTACCAGGCCTATGGGCAGGAGTTCAGGGATGCTCTCTCATTCATAGACTTTGTTCAACTCTAGCGGGATAGTAGACCCCGCGACCATCACAGAGGACACCGGCATTATCATGATGGAGACACCAACTGCACTGCTAGTAGATTTCACTTGCCTACGTTTGATGGCTCATCAAACAGTTCGGCAAGGTCTTTGGTGGAGAAGCTGGACATCTATTTCTAGTTTAACCAGATGTCGGAGATAGAGGCCATCAAGGTGGCGACATTAAATTTGGATGGTGAGGCCTAGGATTGGTGATTCCATGGGATGGTTACACTTGGGCATTCCAAAGTGACGACGTATGCCGAGTTCACCAGGAGATTGATGGAAAGGTTTGACCAGAGGTATCCAGAACAACACTTTGTTGAGCTAACGAGGCTCAAACAGATAGGGAGCCCAGAGATCTACATTACAGACTTTTTAAGGGTTTCAGTGATTGTGCCAGATCTATCCACGGCATGAAGGATCTACATGTATGTTGAGGGATTAGCAGATCCACTTCGGGGTCTTGTCAGATCCACTAGACCAACCACCCTTTAGGATGCTATTAGTAGGACCCGGGACTTACAGGATGTCTTACCTAAGACCCGGACACCTTACCCCCAGCGATAGGTCTTTCATCCTAAGGGGAAGGATGTGAGGATTCCGCCTCTGAAGGGGAATCCAAGACGAGTATAGATTGATGATGATGCTAGGAGGGAGTTGAAGAAGAAGCGATTGTGCTTCACCTGTCAGGAGCCATGGGCACTAGGACATAGACGTGTTGCTGGCAAAGCACATTTTATTGAGGTCTTCTCCAAGAGCAGTGGGGAAGAGGATGAGGAGGATGATGTGGAGGTAGGAGATAGTCATGCCATGCAGTGTCCCTTGCTGCCTCCACCACCAGTAGTAGGTGGTGTAGCTTTTTCACCTACCGAAGGAGCCCTTGCAGCATTGTGAGGAGTTCCCAAGTATTTGACACTACGCGTACGAGGGACAGTACATGGCCAACGAGTATCAATTTTGGTTGACAGTGGGGCCACCCACAACTTCATCGATGCATAGATGGTTGAGCAGAGAGGTATACCAACGGAGAGCTTCGATGGATTTTCAGTTTTGGTCTCAGGAGATCAGACCATGGTGTGTGCTTGTTATGTTCTAGAGTTATTAGTGACGATGGGCACCTACACACTGACTGACCACTTCTTCATGGTCAAGATTCTGGACACCAACATAATACTGGGTGTTCAGTGGCTCATCACTCTAGGGAAGGTCACTATAGATTGGAAGGCCCTAGAGATGGAGAGGGATGATGAGAAGACAGGGAGGCATGAGAAGATACGGGGGCAGCACACATACCTGCCTCAGACTGTTTCAGCTCATCAGATGGAGGTAGTCTTCCAGAAGGGAGATGTAGAGTGGGCAGTGGAGCTGCATGCATCAGAGGCAGGAACTACAGGGTAGACGATGCACCCAGAGATACAAGCCATCTTTGACCAGTATGCTACAGTGTTTGGAGAGATTCCACTGGGACAGCCACCGGACTAGGGGTTTGAGCACACCATTGAGCATGAGCAGGGCATACAAGCAGTGATTACTACCCCCTATAGGCATCCCAAGGCCTATCGGGATGAGATTGATCGGGTCATTTAGGAGTTGCTGGCTCTTGGGCACATCCAGCCGAGCACAAGTCCTTTTGCTTCTTCTGTGGTGTTGGTGAAGAAGAAGGACGACACATTGAGGTTGTGCATTGATTATAGGGCCCTGAACAAGAAGACCCTGAAGAACAGATACCCCAGACCTAGGATCGATGAGTTTATGGATGAGTTGAGAGGAGCACGGTTCTTCTCAAAGATTGATTTGAGATCTGGGTGCCATCAGATTCGCGTGAGGGAGCAGGACATTCCCAAGACTACCTTCAGGTGTCACTATGGGCACTTTGAGTTTTTGGTGATGCCCTTCAGGCTAACCAATTCCCTAGCTACATTTCAGTCTTACATGAATCACATCTTCCACAGTCACTTACAGAAGTTTGTGTTGGTGTTCTTTGATGATATCCTCATTTACAGTAGGACTTGGGAGGAGCATCTCCAGCACATTGAGACAATATTATGCATCTTGGAGGAGTAACAGTTCTATGCCAAGCTCTCCAAATGTGAGTTCAGGTTGACAGAGATGTTAGACTTGGGACACATCATAGGAGTGGATGGAGTGAAGGTCCACGAGGAGAAGATCAGGGCCATCAGAGATTGGCCAGAGCCGAGAAACGTGACGGAACTTCGAGGATTCATTGCCATTTGTACTTACTACTGGAAGTTCATCAAGGGTTTCTCACAGCTTGCTGCACCCGTGACAGATTTGACGAGGAAGGGGGCATTTAGTTGGTTGTATATAGCATAGCGAGCCTTCAACAGGCTCAAGGAGGTTATGAGTAGTTGCCTAGTGCTGGAAGCTCACCCTATATCCTTTGAGAGCTGGAAGCTCCTTCCGCACGAGATATTGTATTCTATATATGACAATGAGATGTTGGACATCATGCATGCATTGGCTAAGTACCGACAATATTTGGTGGGTAACAGGTTTAGGGTGAGGACTGATCACAACAGCCTCAAGTTCTTTTTGGAGCAGAAGCAGCTACAGGAGAGGTAGCAGAAGTGGATCAGCAAGATCCAAGCATATGACTTTGACATCGAGTATGTCAAGGGTAAGAAAAACATGGTAGCATATTCCCTTTCACGTAGGCTAGCCACATTGTCTCTTATGAGCTTGGATGCAGACTGGAGGGCTCGAATCTTAGTAGAGTACTCCAAGGACAGATTTGCATGTGAGGTTCTGGATGGGCAGGTGGCAGATGACAGGTATAGGATGGTTGATGAGATCATCTACTACAGGGATAGGATCTTCTTGACTGAGGGGTCTCAGCTCAAGAAGAAGATACTTCAAGCATCGCATGATTCACCATTGGCAGGTCATCAGGGTTTTACCAAAACCTACAGGGCCATTAGAGAGAGGTTCTCATGGAAGGGCCTCAAGGAGGACGTACTCCAACATGTCCGGGAGTGCAATGTTTGCCAAAGGAATAAGGGGGATATGAACCATCCAGCAGGACTATTACAACCTCTTCCCATTCCGGAGGGGAAATGGGAGTGTATTTCGATGGACCTCATCACAGGGTTGCCCATGGTACAGGGCAAGGATTGCATCTTTGTTGTCATTGATTGGCTAACAAAGTACTCACACTTTTTTGCCATATCTGCACACAACATAGCAGCGTAGGTGGTCGAGTTGTTCTTCAAAGATATTTTCAGGTTACATGGTCTTCCCAAGACCATCACCAAGTGACAGGGATAGTCGTTTCATGGGCGGATTTTGGTAGGAGCTTTTCCGGTTGGTGGGGACGGAGTTGACACCGAGTACTAGTTATCACCCACAGATGGACGAGAAGACAGAGATAGTTAACAAGTGGCTGGAGGGCTACTTGCGTAACTATGTTATTGGACAACATCGAGCATGGCTGAAGTGGTTGCATCTGGGGGAGTACTGCTACAACACTACACATCACATGTCCATCGGTATGTCACCATTCTATGCTTTGTAAGGATATCATCCTTTGTCTTTTGCTGACGTGATGTTTGGTGCTAGCAAGGCTCCGAGAGCCAAGATTTGGATCCAAGAGAGTCAGAATATTCTCCGAGCTCTCAAGGATAACATGGCTATAGCACAGAGCCAGCAGAAGCTGTATGCTGACAGGGGTCGGGTGGAGAGACAGTTTGAGGTAGGGGACTTGGTCTACCTACGATTACAGCCATACCAATAGTCGTCACTGAAGCAGAAGGGGGCCGAAAAGCTCAAGACCCACTTTTATGGGCCATACAGGGGGATACGCAGGATTAGACAGGTAGCATATGAGTTGGAGCTGCCCCAAGGCAGCAAGATTCATAACATTTTCCACATATCATGCCTGAAGAAGGCATTGGGACAGCATGTGACAGTGACAGATGAGCTACCACCCACGGATGATGAGGGGTATTTGGTGTTGCAGCCAGAGGCTATTATTGATACCAGGGAGAGGCAGCTACGGAGTAGGATGGTCCAGGAATTCTTGGTGAGGTGGAAGAATTTACGGATGAGGATGCCACTTGGGAGAGTGAGAAAATTTTGCAGCAACCATCACTTCAGTTGCTTGAGGAAAAGCAACATTTTATCGAGGGAGACTGTAATATTCCTAATTATCCATGGCTAATTAGAATATTCGATTTTGCTCAATTTTTCCTTCTATATTTATTTGTAAATAAAAAGGTGAGGAAAAGGGGACATAACTCAATTTTAGAATAAAAATCACTTACTAGTAGCACAACGTTTTGACTTAAAGGGGAGCCAAGGGGGCCAAAGGACCACACAGATATGGGGCCCACGCAGACACTTGGACAGACTGCGCAGATGGAAAGGGAACACGTGGCAAGAGGGGATTACGTTGGAGGAGGTGAGCCTTGGGATTGGGAGAGGCCAATGCTATAAAGGAGAGAGGATCCCCCTCATTTTGTCATTCGATTATGAGCATTTGAGCTAGTCACTTCGACTTGGAGCATGCTGGCTGTTTAGTCTATCTGCAGCACTGTTTAGGGCACCGAGTGTCTCCGTTCAGAGATCTCATCCTTAGCCCCTAGGGACTTCGAGTTCCTACTCAGGAAAGGTATTTTCAGTAGTCTTTCTGCAGTATTTTTGATCTTTGGCATTGAGGTGGAGCTGAGAATTGGAAGACTATGTAGTCTTGAGAGAGAGAGGGACACAATTCTTCTGGGAGCAGTTCCAGATTGAGGATTTGTGGAGGAGTTGAGCTGGGATATTGAGCAAGGGATTATCTCTTGCATATTGGAGTGGTTTGGCAAAGTTTCAGGCAGTATTTTGGAGGATTTTACTCAGTGGCAGCGTAGGGCCTTGAGGGATTGCGTGATTCCCAAAGGGGGTGATTTTCGAGGGTCGGCCATTTCAGAAAAGATTTCTGAGTTTTTCTTGGTTTTCTGAGTAGGGGCAGATTCTAGAGTTTCAGCATTTTCCGAGGAGGGGAACAACCCCAAATCCACATTTAATTTCCAGCAGTAGCAGTAGCACAACAGTTTTCCAGTAACATCCATGCAGAAGCCATTCCTTTGTTATTCTGAGTTTATTTCTTCACTTGCCTGGTGCAAGTCGAGGTGCCATCCTTCTGATCACCTCTTGTACTCATTCCATTACTCAGTATAATAAAATGGCTTAGCATTTCTCTCTACATTTCTCAAGTATCTGCTTATATTTCATGCTTATATTATTATATGTTACACCACTGCTATTTTTATCATTTTGAGTTTCCTGGTTATTATATTATTTGTGCGTATTTGGTTGGAGTTTACTAGGGTTTTGGGTGGAAAATATTTGAAACAGTATATTACACTTTAGGCTAGAGTTAAATTTTTCTTTGATAAGATGTGTTTGCTTGAATTAGAGTAGCATATAATTATATTTATTTTGCAACTTACACTAGTGCACTAGGTATTTTCTTGTTGTTCGTTACTCTATTTCTTTATCCTGACCATTTAGCCTCCAGAGTTATTATTTTTTCCTAACATCATTGTCCCCCCTAGGCACTTTTCACAGATATTTCATGGCCTTCCCCTGATTTTCCTTTAGGATATCATCTCACCCTTTCTCGACGAGTCAAGGTTCCTCCTCCCAATCCTCCATCTAATCCACATACAGACTCTAGTTCTTCTTATTCTTCTAGCTCCTCCTCAGGTTCTGCATCCTCCCAACCCCACACCTCTACCATGTCAGACAATAATGCAAGTAGTGGAAACCCAAGTGGTAACATTGGTCCTAACTAGGGTAACCCTCAAGTAGGCAATATCAGAACCTCTTCAAGTATGGTCACTAATCAACCTCTACTTCCCTACATGGATGGTTGGAGCCTCCCCAACTTAAATCAAATCATCAATGACCTACTTCTCCATGAATATAATTGGCCTGCCATTCCAACCAAACTTCCCTCATACATCCACAAATTTTAAGGGAATCCCTGAGAATACCCTACCAATCACGTTCTCTCTTTCCATATATAGTGCTCTTCCAACTCCATCACATAGGACTCCATTCATCTTCACTTCTACTAAGCGGTATGTTGACCAACCGCATGCCTCTCATTCCACCTTTATGACTATTTTCATTGCCTTCCTATCATATTTTCAATTACCTCTTCGATATGGCACTGGTACCAAACTTTTGACTTCCTTTCGTCAAATTTCTACCACTCGCCTTTCTGACCATGTACAAGAATGACACAGAAGGATGAGCCTTTGTAAAGCTCTTGAATTTGAGGACCCTGTCTACATGGATTAGTTTTGGAGAAATATCCTTTCCCCCATAGGTGTTAGAAAATTATATATTACAGAGAAATGGAACACATAAAATATTGCAGAAACATAAAAATAGAAAATGCACAAAACAAGAGAGACACAGATATATGTGGTTCACCCAGTTTGGGCTACGTCCACCTCGAACAGCCAATCCTTCCTTTCTATTATCCAGAAAAATGAAGAGACACAACCTACATCAAATCTGCTGTAATATCTTTTGTTTTCTCTCACAGTCTCACCTCTCTGTTTCTCTCTCACAAAATACACATCTATTTCACAGCCTCAAATACAATACCCTCATACAAAGAGAGGGGTTGCCTTCTAGGGCAAAAAACCCTAAACTAAACATAAGTTCTACCGTCAAATCATCCGCCTAATGAATCCCCCCCGCACCCCCCCGCGTGGAGGGGTGTACAAGACTTCCTGGGGTATACATCCGGCTGAAACAAAGACCTTTGAACAATCATGCTCCACACACAACAATAGGTAAATATGTCTCGTCACACTTTCCTCAAATTGAGGAAGAAGCTCCAAAAATAGCTCTTAAACATGATCTAATATATGCCTAATCAAGATATGTTTATATTATCCTTTCTGATATTCCTAGGCCTAATGTTGCTTATGCACTAGGGGCATCTCATGTTGTAGGCTGTATCATTGGATCCTTTTCTAACCCTCACTCATCACCATATTAACAACCTCCTATGAGTTATGGTCACCCCAGGGGAGGACCAGTTCCACCTACACTTATCCTCCGCTAATCCTTTGCGCGTCAACTCTTACCAAGGTATGGGCACATCATAGGCATTTTCCCACTCACACCATCCAATGCCAAGGCTACCTTTTTCTCAGCCTGGTTACTAGAATGTTAACACAAACATTTACTATCCATATGCACCACCTAGTTCTCCATCTCCAATGGCACCAACAACTCAATTTACCATGCCTCAACCATCTATGTCACAGCAAAAACTATCTCCACAAAGTTAATTGTATGCTTAGCATAGTGGTATTGTCCCCCCTAACCCCAAGAGAAGGAACAAAGGGAAAGGGAACCATAATCAACCATGTCAAGGTAATCAGGGAAACCAATGTAGATAACCTAATTCCAATAAGGGTGATTAATCCAATATTGAAACCCAGCAATAGGGCGGGCAACCCAAGGGAAATAAGGATCTCAAAATAATAAACCTTGTGATTGTTGTGGGACTTATGGCCATTAAACTCATGAATGTCCACTTATCCATCTTATGCATTAGGCATGGGAAACTCAAGAAGTTGCCCCTAGAGGGAAGCAACCCATTTCTCAATCCCTTCCTCCTTCAATGCAACCAGTAGTTCTTACCAACCTGTTCCCTAACCAAGGATATGTGGCCACCCAAGTGTAATAGCCCTGGTGAAACTTCCATGTAAAATATATATATAAGGCTGTAGTGATGGGACACGTATTCCAGGCTAAATGGTGGGGGAAATATCTTAATGGGTGTTAATTCAGTTTATTACGGCTAATAAAATTGGCAAAGGCAATGGGAAAGGCTTTGGAAAGGCATGAAGCATTTATTGGCATTCTATTTATAAAAATAATGGAAATTAGGAGAAAAGGAAGGTGAAAGGTCACAGGTTGCATGTGAGGAGGAAAATGAAGAAAATAGAGGTCTCATAAGTAAAAAGGCGTATGAGGATTAGTGGGTAAGACTTGATCAGTTTAGTTTTCAAGCTCTCTCTTTATTCTCTCTCTCTCTCTCATACTCTTGGCTACTTGGAGTTTTCTTGGAGCAATCTAGGAGGGTGTGGCATACTTGGATTCTTGGAGGAAGAAGGCAAAGGAAGAGTAGGAAAGCGTAAGAAGGCATCAGGATCAGCAACTATATCAGATTTTCTTGTAGGTATTTAGTTGCATGTATGTTTCCTTCACTAGTTTTGGCATGAATGGCACATGCATGTGGTTTTTTGGTTGTGATCTGTCATTTGTTAGAAAATTATATATATTACGGAGCAATGGAACACATAAAATATTGCAAAAATATAAACACATAAAATGCATAAAACAAGAGAGACATAGATATACATGGTTCACCCAGTGTGGGCTACGTCCACCCCGAACAGCCAGTCCTTCCTTTCTATTATCTAGCAAAATGAAGAGACACAACCTAGAGTAGATTCGTTGTAATATCCTCTGTTTTCTGTCATAGTCTCACCTCTCTATTTCTCGCTCACAGAAATACACATCTATTACACAGCCTCAAATACAATGCCCTCATACAAAGAGAGGGGTTGCCTTCTAGGGCAAAAAACCCTAAACTAAACATAAGTTCTACCGTCAGATCATCTGCCTAATGAACATCCCAGATTGACTAGAAATTACTATACTTTTACAAGGCAATTTTACATCTGTTTTTAGCTTCGGGGGTGCTACCTCGGAGCCCCCGCCAGGGGACTGCTGGCCCCTAGACCCCCCAACTGAGGTGGATCGCCGCCCCCCCCCCCCCGCGTGGAGTGGTGTAAAAACTTCCTGGGGTATACATCTGGCTGAAACAAAGACCTCTAAAGAACCATGCTCCACACACAACATCATTGCAATGGAGGATTGCCTACATTGATAGTGTATTGTCTAGGCTTTCCATTTCCTAGATAGCCATGGTGATTGTGGATTTAATTTCATTGTTTTTTTTTGTGTTTATCATGTTTCCTTAGCTTGGGTTGAGTAACTAGTTCCTGGAGCCTTGGTTGGACAAATGTTTTGGAGCCCTATAACAACATGGTTTGAGTTAGCCTTGGGTGGACAAATGCGTTGGATCCCTTGGTGCGTTGAGTTACTAGCCCTGGAGCCTTGGTGGGACAAATTCTCTAAAGCCTGATGGTAGTTGTGGGTTGAGTTCATAGTCCTAGAGCCTTGGTTGGAACAAACACTCTGTAGCCTTGGATGGCTAGGACAGAGACCGATCCGATGATGGTTTTGTGATTTCCAACTATAGGTGGAATCATTGTTTTATGGGTTGAGGTGGATGTCCTATGGAAGACCTGGATGATTTTTTATTGATGTGTTCTATGAGATCCCAAATTCATGCTTCAAATATGGCACGGGGGTGAATGATTGAAGAGAGATTTGGCTCATCCATTCTATAGTTGGGTGGAACATTGAAGTCCCATCTAGGGTTTGCATTTTGCATCATTAATGAAATGTTATTTATCCTTGTATTTCTATGAGAATTATGATGGATTATATGTGTTGTATATGGTTGTGATTTCATTGATATTTATACCCCTATTATGTTGGTTATGTATATGTTTTATGACAACAACTATGTATGGCTCTGATCATGTTTCTACGTGTATATGAATGAACAAAGTATCTGTGACCTAATGGATGAAATGGTAGCTAATGTGATAAGGAACAATGCTTCATAGTGATTCTTAGCTAAGTATGAGATCCATATGCTCAGATCTGTTATTTACACCTGTAGGCTGCATATTTACTAAGTGTTTGACAAAATGCCTATCATGGATACTAGGTGTCTAGTCAAGGTCTTGAACACGTATTTTCTTTAGTACTGTCATTTCCA
This sequence comes from Pinus tabuliformis, assembly GCA_031772625.1. Taxonomy (NCBI): domain Eukaryota; kingdom Viridiplantae; phylum Streptophyta; class Pinopsida; order Pinales; family Pinaceae; genus Pinus; species Pinus tabuliformis. The sequence goes on along the minus strand of CM062820.1, from coordinate 1,473,158,980 downwards.
TGTTATTTTACTGATCTAAAGAGATGGTTCAATTTTGGGCAGTGACCTGGGCTTTGGGCCTCAAAAAGTGGCCCAAATCCTCGAGTCACTGACATATCACTGACAGTTATGGTCTCTGGTCACTGGCAAGCAAGCCTGTGAGAGCGACTTTGGGTTTCGAGTCGCCCTCATGCATATAGTATGGGAGCGACTAAGACTTAAGTCATCCATAATTTCAGTGGGACCCCAAGGTAAGCTATCTAAAGTATTGGATTATTTCCTGAGGGTCTGGTAGCTTATGATTAATGCTTGTATGGCGTGTTTCCTTGAGTTCCATTTCCTTAACGTGACTTAGGAGGTTGAATCATATCATAGTGGCCTCTCATCACACGTTTACCCCAGCTGGCCAATTTCTTGGGTAGATGTGGGAGGAGGGTGTTACAGAGTGGTATCAGAGCGTGGTTGTGCTCTCCTTAGGCTGTGTGTTGATCATGTTTTCATGTTCATTGCATACGTGTTCCTTATGAATGTAGTCCATGTGCTTATTGCATATGCATGGTAATGATCATGGTTCTAGTAATGTCTCCATGTGAATATGGAAGGTGTGTCGTGGAGTATGCCTTCATGAGTGTATGGTTGATTATGCAGTGTTAGGCACATCATTGTTCACATGTTATCAATTGTAGTTGATGTGGTTGGTGTCATCGTGCATAAGGTCATGGTGTGTGTAGTTGATAGGGTCATGCATTGATGACTCGACTCCAGATAGAATGATGTGTATATGGTTCTGTACTCATGTCTTATAAGTCTATATGTAGTTGTTATGCATGTATGGTCTTGGTTATGGTTATGCATGAATAGTAGGTCAAACATTCCTTGTGAAGTCATTATATGCAATTTAGGTCATCATGGTAATATTGGTTGTTATGATGCTAATGTGTTGGCTGAGATAGAACATGAGATGCAAATCATCATAATGAGGTTGCAGCATTGGAATTTGGGGTAAGAGAAGATTTTCATACAAGTATTGTATGTTTGGCATGAAGGTATGTAAGTCAAGGATTGTTATATGCATTAGGTTTATGTACATGTTTTTGATGTTATGGTTACATGCATGATAGATGATATTTGATTAGTATAGTCACATGCACATGTGTCATGAATGCTAGTAACATGTGGTTGTATGCATTGATAATTTTGTTTTCTGTTAGATAACTTGATGATTAGTGATGAGCACCAGTATTGCAGCAAGAATTCTGCAACTCTGGGGCTACCAACTTTACTTTATTCACCCAGGGTTCATACAAACTTGGAGGTGACAGTGATGTATACACAAGTAAATGTGATGGGTCCACTCTTTACCACCACTAAGCTGGCAATAGACCACTAAGTTTTTTCAAACCAGACTTCTATTGATTCAAAAGAATCTTGATTACCAATGAGGAAAAGAGAAATCTACACTAAGAGAAAGATTTTCTACTGTAGTAAGGAAAAATTCTAAAATCAAATGCTTAAACACACCATTTTTCTAACTAGTTGCTAAGAGGCTCTGCTTCAAAAGAATGCTAAGTTAACACGTATGCAATCCTACTTTCCTAGGCATGCAAATTGAAACATAAAAACTTCTACTGTTGTGCATGTAAATGAACAAAATGACTCTGTTTTTCTTTAAGTATTTTTTTGTGTGAAAGTGGGAAAGCTAAATTCTTTTGGTGATGTGGCAGGTGGCTTAGGGATGGTGAATGGTCAGAAGGCTTGGGAGGAAAGTAGGGGTCATTTTCTAGCTTCCTAGGGGCTTTATCCACAATTCGGCCTCAAAACAGACCACTACAGGTCAACCTACAGGATGTCCTAATGCGTTCTACAGGATGTCCTGAATTCCTACAGGATGTCCTAATGCGTTCTACAAGATGTCCTGAATTCCTACAGGATCCCCTGTATTCCTACAGGATCCCCTATATTCCTACAGGATACAACTGAGAGCAAAAGGAGGGATGTTGAAGGTGATGTAAGGCTTAGGGAAGGTGTATGGTTGATGGAATGAGGCAAGGGAGTGCCTAGGACTCCTTCAGAGCTCAAAACCAGAGTTGTGAGATGGCTGGATTTTCTCAACAAGCTTGGAGAAGTATTCTTGTGAAATGATGAAATTGGTGAGGGTTTTAGTGAAAGAAAGTGATGACCATGGATGGATGAGGTTAGGATGGGGTTGTTTATCATGAAATCTCTATGTACTACTAAAACTCCTACACTGCATCAACCATTTACATTTATCCATAAATCATGTAAACAAGAAGGATTTCAATTAACTAAGGAAAACATAATTTCATGAGCTAGTTGCCTATTTCATGCATGGGAAGAACTTGCATAATAATATGAAACATTGATGAGATATAATGTAAGACTGAAGATAGAAGAAATGATAACTAAATCCTATTCCTGCAAACTAATCAAATGCTAGCCTAATTAACAGAAAACCCTAAATTCCATGAGAAATCATAATTTTGTATTTTGGGGTTGCATAGGAGTTCTTTCCTCAAACAATGATCCCTGAAGGGAGGAGTGAGGACAAATCAAACTACTAATAGCTTTTTGATATTCCTTTATCTCTTCTAAGCTACTGCTAAAGTAAGGCACAAATGGAAGCAAACTAATCAAATCCACAACTACTTGCAATGAAATAATGCTAAAGGCAATTCAACCATTAATCTAGGAAACCAACTAAGCAAACAAATACAAGAAGAGGAGCCTTTGCTGCTAGGGTTGGGCCCTAACCCAAGATATTCATCTCTCTAAGTCAACTCAGTGCTGGATCAAAGAAATGCTCATTCTCATTATCAAAACAAAAAATTACATCACAATGTCTTCCAAAAGTCTTGAACTCGGAAATGACTACTGCTTTTACAACAAAAATTTGAATCCTAATGAGGTTCTAGGCCTCCTTATTTATAAAACTGAAGTATCCAATGACTTCCTTAAATATAGGGAGGCTCAACTCCAAAACTTGAGATAAAATGGCTCTTTAACTATCATTGGCCCAGCTGCCTTTTGATCTCCATGACTTGGCTGCTTGTAACTCCAAGCTAGTGTGATTGATGGAGGAATATTTGAATGAGTGAGGAGTAAATGACGAGGATATATATCCTACAATCTCTCCTCCTTGTCTCATTCGAGTTTCAACCCTTAATTAGCCAAAATTCCATGATTTTCTCTCAAAAACTTGCAATCAATGCACATTAATCCACTAGGCATAATATCTCACTTTGACTCATCTCATTAAGCAAAATACAATCAAAATATGTAAGAAATTATGAGAGGAGTTGATTTGAATAAGCTAGGTGGTGTATTAAGGTCCATATAGTTACCCAATGATGAGGCTCAACATCACCCCCTACTGAAAGTGTTGCTCATCCTCTGAGCAACTCAATCTATATCCATGTCTTTCATTGCTCTACTGGCCTCCCTAACATCCCATGCTTATGTTGTAGTTTCCTCTTCCTATGCATAGAATCATGCCTTCCTTTCTATCTCCTCCCACTACTTTATTTCTTCCTCATCCTTCCTCCCTTCCAACATTCCTAAGAGTAGTGGTGGACTAAGTCTCAAGACAATCCAATTGACTTTGAGTCTTTGCAGAGCTTGCTTATACATGGGTGTTCTGTTCAGTGCTTCTCTCATTCTCTTAGGAGAATGGTACTATCTAAATTTTAAGCTATAGGGAAAAGTGTTCCATATCCTTTGACAAGTTTGCGTGCTGTCATTCCCTAATAGCCTGAATATATCCTCAAAGTGTGTGATTTCTTGTTCTTGGGCAGCAAGGTACTTAGGTGCAAGTTGACGATCATTTGCAATCAAGTTATGGGTGTTGATGACAGCCATTGTATTTTATTTCTCAGCTCTTATCATTAGGCATTATGTTTCTTCCCTTGCCATTACTTTCTTCATTTCTATAGCGCTTTCTTCCTAATGATTCATCCATGATGCTAAAGCCATCAACTATAAGTCCCCTAGTTTTGAATTAAGGTCCCACACATTCAGATCTGTCAAGGCCAAGTTATGTAGGTATAACTCAGACATTTTAGCCCTATCCTCTAATGTGCTTTGATCACAGAGATCAATGAATTGTCTATAATCCTGGAATGGTATAGTGCCTCTCTATGCTAAAGTCTTGATTTGGAACTGCAGCCACTGTTCCTTAAGATACAATGCATAGGACTTTGTTGGCATCCTGCACTAGATTGCCTCTAAAGATAGAATGACCATGGATGCCAATTGATTCTCTCTCTCTTGTAGTTGTCCCCTTAACCAGGCATTCTTTGCCTCCAACTGATCTTTCATCATTGCCTCTTTTTCCCTCAGGCTGCTTAGTTCTTTGCCCATATCCTTTACTTTCTCCTCCATGTGACCTATATCCTCCACTCGTTGAGATTTGGAAATTTTCATACACCTGTGTGTCCTTTCACTTTCTTTCTCATGCTCAAAGAATAAGGGGATAACAAATTTCTGTGGAATGACCCTACCCTCTTCAATGAACTTGTAGTAGGAGTCAAGGTTAGGTTGAGGACTAGGTTCCCTTAGCTTTGTATCCTCCTTCTTTGTTTCTCGTTGCATGCTCCCTTCTTTGTCCAATTTCAGAGTTTCCTGTAGGTTTAGTAGATTTTCCTAGAGGATGGCCTATGCTTCTTGTAGGTCCTTATGTGTCTCCTGTAGGAGCTCTTTTCCTTTGGATGATGCAGATCTAGTGACATACCTCCTAACATAAGTGATAAGAGACTTTGGAGAGGCTTGTCCTAATGATCCTTCTCCTTGATTTTTCATAAGAGGAGTTATCTTTTCCTGTTGTTTTGGTGAGTCTTCAATGAAAATAGGAACCTTGGTGGGAGTTTGAGGTTTTCCTTGCCTTATTCTTGTACTTTTTCTTGTCCTAAAGTATAATGGAGTTTGTCTTTGTCTCTTCCCTTTTTTCTTGATAGGGGTAATAAGGGTAGTGAGGGAAGCTGCTACCTCTTTCTTAGTGGGTTCTGGAGATACCCTAGGTGATTCCTCCCCTTATTTTCCTTGCATTGTAGACCTCTATTCTTACTTTTATTTTGTTTCCCCTTTTTCATTCTCCTTTTAACTCTTGTCTTTCTCCTCATCTTCTCCCTCTAGTTCCTCACTTTGTTCATCAGTTTCTTCCTTTGTATCTTATTATGTCTCTTCACCACTTTCCTTCTCCTTTTCTTCCTCTTCTTTCTCCTCTATTTCCTCTTCATCCCTCTCTGTTTCTTCTTCATCTTTCTCTGTTTCTTCTTCATCCCTTTCACTGGAAGTGGGGCTTTTGTAATATTCAAGGGATTTTATGTCTTCCTCTGTCTGCATGTCTCTAAAAGTTTCCCATGTGATAGGGATTCTTAGGTTTTGGAGCGCATCTTCTATGATAAGTCTAATTAACCCATGATGGGCTAGTTGTTGATGGTTTCCTTCTTGCACCTTAATTCTCATATCTATCACTGATTGAAGAAGAAAGTAGGGTATGCTTAGTCTATTTTGAGGAGGTGTGTCTACTTCAAACCTCAGCTCTTGGGGAAGCCTAACATGGTATCCATATACCACACTGTACCTACCTTCACATGATATATACTTAATAAGGTGGTAGCTAATTTCATTCCAAGGATATGGTAGGCTTGCTCTTCTGATCCCATTTTTGTCTTCCCTTGCCTCCTCTCCTTCTAAGACGATTTTCTTCTTTGCAATTTGGCTATTACCGTTATCCTCCTTTCTCTAAGGCAGCCCTAAAGGAGGTGTGGTGATTCTGCCTATGATTTCAGGGGTGAGTTCTATAAAGAGGCCTTTCACCACAATAGTGGCATGGTTCCCAGCCAATGGAATGAGGGAGAGAGAAAAGTCTCTGGCCACTTCATCATCATATCCCCTCAATTTTCCAAAGAAACCCATCCAATTGTGCCTTGTGAATATCTCTACTATAGGAGGGTGCTGGTGAATCCTCACTATGTTGGTGGGTTACCTCTTATTAAATCCCCTCTATCATTTTCTTTGATGGATGGAGGGTTGTATATGTCTGATACCAAATTTAATGGATGAGGATTTTTTAAATGAAAATTTTGTGTACAATTCCCCTAGACTGCAATCTTTTCAACAAAATAAGGCTTTTCTATTTGCTTTTTACTTGGAAATTGTGGGAAAGTTCAGAACCTACCTCCTTATCACTGGCTAATGAAGCTAACCTCTAGTTTTTCCCTTTAAAAATGCTCACTTCCGATCCTGTAGGTGCTATTTTGTATCTTGTAGGATCTCCTATAGGATCATGTAGGTTTTCCTATAGGATCCTGTAGGTGATCCTGCGCTGGAAAAAACGCTCACTGAATTTCCTATAGACTACTTCAGGGCTGAGACCAACTTTTCTTTAGTGTAGCCTCAAGAATTTGAATGCCTCTATGGATGTGAATAAACGTTTTATTTCCTCATATGGGTGATTTGAGTGGGGTGGTGTGCTGGTAGCCAAAGTATGAGTATCCATTTTGGATTGTTGGTCCCACTACCACATCATCATTCTCCTTACCTCATAATCAACTCCCACTTTGGGCATCTGTAACTTAACCACTTTCAACCTCATCTATCCTTTCTCCTGACTTGACTACTGCCACGTGTGAAAGAACTAATTGTATTCTCCTCATTGACTAAGTGAAGGTGGCCAAGTTAACTTGCCACCTTTTTCTTATAAAACTAACTCTTTCACAACTTTACATGTTTGATCATATTATGCTAATGAGAGAGTGGAAGCAAGATACATACCTGTGGTAATGATGCCTTGATGCTGTTTGTTGAAGAGTGAAGGCCTTGTTGTGTATTAGTTGCTTGTGTTTTTCTCTCTTTTTTTCTTTTCCTTTGATGTTTTTATTTGATGTGTGGGTACTGGATGGTGATTTTGATGATCCTGATGCTACTACTAAGCTCTAGAGGAGCTTCTTTGACCTTTGGATATCCATGTTGAAGTTGACTACAACCTATGATTTTTTTTTTTGTGGGATAGGCTGCTACAGGACTTCCTACATGATGTCTTGTAGCTACTTCTCATTCAAAAATTTTAATCATTCCTTCACTTCTGGAGCATGAGGATGGTTTTCATGGGTAGAGAAGGGTCTAGGGATTAGTGAATGAGAGGTATAGCCTTTAGGTGTTGTCCTCTTTCTCTTTGTCTTCATCCTCTTTTATTTATTTTTTTCTCTGAAAACTGTAATAATTTTTTTTGAAACTGACTTTATTGGATGAATGTAGGGGTGATCATGGTGGAGAGAGGCATGGTGATGGGATGGTGAAGTAGACATTTTTTTTTTGACATAAGCAGGTCATCCCCTTGCTCTAGGGTTACTTTCTTTTGGATTCTCAAGCCACTGTAATTCCTACACGATCATCCTATAGGTTTTCAGGGAACCCTGTAGGTTTACAAGGAATCCTGTAGAAAACATAGAACCCTTGCAAAATGAGCTAAATGAGTAAAAAATGGAGGGAATGGAGAAATGAGAACATGGACTTTATAGGTCCCTTTTGATCCTTTCTTGTTGCACTAATCCTCCTCCTATTGATCTACAAACAATATTTTCAAAGTTTTATTTTCTCTTTTATTTTTTATTTTTTCGTTTTTATTTTTGAAAGCAACAATTCTACCTCCAAGAGGTTTTCATCCTAGATGCTTTCCTTGGGCGCCTCAAAAGAGGTTTTCACCCAAAGATCTTTTTATTTCTCTTTCTTTCTTTTTTATGCCATTGGGTCGCCTCAAGAGGTTTTGAACCTAGCAGTGGGACTCAGGTGCCTCTTGGAGGTTTTCACCTAAGTCTCCTTATTTTTCTCATTTTCTTTCTCTTTTTTTCTCTTTTTTTTTTTTTTTTCTTTACTAACTTGATGAGGTGGTAGCTGAAACTTGCTCCACCACCATCACCGTCTTGCTGATGTCATCAATGAATTCTTTCTTTGACAAGGGTTTCCTGTAAACCTTCAATCTATGCCCATTAACAAGTAAAGGAATAGACTCTGCATCAACGGTTCTTATCTGCATTGAACCATTATCATGACATTTCTCTATGGCATAAGGCCCTAACCATCTAGTCCTTAACTTACCTTGAACATATTTGTATCAGGAATCATACAAAAAAGCCCAACCATCTTCTTGAAATTGTTTGTCCTTTATGTTCTTGTCATGCCATATCTTCCTCTGAACTTGAATCACCTCTATGTGTAGGAGGGTCTGCATTCTAAACTCGTCTAACCCATTTAGTTGGAGAAATATCTCTTTTTGTGCACTAGTGAGATCTAGATCTAGTTGTTCTACCATTCTTAATGTATTGTACTCAAATTCAATGGACAGCAGGGCCTTCTTCCTATAGACCAACTCATAGGGAGTGAATCCAGTGGTAGTCTTCCAGGTGGTATTGTAGGCCTAAGTGGCCTCAACTAATCTATCTGCCCAATCTTTTCTATTGCTTCTAACCACTTTGGTCAAAATGCCCTCCAACACTTTGTTGGTCACCTCCACTTGCCCATTATCTTGTGGGTGGTAAGGAGTGGATGTTATATGATTGATATTGTGTTGGCTTAACAAGTCTTCAATCATGTTAGATGTAGACTAGCTGCCTTGATCAGTGACCACTTCTCTAGGGTACCCAAACTTGTAAAATACATTTTCCCTTAAGAAATCAGCCACCTTCTCCTTTGTTGTTGCCTTGATTGCCTTGATTTCAGCCCACTTGGTCAAATAGTCAGTGCACACAATGATGTACTACTTTTCCCTAGATGGATGGTTAATAGGTCCAATGAAATCCATGCCCCACTTGTCAAATGGCTCGAAAGTCACTTGAGGTTGTAGAGGTATTTCATCCCTTGGAGTAGGCTTTCCCATCCTCTGGTACCAATCACACTAACTAGTATACCTTCTCACATCCTGATGAAGAGTAGGCCAATAAAAACTAGCTTGTAACACCTTGAATGATGTCCTTTTGGCTGCAAAGTGGCCTCCACAAGGCCCATCATGATAGGTCAGAAGGATGTCAAAGCCTTCCTCCTCCCTGACACATCTTCTCAGAATTTGATCGGGCCTAGTTTGAAGAGGTTGCCCCCAATCCAAGTGAATGGGGTGCTCTTCCTCATAATCTTGATTTCTATTTGGAGGACAAATTCGGTGGGAACTGTGCAAACACCAAGTAGTTTTCTATGTCAGCAAACCATGGAGAGAAAACTAAAATGGAAAATAAGTGTTCATCTGGTATCTTTGCAGGTTTTAACCCTGTATATAAATTACCTACATACAAATTCTAAAACACAAAAAATAAACAATGCGAGAGCATAACACATAAAACACATATACACAAAGATTTTTCCCTGGATCCCAAAACTAGGAATACCAATTTGATTTTTCATTACGTTCCTTTCAATGTTACAATACATATTTATACATGCCAAACATCCAATACCATGGACTGAAAAACCATCGCGTCCAAAACCATGGATCGAAAACCATCACGTCTATGTGCACAAAACCATAGAGAGGTCTACCCAACCTAATATATGCTCCAAAAAACAAATTTTTCTGCGGTGCTACCCCGAACCCCATATAGGGGGGTTACCTACACCCCTCAAACCACCTATGACCCCCTCTGCTACGCAATTGGCACAATGAAGTGGGGGATCTGCGCCCCCCCCCCCCAACCCCCCGGTTAATTACGTGGGCTAGTCATGGAAAGAATATAACACAACCCAAAATTCTCCCACTTGTTGTTTTCTTTCCACTGGGGACCACAAGAGAGCTTAGTCATTTATCTAGCCCTGCAACACCCATTGTTTCTCTACACCAAGAGAACTTCTCAGAGCTCACAGATTTTGTCAATGCATCTGAAGTATTCTTCAAAGTGTCCACCTTTACCAGCAACACCTTTTTGTCTTCTATCATATCCCTCAAAAAGTGATACTAAACATCAATGTGCTTTGTCTTTGAATGATATGTAGGGTTCTTTTCCAAGAAAATTACACTTTGGCTGTCACAGTCTATCCTTATATGTCCCTATACTAACCCCATACTTGAACACAATCTTTGCAACCAAACTTCTTCCTTGCTTGCATGAATGGCTACCATGTATTCTGCCTCTGTAGTTGATAGTGCCACTATAGATTGTTTCTTACTCATCCAACTGACTTCACCGCAAAATAGGTTAAACACATACCCATTTATAGATCTTCTCTGATCCAGATCTCCAGTCCAGTCAGCATCAACAAAGCCATGAATATCCAACACTCTGTCCAATCCTGGTCTTCCTTGGTAGCACAAACCATAATCACTAGTGCCACGCAAATACCTAAAAACCTGCTTCACTACTGTACAATTATCCTTCCCTGGTTTTGACATAAACCTACTCAATTCTCCCACTGCATGTGCAATGTCTGGTCTAGTACAGACCATTGCATACATCAGGCTACCAACTGCACTTGCATATGGAACACGGGACATGTCCTCTTCCTCTTCTTGTGTCTTGGGACACTGTTCAGCAAATAACCTCACACCTACAGGAATATGAACCTTCACCGATTTACTATCCTGCATATTAAACCTATGCAGTATTGTCTCGACATACTTCCTCTGGTTTAACCAGAGCTTCCTCTTTTCCCGGTCTCTTTTAATTTCCATGTCCAAAATATAGTTTGCAGCACCAAGATCTTTCATGTCAAATTTGAAGGACAATTGGGTCTTCAAATCATGGATAATTTCTTTGTCATTTCCAACCAACAACGTATCGTCCACATACAAGACCAGATAAATAATGTGGTCACCAATTAATTTAAAATACACATAGTGATCTGCTTTGCTTCTGGTGAAGCTAAGTCCCCATATAAATGTATCAAATTTCTGATACCACATCCTTGGCAACTGTTTTAACCTATACAGATACTTCTTTAACTTGCATACCATTTCTTTCTTACCCTTCACCACAAAACCTTCAGGTTGCTTCATTTAGATCTCCTCTTCCAGATCCCCATGAAGAAATGGTGTCTTCACATCCATATTTTCTACCTCAAAATCAAAATCAGCAACAACAAATAAAAGTAATCTAATAGAAGCTACCTTGGCAACAAGAGAAAAAATATCACCAGAATCAATTCCTGGCACCTGGGAATAACCTTTTTCTACCAACCGAGCTTTGTATTTATCCACCTTTCCTTCTGCATTTGTCTTCTTCTTGAACGCCCATTTGTTGCCAATGGGTTTCCTTCCAGCCAGAAACTCCACTAGATACCAAGCCTCATTTTTGTGCAAAGATTCCATTTCATCAACCATGTCCTCTTTCCAAAGTTTTCCATCCTATGAATCTACTGCTTCCTTCACAGTTTTGGGAACATCATCAGTAACAGATAAAGCAAAATTTTAACAGAAAGAAGATGGACTATACCTTTCTAGCTGCCTTCTTTCTCAAACTGATCTTCTCACACTCGGAGTTTGTGGCTCTTCATCTTCTGATTCCTCCTACGTTGTAGAGTCTGATTCTTCCTCATTAAGCTCAAACTCTATCTTCTCAGGTTCCTTTGGTTGGACTTCATGTTTAATAACATATTTTACCTCTCTAAACACCACATCTTGGCTATAAAAAACCTTCCTTGTTACTCGGTTCCAAATCTTATAACCCTTTAAACCATCCTTATACCCAATAAAGATGCACTTTTCAGATTTACTATCCAACTTGGTTCTTTTCTCCTTTGGAACATGTACATATGCATCACATCCAAATACCCCCAAATGTGAAAGAGATGGTTTCTTACCAGTCCATACTGCTTGTGGAGTCTTATCCTCCAATGCTGATGAAGGTGATCTGTTGACCAGGTAACATGTTGTCTCCACCGCCTCTACCCAGAATTCTTGTCCTAACCCGGCACCACTTCGCATGCTTCTTGACCTTTCCATCAACGTCTTGTTCATTCTTTATGCAAATCCATTTTTCTCAGGTTTGTGTGGAGTAGTATTCTACTGTGATATACCACACTTCTTACAAAATTCTTCAAATTGCTTGCTACAAAACTCTCCACCGTTATCTGTCCTCAACTCCTTTATCTTCTTCTCTGTCTAGTTTTCCACCAGAGCCTTAAATTCTTTAAACTTGTCAAAGACTTCAGATTTATTCTTAAGGAAATATATGCATGTATTCGTTGAGAAGTCATCTATAAATGATACATAGTACATGGACTTACCCAGTGATGGAACCTTCACAGGTCCAAACACATCACTGTGCACAAGCTCTAATATCTGTTTCGCCCTCTTGCCACCAGAGGGGAAACTCACCTGATTCTGCTTCCCATATACACAATTTTCATAGAAATCAAAATCCAGAGAGCTATTACTCATACTTTCTACCATACCTTTACCATGAAGTATTCGAAGGCCCTTCTCTCCAATATTTCCTAGCCTTTTATGCCACAACATGGTCTTCTCTCCAGAGACCACTAGATTTTCTGCACCACTTTCAGGAACCACAGAACTGTTGCACCCATCAATAATAGTGCTACCTTGTATCTTGTGCAGTTTTCCAATCCAAACTCCCCTCATCAATACCAGTGGTCCCCAAACCATCTTGGAGGTATCCTTTTCGAACATTGTTTTTACACCTGCATCATCCAACTTGCTTACAGAAATTAGTTTTTTGGCGAATGCAGGAATATGTAGAACACCCGGAAGTGTTCTAACCCTTCTGTTGTGCTCATAACTTGCAAAAGATACCCAAATACAGAATATGCGAAGAAAGATACCCAAAACATAGAATAGTGAGAGACAACAGCGAATATTTTATTATTCAGAAAGCAATGTTCACTGGCCTCTTCGAGGGGGCAACCTCCAATAGAGCAGAGCTCGATTCAAAAATAAGACACGATGCTCCTTGCAGGGAGTCTCTATCCTTTATATATGACTCATACATGCAATACCTTGGATCAATACCATGGGTTATTAATACCATCTATCTAATACCATGGCCCATTTGCAACTAACTGTGGTCCCATCATTAATTGCGGGTTAACCACTTACAATTATTAATATGGGCTTTATTGACTCTTTACTATGACTCGATCCCACTACATAAATAAGGGGGTTAGGGTGGGACCCTAACATGCCCTCCCCCTTAAGAATAGCCTTGTCCTAAAGGCTGAAGATGCGGAAACTACTGAAGAATAGTGGCTGGTTCCCAAGTTGCATCTTCCGGAGAGGTGTCTTTCCACTTGACGAGAACTTCACTAATCATGTGGCCACCCAGATGCCTTTCTCGTGTGTCTAGGACCTGTTCAGGTTGGAGCCAGATTGACCCTTCCTCGTCCAATTTAGGTAGACTGGTTTGAATTCTGCAATTTTTCCCAATCACTTTATTGAGGCATGAGACATGGAAAACTGGATGGATTTTTGCAGTAGGTGGCAAAGCCAACTTGTAGGCTACTCTCCAATGCGTTGAAGTACTTGATATGGTCCGTAGAATTTTGGAGATAGTTTCTGACAACCCTTGTCTTAGAGTGATGTTTGCTTATATGGTCTACCTATTGCTTCATGTGGTTTTGAGCTTGATGAAGATTCTCTCTAAGATGGGCAAGCATGGTTGCACGGTTTTGTAGGAGTTGATCCACTGCTTGTACCTTTGAGCCCCGCTTGATATAAGAAGTAGGGGAAGGAGGGAGTTGACCATATACTGCTTCATAGGGAGTCATTTTGGTGGTGGCATGATAGTTGGTGTTATACCACCATTCAGCCAGAGGTAACCACTCTACCCAAAGATGTTGCTTTTCTGAAGTGAAACACCTAAGGTAGGTTTACAGACATTTGTTGACGGCTTCCGTTTGACCATACGTTTGTGGATGATATGAAGTATTGAGTTTTAGTTGGGTGCCTTGTAGCCTGAAGAGTTCCTACCAAAAATTACTGGTGAAGATCAGATCGCGATTGGACACAATAGAAGTGGGCATGCCATGCAATTTGAAGATCTTATCCATGAAAGATTGAGCGATCAAAATCGGTGTAAATGGGTGGGGTAGGGTGTAGAAATGAGCATACTTCGAAAGTCTGTCCACAACCACCATGATGACTGACTTGTTTCCTGACTTTGGAAGACCTATAACGAAATCCATAGAAACCTCCATCCATATTGTTGCCGGGATGGGCAACGGTTGTAATGTGCCTGGTGCTTTGACGGTCTCCCCTTTGTGGTGTTGACAAACATCGCATTCTACTACAAAAGTGAGGATGTCCTTTTTCATGCCTGTCCAAAAAAATGATCTTCTGGTGCGAGCATACGTCTTCTGAAAGCCTGAAGTCCTGCAATGGGGGATGAGTGCAATTCTGCCAAAATACGACTTTTGAGGGTGGATGTTGGTGATATTACGACTTTGTCCCTGTAGCGAAGAATCTCATCCTGCCACAAGTAGCCCTTGGTGGAATTTGGATCCACCTGCAATTAAGAAATGATTTGGGAGAGCCCGAAATGTGAAAACCATTCCCTGCGAGCCTCTTCAATCCATTCTGGAATGGGAAGGGAAATCGCTAGCACTTCCCTCCTCAAATTGGTGAGATAATGCATCTGCTACACTATTTTCTTGCCTTTCTTGTAAATTATCTCATAATCATATCCCAGCATTTTGGCGAGCCATTTATTTTGTTGTGGGGAGGATAGGCATTGCTCCAAAAAATATTTAAGACTGTGATGGTCTATGCGGATTTGGAAACGTCGCCCCAATAAGTAAGGTCGCCAGGTCTCTACTGCATGTAAAATGGCCATCATTTCCTTCTCATAGGTAGATTGGCCCAGATTCTTCCCACTTAGTTGTTGGCTTTTGAAGGCCAAAGGTCGCCCTTCCTGCATTAAGACCACGCCAATACCCGTACCCGAAGCATCACATTCAATGACAAAAGATTTGGTGAAGTCAGGTAGTGATAAGACTGGAGTGGAACACATGGCATTTTTGAGAGCTGTAAATGCCTGTTGTGCGTCCTCATTCCAGAAGAATGAATTTTTCTTCAGGAGTTGAGTGAGGGGCTTCGCTATGCGACCATAATAGCCTGTGAGACCCAAAAATCCTCTCAGGCTCTTCAAGGTCTTAGGTTGAGGCCAATCCTACATTGCCTGGATCTTTTTGGGGTCCACCTTGACACCTTCACACCCCACAATGTGGGCCCAAATACTCAACTTCTTCCATGCCAAATGAACACTTGGACATCTTGAAAAATAATTTATGCTTGCGGAGCAGTTGCAAGAGTAGATCTACATGCTGAAGATGTGCGGCCCAAGTGCAACTATAGATGAGGATGTCATCGAAGAAGACAAGGACAAATTTCCGAAGATATGGTTTGAGAAGGTGGTTCATAAGGCTCTGAAAAGTAGATGGGGCATTACAAAGACCGAATGGCATGACCAGGAACTCATAATGGCCTTCATGAGTTCGGAAAGCAGTCTTTGGAATGTCGACTTCCTTCATGCGAATTTGGTGGTAGCCTGAGGGAAGATCCAACTTAGTGAAGAATTGAGCCCCATTGAGTTCATCTAGCAAATCATCAACCACCGGGATGGGAAATTTATCTTTGACTGTCAACTTATTGAGGGCCCTAAAGTCTGGACACATCCGCCACTCCCCATCTTTCTTGAGCACTATGACCACCGGTGATGAATAAGGACTAATGCTGGGACGAATGACACCTGCTTCCAAAAGTTCCTTAATTATTTTTTCTATTTAATTCTTTTGGGTGAACGGATATCTGTATGGGCATACATTTTGGGGTTGGGCCCCTGGAACCAAAGGTGATGCTATGATCATGTTCCCCTCTTGAGGGTGGAAGCTCATGAGGCTTGTCAAAGACCGGCAGATGGTTATTTAAAATCTGTTGCATCTCAGGATGAATTGGCAGAGACTTGGTTTCGACTGCCTGGATGGCATTAAATTGAGCTATAACTCCATGATGGCCCTTTTTTAGCAATTTTTCCATCCTATTCGAGCTGATGATAGAGGGAGCTCCCGCCTAGAGTCCACGGAGTGTATGTGTGGAGTTGTTCTGCTTAAAACTCATAAATAACTCCTGGAAATCCATTGTGATTGGCCCAAGAGTGCGAATCCATTCAGCATCGAGGACAATGTCGCACCCTCCCATGTGTATGGAAAACATGTGGGTCTTCAACTGATAATCCCCCATTTGAAGTTTGACATTTTCACAATGGCCTTCACATTTCATTGTGCCCCCATCCGCAATTTGGACTTGGAAGTTAGAAACTGCTCGTACAAAATAATGCACTGCTTCCGCTACTTTTTGATGGATGAAATTATGTGTACTTCCACTATCAATCAAGACTACTACTGGGCGATGTTTAATAAAACCTCTGATTTTGAGAGTTTGAGGTGAAGAAATCCCTGCCAAAGCATGCAGCGAAATAACTGGTTCATCAGGGACATTGTCCTTTTGGTTGTTCTCTTCTACCGCCTCATGTTCCTCCAGTGGTGGATCTTCCTCCGATGAGCTGTAATCAGTGGCATCAATTTGAAAAATTTGGGCTCCCTTCATTTATGACCTGGGGAGTATTTTTCATCACAGTAGTAACATAATCCTTGCTTTCTTCTTTCGGCCATTTCTGCAGGTGACACCTTTTGAACCTTAAGTGTTTGAGTCATGCTGTGAGCCTATGGGGGGCAACCCTTAGCGGTGAAATTTGGGCAACTGGACTGGGCTGCTAATGCACGTTCCATGTTACGAGCTACCTTGCAAATCTTCGTCCATGTGGGAGGGTGGTGCAGTAAGACGTGGGCTTTTATGGCTTCTTTAAGACCGCTGATAAAACATTCCGTGTAGAACACATCTGAGAGACCCCTAGTGCGGAATGCTAAGGCTTCAAAGGCTGTAATATATTCATCCACTGTGCTAGTCTGTCGGAGCTTAGTAAGACCACCAAAAGAAGATTCCTGGTCAAAGCGTTCTGTAAGAGCTTTTTTTAAGGTGGTCCAAGTCACAAAATTTCCATTGCAACGTTGATGCCATTCCCACCATTGCCACCTTTCATTGTCCAATTACATGCTCCCCACCATAAGCCGAGTCTCATTATCTAAGATGTTATTCAGATTGAAATACTACTCCATTTGTGCTATCCATGCAGCCAGGTGAGAACCATCAAATTTATGCATATCCAACTTGGGAGGTCACGGACGGGATTGTTGGTGCGGGCCCCAGAGGTGAAGAGAGTGGCTAGACTCACCCTCACTGTGTCCATTGCCAATATACGCCTCCTCATGGGCTTCCTCCTTGCCCTTCGGGATTATTCTCAGGATTATGCTAGTTAGTCGGTCAAGCTGAATTTGAAAGGATTGCAAGGATTGTTCAAGTTTTTCCATCCTCTCATTGGCCATAGCTTGAGCTCTAGTTGCTACCATGTACCAACCTAATGTTCTTGAAATTTGGGACTGCCCAAAAAAAAATTTCACTAAGAATTGAATGGTACCACCATGCTCAGCTCGTTGTCCTGATTCTGATGGGCTAGATCACCAATAAGCGCCCCGGGATTTTTTTTTTTTTTTTTTTTTTCGTGAAAACTCCTAACAGAGTTTTACTCCTTCCTTAGGAATACTACAGTAGCCGAATCCTCAAAATGTCAATGCTGCCAAAAGTCCTACGAAAATCATGCCCCAGTATAGGAACCCCACACAACTACTCAGATTAGGTGGATCTGAGAGATCAGAATGGCGGATCGGATAGCTCTGAACGGCGGAAAAGATTGCTGCTGCAGATCTGATGGATCTAATAGATCGGAATGGCTGGCCTGCTAACTCGGAATTGTGGGACTGATGTCTGCTACTGTTGCACCCCTTTGCGCGAGTGGATCTGGCAGAGATGATGCATGATCCCAAGATAGAAAAGGGAACTATGGTCTCGAGGAGTGTCAGGTGCTACAAATCGCAATATACATAAGGGTCTAACAGTAGTACTCGGCCCAATGTTTCAGGGCTCTAACTAAGGACGATCAAGCGTACCCTTAGCCGTACAACACGACTACCCTATCGTACAGGCGAGTAATCTCTCTGAGTGCTGTTCTCAGTGTATTGTAGCAGCAAGACGGCCGATGGTTTATCTATGGCTAGGTTGCAGAGGAGCTAAGGGGCTTCCAATATACCCAGAAGGTACTTGGAAGATAGTTCGTACGTACTCGAAGGGGTACTCACAGGGGTTACAAGGGAGTCCAACAAGCGTGACCACCTCTTGTATTTCTTGCGTGCATGCCTCCCCAAATTCGCATGTTTATGCACTCAACGATAGATCCCGTGGTTTAAAGACGTCGGAACACATCTCTAGCCAAAAAAAATTTGCTAAGAAATGGAGATCCCACCAGCCCTGGAAAGTGCTCTGGTACCACTTGTTATGCTCATAACCTACAAAAGATACCCAAATACAGAATATGCGAAGAAAGATACCCAAAACATAGAATAATGAGAGACAACAACAAATATTTTATTATTCAGAAAGCAATGTTCACTGGCCTCTTCGAGGGGGCAACCTCCAATAGAGCAGATCTCAATTCAAAAATAAGACATGATGCTCCTCGCAGGGAGTCTCTATCCTTTATATATGACTCATACATGCAATACCATGGATCAATACCATGGGTTATTAATACCATCTATCTAATACCATGGCCCATTTATAACTAACTGTGGTCCCATCATTAATTGCGAGTTAACAACTTACAATTATTAATATGGGCTTTATTGACTCTTTACTATGACTCGATCCCACTACATAAATAAGGGGGTTAGGGTGGGACCCTAACACCTTCCACCTTGAAACTTCAACTTTACTTTTCCGCAACCAGCGATTCTAGCCTTCCTATCATCCCCTAAGAAGACATCACCACCATCGTATTTCTCATACTCGTAGAAGCACTCTCTATGGGGAGTGAAGAGAAAGGATGCACCTAAATCAATCAACCATGCCTCATGATCTACATGTGTACTTGAAGAAGCCAAGTACACATCCCCACCTTCATCTGAGGTGGTTTTCACCTTTGCAGAAGGAGCATCATCAGATCCCTTTCCTTATCAGGAGCTTTCGATTTACAGTCCCTTTTGTAGTGCCCTTCCTTTCCACATTTCCAACATACCACCTTTACATGTTTTCCTGGAGATTTATATCTCCCTCTAGATTTAGACCTCCCAATCGATGAATTATTTTTCTTTTTGTTCTAGGATCGTCCTCGTATAGACAAAGCATAACCATTCTAGCTCTACATATTTTTCCATCTCATCTCCTCCGTCAGCAAAGATGAGACTATTTCATCAAATTGCAAGGTAGTTGTATTGCTACCTATTACAATAACCAAACTATCCCACAAATCTAGTAGAGGACACAACAAACTAATGCACTTATCTTCATCTGAAATTTTAATATCAACAGATAATAACTAACTTACCACAGTATTAAATGCGTTGAAATGCTTTATCACCGAGTCTCCATCTTTCATCCTCAGATTATACAACTTTTTACGTAGGAACAGTTTATTCACCAGAGACTTAAATTGGTACAAAATCCCTAAATTGTCCCATAAAGCCTTCGCCATAGCTTCCCTTGATACATTCAACAATACTAAATCTGAGACACACAATCGTATTGTGCTCTCTACCTTCCGATACAACTTCTTCCATTCTTCATCGGACACTCCAGTTAGTTTAGTACTTGGATTTACCATGACCCACTGATATTTATCCAACAATAGATCCTCCATCTTGAGTTTCCATAACTCAAAACTCTGACCATTAAATTTTTCGATCTCTATCTTTCCATTTCTCACTATCTTTTTTCACCACCAAAATCGATCCCGTGGATCTCCCACTAAACAGGGTCTACCACAGGCCCGAGAAAAACCCATCAGCAACAAATTTGTCTTCTTGAAGCCAAAATAGCTCTGATACCAACTGTAGGTTTTAACCCCATATAGAAATTACCTTCATACGAATTCTAAAACACCCTAAATAAATAATGCGAGAGCATAACACATAAAGCACATATACACATATATTTTCCCCTAGATCCCAAAACCGGGACTACCAGCTTTATTTTTTATTGTGTTCCTTTCAATGTTACAATACATATTTATACATGTCGAAGCATCCAATACCATGGACCAAAAACCATTGCGTCCAAAACCATGGACCGAAAACCATCGCGTCCAAAACCATGTGCGAAAAATCATGCACAAAACCATAGGTAGGTCCACCCAACCTAATATAGGGTCCAGAAACAAAATTTTCTAGGGCGCTACCCTGGATTCCATAGAGGGGGGTTACTTGCACCCCTCAAACCCCCTATGACCCCCCCACTACATAATCGGCACAACGGAGGCAGGGCTCCACCCCCCCTTTAACCCCTGGTTAACTACATGGGCTAGTCGTGGAAAGAATATAACACAACCCAACATTCCATGTACCTTCTCGGTATATCAGAAGCCCCCTAGGCTTACCTAAAATCTCACCTTAGATAAACTGTCGGTTGTCTTACTGCTAGAGTACACCGAGAATAACACTCAGGGAGATTACTCGCGCATACAATAGGGTAGTCAGGTAGTATGACTAAGGGTAGTCTGAGGCCTTCCCAGGATGCTTATAAGAGACTTAGCCCATAAGAATTAGGACGGCGAGATGATCGAGGTGGTACCATTAACTTGTCATCTTCAATTTTTGGGTGGTCCCATTTTTTTTCAAAGTGATGACAAGTGACACGGATCTATGTATGGTAGAAACTAGATCTCAAGCCATGGCCAATGAGAAGATCGAGAGCATTGAAAAATAGTTGCCTTCTTTAACGGACCAGATGCAGACATTCATGGCCATATTCACAAGGGGAAAGTCGGTGTTGCAATCAGAGGCACATGGTTTTAATGAAGACCTTGAAAGAGAATCTAGCCATCATCTTCACTTCCATGGAAATCACCAACAATCCCACCCTCGGCCATCCAAGCTGGACATGTACAAATTTGATGGCTCTAATCCGGCAGTATGGATAGCACAAATGGACCAATATTTCACTCTGAATCATATCGTAGATGATGAAACTAAGCTAATTGTGGGAAGCCTTTACTTTGACCAAGAGAGATGGAAATGGTGGCAGTGGCATCGGAAATGCTATCTCGGGAACATTACTTGGCTGGTGTTCACAAAATCCATTTGTAACTGCTTTGACTGCGAATATAATTTTTTGGGTCGTCTTACTAAGCTCTAATAGAAAGGCATAGTAAAAGACTACATTACATCCTTTGAGACATTGACCATCTGGACAGAAGGTCTCGGAGATGCATTCTACTTGGAATGTTTTATAAGTGGTCTTAAAGAAGCCATCCAAGCCCATGTCCGGATGCACCACCCACCCACCTGGATGGATGCTTGCACCACAGTTATCGAAGTGGAACATGCATTAGCTTCCCAGTCACCTTGTCCAAATTTCATAGCCAAGGGATGCCCCACCCAAGCTCAAGGCACTACCCTAGCACTTAAGGTTCAAAAGGTGTCCCCCACAAAAATGGCTGAATGAAGAAAACAAGGCTTGTGTTACTACTGTGATGAAAAATACTCCCCGGGGCATAAATGCAAGGAACCCAAATTCTTTCAAATTGATGCTACTGTTCACAACTCATCTGAGGAAGCCCCACCCCTTAAGTGTTGAAAATAGCAACAAGAAATGATAAAAATAGAATTCAGAAATTCCAATTTTAATTTGTCCTTGAATTGAAATTGTGAATTAAAAATCGAATTTAGTCTCACCAGCTACTTGTAAATATTTAATTAACTAATTATGGATTAATTAGTTGGATAAATTCAAGTTAGAAGTCTTTCTAAAGTCATGCAAGAGTTATCCCTTAGATTAAGGAGATTATCCCTTAATTAAGGAGATAATATTGAGTTATATTTGAGTTGTAGTTAGTTAGCTCAGTTTACTGAGTTAAGTCCAGTTAAATTAGTTCCAAACTATTTGAGGAACTAATTGTGAGTTATCAATCAGTTGATGCATGCATGCACTCAACTAGTGTACTCCAGATAATTGAAGTTTCCCTCATCAGAAACTCATGCATGTCTATTCTGAGAAAGGCCCAGTTGAGCTAAATGTAAAGGATAGTGTACTATCAGTTGCATGTGTTTTCCTATAAAGAAAACTCACGCATGCAATCAAGGGAAGGTTCCTTGAGGATTGCGCAATTCTCACAGTGTGTTAAAGCAGTGTGTGAGAGGAGTGTTCCACTTGGTGAAGGAGATCATCCCAGAGGAACTGCACAAGGAAATAGGATCTTGGAGGGCAAAGGAGAAGGCTTGTGAGAAGCTTTGATTTCCTATGAGCATCCAGGAGGATTGTATTGAGAGCTAAGGCTTTGTATAATTTTGATGTATTTCCACCTTGTATGATAATATAGATATTGAGGTTTTTAGCTGAGGCTTTCCCCTGAGTATTTTCTGTGTTTCATGTGCATTGATTCTTCTTCTTCTGGTTATATGTGTTCAGATCAATCTTGCTCAATCTTTAAGCTTTCGCAAATTGATAGTAGAAGTAGATTATAGTATTTTTCTTTGGTATATTGCATTATTAGATTAATCTACAGTCAGATTTTCTATAGAGATCTCAGAGGTAGATTTGTAGAGAACTTTCAGAATTTCTACTTGGTATCAGAGCTAGCTGATCTATAGAGAAATTTATACATGGTATCAAAGCTAGCCGATCTATAGAGAAATTTCTACATGGTATAGGAGCCAGGTTTATCAAAGCATACTTTATCAGAGCAGTGAACAGTATACGGAGAAGAGAATTCGAAGTTTGAAGTTCAGGGTTTCAGGTGCAAATTGAATTCGTATCATACTTCAAGGTTGGCCAATGGCATTTTATGGCTTGAGACCCGAGTATTCCTTGGGAGGCAACTCAAATTACATAGCATCGAAAGATCACATGGAGGCTATATTAGAAGACAACGGCTTGAAGGATTTCATTGATCAAGAAATCCCAAAGCCAGCTTCAACTAATGCACAAGATTTGGTTGAGTGGAAGAAGTGTGTGACGAAGGCGAGATATATCATCCTTGAGGGAGTTCGAGACCATATTGTCTCGAGTCTCTGTTATGAAACCAGCTCAAGAAAAGATAGAAAAGATAGATCAACGCCTTAAAATTTAGCCTCTTCGAGGGGACAACCTCCTTTACATTACATAAATGAACAATTCTTCGATGATACAAATGACAAAACCTCCTTTCTATATATAGGAGTCTAAGGAGTCACAATATAATCCAGCCGACCTAACAATAATAATATAAAGCCACAAAAATAACAATAGAGGGATTCTATGGGGCACAGAAATAACAATATGGGGGTAATAGAGGCACAACAATATAAATAAGGGGTTTAACTACAATAGTAATGGGGTAATCACTAGTATTATAGGGACCCAACATGCCCCTCTCCTTCAAAAAAGTGTTGTCCTCAATGCTTGAGTAGTTCTGGATACTTCTGCATAAAATTCTCATCCTCCCATGTGGAATCTTCAGCGGATAAGTTCTTCCACTTGATAAGATACTCTGAAATTGATCGATTTCGTAGCTGTCGAGTTCTTGTTTCTGTGACTGCTTCCGGTTCCAATATAATTTTTCCTTCCTCGTCAAGTTCTGGCAATATTGTTTGAATTGGGAGCTTGTCACCTATAACCTTCTTTAAACATGAAACATGGAAAACTGGGTGCAATCGAGAAGCTGCAGGAAGCTCCAATTTGTATGCCATAGTACCAATCTTTTGCAACACCTTGTACGGACCATAATACTTTGGTGATAATTTATTATCCTTCTTAGCTTGCTTTAGGGACATTTGCTTATATGGTTGTAGCCGTAGGAATACCCAATCACCTACATCAAAACTTCTTTCACTGCGATGTTGATCTGCCTGTTGTTTCATTCTATTTTGTGCCAACACGAGGTTATCCTTTAAGAGTTGGAGGACTTGTTGTTGATGTTCGATGTGATGTTCCACTGCCTGAACCTTAGAATTTTCTCTTAAATATGATGTGATGGATGGTGGTTGATACCCATAAAGTGCCATAAATGGGGTCATTTTTGTTGCTGTATGGAAGGAAGTGTTATACCACCATTCAGCCAGAGGCAACCATTTGACCCATTGTGTCTGTTTATCAGATACAAAGCAACGAAGATATCCTTCCAAACATTTGTTTACTATCTCAGTTTGCCCATCAGATTGAGGATGATAAGATGAGCTATGAGCTAACTGAGTACCAAGACAAGAAAATAATTCTGTCCAAAAATTTCCAGTGAAAATGGGATCTCTGTCACTTACAATAATCTTTGGGTTTCCATGTAGCTTTTGAACTGTTTCCATAAATGCAGTAGAAACTGTACTGGCTTTAAATGGATGTGATAATGCACAAAAGTGTGCATACTTGGTAAGTCTGTCAACTACCACCATGATGACACTCTTTCCCTCAGACTTGGGTAAACCTGTGATAAAATCCATTGAAACCTCCTCCCAACGTTGGCTTGGAATGGATAAAGGTTGTAATAGACCCGGTGTCTTAATTGTTTCAACTTTATTTTGTTGGAAAACCAAACATTCCGCCACAAACTTTTGAATATCTGATTTAAGGCCATCCCAAAAAAATTCCTTCTTAACCCTGTGGTAAGTTTTTAAAAATCCTGAGTGCCCTCCTAAGGGAGAAGTGTGCAATTCCATAAGAATCTTTTGTTTTAGCTGGGAATTCTTACAGAGGTATAAGCGATCTTTGTACCATAACAAATCATTTTTCCAGCTAAATGTATCAGAAGTACTGGAATCTTGTTGTAGCTTTCGAATAAGTGCCCACACTTCTTCGTCATTCTTCCATTCCTCCCTTGCTTCATTTATCCAATCTGGTTGGATAATAGAAATGGCACACAACAATGCTTCCACATCCTCATCCTTTCTTGAGAGTGCATCTGCCACCACATTTTGCTTCCCTTTTTTGTAGATGATTTCAAAGTCATAACCCAACATCTTTGTGACCCACTTTTGTTGCTCTTCAGAGGATAATCTTTGTTCTAAAAAGTATTTAAGGCTATCATGATCTGTTTTTACCTTGAAGTGTCTTCCCATTAGGTAGGGTCGCCATTTCTTAAGTGCATGGAGTATTGCCAACATTTCCTTCTCATAAATAGCTTTTCTTAAAAACTTTCCCTTGATTGGACGACTTTCAAAAGCAATGGGTCTTTCATCTTGCATTAGAACAACACCAATTCCATTTCCTGAAGCATCACATTCCACAATAAAGGTTTTTGTGAAGTCCGGTGTAGCTAAGACCGGTGCTTGGCACATTGCCTCTTTAAGATGTTCAAAGGCCTTTGTTGCTTCCAGAGTCCATGAAAATGAATCTTTCTTCAATAATGTTGTTAGAGGTGCTGCTATTCTCCCATAATTCTTAACAAACTTGCGATAATACCCTGTCAACCCAAGAAATCCTCGCAGATGCTTTATGGATGTGGGGATTTTCCATTCCTTAATGGCTTTAATTTTGCTAGGGTCTACCTTAACTCCTTCATGAGATACAATATGACCCAAATATTCCACCTCCTGGACTCCAAAGAAACATTTGGATCTTTTTGCATATAATTGTTTCTCCTCCAATAGTTGTAGCACCCTGTCAACATGTTCAACATGATCCTTCCAAGACTTGCTGTAGATTAGTATATCATCAAAAAATACTAACACAAATTTTCTAAGGAATGGTTTGAAAATTGAATTCATCAAACCTTGAAATGTTGAAGGTGCATTGGTAAGGCCAAAAGGCATGACCAAAAATTCATAATGACCCTCATGAGTTCTAAATGCCGTTTTCGGAATGTCTTCAATCTTCATTCTGATTTGATGATATCCCGAACGAAGATCCAACTTGGTGAAGTAAATTGATCCATGCAATTCATCCAGTAATTCATCAATAACAGGAATGGGGAACTTATCTTTAATAGTGAGCTTGTTGAGCTCCCTATAATCCGGACACATGCGCCATGATCCATCCTTCTTGTGCACCAATACTACTGGAGCTGAGAAAGAACTTTGACTCGGTTGAATTATACCAGCCTCTAGCATTTCTGCAACCATACGTTCAATTTCACTTTTTTGGACATAGGGATATCTGTACGGCCTGATGTTTGGAGGAACACTTCCTGGAATCAGATGAATAGCATGATCATGATCACGCATAGGTGGGAGACCTTTTGGAGTCTCAAATACCTTGGAATGATTTCGCAATACTTTTTGGAGATCTGGAGAAATAGATGATTCCAATGTGGAAACATCTAGCGAACATAATTGTGCAATTACACCTCTTTGCTCCTTTTTTAGAAGCTTTGTCATGCCATTAGAGCTGATTATCTTTCCTGGTTTCCCTGCAATACCCCTTAATTCAACTTCCTTTCCTTCCCTAGAAAATTTGATGAAAAGTTCTTGAAAATTAAAAGCTATTGTACCCAAGGATTGTAGCCATTGGACTCCTAGTACAACATCAGCACCTCCCATTGGAATGGAAAGCATTGGGCTAGTCAATACATATTCTCCCATGGATAGCTTGATATTATGGCACTTTCCAGAGCAATTTATTGTTCCTCCATTTGCAATCATCACTTGACACTCTGGTGCTGGATATAGGAAGCAATTCAATTCTTTTGCTACCCTACAATGAATAAAATTGTGGGTGCTTCCTGAATCAATCAACACTATTACCTTTTTCTTCTTGATTTGTCCTTCTATCTTGATGGTTTGAGGAGTGGTAATTCCCACCAATGCATTACAAGATATGGTCGGATTTATTTGTTCTTCATCTAGGCTTTGTTCCTGGAGTATATCTTCTTCTTTTGACCTTTCTTGCTCCTTTTCTTCTTCCTCTTCACAATCTATGTAGAATAATTTCTTCTCAGCACACTTATGACCTTTAGTGTATTTGCTATCACAACTGTAACAAAGCCCTTTTGCTCTTTTTTCTTCCAATTGTTGTGGTGTCAACCTTATAGGTTGTGGAAGACTAGGGGCAACAACACTTCCATCTTTATAGTTGTGAGTGGTATGCTTCCTGGTTGCCATAATTTTGCTTTCCATTTTTCTTGCTAACCTGAATGCCTTCTCTAATGAATCAGGTTCCCAAAGGCGAACATCATGTTGGATATTATCCTTTAAAGACCCTATGAACACATCAATCCTATGCTCCTCTGGAATATCTTTTACCCTTATGTTCAATTTTTGGAACTCCTCAATGTGCTCCATTACTGAACCCTTTTGTTTGAGACTTATCAATTGGCTAAAAAAAGTGTTGCTTTTTGTATCTTCATAATGTGCTATCAATTCTTCCGTAAAAATTGCCCAAGTGATAAATTTTTTACGAGAGCAAAGCCATTGATACCATACAAACTGATTTGGTTCCAAATATACAGTTGCCATACGTACCTTTTGTGTGTTTTGCACATTATTGAGATCGAAGAATTGCTCCATCTGTAATATCCATGTGGCGGGATCCTTGCCATCAAACTTCCTCATATCGATTTTTGGAATATGGTGATTCTTCGATCCAACATTAGCGTCTATGGAATCATGATTAACATTTCTTTTGTTCTCATCATGAGTTTCCTTTACTACCTTTTCACCATTAGTGACCCTTTCTTGTAGCAACTTCTTCAATTCTTCCATGTCTGTCTTCAAATCTATCTTCAAATCTGCCATGTTAGCTTCCATGCCCTTTATCTTAGATTCCACACCATTTATCTTAGATTCCACGCCACTTATCTTAGCTTCTGTTAGCTTTTGTGAGCGTGACATTTGTTGCACTTGTTCTTGTAATTTTGATATATCATGTAGCATTTCTTCCTCTTCTTCATGAGTCATGCTAGAGCTTTCAGGTTCCTTACTAGGTGTTTGCATTTTCTTTCCTCAGGCCATCAGCTACTAATAATAATGCTTTACTATGCCCTTTGAATTCCATTAAACCAAGCTTACACAAAAAAAAAAAAAACTACACACCTTTTTTCACTTTATAGAAGCTTGATATTGAATCTGATGTATCTCTGTAATTTCGAATCATCCAATTCTGAAATTGCTACTTGTAGTAGCCTTCTGTGTCCTCTTTCCAATGCCACAAGTCTGAGCTAAATTGGATTCTCCAAGGAAGAGTTATGTGAAATCTCCCACAGTGACTTGCTTTTAGACTAGTTCAGCAGAGTGAACTTGTACGACGTGCCACGAGTCACTGTTTCAACCTTTGAATCTAAAACACACACAAAAGAAACTACAGTCCGTCCTCTTTTTGTACCTTCTTACGAAATTTCAATCCGATCCCCAGAGAGAAAGTTATGACGATTTTCCCCAGGTCACCTGTTTTGAATGTAATTCAGGAGTCTGCAAAAAGACCAACTTCCTCAGATCATATCTCCGCAAATATCACGCAAAAAGCTCTGAAATTCGGACCCAAGGTTCAGCACGATTTCTTCTCAAATGCGGTTTTTTTTCGACTTCTGAAACATCACAGAAAAAAAGTTATAGCGAAAATTCCACGATGACCTGTTTGGAGCAGCGAAACCCTAGAATCCAAAGCTCTGATACCAAATGTTATGAAACCAACTCAAGAAAAGATAGAAAAGATAGATCAACGCCTTAGAATTTAACCTCTTCGAGGGGGCAACCTCCTTTACATTACATAAATGAACAATTCTTCGATGATACAAATGACAAAACCTCCTTTCTATATATAGGAGTATAAGGAGTCACAATATAATCCAGCCGACCAAACAATAATAATATAAAGCCACAAAAATAACAATAGAGGGATTCTATGGGGCACAGAAATAACAATATGGGGGTAATAGGGGCACAAAAATATAAATAAGGGGTTTAACTACAATAGTAATGGGGTAATAACTAGTATTATAGGGACCCAACAGTCTCCATGGGAAGGATACTCCATATTCAATGTGGAAGACATTGAAGGACCTCCACCAGAACAATAGCGACCAGAGGAAATTGGTGCTCAAGGATAAGCTTCAATGAATCAAAATGGAGAATGGCGATACTATTTCCACATATATGAACAAGCTCACCACTTGTAGAGATGTGCTTGGAAGTTTGGGAATGAATATTGCCCATGATGATATAGTGAGCCTCACTCTCCTTTGCCTTCCAAAGAGATGGAATAGTTACCAGGACTCTGTGAATGGAAGGGAGAAACTTTCGGATTGGGAACGACTGTGGTCGGATCCCATGCAGGAGGAGATCGGGAGGAGCACTCAAGATGGTTCTTCATCCAAGGATGATGATGAAGAAAATAGGGCCTTAGCGAGTAAGGCAAGGAAAGCGAAGGGGAAGGATTCCCATTCCAAATCGAATTCTTCTCATGGAAGAAATAATGGTGACAAGTCTAAAGTGAGATGCATTAATTGTCACGAGATGGGTCATTATGTGACTAATTTCCCATCAAAGAAGTCCAAGAAGGGATCCTTGGAAGGATCGGAAGCTAAGGCATTAGCCTCTCAGTTCAAAATGGACTTTACTCTCTTCGCATGCATGGTGTCATCGATGATGGGTTGTGTTTAGTATCTTGACAGAGGAGCCTCATTCCAAATGACCGGTGATAAAAGTATATTCAGTGCCTTGGAGGAGAAAGACCTCAGGATGTGCATAGATATGGGTGACGACGAAAGGTATAGTGTTTCAAGAGTGGGCACAGTTTCTTTTCAAAGGGAGCATGGAGCTTCTATCACCTTAACAGATGTGAAGTATGTGCTTGGACTGAAGAAGAACTTGGCATGTGTTGCGATGTTGGAGGACAAAGGCTACGCTATTGTCTTCAGTAAAGGAAAGGTGTTCCTTAGACACATCACCATGAGACAGGTGAAACAGATTGGTTCACGAGTCAAGAACTTGTATGCTCTTGAAGTTCAAGATGCATGCAAAGCCTTGAGGAGCAAGGCAAATGTTAGAGACTTAGTGGTTGAGAGGGAGAGTGAATTACCTCTCAACATGCAGTCCCAGAAGAAGTCTCAGAAAATTGTGGAGGAGCCACAATTGAAGTGGACAGAGGGATCACATGCAGCCATACCTCCAGGTGTGAGGTGGGGTGATGTGAAGTGATAGTATCAAGAAGGCTGAAATTGGGCAGGGTCCATTGAGAGGTTTTATCTCATGGATCATACCTTGCTACGAGAGCCCAAAGTACATAGTAGTGGGAGGAATCAATCGGATTGATGCAGTCAAAAATCAAAGTGATAGAGGCTAGAGAAGTCAGATATTGAAGAGTGCAGAGAAGGATTGACAACAGTGCAGAAAGGCTGAGTCAGCAGAAGCACAAAGTTTTCAGTTACAGAGGCAATAGCAGTCAGAGACTTTGATGACAAATGCATCATACTGATTCAGGTTGGATGTTTTTTTTTGTTTCTTAAGTTTCTGGAGCAAAAACACTAGAGAGAAGTGTTGCATGCATAACATTCCAAATTGTCACGATCAGGATAGAGTTGAATTCATTTCTTGTTGAGAGGAAGTGTTGAAAATAGCAACAAGAAATGATAAAAATAGAATCCAGAAATTCCAATTTTAATTTGTCCTTGAATTAAAATTGTGAATTCAAAATCGAATTTAGTCTCATCAACTGCTTGGAAATAATTAATTAATTCATTATGGATTAATTAGTTGGATAAATTGAAGTTAGAAGTCTTTCTGAAGTCATTCATGCATTATCCCTTGAATTAAGGAGATGAGATTGAGTTATATTTGAGTTGTAATTAATTAGCTCAGTTTACTGAGATAAGCCTAGTTAAATTAGTTCCAAACTGTTTGAGGAACTAATTGTGAGTTATCAGTCAGCTGATGCATACATGCACTCAACCAGTGTACTCCAGATAACTGAAGATTCCCTCATCATAAACGCATGCATGTTTATTCTGAGAAAGACCCAGTTGAGCTAAATGTCAAGGCCAGTGTACTATCAGCTGCATGTGTTTTCCTATAAAGGAAACTCATGCATGCAGTCAAGGGAAGGTTCCTTGAGGATTGCGCAGTTCTGACAGTGTGTTAGAGCAGTGTGTGAGAGAAGTGTTCCACTGGGTGAAGGAGATCATCCCAGAGGAACTGCGCAAGGAAATAGGAGCTTGGAGGGCAGAGGAGAAGGCTCATGAGAAGCTTTGATTGCCTGTGAGCATCGAGGAGGATTTTACTGAGAGTTGGCTAGCTATGAGAGCTAAGGCTTTGTATAATTTTGATGTATTTCCACCTTGTATGATAATATAGATAGTGGGGTTTTTAGTTGAGGCTTTCCCCTAAGTATTTTCTGTGTTTCATGTACATTGATTCTTCTTCTTTTGGTTATATGTGTTCAGCTCGATCTTGCTCAATCTTTAAGCTTCTGCAAATTGATAGTAGAAGTAGATTATAGTATTTTGATTTGGTATATTGTATTATCAGGTTAATCTACAGTTAGACTTTCTATAGAGATCTTAGAGGTAGATTTGTAGAGAATTTGAATAATTTCTACATTGAGGGACCATAGGAGGAAGATGCAAACACCCAACAGGACAATGAGCTCCCAGCTATGCCAGAAGAACCAGTTATCTCCTAACATGCTTTGGTAGGCAATTATGTGCCCCAAACTCTCAAAATTAGAGGTTTTATTAAACATCACCCTGTAGTAGTATTCGTTGATAGTGGCAGCACTCGTGACTTTGTCCATCAAAGAGTTGTCAAAGCTGTTCATTTTTTTGTCTGGGCGGTCTCTAATTTCTAGGTCCAGATTGCTAATGGGTGGATAATGAAATGTGAAGGCCACTGTGAAAATATCAAACTTCAGATGGGAGATTACCACCTAAAGACCCACATGTTTGCCATCAACATGGGTATTTGTGACATTGTCTTAGGTGTTGAATGGCTTCACACACTAGGCCCAATCATAATGGATTTTTAGGAGTTATATATGAGTTTTAAGCAGAATGACCACATGCATACCCTCTGTGGACTCTAGCCAAGTGCTCCTTCTATCATCAGCTTGCATAAAATGGAAAATTTGTTTAAAAAGGGCCATCATGGAGTTACCACCCATTTTAATGCCATCCAGGCCATCGAGCCCAATACTCTTCATATTCATCCTGAGATGCAATAGGTCTTAAACTGCCACCATCCAATCTTTCACAAACCTAAATAGCTTCCACCCTCTAGAGGGGAACATGATCATAGCATCACTTTTGTCCCAGGGGCACAACTATTGAATGTGTGCCCATATAGATATCCTTTCGCCCAAAAAAATGAAATTGAAAAAATCATCAAGGAACTCCTGGAAGCCAGTGTCATTCATCCTAGCA
This sequence comes from Pinus tabuliformis, assembly GCA_031772625.1. Classification (NCBI taxonomy): domain Eukaryota; kingdom Viridiplantae; phylum Streptophyta; class Pinopsida; order Pinales; family Pinaceae; genus Pinus; species Pinus tabuliformis. Next base: position 1,473,126,629 of record CM062820.1, on the reverse strand, counting down.
TCAATCCTTATTCATCACCAGTGGTCATGGTGATCAAGAAAGATGGGGAATGGTGCATGTGTCCAAACTTTAGGGCCCTCAACAAGCTCATAGTCAAAGATAAATTCCCTATCCCAGTTGTTGATGATTTGCTAGATGAACTAAATGGTGCTCAATTCTTTGCATGAAAGAAGTAGACATTCCTAAAACTGCTTTCCGAGCTCATGAAGGCCATTATGAGTTCTTGGTCATGCCATTTGGTCTTTGTAATGCTCCATCCACTTTTCAGAGCCTCATGAATCACCTACTCAAACAATATCTCAGAAAATTTTTCCTCGTTTTTTAATGACATTCTCATCTACAGCCTCACCTGGGAAAAACATCTTCAACATCTAGACCTTCTCTTTCAACTACTCTGGAAGCATAAATTATTTGTCAAAATGTCCAAGTGCTCTTTTGGCATGGAAGAAGTCGAGTATTTGGGCCACATTGTGGGTCGTGAAGGTGTCAGGGTGGATCCCAAAAAGATCCAGGTAATGCAGGATTGGCCCCAACCAAAGGCCTTGAAGAGTTTGAGGGGATTCTTGGGTCTCACGGGATACTATTGCAAATTTTTCCATAATTATGGTCGCATTGCTAGATCCCTCACTAACCTTCTCAAGAAAAATTCATTCCTTTGGACTGATGAAGCACAACAGGCATTTATGGCTCTCAAAAAAAGCATGTGTTCGACTCTTGTATCAACACTACCTGACTTCACCAAATCTTTTATGATTGAATGTGATTCTTCATGCATGGGTATTGGGGCTATCTTAATGAAGAAAGGTCGACCCTTGTGTTGGGAAATTTAATTGCTTAAATTGCTTTCATTAAATTATCAACCATGGATACTTGTAAGATTGTGATGATGCCAACAAAATATATGCAGGAGTAGGCAACTAACTCTATGTCTAACTAAATGATTTATGATTCAATATAATATGCAAGGGAAGAGGCTCCTAATTGAGGAGGTCCTGGTTGTCCTTCCCTACAATATTATAGATTTAAAAGAAATCATTGATTACATAAAACCAGAAACTTGAAATAAAGACAAGAGAATGAATTTTAATTGTTGTTTAGATTCAAATAGAGAGAGAGACTAACTTAGTCCCTTGATTTTCCCCTCATATACTGATCCAAACTAAACTAAGATGCATTCATAAGCATAAGAAATGAAATAACTTGAAACTTAAAAGCAAAAGAATGAATTTCAATTTATCATGCAAATCAAATTGAGAGAGAGCCTAACTTAGACCCTTGGTTGTCCCCTCATATGCTAATAAGATTTTAATTTAAAACCCATTCATCAATCACAAACAAATCCTCAAACATCTTGGCAATTAAATGAAATAAGATATTATGAAATAAAATGTTTCTTTGATCTTTTCAAAGTGAGCTCAATTCTCTTAAGAACAAAGTGACAAGCTATTCCATATACTACATTAAGACAATTTATATCTAAAACTATAGAATGGAAATATATGTAAAATGAAGCTTTATTCTATTCCATCATAAGTTGGATACATGCTCCAAGAGTCCTCCCTCTTGGAATGGAGGAGGTACTCCTATTTATACAATGGGATGAGATAACAAACTCATAATGATGATCCACTAATCTCTCTTTAGTTCCATACATCTCTCAACCATCTAGACACATAACCCCCTTTTGTCCTTGATCTTCTCCATGAGATCATGATCTTTTCCATGAGGCTTATCTTATCAAATTCGAATTTGATCATTCAAGGCCACATAAAGATGCCTTGGAAGCTTCCTTTGTACCTACACATGTTAACAAACTCATTCTAATTGTTAGGTATAAGTATAAGAATATTATTTTCTAAAGTTTAACCATAAATCCACTTTAAAATGTTAAGAATTAATAAACTTTGGAAAAGCATAGTTATAACCCAATGATGAGGTAAATGTAATGATGTGGAGGTGGAATGGAGGTGACATGAAGGTAATATGGAAGTAACGTGAAGGTATTGGTGAATAATGGAGTGAGAATAAGGACTATTTTGAGGCCCAACATACCCCCAAACAGAAGGTATTGCATGTCCTCATGCATTCTATTACATTACTTTTTGATAGTTGAGCTTTGGCTTAAACTCTGCATGATATAATTTATTTAACTTTTGCAAAGTGTTTTTGATGAACTGCAACTTGGTTGGTTTTTGTGTTTCAACCATATTTTGTTTGTTGCATTCAATTTTAATGTATGATCATTGCATATAATGTGATTTTTATTGCAGAGTATTTTTGTTGGAATGCATCATGGTTGGTTCTTGTGTAACAACCATGATTGTGTTGGCATCCAATTAACTTTTAAATACTTTTGACAAAGCCATTTGTATGCTCATGTAATAGTGAATATATTTTGAAGGTAAGTGGGGTTTAGAATGTGATATATGAATATGGATGTTATATGAATGTGACAAAGTATGTATGTAAATGTATCCCTCCCCTTAAATGGATGGTTTTGGCAGTTATGTGAAATGAGGAAAGGAAGTGAAGTTTTTCCAAAAATTATTATTCTAACTTTTCAAGGAATTCAATGGTTAAAAGTTAGAAAATATCATACCTTAACTTACCCTTCTAAAAATGGATGAGAGTTGTGCATGTGTCGCTGCAAAAAATGTTGTTCATAGTTTTCTTTACTTGGTTGTGAAAATGGTGGATGAAATCAAAAAAGTGAATCTTTTATTGTTGTTGCATCTGCTGTTAAATCTGTTGTTGGATCTTCTGCTGAATGTTCGGAATCTGCTGCTAAATGCAGCTGAAAATGTATAAGGCTTTGAAGGTATATAGAAGTTACATTTCCCCCCCAGCCTTATTTATTGACTTGTCTTTTAAGTCATGAAAAACTGAAAAACAATGAAAGGAAATCGGCTTCATCTGCTACAAAATATGGGTCTTCAAGTCTTCAACACTTGATGGCACAAATCTTACTATGTGATTAAATGTGTTGATGTCAAACATAGCAAGAAGTTGTTGACTTAGTGGCCATTAATGAATGCCCCTAGCTAACACAAGAGCTCCCACCATTGAAAAATGAATATGGAAATGTCATGCTTTATGGATTTACACTTGGTGGAATTCAAAATCTTTTTCAAAAAGGGAGGTGCAAGGTAGTGGTTGTGGACATGGATTTGTCTTCAGAATTTTTCATGAATTTAGTCTTTGGAAGACTAATTGTTGTCACAATGCAATCTCCTTAATGATCACTTTATTATCCTGTAACCTGTAAAAAACTTGGCAGAAAGAAAGCATAAGTGTGTTCAAGAAGAATTGCACATTTCCTTCATGATTCTTACACAAAAATTTCATACCAAATAAAACAAATTTAAGAAAAGTCAAAGTGTTGAAATTAACTCAATTCATGATATTAGTATCAATCCATTCTTAAAAATAACCATGAAAAGTAATATTCCCTGTTTGTGTCAGATAACTCATGAAATGTGCTCAGCAAAAAGATTGACATTAGAAAAATCTGTTGTGTTTTGCATATTAGTATGTCACATAAAAACATTCAACAGAAAGATGTTATGAGTTTAATGCCAACTTGAAGCTATCGAAACAAGATAATCATCATCTCTAGAATCCTCCAATGTTTGATAAATCGATTTTCGAAATGTGTTTCCAAGTATCCCATTTTTTTATTTTCAAATCTACGTGAATTTTGGGAATTTTTTTTTTAAACAACAAATTTAAAAAGAAATTATCAAAAGTAATAAATAAATGAAGACATAGATTTTTGATTTTTTATTATTATTATTATTATTATTATTTATGTTGATTTTTTTATTTATTTAATTTTTTTTTTAAACAACAAATTAAAAAAACATAAATTTTTTAATTTATCATTTAAGTTGAGTTTTTTTTTTGAAATGGTAAAATCAACAAAATTTTATTTATTAAAAACTAATAAAGAAAAATTCTAAAAATAAACTAACACTAAAATGAAGTTTCCAAACTCATCAACGTTTTATTTTTTTTGTTTTTTTTCTTTGAAATCAATGTCCAAAGGAAAGAATTACCATGTCTTTTTAAGCTCAAAATATGCTTCACTGCTGGTGAATTGGCATGGTGAAGTGTATGATGTATTTCTGAGGCATGGACGATGTCGCTGGTGAATTGGCAACCCGCGACAGCTGCTGATGAGTACGTTATAAAAGCATATAATAGTCAATGCCTACTCCAAGTAACTGGTGAAAAATAGAATGTTGTGAATGAATTTTAAGAAGAGAAAAAAATAAATGAATTTAACTATGCCAAGGGAAAAGCTAAAACATATCATAGCACTCCACTTAAATAAAAGAGATTCCCTTGTCAAAATTGTGGTCAGAGTCCAGAAAAGGCTTCCAGATTCAAATCTTCCCTTGCCGTTGATGAACTGCGTGAGTTTCTGGCATGCTTATTTGCAGTATGTACAGAGTTCAAGGTGTTGAGATAGAAATATGAAGCCCCAAGGTTGGGAGGCTGGTCAGCTGTGCTTCTTCGGCAAGCAAGAAAACACTTTATCAACCCTCTTAAAAAGGGGCCATTGTATCTGGTTCATACTCCATATAATACATTATTCCTCCCATGCATAGGCAAAAAAGTGCCACTTCAGCGTTTCTTATATCTGGAAGTAGATATCTGTTCGCTAAAATATACCACAATGAATCTGCAGCTCGAGGAAGCACATAAAGAGCTAATTCTTCTCATCTGCTCTTCCTCTATAGCAAAGCAGACAAAGCAGCCATGCCTCCAGCAAACCAATACACAAGCTTATGGTCCCTTGTTAAAACCTTTCTTTGCAAGCATATAACTCCCTAAAATATTCCTACAAAAGCCGACAGGATTGATGTAGAGCACACAACGCCATCAATAGCATTCCACCATGTCTGCATGGGAGACTCCATAAACTTTTAAAGATGAAGGACAACATACGACACAAACGTCAATGAGAAATATAATGGATATGTCTTCCTGAACGTTGAATACATTGCATTGACATTATGTGCTAAACATGAGGCTGAATCCGGATGTATAACAGAACATAGAATAATTGAAGCAGATGGATCCAATTTAAGAGACGGGGAACCCTTTCTGCTCAACAAATAAGCAGAGAGAGAGAGACCAGATCAAAATGCTTTGACTGCTTCACAATAGGCGTATTGGATTTCTGGACTTTGGTTTGTAGATGCTCATTTTGAGCCAGGCAACATGTGAGGGTGCAAATCGCTCAAATCGAGCCAATAAATCTGCATGCAAAATCACTCAAATCGCTTAAAATCTGCTCTACTACCAGCGAAACCCATAATTCTCTGCACATTGATTGTAAAAACCGTTTTTCTTCATGTAGTTACCAAAATAGGGTCTTGAAGAACCGTGATTCCCTCTCAAGCCGTTAGGAATTCAAGAAAACGATTTCTGGGTTATGTAATTCATTCTGTTATGAAAAAAAACCCATGTCTTCGTTTGTCCAGATTTGTCCTGGTTTGATCACAAACCACTTTTTAAAACTGACGTTTTTCAGGGGTTGCATATGGATTACCTGTAAGATTGATTTGCGTGGGAACCTCATCTGGTCAATGGTGTCGATTTGGTTGAATTATAATCATCAGTATGGATCGATCGATCCATTTTTCCACAACATTTTGATTGTTCCCAAATCCACGACCTTGGCGAATATATGTTCTTTCCAATTCCATGGAGCTCTTAGTGAATGCTTCCTTGGCTGCAATCACAGTGGCCTCAAACTTTCCAAATTCACATTTATCTGCAAAAACCTGCGTTGCAAATTCTTCTTGATGTTTCGCATAGGGCAATACTTCTCCAGATTTTAGATAAGCAAAGTTTTGGAGCCCATCCTTTTGCACCTCCATCCTTGCGCTTGCTACGATTCTTCTTCAATTTTGTTGAGGATACAGTCTTCCTCTATGATGTTTCACTTGTTCCAAAGAAACAAAAACAAAGAAATAGGTGTCGTGGCAAAGATCCAACAAATTGGTGACAAATCCATATTGCGCATGGCCAAGAACTACAACCATTTCCTATACATTTACTATCACAAGCATCCAATTGCTCGCCTTGTGACAAAAGATGGAGTATGTATTGGGATGTTCAATTAATGGAGACAAACGATCAAGATCTCAGCGGGCTGTTATTTTTTATATTTTTTTATTTAAAATTTTTTTAATTTAAAAAAAAAAATGAAATTGAACCTATCTCTAAAAAAATTGTTTTTTTTTTTTTTTTTTTTTTTCTTTTTATAATAATATATATATGATATTTATTAAGTGAGAAATTTTTTATTTTCATTATTTTTTTAAACTAAAATTCAAAGAAAAAAACTAGATTTTATCTAAATTATTTTAGGATGATCTTTTGCTCATTCACAAAAAAATTTATTGTCATATTGCAGATCAATTTTCCAGCGAGAGTATTTTTATTTGAAATAAATCAATAGATTTTCTAATCTTCTTGATCGCACAAAGCATAGGAAGAGAGCATACTAATCTCTTGATTTATTTTTATTTATGCAGGTTAGTGTGGATGGATAATAAACACAATCAAGATCTGCGATCAAACCTCGCATTATCTACACTCTTTTTGCAATTTCGCGGGGGCATTTAGACTCTCAGAAGACAAAGCTTTCCGATAATCAAGCTCCTGGCTTACCCGTGATACAGAAACAAGATATAGAAATGCGATGATGAAGCAACTCTTACTTTCCACTGAATTTATTCATGATGATTTAATATCTTTTTATTTTTGAAAATAAGACTAAAAACTTCTTCTAATGACTTCTAATGAGATCTCATTTTATTTATTTATTAATTTATTCTACCTTTAACTTGAAAGACTTTTTTTATTTCTTAGGTAAAAGCATGCTTCCAGTGAAGCCATCTACCAAGTAAAAATTCGAAAATGTTCACATCAAGATTTAAAATTTTTGCCTTATGATTTGCACACATGTGAGTAACCTGTCTTATTCTTGGAGTTGGTGCAAGGTTCTTTTGAAACCAGTCCTCAATATTGTCCTTGCTCTCCAAGAAGTACCTGTTCAACATCTTCAATTTTCTCATCTGTAGATGGATTAGTAAGAAATGGGGGGTTTTAAAAAGACTAAATCTAAAACTAGCTAAATACTAAAAACATGCGAAATCTCAAACTTGAACTCCTTTATGAAGAGCCTGCTCTCACCAGGTTTCACAAGTTAGTTTTTCAAAAGAAAAAAATACTAGTACTGAATTAAATTCCTAATGCCTGATCCCTTAGCACCATCCCCTGCAACAGCACCAAAACGTTGGGCAATTTAATTGCTTAAATTGCTTTCATTAAATTATCAACCAGGGATACTCATAAGCTTGTAATGATTCCAACAAAATATATGCAGGAGTAGGCAACTAACTCTATGTCTAACTAAATGATTTATGATTCAATATAATATACAAGGGAAGGGGCTCCTAATTGAGGAGGTACTGGTTGTCCTTCCTGTCATGCGGAAAGAGTCAATTTTGCGGACAAAACGAACCTCCCTAGAAGCTAAGGCTTTCTAGTGACAAACAAGACAAGTAAACACTACCTTTCTCTAAATATGCATTTAGAATACAAGTAATCAGGTGATTATAACATACCTTTAGTCCAACGCTTTGTAGTAGTCCAGCCTCGCCGATCTGGATGAGCTCCTCCTTCTCTTCGAAACCTGCATTCACTAACAAGCCAAAATATTAAATAGCACCTGATAAACTTATAAAATAAAACATATTCGTCATACAGACCAAGGAGTATATGAAACAAATCATGAATAACAATCTGTTGAGAAAAATGAGTTTATTTGTATTAAGTGGAAACAAAAGAAACCATTACAACCTGAGCCTTGGTGTTGTGCAGGTCCCTCCTAGGGTCCAGCAAGAGTTTTCCTTTACTTTGATCAGCTCACCCACTTCCAAATAAGGCTAGGAAAGGATGGGAATCTCTCCTCTCAAGCTCTATAAGGGAGTCTTAATTCCAGCAGCATCTACCCTTAGGAATGTTCAGCTTTCAACCTCCCCTCCTTCTGGCCCAAAGCCTGTATTTATAGTGCTCTAGAGGAAGTTAATCAGGTCCACCATCAATGGGATAAGCCCCTCTTTGAATGGGATAGCTCTCCTCTTGATGGGATAAGTTCCTCTTTCATAGGGATACATGAACCATCTAGAGGCGCTCAATACACGTCAAACAAGCTTCTAGAATGCTCTAGAAATGACCACAAGTAACTTTTTTGAAGTGAAACTTGCGCCTTTTGACCTTTACAGGAGTACGCACCCACCCCTTTACAGACAGAGCGTACAAGTACACGGGTATTGTGAACTTGGGGTGCGTACACGTAGGTAAGGCTAAGAGAAACTGCATACCCAGAGATATATAGATTTTTAAAGACTTTCTCTCTTTCTTGGAGTTTGACATGAAGAGCAGAGGTATGAGACTTGCCAAGTAGGATAGTATGACAGTTGATGGAGCCATACTAACTGTAAATAGTCATGGTGACAAATTTTAGTGTAACAGATTGCCCCCTAAAGTGCGAAGCCTGTAGTAGATTAGGGTTTCATATCATCTAGGAAGGGTGAAGTACTTTATCATTTCAAGGATTATCTTGTGGAGAGCCCAGTCGGAACCTGCAAATATTCAACACAAAATACATATATAAGATCATATCATCGCTGAGGTAGGCATTCCCATACTCAGATTGAAAACTTTAACTAACAAACTAACTACTGCTCTGATACAGGAATGATTTTGCAGTACATCATAATCATAGACTTGTGTAGACACAGTATGGACGCAGCCATCTGTTTATAGTATACAATGAATACAAAACTCCTCACAGCCTGGATGGTGGAAACTAGATCCAGGGTCTTCATTTCTACTTCCCGAAATAGTACGATTCTATCCATGCGAATAAATGAGTTGATGTCAAACATGGTAGAAACCACTTGATTACCAGTCAATGATGTAAACTGTTAACAAGTGTGAGAGAGACCACCAGTGATGTCAATGGTTCTCAAAGTACCCAGTACAATCCATGAGATGTGAATGAATGAGTTGATGTCGAACATTTCACGGAGTCCTTCGATCGAAAGTCAATGATGTAAACCGTCGTCAAAGGCGAGAAACCTGCCATTAATGCATGCGGATTTCAAGGTACTGACGATTTCTAAGTCATCTTTCTAGATAATGTGCTGATGTCAATAGAAAGCGACCCATTACATGCAAGCCCACAACACGAAATCATAGATCAAGTTGAAGAAATGTAGCTGTAAGGACTGACTCAGGGATGGTCGAGATGGATGACGGGTATTTTTCAGATGAATGGTTTATTTGCAGTGACCTCTTGAACACATAACGACACAACAAATGGCTTGGTGACATTTGACCCAAAGTTAATACCCGACTGAAGACTTTCAATGCGGTTTGATCAACTATGAGGCAAAGGATTTCCCAACCCAGGTGAATGAAAAGTGTCATGTTCAAGAGTGGTGATAAGGCTTCTTCTGAGACAAACGATAAAAAATAGGCTCATTTTTCTCTCTTGTCCCCCACCATTTCTGGCAAGTACCTCTTTATTTTTTACAAGCTTGAGGAGGATAACATATGCTTGATTATAAGCTCATCCCTCGGATGAGTCCAACTTAGTTTTGATTCGAACCCTAAGAAGGAGTGGTCCGTTCCTGTTTGTAATTGAACAGGTCCTTTACTGTGAAATTTTAACGAGTCCAGTATAGGAGAAACTCGGCGTTTTTCAATTTTAGAGAGTCTGAAAAAACTTAAGAAGACTCCAGGGTTGAACTTTTTCGTAAATTTGTGTCTCCCAAGCCCGAAAAGGTATAAAATAATACTTGAGAGAACCGCTTGATCTTGTGACCAAGGAGTACTTTCATGATTAGTGTCTTTGACCTGAAAAGTAAAAAGTGATCAAGGACACGTTGTTTTATTTCCAGTATCGAATTTGAAACGACAAAAATCCGGCAATCTTTTCCTGTTTTTACGGTCAGAAAAGGGCTATAAGGGGACCGTCTTTTAATTCTGTTTTAACGAGTGTAAAAGAAACGCTCGGCAATCTTTTCATGTTTTAGGAGTCAGAAAAGGGCTTAAAAGATGACTCTGATGTTTTTGTTTGTGAAAAATGACATTTTCCCTGAAAATCCTTTTATCCTGCGCAAAAACCAACACATTACTCATACCTATTTAAAGATAGATAAAAATACTTTGAAAAATACCTTTTCATGGTGGAAAATAAACAAATTTGACATTTATTTACTCAAAAAACCTATAAAAAGGGCTTTTACCATTTCATTTTTACCATTTTACTGTTGAGGAGAGAAAAAGGGCTTTTGGCAAGAAACTTCCCATGGACATTGCGGAGAATCCGACCGTCGAAACTAAACGCCGTCTCATCAGGTATTCTACAAAATCCTCCCTTGCATTTCCATCCGTTTAGAATTTGTTTTTAAGCTTTAGTTTCATTTTTTGGAGGCCTTGGGGGTTTCAAGATCTGCTTTTCGGGGTACGCAGGTGCTCCATGGGTGACCTGCGTACCCCGACATTTTCTCAGTTGGGAAGATGTCGGGCGTACGCAGCTTGCCTTAAGAGGACCTGCGTACATACGCCCTGTCTCTAAAGGCGGGCTGTGTACACCGCGGAAAGGATTTTGAAACTCCCATTTCTCCAAAATGAACCAAAAACTTTCAATTTTATGGACTCTAACAGATGTTTTATGGTGTGTAGATTGCCCACCATGTTTGATTGGCGTGAGAGAGAACACGAAGATGTTGATTTGGCCGTGATTAATCACCAACCTTCCATTGATGCTTTGAAGGCATGCGGTATTTACAAATACTGGGCCATACCTGGCATGAGGGCCCAGGTGTGCTTTCTAGAGTGGCTGGTTGAAAGGTGGAACGTTCAGGATCAGTGTTTTTACATTGGAGGGCACCAGCTCGAGATAGATCCCTCAGATATTTACTTTCTCACTGGTTTGCCCAAGAGGGGCGAACAATTGACTCTGTCCGGGACTAGGCTGGGTGGCCAGTCCATTGCTAGTCTCCGACTAGAGTGGTGCAATAATCAAAACCAGGATAAGGGGATAGAGATTAAAAAGATATCCCGACCTGAACTTATGGTAATTGCCTTTACAGTTACCAGACTTTGTGGGGCTGCCGCTTTGCACATTGCCACTGGATCCCAGATGCGGATGGCGATTGATTGCTATTGGGGCACCATTTTCAACTGGTGCGACGCTGTGTTGGCCAACTTAAAGGGCCAGCTGACTAGGACCAAAAACGGACAGCTGAAGACTTTTGGTTATGGGCCTTTAGTTGTGAGTTTTGCCCTAGAGAGGGTTCCGATGTTGATCCCACAGCAGCTCACTGTTGAGGTTGGGCCTCCCCGAGAGCCTAAGTTGATGCGATGGGTTGCGGTGATGGCCCGTCATCCTGACGAGGGCACGGAGGTTGTCCGATTTAGACCGGAGTATTTTCACTGGTTAGAGAACCAGGTCTTCTCGATACAGGATTTTCCTTATGCCGGAGTTGATTTTCGTGGAGATCCGGACATGACTCTTCCACCGGGAGAACAGTGGGATGACACAGGTACTTCATTTTTCACAAGTTTTTAAATTATCTATTTTTTTTTGTTTTTATATCGTCTCAAAACTGACAGTGACAATTTTCAAAATGCAGATGTATGCCCACAGTGTCCGGCCAATCTCCGGCCTTTCGAGAGGAGAGTACTAGTTGCACCGGCACTGGCCCCATAGGACGCGGCTGCAGAGACCTTAGCTGAGTTGGAACAAGACCTAGAGCGTCTTACGGCAGACATACCAGAGACGATTATAGATGATATTCCTATCAGACTTCAGCGCTATGTGGTCGCAGTCCCAGGACCTTTTAGGAGGTTCTTGTGTAGGGTAGCCCGTGCAGTGGTGTCGTATAGAGAGCACCACCAGTGATTGGATGGTCACTTTTGTAGACACATGTGACATTTTGGTTTTTTGTACTTATCATTTTTGCCGATCATAAGGTGTTTTTCAACCTATGATCGAAGACGATGTATTTTTTGACACACTCCTATCTATATATATCATTATTACCGGCTTATTTTGTTAAACATGTGTGATGAAATGTTTTTAAATTTACATGTATGATTATCACAAATGTCTGTCTAACATTCGAGAAGCAATTGCATCTGCTAATGTATTTAAAGACCTTGGAATATGCTGATATTCAATGTAATCAAATTCATGTTCCAAGAGACGCACTCTCAAAAATAACCTTAATAACACTGGATTTCTAATGGCATATACTCTATTAAGCTGTAATACAACGAGTTCGGAATCTAACTTCACTATCAAACTCCGAATCCCAAACGAAATGGATTCAGACAATAATTCAATCACTGCACTGTATTCTGCAATGTTGTTTGTTGTTTGACCGAGGCTCACCCCATGCATAGAAACTAACTCGTCAGAGGGCGAATAGATAACCCAAGCTGCGGAAGAGATATTCCGTGTACTATGACAAGCACCATCAGCGAATCCAATGTACGTTTGGAGAGGCGTCGACATCTGCAATATCAAGAGTAAAACCAAGATAAGCCAGAATAACGACGAAAAACACACTTTCTAAGCTAAGCACACTGTCTATACTAACAAACACACCAGCTAGAAAGAAAAATCTAACCTAACTAAATCTCCATACCCGTCCTTTAAGCATAATACCTCTTTAGGTAAAGTCCATTTCTGGGTTTACCCAAAGAGTCCCCGTCAAAATCTACCAGCTCATAGGCCCCTTTTGCTAGCTTTCGCTTGACAATGTAGGGCCCATGCCACATAGGAACGAATTTTCCAGCACCTAATTTATCGTTAGCCTGATCATATAATAGCACTAGGTCTCCTTCCGAAAAATTTCGAGGGGTCACGTTTCGATCATAATGAGCTTTCATACGTTTTGCGTGAGTCTCGATTGCCAATGCAGCGTCACGTCGAGTCTCATCTAATTGAGCTAAGTATAATAAACGCTTCTCCTCTTCGGAAGTAGCTGGAAGTAATTCGACAGCCATTTGAAGTGACGGGATTTCGCATTCAATGGGCAGCATAGCTTCCAAACCATAAACTAGTTCGAAAGGAGTGAACCCTGTTGATGTTTTCACTGAGGTTCGGTACGCCCAAAGCGTGGAAAATAACATGTTGTGCCAATTCGACCGATGAATACCAATGATTCGTCGGATCATGATAACTAAAACTTTGTTGATGGACTCAACCAGACCATTCGCTTGTGGATAATAAGGAGTTGAGCTATCGTGACGCAAACCAAGCTGGCCTGTAAGTTCTGTCATCATAACATTTCGAAAATGGCGGCCATGGTCAGTGATTATCGCTTGTGGGACACCAAACCTAGCAATAATGTGATTGAATATGAAAATTGCAGTTGTCTTGCCGTCTGCCTCGAATGTAGGCATTGCCTCGACCCACTTAGTAAAATAATCAACCGCAAGGATGATATACGCATGCCCCCCGGCCGAGTGAGGGTTACATGTAATAAAATCGATACCCCATTTGGCAAAAGGACCAACGGCAATTATAGGGTGGAGAGGAGCAGGTGGTGCGCGCATCTTGCGATCAAACACTTGACAGTTGTGGCATTTCCGGACCGCAATAATACAGTCTTTAAACAAGGATGGCCAGAAGTAGCCAGCGCGCAATATCTTTTGGGTTGTGGCATACCCAGACATATGACCGCCACACGCTCCAGAGTGACAGTCATTCAAAACCCTTTCAGCTTCCTCGTGAGTTAAGCAACGGCGAAAAACCAAGTCCGCCCCACGGCGATAAAGAGTATCTCCAATAATTTTATATTGTTGGGACTGGAATCGAATTTTCCGACGTTCCGACTTTGAAACTTCGGGCCGAAAGGATTGGGTTTGGAGATAGACAATTATATCCCCATACCATGGATCTAAAGTGTTGATGAGAAACAAAGATTCATCCGCAATGGGTTCCTCTGCCACAGTTTCCGTATCAGCACGCGGGAAATCACACATTAACTCTGAAAAACTAAAGATTTCTTAGACTTAGATTTTTCAAATTCCAAGTCGAACTCCTGCAGGATAACGATCCATTTAGAGTACTTGCCCCCTAGCAATTGTTTAGTCAAAATGTAGATCATAGGGTTGCAATCCGAAATGACTGTAGTTTTACGGAGAAGAATGTAGTGACGAAAACGTTGGACAGCTTGAACGGCTGCCAAGGCCAATTTCTCCACATGTGAATATTTGAGCTCAGTGGTATTTAACGTCCGACTAAGGTAATAGATCACATGTTCCGTTCCGAATTCATCTTCCTGTACTAAGACCATTCCAATGGTGGAATGAGCGGCGGCGAGGTACAAAAACTAATCCTGGTTGTAGTTGGGAGGATGCAGCAACGGTGCATGGGTCAACGCGTGCTTGAGCGCATCGAAAGATTTCTGAGCTATCTCATCCCAAGAGAATTGAGCGTTCTATTTCAACAACCAGGTAAAACCCTTTGTAATCTCGGTGTAGTTAGGAATGAATCGGCGTAAAAAGTTTTCTTTCCCCTGCAAACTTTGGAGTTGGCGAAGACTCGAAGGAGGAGGAAATTTGATGATAGATTCTACCTTCGAGGGATCGACGTGGATGCCGGATTTTGAAACTACAAATCCCAGCAATCGTCCCACTTCTATATAGAAGACACATTTGTGTGGGTTCAACCGAATCTGATAATGCCTACACCTCATGAAGATTGCTCGTAAATGGACAAGGTGATCAGCTCGATGTAAGGAGTGAGCGGGCAGATCATCAAGATACGGTTGCACAATGTGTTTGATGTCATGAAATGCATAAGACATCGCCCTTTGAAAAGTGGCTCCGGCATTCTTAAGCCCATAAGGTAATTTGCAATAAGAAAATGTCCCCCATGGACAAATGAAAGCCGTTTTTGGTTAATCGGTAGGTAGAATATTGATTTGGTTGTAACCGGAAAAACCGTCCATAAAGGAAAATATTTCACTGCCGACACAATCATCAATTATTTGATCGATATAGGGCATTGGATAGTTGTCCTTGGGACAAGCACGATTGATATCCCTATAGTCGATACATATTCTTATTGTTCCCTGTTTTTTGTTAACCGGAACAATATTCGATACCCAATCCGTTAACGAGATCGGATAAATGAAACCTGCTTTCAACAGCTTCTCAACTTCTGCTTTAATTGCAGCCGCTTTTCGTGGGTGAATCTGACGCAAACGTTGCCGGACGGGTTTAGCATCCGGGTAAGTCTTAATCTCATGGACAACAATTGCGGGTTCAATTCCTGGCATTTCCTCATAGGACCAGGCAAACACATCGCAGAATTCTTGAAATAGGGCCTTGTATGTTTGAATTTCGTCATCTGAACACGAGGCACCTATATGAATGTGCTCAACAATTCCGGACTTGACTGAAATGTTAATGGGAATAGTGCGAGAAATGCTTCCCAAATTCAGCTCTGAATCAGGATGTTTCATTGGACTCTGAGCTTCTTTGACATATTCAGCTGTAAAGATTGATGAGAAATCGTTTTCAAAACGAGCTTCCTCAGGTAAAAACAAAGATCTATGATGGAGATCTTCCCATGGTAAATCGTCTACGCATAGGACTTCACAAAGTTGTTTGTCAGATGACACAACTTCGGGAAACGTTAGTAACTCCGAGGTTGACGCGAAAATGGATTCCTCACGGACCACATTCATTTGGTCGATTTTGGTTGAACTCGGGTCGGTAAAAGACTGCACGGCTTCATAGGAAATTTCATATCGACTCAAAGGCATTGCATCACCAAATGAGTCTATCTTAGATTCAGAAGGAACGATCCAAGGATCGTCATAAACAATGGTGTCTGAAATAATCATATGAATAGATGCAAACGAAGACACGGCGTTTATTGGAGGAAAAGGAAAAGTTCCCAGTAAACCGGCATCTTTAACTAATCCTACACCAACATCCTTGTAAGGGATAGTCGTTTTACCGACATGCTGGATACTCTCTGAAGAGGCTCGGTCGGATGAAAAGTAAGCCAGCTGGTCTATGGTTACGATATTGCCATTATGTGGAAATTTTATTACTCTGAAGACCGATGAAACGACTGCTGTCATAGCGTAAGACCAACTTCAACCCAAGAGAAGGTTGTAGTCTAGAGGGGCATCAACCACCTCCACATCTAGACTAACGGTTTTTCCTTCAACCCCTATAGGCAAATCCTGTAGAATGCCAAACGGATGGAACCCATGGCCATCAACGGCCTTAAGAATTATCGGGGATTGATTTAGTGAAGGAGAACCAAGCAATCTCTAGCACTGTATCGACATAATACACGTGGAAGCTCCCTCATCAATTTTAGTCCGATGAATAGGCCTATTTTTGACTATCACTGGGATCTGGAAAGCCATCTGATGAGGCAAACGCGGTGTACTATTTTCTAGATCAAAGATTATTAGGTTCGGGTCCTGAACATCAACAGCTCCTATAGCCGACAAAAGTAATTTTCACTGTGCTGGGCATGATTGCAGCACTTCTAAAGCCAACATTGCTGAGGGTGAAACAGCTAAATCCTCAACAATGTTGTAATTCTGGGCCGCTCTCGCATGTGGATTGAAAGCAGACCTTTGAAGTACACCCTTGGCGGGCGGTTTGATTACTAAGTCAGGGTTAGGTTTCTCGATCTGTAGTGGACCGGAACCGGGAGCTGAGGTTGATGGATTTGAATGAGAAGATTCCGCTTCTTTCGATCCATCAACAGGACTTTTAATACCATAATCTTGCGATCGAGTCGCAATCCTTACATGAGACATCATTAATATGGGTTCTTCATTGGCACTCGAGGAAGAACCTATCATCTTACTCTCCTGCTTTGGAAATGGATCTTTCAAAACAACAGGAGTTGGGGAACCCTTGACGATTTTCACAACCTCGGCCCAATGAGGGCAATCTCTTGTAAAATGATCCTCTTCACAAATAAGACAAGGATATCGAGGTTTGCGCTTTTCGTCATTGGTTTCTGACTTTTCTGTTTTCTCCTTTGGAGTCTTGTCTGCTTTATTCTTCTTCTTACCTTTCTTCTTCCCACCGTTTTTTGATTTAGCCGTAGATGACTCTACAGTGTGAATATCAGCAGAAACTTCAGGAGAAGATTCTCCTGTCGGGGAGTCTGGTAAGGTTATAATGGGTGAAGAATTCTTTGAAGACTTCTTCTTGCTTTTAGTATTCACCGTACCAATCATGCCATCAGCAGCATGAGATCCCGAAGGAGCAGCAGCGATTTGATTTGACTTTGGAATATCTGGGATCTTTTCGTGTAACGTACCTGACTGAGTGTAAACTAAGTCAAGGTATTGCGCTTGAGCAATCACTTGCTCCTTAGTAACTACTCCGGCCTTAGCTACATCTTCAGTAATATTCGGTAATAATGATTTAACAAACCATTCAGCTAAGATTTGTTCCGGGATAAAAACTTTCACTAATCGCCTTCGACGTCTCCATTCATGTATATGATCAGAAATATAAGTGGACGTCGACTGTTTTAATGAAGTTAGTAATTCCGTGCCATTATCATATCTGACTGGCAACTGAAAATGAGTTAGGAACGAGGTAGCTAACTGACTAAAATTATAAAAAGAGGCCCGTGGTAACTCAATGTACCACTTGGCCGCGAGACCAATGAGCGTACGCTAGAAAAGACGTAAGCAGATCAAATCATCCGAGATGGAATTTGAAGCACACCAGAGGTGGTAAGTCATCACATGATTTGACGGATCCTCTCCAGACTTACCTTCGAACTTGGGTGTGTCACTGGGCAACTTATTTGGCATTGGCGGCCAAAACGGAAGATAATTTATTAGATCGTTCGTTAGGCACGACAAGTCCGGTAAATCCAAAGTTGCAATAAACGGTAATTGCTGATTAGGATCCCTAAAACTCTAGGTCACAAGACCAGTCCCATGAGGAGGATATCTAGGATAACTTGGAATAGGAATCGCATTCGGGATATTGTATCTGATGAGCCCCAATTTTTGGTACAATTTGGGCTCATATTGGCCTACTTACCTTGTTCAACCATTCATCTTTTACCACTTATGAATTCATTTCTTAGTATACTCGTGTTGTTTGTAGGAAGAAGGGCAGGCATTATATCTATGTGACTAATACATGATGATTTCAGGTTCTTGGCATTAAAGAGAGCAAAAGACCATGCAAAAGGAGACAAGGAGACAGCAAAGGTGGCATTGCATGTTTATAGGGAGGTTGTCTACAACTTTAAATGACTTCCCTCGTGCTTTTCACCTTAACTCCGAGCTCTAACAGCTCTCCCCACCGAGCTCAAAGGCAGCCAACACGTTCTACAGGATCAGCAGTTTTACAGCAGTTTGACTTTCAGTTAGACAGCCAAGCTCCACGAATGAAGGCAGCCAGCTTGATCCTCATTTTGTATAAATATGGAGGCCGTAGCCTTTGTTAGAAGCTTTTTGAATTTTGGAATTACTATTGTAATCTCTGAGCACAAGTTACAGCTCGGTTTTTGTTATTTTGTAAGCCAGTTTTGGCATGACATTAGACTTTTGATTATGAATAAAGGCAAGCAGATTTGGATCTAATTCTGAGTTTTTAAGGGAGCTATAGCTCTCAGGTTAGGGCCCAACATGAGAGCAATAGACCTCCTCTGTTTTGTAGTGTTATTTTCCTTTCGTTCCAGCACTTTGTTTCTTTACTTTGACATGCAATTCGAATTTACAGTCTGCTGATTTAGTTTTTATGTGATTGAGTAGGATTAGCTTATGGGTACTTTGCTTTCAGCTGCTTAGATTCAATAGGAGGTTTTTAATACATAGGAGCTCCAAGAAAAAGGCTGTTAGAGATCACTGCCATCTCTGTTTAGGGATTGGGGTGCAGTCCATATCAACCACCAAAAAGAAACGCAGTCTTTTACTTCCATGCAAGCTGCAACATAGTCATTTTCATTGAAGATCCATCCATGCACTTTTGATATTCAACCATACTTCTACATTTTTCATTCCATGCACGGCTTCTTTTCTCGGTTTTACATTGTTGTTCATAGGGTTAATGGCACAGGTATCATAGGTTAATGAATTCTCATTTTTGGTGCAAGACATAAGTCATTTGTTTCATTTACACTGCTCCATATCATTCCACTTCCTTCTTCTTCTTGACCTCTCCTCAAGCCACCTACTCAGCCTCTGTCCAGCTCGTTTACCCTCCAACTCATCCATTGCCACGTAGCTTCATCTTTTTGACCTTTTGTTGCTGCCATCCTTCTATCCACCAACCAACTTCGTGCACTCATTCTCTGTCCTATTTCTATGCCCCTGAGTCATCACAAGTTCCATCTCCACCTCACCTATCCACCCAAACCATTCCATCCCTTCACCATCACCCAAAACTTCCACTCACAGCACACCCTGTAGAAGTTAGCAGACTTCCTGTAGAATTCCTTAGTTTCCTGTAGGATCCCCTGCATACATCCTGTAGAAGCCTGCAAACTTGGTTGCCGAGCATCCGAATGTTGTAGACCTCTATGGACTAATGCTAGGGACCCTCTGGGACCTCTCCCTGCCATCCTGACCTTTCCCAAGCTTTCTCTCCCTTCGCACCACCTCTGCACAGCCAAACCCTAATAAGAGACAAATTCATAATCACTCCAACCAATTAAGCAAAAATCCAAAAACATGTTCTTTTCAATCAAAGTAGTTTAAGTTCATACATTTCACATCATTAGAAGTAATGGCATCATTTCCAGACACTTGCACTCCACCCATTGCATCCTAGAGGTTAAGCTAGTCAGATTAGGGTTTACTAGGGTTTCCATGTTTTGGTTGGCTTTCAGTTCATTTTTGCAAAATAGATTAATTTCCTTTAAGATAGCCTTCGTCCATCATTTAGCAAGCTTCTTCTGAGAGCATATAGAAGTTGGTTTGAGCCCTAGCGGACTTGTGCCAGCTGACCAAGTGACAGCTGCGACAAGAGCTGGTACTTGTGCATACAGCACCGTCGCTTCCAAGTTTGTACGAACTACCGGGTTGATAAAACTAGAGATAGGGAGCCCCAGGAGTTGTAGCATTATTGCTACAATACTGGAGCCCACCATCTTTTTGGCGCCGTTGCCGGGGAAGTGTCAGAGTATTAGTAATTGTTGCTTTTCTTCTATTTTCTTACTCTTGCCTTCTGCTAAGTAGTTTATTTCATTTCCATTCTGCAAAAGTAGCATAGACATTTCTTGCTTTCATAGATTAGCATTTCCTGCTTTCATAGATTAGCCTTTCATTTCTGCAAGCGTAGACTAGTGTTTCATTTCTGCAATTTCATTTGAGCAGAGTAGATTAGTTCTTTCCTGCTTTCAGTTTAATTCTGCATCTTTATAGTTAGCTGTAGATCAATCTGTTTTAGTTTTGCAGGTACAAAAGAAAAAGAAAAAACAATCAAAAAGAAAGTCTTTTCCCTTTCATGCCTCGTAGGAACCGAGATAGATCAGGCAAATTCCTACCAAACACCCCCACCACATCACTGAGTCACCCTTCTCTCTTCTTTGGTGACAGTGACCCAGAAGAACCTATAGGTGAACATCCAGAGATATACAAAGATCCTATAGTAGAAGAAGAGTTAGAGACCACTCCATCTGAAGCTATGGCTGACAATAGAAGAGAAGATGAGAGAATAGAAGGTGCCTTCCCCATCCGAGAGACCAATGGAGAAATGAAAATGAAGAACATTAGCCCCTCCACCTTACGTCACTTCCATGGACTGACTACTGAAGATCCTGATACCTTCCTGTTTGAGTTTGTTGTCCTCTGTAGAACCTATGACTATACTGAAGATGAGCAAAAGCTGAAACTCTTCCCTTCAACTCTTAAGGATGCAGCATTACGCTGGTTCATGGGCTTACCTGGGAATAGTATCACCACTTGGGCTCAGATGCAGCAAGCTTTCAATACCAGGTACAGGGATTATTGTAGGTCTAAGGAAACCAAGGGAGAAATCTTTAGGATGACCATGGGAAATGATGAGTCCTTAGAGGATTATGAGGAGAGGTTCCAACTAAGCTATAAGCGGGCCAGGTGCACACTTGACCCTGAATCCCTCAAGTTGGTCCTGCTCCGAGGAGTCCTTGAAGACCTCTTAGATACCCTTCACATGTTAGCTGGAGGGACATTTACCAACTACCTTATGAGGACATCAAAACTGTGTTTAGAAACCACTCCAGGGCAGCTAGGAAACGAGGTAGGGGAAACCTCCTCTCAACTAGTGTCCCTTTCTCCAAACATGAGCTTGCAAATCAATTAGAAGATCTCAAGAGTGAGGTGAGACAGACCATTTCCATGGAGCTGGACACATTCAGAATCCAGCAGAAGAAACAAGAAGTTGAGAGAGCCTTGGTTGTCTCCTGCCCTAGGTGCACAAGGAGACACCCTAAGAACGAATGCCCATTGCATTCGGTTGAAGTATGTTTCGTTTGTGAGGAGGACCATCCCACAAAACAGTGTCCAACCTTACTTGGGTTTAAAGCCATGTACCAAGGGATAGAAGCTCCCACTGAACCTCTCTATTACCTCAACCAAAGGAGGCCACAAGGATCTAGACCTTATCAGCAGGGGATGCAAGGGGCACCTCAAGCTTATTACAGCCCCAACCAATCGACTCCTATGCCTTCCTGGGGTCCCCCTGCTCATCCTTCATGGTCCATGCCTCTTCCATGGTCTTATCCACCTCAGTACCCCACTCAACCTACTTCTCATTCATATCATTCACATGCCCAGCCACAGCCTCAATGGAATGCACCTCAGTCGGGGTGGAGGCCCCAATACAACACTCCTCCTGCCATCTTGCCTCCACCACCAGTTCAACCTCAGCCATTACCTCCTGCTCCTCCAAGGCAACCTCAAATGCCTGCTCAACCGAACCCGAACCCCAACAATAGACAGGCCCAGCAGGTATACACTGGGGAAACCTCATGCCCTACCTACGCTGTGGAGATCCAGGAGATCAATCTTCGATCTGGAAAGACTCTACCAGATCGCCAACCTCCTCCCCCAGAGGATGAGGAAGATAAACAGGAAAGTGAACCAAAGGCTATTCCACCCCTTCCTGAGAGACTAACAGCCACCACACAACCCAACCCAGAGGAGGATGAGCTTCTTGGTGAGCTCAAGCAGTTGTGTGTAAAAATACCACTTCTCCAAGCCATCAAGGATGTGCCAATATACAACAAACTGGTTAAGGAAAAGTGCTTCAAACACCCAGGCAGGCGGAAGAAAGATGCTTCGACCATTAATGTCATAGGACAACTGTCTGACCTGATGCTAGGACAAGTCATCTGCCCAAAGTACCTAGATCCTGGAAGTCCTGTAGTAGATGTCCACATCAATGGCACCATCATACCTCACACCTTGATTGATCTGGGGGCTGCCATTAATGTGATGACCAGGGATACCATGCTCAAACTCAATCTTCAGGGTTCCTTGAGGAAGACCTCGACAGTACTGCAATTAGCAGATCACTCCACCGTGACTCCCGAAGGGATTGTGGAGGATGTCTTGGTCTCTATTGACTCTTGGGAATACCTTGCAGACTTCCTGGTTCTGCAACCAAAGGCAAAGCTTACTGGATATCCTCTCATTTTGGGAAGGCCTTGATTAGCTACTGCAGATGCTTACATAAGTTGTCATGCAGGAAACATGACCATCAAAAATGGTCCCATGTCCAAGCAGCTAGTCCTATACCCTCCTGCCCAACCCTCCTTAGAGCATGACTTACCACTCTGGTTGGAAGAAGGAGAGGAAGACGAGGTGTACTCAGCACCTCTGTGCACCTTAGATACCACTAGAAGAGACCCCCCAACCGAGGATGACTTGATCGAGACCTTGATCCAGAATCCACCTTCCAGTGCACTACCCTTAGAGAAATTGGTGGAGGATGCCCAAGCTAGCACCTTAGTGGATATTTGTACAACCAACCCTGTTACTTCCAGAATCAAGAATGTGGAGTTCGGCCCTGAGAAAGCATTGAAGATCAGCTCCTCCCTATCTCCTTCCCAGGAAAAGGAGCTGTGTAGTCTGTTGGCCAACCACCTAGATGCTTTTGCTTGGAGCTATAAGGAAATGAAAGGAGTCCATCCTTCGGTCTGTACCCATCATATATACATCAAAGAGGATTGTAAACCGGTTAGGCAACCCCAGAGGAGAATGAATCCAGCTCTTAAGGACATTGTCAAGGAAGAATTGCAAAAACTGTTGGATGCAGGATTCATCTACCCCATCTCAGATAGTGAATGGGTGTCCCCTCTGGTGTTGGTTCCCAAGAAAAATGGGAAATGGAGAATCTGTGTGGACTACCGAGAACTGAACAAAGCTACCAAGAAAGACCATTTCCCTCTACCTTTCATAGATCAAGTGTTGGATGGACTGGCAGGAAAGAAGTTCTTCTCTTTCCTGGATGGGTTTAGTGGGTACAACCAAATCCAAATCAGCCCGGAAGACCAAGATAAGACCACCTTCACTTGTCCTTGGGGTACCTCTGCCTACCGAGTTCTTCCCTTTGGGCTATGCAATGCTCCTGCTACCTTCCAGAGAGCTGTCTTGAGCATCTTCTCGGAGCTGGTCCATGATGCAGTGGAAATCTATATGGATGACTTTACTCCTTATGGGGCCAACTTCCAGGAAGCATTGTCCAATCTAGGAAAATTCCTAACCAAATGCATCGAGATGAACTTGTCCCTTAGTCCTGAAAAATGTGAATTCCTAATGACTGAAGGGACCGTGCTAGGCCATACCATTTCTTGCCAAGGGTTACAAGCGGATCCTAACAAAATTACTCTCATCAAGAAGGTTCCACCTCCTCAAAAGGTAAGGGATTTCCGGAGTTTTTTGGGATTAGCAGGATATTACCGAAGATTCATTAAAGGTTTCAGCAAGCTAGCCTCGCCATTGTTTAGCCTGTTGGCAAAAGATGTGGAGTTTAAATGGACTGACGATTGTCAGAGGGCTTTAAATGAATTGAAGGACAAGTTGGTGTCAGCCCCAATCCTGAGAGGTCCAAACTGGGCCCTACCTTTCCACATCCACACTGATGCCTCGAACAAAGCCATAGGTGCAGCTTTAGGACAGGTTGAGCAAAAAATTCCATATGCCATTTACTTTGTTAGCAAAAACTTGTCCAAAGCTGAGCTGAATTACACTGTAACCGAGAAAGAATTCTTGGTTGTGGTCCATGCACTGAACAAGTTCCGACATTATATTACTGGTTACCAGACCTTTGTACATACAGACCATGCTGCAATTAGATATTTAATGAATAAACCAGATGTGAATGCTCGTATTATTAGATGGTTACTTTTATTGCAGCAGTTTGATTTGACCATTGTTGACAAACCAGGTAGGGAAAATGTTGTTGCTGACTTTTTATCTAGATTGGATTTGTCTGCAGATGAGGATGGAACAGTGGATGACCAGATGCCCAATGAACATCTGTTTGCTATTTCAGTACTCTCTCCATGGTTTGCTGATATAGCAAACTACCTTGTTTCAGCACAGTTCCCTCCGCACCTATCTTCCAGAGAGAAGAGCAGAATCATCAGAAAAAGTGCCTCATTTACTTGGATCGGGGGCAATCTGTTCAAGCTTGGCCCCGATCAGATCTTAAGGCGTTGTGTAAGGGAGGAGGAAGTCTTTGATATCCTCCTCACTTGTCATGATGGGCCTTGTGGAGGACATTTTGCAGCAAAGAGAACTGCCTTCAAAATCCTACAGGCAGGCTACTATTGGCCCACACTTCATCAAGATGTCAGAAGATATGTCAGTCAGTGTGACCAATGCCAAAGAATGGGGAAACCGACCCAAAGGATGAGATGCCTCTCCAACCTCAAGTCACTCTTGAGCCATTTGAGAAGTGGGGCATGGACTTTGTGGGCCCAATCAACCCTCCTTCGAGGCAAAGGTCTTACATCATTGTGTGTACTGACTATTTGACAAAGTGGGCAGAGACTAAAGCAATCAAAGCAGCAACAGAAGAAAAGGTGGCCGAGTTCCTAAGAGAAAACATCTTCTATAAGTTTGGCTATCCAAGAGAGTTGGTCACCGATCAAGGGAGCCAGTTCACATCCAACCTGGTTGAAGATCTAATAGCTCATCACAAGATCAAGCATAGGACTTCCACCCCCTATCACCCTCAAGCAAATGGGCAGGTGGAAGTCACCAATAGAGCATTAGAAGGGATCTTGACTAAGGTGGTGAGCAGCAGCAGAAAGGACTGGGCAGATCGCCTGGTTGAAGCCACATGGGCTTACAACACCACTTGGAAGACCACCACCGGCTTCACACCTTATGAGCTGGTCTATGGGAAGAAAGCTTTGCTGTCCATTGAGTTTGAATACAACACTTTGAGGATGGCAGCTCAGCTGGACCTAGATCTCAGCCATGCACAACAAGAAAGGCTATTGCAGCTGAATGGCCTGGATGAGCACCGAATGCAGGCCCTCCTTCACTCAGAAGTGGTTCAACTTCAGAGAAAGGTGTGGCATGACCAACATCTCCATGACAAGCAATTTCAGTCGGGAGATTGGGCTTTGTTGTATGACTCCAAATACAAAGATTTCAAAGGGAAGCTAAGAACCAGATGGCTAGGGCCATATTCAGTGGAAAAATTTCATGACAATGGATCTGTGCTTATTAGGACCATTGATGAGGAAGCCATCCCCATGCTTGTCAATGGGCATCGATTGAAGATCTACAGGAAGCCTCCCTCAAGACAAGAGTTCATCAAAACTATGGAGAAGGCAGTGTTGGTCATAGAGAAGGGTTTTGCCTCTGCTTTGGGCATACCCTGAAGAATCTAAAAAAAAAAAATAATAATAATAATAATAAAGATCCTTGGGTGAAAACCTTTCTGAGGCGCCCAAGGCAGGTAATAGGGGTGAAAACCTCATTGAGGCGCCCCTATTGTCTTTTCAAAAAAAAAAGAAGAGGAGATTGGAAAAAGATCCTTGAGTGAAAACCTCTTTGAGGCGCTCAAGGCAGATGGCAAGGGTGAAAACCTCAATGAGGCGCCCCTGTTATCTTTCAAAAAAAAAAAAAAACAAAGTCAGCAGATTCATTATGTAAAATTGCATGCAGGTGTTCTATGGAGGAGAGGAAGCCTCTCAACTCAAAGCCAAGGGTCCTCATCATGCAACAAGGACACCTTACCAGCACCTCCTCCAAGAATCCTCATTTTCTCCAAGGTATGTGCAATTTTATTCCAGCTTGAGTCTTCTACAGGAAGACGCAGATTTTCTATAGGAAAATGCAGAGTTTCTACAGGAAGATGCAGATCTTCTACAGGAAGGTGCAGACTCTCTACAGGAACGCATCCTTTCTACATGAAATGCTGTATTTCTACAGGAAGCTTCCTGTAGAAGCTCAGAACGGGCCAGAATTCATTTCATGAGGCGATCTAATGGCTAAGGATCGGTTTGGATGCATGCATGCCACGGTTGTCAACCATGCACATTGCTGTTATCTTGCTCCACCGTCCTTGTCGAAATGCAACCAAGTACCTGCACCAACAAAGCAGATCGATGATTCTCGAGAAAAAAACAACCTGTAAATGGAAAAAGCGCTAGAGATCTCACACCATATTCATCACAGTCAGCTCGAGGCTCCGAGAGCATGATCGTGAGGCCATCCATGGTCGTGCAGCATGCACCCAAGGAGGAAGAACTGTTCCAAGACATCCCGCGGGAGTCCTGTAACAGTTAAACCTACTAGAGTGGATACCATTCACCGCGCAGGCCATCTGAAGGGAAACGTGGGCACATGCAACTGAAGCATCCCATCCATCGACGGCAGCTCGTGAACATAGACCTCCGGGCCTGTGTAAGTTCGCCAACAGTAGGTAAATCGACTCATCAGCGTCCAAAGAGCCGAAACAACGTGTACAGCCACGTAGGTAAGTGTCTCGACCCTTCCTTCCATCAGACTGCATGAATGTTACTTTGATTGATTGCTAAGTGTAAAGGTGAATTGGTTGAGCGACTGTGTGGCCATTTGGCCGGCCACGTCGACCAGTTAATGGTCTAGTTGGATGTGTGGGTGGCGGCCATGACAAAGAGAATGGGCAGCATGCACGTGAGAACAATCCCGTCGAGGAAACGAGTTCAACAGGAGAGGCGGCGGCAGATCCGCGGGAATTGATGTGGCAGAAAGTGAACGCACAGTTGAATGATGGGGTGACGTCACCCAACGGTCCGGCGGGGACAGCTCACCCCCCGCGCCACGGATTCCGCCGAATTTGAAATCTAATCGGCTCGATCGCATTCATGCATTTACCACCCACCGGTTTGAACTCGAGCGGCTATCCTGCTCCTTCTGTAGTGTGATACGCCGAGCCTTTGGCTATCAGAGCGATTGAGAAGCACGCCCAAGGCGCAGACCGACTGCAATCTCTCCCGAAATCTGCGCACTGCACTCTACAGGATCGCTGTCATTCTACAGGAACGCTGCATTCTACAGGATCGCAGTTTTCTACAGGAAAGCGGGTGCCTCACGTAAAAAGGTGGCCAATTAAAGAGGTAACCCTGGACTCTTCATGCAACTGGTTAGTAAAGGTGGCAAGATTGTCGTCCACAGTTCGGTCATAGAAAAACGGTGAAATTGTTGTCTGCTATGCCTATACTGTCATTCTACAGGATGTCGAGTAATTAAATTGTGTTAAAGCTCCCCAGGGATAAGTTTGTGGGTTATGTGCATGATATCCTACGCTCTGTCTCAGTAAACCAAAACCTCTTCCACAATCACCACCTCTGGTTAACAAAACTGTGTTATCATGCCGGGTGGGTTTATTAGACGAGAACCCACTGATTCAGCCAAATTAAGGGAAAACCAGGAAGTGGTAGAGCTCTTCACACGAGCACAATGGATGTCTTTTTGTGATAAGCTGCAGGGTTACGATGATGAAGTGGCCGAAGAATTCTTGCAGGCTCTGAGGCCGAAATCCAAGACACTGGCCACAGTGAATTTCAGGGGCCTAAGCCTCAAGCTCACCCTGCAATATATCAGTCGAATCACTGAACTTCCAATGGGTCTGCCGTGGGATAAGGAAGAACGGAAGTTGAGCCAGCAGGCCAAGAAGGAATTCTTTCCACCTGAGGAGGAATTCTCAGAGGACAAAAATGGGGTGCGAAGAACCAGCTTGCTGCCACCATGGAATGAAGTCAGCTTGCAAATCATGAAATATATAACTTGTGAAGGCCGTTTTAGCATCGTGTATGCATATCATTTTCGGTTTCTCACTGAATTGAGGCACCGGATTGATCTTCCTATAGAACAAAAACTGAGCATCCCTTATTTCCTGTTGCAGTCTCTAATTGAGTGTGCCACAAAGCTAAAAGAGGGCATACCAGATCAGATAGCCCACCATGGGTTGATCAAGCTTCTTGTGGAGGATGCGCTGCATTCATATAAGGTTCCCCTCTCATGGGAATCATTCCAGAACTTGACAAGAGATGGAGACATTAAAATGTTTATTGAAGAAACGAGGTCCTCCAGCAGTGAGGAACAAGAAGCAGTGGCCGAGGGAAAGAGAGAAAAAGGCCAGAAGACCCCAACCACAGTGCAAAAGAAAGAGCAAAAGAAGAAGCATGAGGAAAAGGATGACAAAGAAAAAGGTGGCACACCCATCTTGTTAGAAAGAGAAAAGAGGTTGAAGAGCAGAATGGACAAAGCTGAGGTGGTCCACGTCAGCCCAAGTACCTCATCAGCACCTGCAACCAAAGCAAAAAGCAAAACCCATGTGGCTAAGCAAGAAAAGGTAGTGACACCCGTGTCTACAGGAAAGAAGAAACAGGCTTCTACAGGAAGCCCGAAAACAGAGACAAGGGCTTCTACAGGAAGCCCGAAATTGGAAAAAGGGGCTTCTACAGGAAGCTCGAAAATCATTGAGAAACAGGCTTCTACAGGAAGCCTGAAGACAGAAAAAGGGTCTTCTACAGGAAGCCCGAAAGTTACCAAAGCAGGGGCTTCTACAGGAAGCCCGAGAGTGGCTAAAACCGGGTCTTCTACAGGAAGCCCAAAATTGGTAAAGAAAGGATCTTCTACAGAAGGCCCGGAAGTGGGCAAAGCAGGGTCTTCTACAAGAAGCCTGAAATCTGAAAAGGAGGGGCCCTCTACAAGGAGCTCTGAGAAAGCAAAACGCAAGAAAGAGAAGGCTGGTATTCTCGAAAAGGAGGCAGCAGCTGCGCTGGCCGCCCTCAGTACACCTCTAAAGCCGAAGGAGAAGAGAGAGAGGGAGACCCCTCTACCATCTGAAGCCAAGAGAAGTAAGAGGATAAACACGGGCAAGCCGCAGCCTCCACCCAGCAGCCAAACCATTTTAGGGGATGTCCCTACTTCACCCAGTGCAAGAACCCCCTCTAAAACATCAGCCACCCCCGAAAGGGGAAGCCCAAAAATAACTTCCTGGACACGAAAAATAGGCCAATCGCCTTCCGAAGCCCGGCTCAAGGAAATGGAAAAGGGGGAAGAAGTGCCACCCTCATCACCACCAGGGGCAGAAAAGGCAGGGCCACCAAAAACAGGAAAGGAAGAGCATGCTCCGGGCTCTAGTTCTCGGCCAAAGACGAGGAGCCAGAGCAAAGTTGCTCAAGGATGAGCAAATAGTTTAGCTGGGGGGTGATGATGAGCCCCAATTTTTGGTACAATTTGGGCTCATATTGGCCTACTTACCTTGTTCAACCATTCATCTTTTACCACTTATGCATTCATTTCTTAGTATACTCGTGTTGTTTGTAGGAAGAAGGGCAGGCATTATATCTATGTGACTAATACATGATGATTTCAGGTTCTTGGCATTAAAGAGAGCAAAAGACCACGCAAAAGGAGACAAGGAGACAGCAAAGGTGGCATTGCATGTTTATAGGGAGGTTGTCTACAGCTTTAAATGACTTCCCTCGTGCTTTTCACCTTAACTCCGAGCTCTAACAGCTCTCCCCACCGAGCTCAAAGGCAGCCAACACGTTCTACAGGATCAGCAGTTTTACAGCAGTTTGACTTTCAGTTAGACAGCCAAGCTCCACGAATGAAGGCAGCCAGCTTGATCCTCATTTTGTATAAATATGGAGGCCGTAGCCTTTGTTAGAATCTTTTTGACTTTTGGAATTACTATTCTAATCTCTGAGCATGAGTTACAGCTCGGTTTTTGTTATTTTGTAAGCCAGTTTTGGCATGACATTAGACTTTTGATTATGAATAAAGGCAAGCAGATTTGGATCTAATTCTGAGTTTTTAAGGGAGCTATAGCTCTCAGGTTAGGGCCCAACCTGAGAGCAATAGACCTCCTCTGTTTTGTAGTGTTATTTGCCTTTCGTTCCAGCACTTTGTTTCTTTACTTTGACATGCAATTCGAATTTACAGTCTGTTGATTTAGTTTTTATGTGATTGAGTAGGATTAGCTTATGGGTACTTTGCTTTCAGCTGCTTAGATTCGATAGGAGGTTTGTAATACACAGGAGCTCCAAGAAAAAGGTTGTTAGAGATCACTTCCATCTCTGTTTAGGGATTGGGGTGCAGTCCATATCAACCACCAAAAAGAAACACAGTCTTTTACTTCCATGCAAGCTGCAACATAGTCATTTTCATTGAAGATCCATCCATGCACTTTTGATATTGAACCATACTTCTACATTTTTCATTCCATGCACGGCTTCTTTTCTCGGTTTTACATTGCTGTTCATAGGGTTAATGGCACAGGTATCATAGGTTAATGAATTCTCGTTTTTGGTGCAAGACATAAGTCATTTGTTTCATTTACACTGCTCCATATCATTCCACTTCCTTCTTCTTCTTCTTGACCTCTCCTCAAGCCACCTACTCGGCCTCTGTCCAGCTCGTTTACCCTCCAACTCATCCATTGCCACGTAGCTTCATCTTTTTGACCTTTCGTTGTTGCCATCCTTCTATCCACCAACCAACTTCGTGCACTCATTCTCTGTCCTATTTCTCTGCCCCTGAGTCATCACAAGTTCCATCTCCACCTCACCTATCCACCCAAACCATTCCATCCCTTCACCATCACCCAAAACTTCCACTTACAGTACACCCTGTAGAGGTTAGCAGACTTCCTGTAGAATTCCTTAGTTTCCTGTAGGATCCCCTGCAGACATCCTGTAGAAGCCTGCAAACTTGGTTGTCGAGCATCCGAATGTTGTAGACCTCTGTGGACTAATGCTAGGGACCCTCTGGGACCTCTCCTAGCCATCCTGACCTTTCCCAAGCTTTCTCTCCCTTCACACCACCTCTGCACAGCCAAACCCTAATAAGAGACAAATTCATAATCACTCCAACCAATTAAGAAAAAATCCAAAAACATGTTCTTTTCAATCAAAGTAGTTTAAGTTCATGCATTTCACATCATTAGAAGTAATGGCATCATTTCCAGACACTTGCACTCCACCCATTGCATCCTAGAGGTTAAGCTAGTCAGATTAGGGTTTACTAGGGTTTCCATGTTTTGGTTGGCTTTCAGTTCATTTTTGCAAAATAGATTAATTTCCTTTAAGATAGCCCTCGTCCATCATTTAGCAAGCTTCTTCTGAGAGCATATAGAAGTTGGCTTGAGCCCTAGCGGACTTGTGCCAGCTGACCAAGTGACAGCTGCGACAAGAGCTAGTACTTGTGCATACAGCACCGTCGCTTCCAAGTTTGTACGAACTACCGGGTTGATAAAACTAGAGATAGGGAGCCCCAGGAGTTGTACCATTATTGCTACAATACTGGAGCCCACCAGTATCCTCCCGGAAAACCAGGATTAACTGGACCGTACTGGGGTTGCTGAGGTTGTTGATAAGTGTACCCAGGATACGGTTGATACTGGTAAACTGGCTGCTGGACAGCAGGCCCATATTGGTACTGTCCCTGGTACGGTTGATAAGTGAATTGTGGTTGACTAGTGACAACCGTACTTAAACCAGGCTGTCCTACAGGAATCTGAACCGTAGTTTGAATCGTGGATCCAGACAATGGTAAAGATGTCTGAGGAGTAGTTGTAGAGACAGTAGAAACCGGAGCTGTCGATACTCCAGAAGTAAGTGTGGTGGAAGGAACAGATGTTGCGGTAGTTGCAGCAGTCGTTTGAGATGGAGTACTAGGTGCAATGGGCGACTGAGTAACTACAGAAGGTACAGAAGTTTGAATATTAGACTGGACTAGTTGCTGGGGTGAACCAGAAACTAAGGGTTGTCCAGCTTGAGATGACAACTGTACACTTGGCTGCAATACCTGTTGAACTTGCGATGGATCCCACACTATGTTCATTCTGGGGTATTGACCCATGACAGGTTGAGGATATTGAGATCCATAACCGGATTGAGGGTAGGATTGATAATTGAAAGGTACATTCCCCGTACCTTGAACATAAGATTGACCTTGGGGTGGTTAATAACCTTGACTCAAGTACTGACCTTGAGGTAGATACCCTTGAGGTAAATACTGATACTGGGGTTGACCTTGAGCTATAAATTGATACTGAGGTTGACCTTGGGGTACATATTGAGGCTGGGGTTGACCTTGAGGAATGTATTGTACTATGGGTACATACTGTCCTTGAGGTTGCCCCCCAGACGCAATTTGTGTACCTTGAGGTTGCCCCCCAGGTGTTAATTGAGGCTGCCCCCCAAGCGGTAACTGGCCACCTTGAGGTTGAGAACCAGGAACTGAACCTGACATCATGTAAATGTCTCCTACACCCAATGGTTTATTACCATTGTTTCCAGTGAATAACCCATGCTCAATGGGTTGAGGAGATGCTCTCGCAAAAGTACCAGAAAGTGACTAATACCCAGAGGGAACAGAAGGACCGCCGTACAAGAAAGATTCAGGAGATTGAGTGAACATGGATGACTGACCAGACATATTTACAGGAGTATAAATACCTCCAGGTGGATAAGGAGTATGAGGTGGAGAAAAACTTGACCCTGAGTTGTCCAAATAATTAGTTAACGAAAGATACCAAGTAGTACTTCTAGGAGGACTGTAAAAGATAGATTCATGCTCCCTTAGATCAATAGTAGGTTGATCTTCAAGGATAGAGATGCCTGTTTCTTCTTCTGGAGCAAGTTCTTCAATAGCTATCAAACCAGCAGGAAGATTTTCGGTGATGACTCTTTCTACCCTAGGTGAATCAGGAGCACTAGAAGTTGGAGTAACAGGTTCAGATATTTCAGGTTCTTCGCCTATATCACTAGTAGATGAAAAACTACCGGCAAGCTCGGAAACTGCAACAGCTTCGGGATTATAACCTGTTTCTAGACCTTGGTAATCTGGATGGACTACCAACGACGACTCTCCTTCTTCAGGTGAACCTACTTTACTGCCACTAGGAGTTACAAGGACTTTCAAACCTTCGTAATGACCCGGGACGTCTTCAGGAGGTTCGCCCCGAAGTCTACAGGACTTCCTCAACAAATCGGACACGGTAACAATCTCAGGAGACTGGCCCCGAAGTCTACGGGACTGTCTCGGTAATTCAGCCATAGTTAAAAACTTTTAACTACTGCACACGCAAACAAAGTAAAATCTCAAAGCAAACCGCCTAAAGTCTCTAAAGAACCAAACAAATTCGAATCACACGCCTAAAGAATCTAGGGCGTCAAACCATACACAAACAGTAGCCTTCCAGACCGAAAACACTAGTTGGAGATGAAGCCCAACATCGCCGAATTCAGTACAGAAGTGGTGGGTGGAACAGTTACCTCGGCAACCTGCTTAATGAATAGACCGGCATAAGTTCCTCCACTTTAACCATCTCGAGTGAAGTGAACCCCCCGGAAAATCCAAGTGAGTCTAGCCGACATCTGCTCCAGGTACAGTGAGATCTTCCCTCCACCGTCACCTCGGTAGAATCCTAAAGATAATGGTCACTAAGGTTACCAACATGAACAAATATACCTGGGGGAACAGTCTACGACCCGATAGCACGCAAGGGCAGAGTAACAAGCTCAATCCCCTTGCCGGCTCCTTGACAATAATCCAAGGTTTACCGACAAGTGACCCCAGGCTCATCGACAATAATCCGAGGTTTACCGTTTGTAGTACGTGCGTATCTGGCGTCTTTCCCAATGAAGGAGGATTGATCCCCTCACTGGTTCGGACACAGTCTCGTGCTTCTCCTTTAAGAGGAGCTTTCCCAGAGTACAAATGAAACAGTTGGATTTATCCTACCACAAGATGAGCTACTTGTTTGGTTTTACTGTCTTGGAGAGTTAATTACTCTCCTACTCCAAGACACTAGCCTGATCTATATTGGTGTTTCAGAGCCCTAGTAAATAAAAGTTACTAAGTTGATTTTACTTTAAGCGTTAATTTTTATGGCTTTTCTTTAGGACAAAAGGTAGTGGAGATGAAACTAATGGTGTGTAGACTCGACTGAAATCCACTAAAAAGATGAACTTAGGATGATTTATACTAATTTTCTTTTTCAATGAATTCCCTAGCTAAGAGAGTTGGAGAATGCAAAATTGATATAAAGACAACTTTCTTGGCAATGAAAATCAGAGAAACAAACTCTTTATCTTTTCCAAAGCATACAACACATGACCACTAATTACGTCACGAAAATTCCTTTTCTTTTCAAAGACTCAAATGCTACTAAAGCAAACTTTTCTTCAAAAGAGATTTTTTTTTGTATTTTTCCCTATATTAATAAAGCATGTAAAACTTACTTTAACAAAAATCAAAGTTAAAATATCTATGGCAATCAAATCAACTCAATTTCACACAAAAGCAAATCCAAGAGAAATGCACCTAAAAGTAAATCTAATGAGGCAAAACCTTACCAAGTATGATTCCAGGATGTTTTACTCAGTCAAAATTTAACTAAGGACTAGTTAATGCAGAATCAAAAACCAGTCAAAAACAAAAATCAAAATCTTTTGTTCTTTTTCTTAAGAATAAAATTCAAAGTTCAATCAACAAACTTTTTCGAGATTCGGCAAAGAGACAACACAAAGGTAGGTTTCTCACAAGGGTGGATTCTATGAAAGGTCCGACTCCTAAGAAGACTGAAAAGACTAGGGAGATCCAAGGTTTTACAACTTCTAAAGCCAAAGTCACTACAGGACCAGTGCAAAAATCAAACCCTAGGGCAAAATCTCTATGAATTTCACTAAAACTCTTGACACTGATGAAACAAGCTTAGGTGAAGATTTATGACAGGTAACCAGTGGATCTGGGTAGCAAAAAAAAATTAAAAACAAAATCTAAAAGGCAAAAAAGAAGAAAATTGAAATTTTCTCAATTTTGACAGGGTACGCAGGCAACCTGTTTGCACAGGTGCGTGTACGCTCTGTGCACAAAGCTGCAGTGCGTACAGGTACGCACTGTGCTTAACTCAGAGGGTGCGTACTACTAGCAAAACCAAGAAAAACTAAAATCTAATTTAACCCTAAGCTATCCCACCCAAATACACAGTCAAACAGCCAAAAACCAGAAAACAAATGACTTTTCTCAGATCAAAGTTTCACACAAAGGAAAAATCATTCACATCAATGGAGTTCCCCAGCGGAGTCGCCATTTTGTCATGCAGAAAGAGTAAAATTTGCGGACAAAACCGACCTCCCTAGAAGCTAAGGCTTTCTAGTGACAAACAAGACAAGTAAACACTACCTTTCTCTAAATATGCATTTAGAATACAAGTAATCAGGTGATTATAACATACCTTTAGTCCAACGCTTTGTAGTAGTCCAGCCTCACCGATCCGGATGAGCTCCTCCTTCTCTTCGAAACCTGCATTCACTAACAAGCCAAAATATTAAATAGCACCTGATAAACTTATAAAATAAAACATATTCATCATACAGACCAAGGAGTATATGAAACAAATCATGAATAACAATCTGTTGAGAAAAATGAGTTTATTTGTATTAAGTGGAAACAAAAGAAACCATTACAACCTGAGCCTTGGTGTTGTGCAGGTCCCTCCTAGGGTCCAGCAAGAGTTTTCCTTTACTTTGATCAGCTCACCCACTTCCAAATAAGGCTAGGAAAGGATGGGAATCTCTCCTCTCAAGCTCTATAAGGGAGTCCTAATTCCAGCAGCATCTACCCTTAGGAATGTTCAGCTTTCAACCTCCCCTCCTTCTGGCCCAAAGCCTGTATTTATAGTGCTCTAGAGGAAGTTAATCAGGTCCACCATCAATGGGATAAGCCCCTCTTTGAATGGGATAGCTCCCCTCTTGATGGGATAAGTTCCTCTTTCATAGGGATACATGAACCATCTGGAGGCGCTCAATACACGTCAAACAAGCTTCTAGAATGCTCTAGAAATGACCACAAGTAACTTTTTTGAAGTGAAACTTGCGCCTTTTGACCTTTACAGGAGTACGCACCCACCCCTTTACAGACAGAGCGTACAAGTACGTGGGTATTGTGAAATTGGGGTGCGTACACGCATGTAAGGCTAAGAGAAACTACGTACCCAGAGATATATAGATTTTTAAAGACTTTCTCTCTTTCTTGGAGTTTGACATGAAGAGCAGAGGTATGAGACTTTCCAAGGAGGATAGTATGACAGTTGATGGAGCCATACTAACTGCAAATAGTCATGGTGACAAATTTTAGTGTAACACTTCCCTACAATATTATAGATTGAAAAGAAATCATTGATTACATAAAACTAGAAACTTGAAATAAAGACAAGAGAATGAATTTTAATTGTTGTTCAGATTCAAATAGAGAGAGAGACTAACTTAGTCCCTTGATTGTCCCCTCATATACTGATCCAAACTAAACTAAGATTCATTCATAAGCATAAGAAATGAAATAACTTGAAACTTAAAAGCAAAAGAATGAATTTCAATTTATCATGCAAATCAAATTGAAAGAGAGCCTAACTTAGACCCTTGGTTGTCCCCTCATCTGTTGATAAGATTTTAATTTAAAACCCATTCAGCAATCACAAACAAATACTCAAACATCTAGGCAATTAAATGAAATAAGATCTATTATGAAATAAAATGTTTCTTTGATCTTTTTAGAGTGAGCTCAATTCTCTTAAGAACAAAGTGACAAGCTATTCCATATACTACATTAAGACAATTTATATCTAAAACTATAGAATGGAAATATATGTAAAATGAAGCTTTATTCTATTCCATCATAAGTTGGATACATGCTCCAAGAGTCCTCCCTCTTGGAATGGAGGAGGTACTCCTATTTATACAATGGGATGAGATAACAAACTCATAATGATGATCCACTAATCTCTCTTTAGTTCCATACATCTCTCAACCATCTAGACACATAACCCCCTTTTGTCCTTGATCTTCTCCATGATATCATGATCTTTTCCATGAGGCTTATCTTATCAAAGTCGAATTTGATCATTCAAGGCCACATAAAGATGCCTTGGAAGCTTCTTTTGTACCTACACATGTTAACAAACTCATTCTAATTGTTAGGTATAAGTATAAGCATATTATTTTTTAAAGTTTAACCATAAATCCACTTTAAAATGTTAAGAATTAATAAACTTTGGAAAATCGTAGTTATAACCCAATGATGAGATAAATGTAATGATGTGGAGGTGGAATGGAGGTGACATGAAGGTAATATGGAAGTAATGTGAAGGTATTGGTGAATAAGGGAGTGAGAATAAGGAGTATTTTGAGGCCCAACACCTTGGCTTTCACCAGCCAACAACTCAGTGGGAAACTTCTGGGACAACCTATCGATGAGAAGGAGATGATGGCCATCTTACATGTAGTAGATACTTAGCTACCATACTTATTGGGGTGGCGTTTCCAAATCCGCACTGGCCATCAAAGCCTCAAATATTTTTTGGAGCAATGTCTATCATCACCCCAGCAAAATAAATGGATGGCTAAAATATTGGGATATGATTATGAGATAATTTATAAGAAAGGGCACGAAAATATGGTAGCGGATGCTTTATCATGCCAATTTGAGGATGACAACACCCTGCTATCAATCTCTCTTCCCATTCCAGGTTCGATTGAAGAAGCCCGCAAGGAATGGTTTTCAAATCCCTCTCTCTCCCAAATCATTAATAACTTGAGATCAAATCCTAATTCCACAATGGGCTACTCTTGGAAGGATGAGATTCTTCACTACAAGGATAGAGTAGTGATATCACTGACATCCACCCTAAAAATGCGCATTTTGGCAGAGTTTCACTCATCTCCCACTGCAAGCCATGTAGGCTTTAAGAAGACTTGTTCTCACACTCATCATTCCTTCTTTTGGATAGGCATGGAAACTGACATTCTTACTTTTGTAGCTGAAAGTGATGTGTGTCAATGCCACAAAGGAGAAATAGTCAAGTCCTCAATCACCTTACAATCATTTCCCATCCCTGCCTCAATCTGGACAGATGTTTTTATGGATTTCATTACTGGTCTTCCGAAGTCAGGCAACAAGTCAGTCATCATGGTGGTTATGGACAGAATTTCTAAATATGCTCATTTTTGCGCTCTCCACCACCAATTTACCCCCACTTTGGTGGCCCAAGCCTTCATGGACCAGATCTTAAAACTACATGGCATGCCCACTTCCATTGTGTCTAATCGTGACCCGACCTTCACCAGTAACTTTTGGAAAGAACTTTTCAAGCTAAAAGGCACCCAACTCTAACTAAGTACTTCCTATCATCCCCAAATTGATGGTCAAACTGAAGCAGTCAACAAATTTTTGGAGACCTACCTAAGGTGCTTCACTTCCGAAAAGCAACATCAATGGGCACAGTGGTTACCTCTAGCTGAATGGTGGTATAGTACTAACTATGATGCCACCACCAAGATGACTCCATATGAAGCAATGGATGCTCTAAGGTGAAAGAAGTGGATCAACTCCTACAGAACCATGCAACCATGCTAGCCCTTCTCAAAGATAATCTCCATCAAGCTCATAATCACATGAACAAACAGGAAGACCAACATCATTCAGAGTGCACATTTCAAGAAGGGTATCAAGTATTCTTGAGGCTACAACCATACAAACAAACATCACTCAAAGAAAAGGGCTGTCAGAAATTAGATCCAAAATTCTATTGACCTTATCAAATACTTCAGTGCATTGGAGAAGTAGCCTACAAGCCAGCCTTGCCACCAACTGCAAAAATCCATCCTACCTTCCATGTATCATGCCGCAAGAAATTTGTCGAGAACAATTGAAAAATTCAAACCAGTCTACCTGAATTGGATGAAGAGGGTTCACTCTAGCTCCAATCTGAACAGGTCCTTGACACGCGAGAATGACATATGCACGACCGCATGATCAAGGAAGTCCTCGTCAAGTGGAAAGACACCTCTCTAGAAGATGCAACATGGGAACTAGCCACTATTCTTCAGAAGTTTCCATAGCTTCAGCCTTGAGGACAAGGTTATTTTTTACGGGGGAGGTCATGTTAGGGTCCAACCCTAACCCCCTTATTTATGTAATAGGGTTGAGTCATAGTTATAGTTAGTTAAGGAGTCAATAAAGCCCGTATTAACAATTGTAAGTGGTTGACCCGCATTTAAAGAAAGGGACCACAGTTAGTTTCAAATGATCCATGGTATTAGATAGATGGTATTGAGAGAACCATGGCACTGACCCATGGTTTTGCATGTATGAATCCTATATAAATAATAGAGACTCCCCATTGAGGAACATCATGTCTTATTTTGTAATTGAGCTCTGCTCTATTGGAGGTTTCCCCCTTGAAGAGGCAAGTGAACATTGCTTTCATCTTTGAATAATAAATACTTGTTGTTATTTCTCATTTTGTTTTGTCTTCTGGGTTGTATTTCTTCATATATTTGGTATTCTAGCGTCTTCTCGTAGGTCAAGAGCATAATACTTGGCCAATAACCCAAATAAAGGATAAGCTAACTTGCTAAAGTCTTTTATAAACCTCTGATAATATCCAACTAAACCTAGAAAACTTCTAACATTTCTCTGTTTTTGCAGAGGTGGGGCCCTTCAGATGATGGCTATCTTATTTGGGTCTACCTGCAGTCCTTTTCGGGATATTGAATGACCTAGAACAGTCCCTGTAGTCATCAAGAATTCACATTTTTTGGGATTAAGAGATAGGTTCATTTCAATGCATTTGTTCAACACCTTACCTAAGTTGGACAGAGCCTCCTAGAAATCACACCCATAGGGTGTAAAATCATCCATATAAATTTCTACTGCATCATGGACTAGCTCGGCAAAGATACTCAGGACTGCTCTTTGGAAAGTGGTAGGGGCATTGCATAGGCCAAAAGGAAGGACCCTATAGGTGAAAGTACCCCAAGGACAAGTGAAGGTGGTTTTATCTTGGTCTTCCGGGCTGATCTGGATTTGATTGTACCTACTGAAACCATCTAAGAAAGAGAAAAACTTTTTCCCTGCCAAGCCATCTAGAACTTGGTCAATGAAAGGTAGAGGGAAATTGTCCTTCTTTATTGCCTTGTTTAACTCTCTGTAATCGACACAAATCCTCCACTTCCCATTTTTCTTTGGAACCAACACCAAATGAGAGATCCACTCAGTGTCCAAGATGGGGTAAATAAATCCTACATCTAGCAGCTTTTGCAGTTCTTCTTTAACTATATCCTTGAGAGATGGGTTCATTCTCCTTTGGGGTTGTCGGACTAGCTTGCAACATTATTTGATATAAATGTGGTGAGTACACACCAAGGGGTGCACTCCCTTCATTTCCTCGTAACTCCAAGAAAAGGCATCCAGGGGTTCCTTTAGCATGTTGCACAATTTTTCTTCTTGGTGTTGTTACAGGGAAAAGTGTCTATGCAGAACTGCTAATCTCACTAAGGTGTGGTAGCTACCTTAGAAACAAAAAAAGTAAAGCTACTTTCATTTTCCTTTATGAAATATATATGAGAGAAGAATAAAGGAGACCAACCTCTGTCTTGCGCTTGGTCCCTAGTTCGATTCCTCTCTCTTCTGATAGTCCTTTGCTACTTGCTTCCTTGTACACCCAGCTTCACAAAGTACCTGTAGAATCAAAGTAGCATAACACTATACAAGAACATGGATCTATTATCATAAACAATCTAGGATCAGATGTAAATTGACCATACAAATGCACGAAACATAAATGACACAAGAGTATGGAGGAAAACTTGAATAGCTTTATTGATAATCAAGAAAGAGCCAAGAGAGTTACAACCAGTTGTTCTGACCCAGCATCATCCTCTCAGCAAGTAAGCCCTTCTTCACCTCATGCAAAGCTTAAATCACCCAACACTATGATGTTGCCTCAAGAAACCAACAACAATTCCTTACAAGATGCAAAATTCCTGCCTCCGGATCTCTGGGATGAGGGATCCATATATAGATATCTGTAAGGGAGATGAGTCAGCTTGTGATTTGATTAGTGTCTTCCCTCTGATAGTTCTTGCTTCCACTTGGAGATTGATGATCTCTTACTCATTCTTGGTTGAATTCAGAATGGCAAGTGTCACAGGAGAAGTTTATGGAAGATTCCATGCTTCTCCACCCGCGGGTTGACACTGCCATTTGTATATTCTCGCCCATCGCACCCCATAGAAGGGCTATTTGAAATGCAACACACCCACTGAGTGTACTTAGGTGAGATGCAACGCACTTTGCCTATGGAGCAGGTGAAATGATCCTGTTTTGACCAGTTCTGAGTAGTTTTTCATGGAGAACTTCTGGGAGAAGCTGTAATCAATTGACCTTGTTCCTTTAGGGGTTGGAACAACACTTTTAGGGACTTAGGAGCCCTTGGTTTATGGACATTTTATGCTTGGGGTTGCAGTGCCCAAAAATGTCTATAACAGGTGTATAGAAAGAGATGGGTTGATTTTCAAAGTTCTTTTAGGGCCGAATTCTATGGTTTTGACACAGGTAGGGTTTGAATCCACTAAGAATAGATCAATCTGATGGTTTTTATGGTTTCCTTTACTACTTCCTCTAAGGACAATGTGTTGGGAGTTGGACTTTGGAGTATGTGTTCAATCAAATCATCTTCATCTGGTTGTCCTCCTCCCATGGTGGTTTCTAAGGTATAGAGTTGGGCTGAGTAGACTTCATCTTCTTCCTCCTCTTCCAGCCATAAAGGTAAGTCATGTTCTAGATATGGCTAAGCAAGAGGGTACAGGACTAACGACTTGGACATATGCCCATTTTTTATAGTCATATTTCTAGCCCTGCAGCTAATGTAGGCATTGGCAGTGGCTAACCAAGGCCTCTCAAGGATGAGAGTGTAACCAGTAAGCTTAGCCTTAGGCTGGAGAACTAGGAATTCTGCAGGGTACTCCCAAGAGTCAATGGAGACCATCACATCCTCCACAATCCCCTTAGGGGTCATTGTGGAACGGTCTGCAAGTTGCAAGACTGTTGTGGTCTTTCTTAATGAACCTTGGAGATTGAGCTTGAGCATGGTGTCCTTAGTCATTACATTAATGGCATCCCCAAGATCAATCAAAGTGTGTGGGACAATGGTGTCATTGATGTGCACATGTACTACAGGGCTTCCAGGGTCCAAATACTTCGGGAAAATTACCTGCCCCAGCATTAAGTCGGACAGCTATCCAATGACATTAATGGTAAGGGTGTCTCTTTTTCGCCTCCTTGGATGTTTGAAGCACTTCACCTTAATCAACTTGTTGTAATTAGGTATATCCTTTATGGCTTGGAGAAGTGGAATTTTGACACATAGGTTTTTCAACTCACCCAGAAATTCATCCTCTTCTAGGGTAGGCTGGACTGGATGAGTTAATCTCTCAAGAAAGGGTGGTGGATTTACTTTAGGCATGCTTTCCTCTCTTTCCTTCTCACTCTCCCTAGGTGGAGGTAGAGGTTGGTTGTTTGGGAGTACTCTCCCATATATTAGGTTGATTTCCTGAATCTCCACAGCATAAGCATGATAGAATGTCTCTCTAATATATACTTGTTGTGCCTATCTGTTGTTCGGGTTTGGATTTGGTTGGGAAACATCTGGTGTTGTTTAGGTGGAGTAGGATGTAAAATATGTGGTTGAGTAGGTGGTGATGGCAATAAAGTTGGAGCATTTTTGTTTGGGGGCCTCCACCCCTAGGGCGGTGCATTCCATTGAGGTTGTGGCGAAGCATATGGCTGAAATGACTGGCTACTCAGCTGGGAATGGTACTGAGGTTCAAATGATCAAGGAGGAGGTGTAGACAAGGAAAAATGAGAAGGGGGGGCCCAAGAGGGAAAGTATGTGCTCTAGTTAGGGTTGTAATAGGCATGGGATGACCCTTGCATGCCCTGTTGGTATGTCCAAGGTCCATGAGGTCTCCTTTGATTTACGTAGAAAAGTTGTTCAGTCACCCCTTCAGTTCCCTGATACACAGCTTTTAGTCCAGGTAGAGAAGGGCACTTGTGTGTGGAGTACTTTTCTTAATAGACCGAGCAGACTTCAATCAGATTCAATGGACATTCATTCCTATGGTTCCTCCTTGTGCATCTAGGGAAGAAAATGGCTAAGGCTCTCTCTACTTCCTCCTGCTTCCTCTTATGTGCATAGTGTGCATATGTAGGGAAAGGGTTTGCAGCATCTCACTCTTGAAATCTTCCAACATATTTCCAGTTTCACCTTTGATGGATGTATTGGAAGAGGATGGACTTACCATTAGTTGATTACCCCTACCCTTTTTCCTAGATGCCCTACAATGATTCCTAAAGATAGTCGTGATATATTCATAGGATAGCTACTAGATGTCCCCTCTTGCTAATAGGTTTATGGTATCCAGAAGATCTTCCCTTACCCCTCTAAGCAAGACTAGATTCAGTGACTCAGGATGAAGTGTGCACCTAGACCTTTTATAGGTAAGCTAGAATCTTTCTTCATAATCCTCTAGGGATTCATCATGCCCTAAGGTCATCCTAAAAATTTCCTTTTTAGTGTTTTTGGACCTGCAATAGTCTCGATACTTGTTGTTGAATGCTTGGTGCATCTGAGCCCAGGTTGTGATGCTATCCCCAGGTAAACCCATGAACTAGCGCAAAGTTGCATCCTTGACAATGGATGGGAATAGTCTCAACTTCTGCTCATCATTGGTGCAATCATAAGTTCTACATATGGTAACAAACTCAAATAGGAAATTGTTTGGATCTTCTGAGGTCAGGCCATGTAAATGAGGAAGATCAGAGGGGTTTATATTATTCATCTTGGTATCCCCATCAGTTTCTCTGATGGGAAAGGAACCCTCAATTCTTTCTCTATCTCCTCTATCATTTCTCTTTTCAACCATTGGGTCAGTTGGAATGGGTTCTCCTTCTTCTTCTCCCACTATAGGCTCTTCAAATATCTTTGGTTTCTCACCTAAGGGTTCCTCCAATTCACAACCACCAAAGAAGAGGGAAGGTTTGTTGTTTGAAGCAGTGGGGGTATTTAGCAAAAATTTCCCGAAGTTATCCCTATTCCTACGAGGCATGAAAGAAGCATTTTTGTTTTGTTTTGTGTTTTTTCAAGCTTTGAGAATAATTGCAGAATTGAAATTACAAACTGAATGGAAATTAATTGACTAAATCAAATCTCATTGGTAGAATGGAAAAGAAAGCAAAGAATGCAGAGTGGAAAATAAAGAAAACTAAATTACTTTTGCAGAAATGAAGCTAGTAGCAGAATGTCAGAGATAAGAAATGGAAGAAAAAGCAAAAATCGCATATTACTCAAACACCTCCTGGAAACGGCACCAAAAAGTGATGGTCACCAGTGTTGCAGCAAGAATGCTGCAACTTCTAGGGCTACCAA
This sequence comes from Pinus tabuliformis, assembly GCA_031772625.1. Taxonomy (NCBI): domain Eukaryota; kingdom Viridiplantae; phylum Streptophyta; class Pinopsida; order Pinales; family Pinaceae; genus Pinus; species Pinus tabuliformis. Next base: position 1,473,081,806 of record CM062820.1, on the reverse strand, counting down.
CTTTACTTTATCAACCCGAGGTTCGTACAAACTTGGAGGTGACAGTGATGTATACACAAGTAAATGTGATGGGTCTGTCTTTGTCACTGTTAAGCTGGCAATAAACCACTAAGGTTTTTCATACTAGACTTCTATTGATTCATAAGAAGCTTGATTACCAATGAGGAAAAGAGAAATCTACACTAAGAGAAAGGCTGTCTACTGCAGTAAGGAAAAAGGCTGAAATCAAATGCTTAAACACACCATTTTTCTAACTAACTTCTAAGAGGCTTTGCTTCAAAAGAATGCTAAGTTAACATGTATCTAATCCTACTGTCTTAGGCATGCAAATTGAAACCTCAAACATTCTATTGCTATTCATGTAAATGTGTTGGAAATAATACTAAGAGGGGGGGGGGGGTGTTGAATCATTATTATCAAATCAATAACTTTTCCATTTTATACTCAAATTTATATATGCTACTTCAATGAAGGTAACATGCGTGTACGCACAATTGTTTTTAAAGAAACCATCATATATCCAACAAACTTATGATTCAGTTAATTCATCATATGTTGATCTTTAATCAGTGCATCAGTACTTCATTAACCATATAAATAGTAACCATGTGCAGTAATAACAAAATAAACCATCACACATAAGCAACACACATGAACACCAAGATTTAAGGTGGAAACCTAATGTGGGACAAAAACCACCTGATGTTGTCTTCTTTTAATATAAGAAAAACATGTTTACAATATTGTACTGGTGCAGACTCATACCAGTACGTAGGCACCCACCTGTAGAAGGCTACAACCTTCTCTCATTCTCTAGCTTCTACTGGAAGGGAGCTACAAGCCCCTAGCTCTTGTACTAGCCAATTCTTTTACTAGTACATAGGCACTGACCTACAGAAGGCTCCAACCTTCACTCGTTTTCTAGCTACTACTGGAAGAAAGCTCCAACCCCCTGGCTCTTGTACTAGCCAATATGTTTACCAGCATGTAGGCACCAACCTACAAAAGGCTACGACCTTCTTTCTTCCTCCAGGGACCATGTTTCATAAATTTTCAGACTGGATACTCCTGGAACACAACACCATAATCTGAAGGCCTCATTTCATCAAATTTTCATACTAGACTCATTAGCAACCTTGAAGCTCAAAATCAATCACCACTGCAATACAACCAATCATTGAAAACCCATCATCACTGTAGCAAATCACAATCAATGAATCCGAACATTCAGAACACTATCACCAGAACACAGTCACCTCAACACAAAGTAGAACCCAGAACTCTGCATCAACAACCATAACCCTCTGCAACTTCAAATATCATATTTCATAATGTATATGCTACTTTGATGTGCCGAACCAGTGTGTATACGCACTTTTACCAAAGCGAACCAGCGTACAGATCTTCAAATGCTAACTTAAAACATCATAGCTATTCTAGACTTCAATCAGACCCAGATCAAAACATTTACAATGTAAATCATGCGTTATCTTTAAGATCTAGACTATCCATGATCAAACCATATAATAATAATTCATTTTAGGTCTCATGATCCTGATCCATCATTAAATCTCATCCCCCATCAACCGATAAGATTCATCCTCAGTTCAGATCAAGCAAAGCACCATAAATCCATAACATGCATATTTTCTTTTGATCTCACTCTTCATAAGATATTCATTACTTGCACACTTGGCCTAATTTTCTTCTCCTCCTTATATAGTTTTAGGCCTTTCTCGATACCTTGGACCAAAACCACTTAGGACCAATACCTTAGACCAAATACCTCAGACCAATACCTCAGACCAAATACCTTGGGCCAAATGAATCAAACTAATACCTTGAACCAATACCTTGGACCAAAACCTTGATTTTCCATCCCATACACACTTTTCCTTCTATGAAAGTGCGTGTATACGTATAAGCTGCTTTTGTTCTTTTAACCTGCGTGTATATGCTTCTCAGACAAAGTGAACCACCGTATACCTCTCTTTCTTCAATCTCTGGAGTTTGATCTATAATCCTTTGTTGTTAACCTCTTGCACTATGAACTGTCATCTGTGTGAATTTCCATCAAGGACAACACTTGTATCATAACGTCAACAATCTCCCCCTTTGGACTTGATGGCAACAACAACACCAAGATACTCTCCCCCTTTGACATCAAGGGAAAAGGGCGGACCAAGATATTCTCCACCCTTTGATATACATTATGTTGTCCATGCTCCCCTTGAGTACATGCTAAATTCTCTGATTAAGCTCCCCCTTTGTACATGATGAAATGCACTAAACCATCCATGGTCCCCTGAGCACATGTAGAGTCTGCAAAAATATTTTTCAAAATAATAACATGACTCTATAACTCAGCTAAGTGAATATGACCTTCCTATCACCAATGACTTATACATACATCAATCTCCCAACCAAGTGGGGATACACCAATTTTGACTCATCCACCCAACCAAGTGGGGATATACCAAATTACATGACTTAAATAGAAATTATTACATCATCCTTCCCATGCATAGTGGGGTTACAAATTAGATCTTTTCATGACCTTTACATCAAATGATATACATGACATTTATAACAAGGACTAACAATCTAAACAAGACCATGATATTCATCAGCAACTATCATACACCATATATGATCTCCACCATCAACATCTTTCAGCAGCATCAAGATCAACAACCTGTATATGTCCATCATCAAAAGAGTCACCTGAATCAAACAACTATGTGGATCAAGAAATATAAGCATCTTCATGTACCAAGATCTTCCATTATAATACCAACAATGCATTATTAGAAGCATATTCTCCCCCTGAACTTGTGCCAATTGTTTACTATCAGATCTGATCATTGCATTTGTTAGTAAGAATCATCAAGGCATCTTCATGAACCAGTTATTCATCAACTTATTAACAACTTATGAAAGTCAAAAACACTTCCACATATCATTAGAAAATTGTAACCATCATCAATCAGAACAGAAAAAATAATTGATAATTAACTGAACCATATCAGACCCCTTTTCTTGAGTCTGTCCCATTGCTTTTTCTTCAAAACACCATATACGCGATTGTGCAGCTTCTAACTTGCGTATGTACATGAATTCTCTTCATAATAACTATGTATGAGAATTGGAATACTGAAGTTTTACACTTTCAACTTCCCCTGCATCTGTTATGTCTATAAACTAAGCTATGCCACATCTTTCCGACAACAATTCCTTCTTCTTCAATACCTTGGATTGTGATGATGTTTGCTCCTTTTGGTATGGTGGCCGAAATTTGCTTCTGCATTCCTTTGCTTTATGTCAAAACTTGTTACATGCATAGCATATTACATGTTTCATATTCCTTCTATCACAATCAATAGCTTTGTGACCAAACATATTGCAAGCAAAACAATACCCCTTAAAGTACCTGGAAACTGATGATCTTTCTGCGTGACGGTATTGAACCATTCTACTTCTACATCTGGCTGCAACATGTCCAAAATTATGACATTTAAAACATTCAACATTATTTGTTAGAGAAAAGAAACAATTATCCCTTCCATAGTTAGGTGGAAATGTTTTTCTTTGAAGTCTTTCTTTCCTTGGTTGTTGATGGGGTTGACCTTTTATCTCCTTGTTGAGCATTTCAGATTTTGCATTGGAGTTCCTTACCTCATCTTGTGAGCTATATTCACCTTCATGAAAACCAAGACCAGTCTTTATAATAGGCGAACACTGAACTTTGATGATTTCATCTAACATTTCCGATCCTTTAGCAAATCTAAGATTCAGAGTCTTTGTCTTTTCAAGTTCTTTTCTTAGACTTACTACTTCACATTCTAACACTTCATTGTGTTTGTCTTTTTCAGTGAGTTGATGTGTCACTGTGTTTATGATTGTATCCTTTTTTTCCACATTGATTTTGAGTTGACTGGTTTCTTTAAGGAAATCTTCCTTTTCTAAGGCATCATTTTCATACATCATGAGTAGTTTAATTTCTTGATCATCTTCATCACTATTGGAGAAGCCATCACTATCATCATGAGTATAATAACTTATATTACCTTCTGTAGACATCTTTCCTTTGACATGAGGGAATTTAGCAACGTAATGACCAACTCTACCACAACCAAAGCATTTGAATGGTAGCTTACCTCTGAATCCTATGGAACCCCATTGAAGCTTCTTGACAAAATTTACCTCATCTTCTTCTTCTGAAATGTGTCCTAATTCATTGTGCTCTTCCTTTTCTTTTCCCTTTGCTGATTCTTTAAAAGTGGCTTCTCTCATATCTGATGAATCTCCTTTTCTCATTTCAAAGGAAGTTAGTATTCCATGGAGTTGAGTTACAGTAATAGTTTGAAGATCCTATTTTTCTTCTATGGTAGAAAATTTTGACTCAAATTTAGAAGACAAAGATATAAAAATTTTCTCAACTAAAGTAGCTTCCTTTATTTCTTCGCCCAGATTTCTCATATTATTTACAATCCCATCTAGTAACTCACTAGAAATAACAAGAAATTCTTTCATCACTATGCATCTTGAGAGTTTCATACTAGGTTCTGAGAGTTTGTAGTTTATCACGTTTTACCTGGGAGTCACGTTCGTAGCTCTGAATGATTATATCCCATATTTCCTTGGCTTTGTTGCGCTGCATTACTTTGGTGAATTTTGATTCTTATAGACATCCCAATAAGGCATTGATAGCTTTGGCATTGATTTCATATGTTTTCCTTTCTTCTGGATCCGTGGGGACTGTCGTTGGATATTGATATTCTTTCTCCATTACTGTTGTCTTCTTTTAATATAAGAAAAACATGTTTACAATCTTGTACTGGTGTAGACTCACACCAGTACACAGGCACCCACCTACAGAAGACCACAACCTTCTCTCATTCTCCAACTTCTACTGGAAGGAAGCTACAACCCCCTAGCTCTTGTACTATCAGATATGTTTACTAATACATAGGCACCGGCCTACAAAAAGCTCCAAGCTTCACTCGTTTTCTAGCTGCAGGGAGATCCAACCCCGTGGCTCTTGTACTGACCAATATGTTTACAAGAGCATAGGTGCTGGCCTACAGAAGGCTACGACCTTCTTTCTTCCTCCAGGGACTACGTTTCATAAATTTTTAGACTGGATACTCCTAGAACACAACACCATAATCTGAAGACCTCGTTTCATCAAATTTTCATACTGGACCCATTAGCAACATTGAAGCTCAAAATCAATCACCACTGCAATACAACCAATCAGTGAAAACCCATCATCACTGAAGCAAATCACAATCAATCAATCTGAACATTCAGAACATTGTCACCAGAACATAGAGTAGAACCCAGAACTCTGCATTAAAAACCATAACCCTCTGCAACTTCAAATATCATATCTCATAATGTATACGTTACTTTGATGTGCTGAACCAACATGTATACGCACTTTTAACAAAGCGAACCAGCGTACAGATCTGAAAACGCTAACTTAAAACATCACAACTATTCTAAACTTTAGTCATACCGAGATCAGAACATTTACATTGTAAATCATGCGTTAGCATTAAGATCTAGACTATCCATGATCAAAACATATAATAATAATTCATTTTATGTCTCATGATCCTGATCCATCATTAAATATCATCCCCCATCAACCACTAAGGTTCATCCTTAGTTCAGATCAAGAAAAGCACCATAAACCCATAACATGCATATTTTCTTTTGATCTCACTCTTCATAAGATATTCATTACTTGCACACTTGGCCTAATGATCTTCTCCTCCTTATATAGTTTTAGGCCTTTCTCAATACCTTGGACCAAAACCACTTAGGACCAATACCTTGGACCAAATACCTCGAGACCAATACCTCGGACCAAATACCTTGGGCCAAATACCTTAGACCAAAACCTTGATTTTCCATCCCATACGTGCTTTTCCTTCTGTGAACATATATGCTCCTTTTGTTCTGTTAAACCGTGTGTATATGCTTCTCGGACAAAGTGAACCAGCATATATCTCTCTTTCTTCAATCTCTGGAGTCTGATCTATAATCCTTTGTTGTTAACCTCTTGCACTATGAACTGTCATCTGTGTGATTTTCCATCAAGGACAACACTTGTATCATAATGCCAACAAAATGGACAAAATAACTCTCTTTTTCTTTTTGTCTTTTTTTGTGTGAAAGTGGGAAAGCTAAAAAAATTTGGTGATGTGGCAGGTGGCTTAGGGATGATGGAAAATGGTCAGAAGGCTTGGGAGGCAAGTAGGGGTCCTTTTCTAGCTTCCTAGGGGCTTTATCCACAATTCAGCCTCAAAACGGACCACCAGGTCAACCTACGGGATATCCTAATGTATTCTACAGGATGTCTTGAATTCCTACAAGATCCCTTGTATTCATACAGGTTAGAGCCGAGATAAAAAGGAGGGATGTTGAAGGTGATGTAAGGCTTAGGGAAGGTGGATGGTGGATGGAATGAGGCAAGGGAGTGCCTAGGACTCCTTCAAAGCTCAAAACCAGAGTTGTGAGATGGCTGGATTTGATCAACAAGCTTGGAGAAGTATTCTTGTGAAATGATGAAATTGGTGAGGGTTTTAGTGAAAGAAAGTGATGACCATGGATGGATGGGGTTAGGATGGGGTTGCTGATCATGAAATCTTTATGTACTGCTGAAACTCTTGCACTGCATCAACCATTGACATTTATCCATAAATCATGTAAACAAGAAGGATTTCAATTAACTAAGGAAAACAAAATTTCATGAGCTAACTGCCTTTTTCATGCATGGGAAAAACTTGCAGAATAATATGAGACATTGATGAGATCTAATGTAATACTGAAGATAAAATAAATGATAACTAAATCCTATTCCTGTAAACTAATCAAATGTTGGCCTAATTAACAGAAAACCCTAAATTCCATGAGAAATCATAATTCTATATTTTTGGGGCTGCATAGGAGTTCTTTCCTCAAACCATGATCCCTGAAGGGAGGAGTGAGGCCAAATCCACCTATTGAAAGCTTTTTGACCTTTATCTCTTCTAAGCTATTGTTGAAGTAAGGCACAAATGGAAGCAAACTAATCAAATCCACAACTAATTGCAATGAAATAATGCTAAATACAATTCAACCATTAATCTAGGAAATCAACTAAGCATACAAATACAAGAAGAGGAGCCTTTGATTCTAGGGTTGGGCCATAACCCAATAGATTCAGCCCTCTACGTCAACTCAGTGCTAGATCAAAGAAATGTTCATTCTCATTATAAAAACAGAAAATTACATCACAATGTCTTCCATAAGTCTTGAACTCGGAAATGACTAGTGTTTTTATAACAAAAATTTGAATCCTAATGAGGCTCTAGGCCTCCTAATATATACAATTGAAGTCTCCATTGACTTCCTTAAATCTAGGGAGGCTCGGCTCCCAAACACAAGATAAATTGGCTCGTTAACTGTCACTAGCTCGATTGCCTTTTGATCTCCATGACTTGGTTGCTTGTAACTCCGAGCTAGTGTGATTGATGGAGGAATATTCGAATGAGTGAGGAGTAAGTGAGGATGATATCTCCTAAAATATCTCCTCCTTATCCCATTCGAGTTTCAGCCCTTAATTAGCCAAAATTCCATGATTTTCTCTCAAAAACATGCAATCAATGCACATTAGTCCACTAGGCATAATATCTCACTTTGACTCATCTCATTAAGAAAAATACAATCAAAATATGTAACAAATTATTATAAGAGCTGATTTGAATAAGCTAGGAGGTGTATTAAGGTCCATATAGTTACCCAATGATGAGGCTCATCAATTAGGTTACATGTCGTTGATGAGAATGATAGGTTAACTTGTTGTTTGTATATGCTAGTAACTTGACGATTGGGGTTATAACATTATATCTTGATGTTATATGTATCATGTTAAATTGGATTGGACTATGTAGATGGTTATGGTTATGATATTTAGGTACAAGCCGAAATATTTTTGATGAATTTGCACACGTGGTTGTTATGCATGAACGATAAATGCTTATGAGCTTATGATGTGAACATGTTAGTTAGTTAGTGTTATGGATACCATGATCTTATTTATGTTTGAATTGACATTTTGTAAAGTTATATCTTGCTAACTAGATTGATTGTGCAAACAAGATAGCCTCTCCTGAGGTACACCAATGTATGAGTTTGCTTAGGTAGTATACTTTGCATTGGATTATTTGATTATATCATCTAGTTGATTTATCTAACATGGTATGTTTGCGAGTTGTTTGAATGTTTGATTAATTGCATGATATAAGTATGTGTTCCAATGATCTTGTTTAATATGATTGTACTAATACATATGCACTGGGACAGCTGATATGTACTTGAGTGTAAGTAGGTGACAGTTGTAGCATTATGTCTAAGGACTATGAGTTGACTATGGATTATGACATGATTATTAGTCTTGGTAAAGGTTGATTTCAAATTGATATATATGATTGTCTTGATATTTGGAATGTGTGGTTGACATGTGTGAAGAGTTGCAGAAAACATGCTTAGTATTAGTGTGACAAGGTAATAGTTGATGTGTTTACATAACTAATAATTGGGTGATGTGACAACACATAGTAAGCCTCGATTGCAACAAGGTAAAAAGGTAAAAGAAAGGAATTGGGAAAGAATTCCTTCAGCTATGTTTGGAAACCCTAATTCAAAAAGAATGAGTCCTTCACATACAGGAATTCTTCTTAACCTTAAGATTTGTTGGCATTATGTGGAGAAGTGTTATATTCATGAGCATGTGCTTGACAAGTATATTAGCTAGTATCTAGTTACAAGTGGATCTATCAAGGGAATTGGAGTCCCTTGAGACATGGCACAAATGTGTTCAGCTACAAGGCAATATGTTTGGCATAACAAGATAAGGTAAGTAATATATTTCTATGTTTATTTATACACTGAAAATTATGTGTTTATGATAGTATGATGCAGGGAGTTACATGGCAAGAGAGACTTCCATGAAATATTGGAGGAGGCTCAAGTTTAGCTTTCCTTTGGAAGCTCTAGGAACCATGGGGATTGAGTCATGGTGTTTGTTTCCAGTCTTGTTATTTTGGTATTTTATGAATTGTTGAGCTTGATTGTGGTTTTTTCTGGTGCAAGGCCTTGCCACTTTGTTGTGGTTTCATATTGTTATTTAATTTCATGGTTTTCTTCTTAGTTGTTTCTTGTCTTGCCTTTAATGTTTTGAGTCTTAGGAATTGTTTGGGAAAGAGGAAAGTTGATGGAGCTCGGGAGAACTATGTGGTACCCAAAAGGTAATGTAAGATTCAGATGAAGATTTGTGCATAAGTAAGCACGACGAAAGGTAAGACTATGACAGTTGGTATGATTGGTTGGGTCCATTGTGGTAAATGGACGGTGGTAGTACATACATGAGGAGGGTAACTAGAAAAGGTAAAGTAAATGGCCCTGAGGTGTCGAATGGTTTGACCAAGTTGGGAGCAGTGGTTCTCAATTTTGTGCATGTTGTGCACAAATAAGGAAGTTCTCTTAACCTAGACCTTATGTTATCTGGCAATTATGCTATGATCATGATTAAGCTGATGGTTATATATGTATACATGTATGTATTTATGTAGTTGTCTAACAGGATGATGATATTTTATGCTAATGTTTATGAATATGTATGTATGTGGCTATGTATTTATGTCACTATTCGATAGGGTCATAAGGAATCGTTCTTGTGGAGGAATGATTGCTTACGCAAGAAAATGACATGAAGAGGTTCCTGGTCTTACAAGGAATCAATTAGGAAGAGTAGTCATGAAAAATATATGATGTCAGTATCATGTGGTTATGAGTTGATATTATGTGATTATATTGTGTCTATATTATGGACATGTTATACCAAGGGATACATCAACGAAATCAAATAAGTGTGGTATGTGGCATGCTAGTAAAAGCATGGATAAGACGCTGGAAGCAAGGTCGCTTGGTAGAGGTAGTGTGGTTTCAAATGTGCGGTATTACTATTGTGCATATGTCATACATGTTGTACATGTTTCATCTATGATGATTGTGTGCATGAATTATTGTGCATATGTACTATGTGTACATGTTGTTTATGCAATATTATGTACAGGGTGTTAGTACAGATAGTGTTGTATGAATTTTCATATTCAGTGTTGGGTATAGATGGTGCTATGTACATGTTGGATATACGATGTTTTGTACATAATGTACTATGTTCATGATGGATAGGCGGTGTTGTATGCATATGGTGCTCTGCATGTGTTGGATATGCAGTGTTTTGTAAAGATGGTGCTATGTACATGTTGGATATGCAATGCTATGTACATGTGGTGTTGTGTGCAAGTTGTACATGTGGTTCTATGTACATATGGTGTGGTGTGCATGATTGTACAAGTGGTGTTGTGTACATGTTGTACAAGTGGTGTTGTGTGCAGGTGGTGTTGTGTACATGTCATACATGCGTCGATGTGTACATGTGGTGTCCTATACATGTCGTGCATGTGGTACTATTTACATGTGGTATTTTGTACATGTTGTACAATTGGTGTAGTTTACATGTGGTGTTGTGTACATGTTGTGCAGGTGGCATCGTGTACATGTGATGTTGTGCACACATTATGGAGGTGGTGTAGTGTATAGGTGGTACTGTGTACATGTTGTACATATGGTACTAGTGCACATGTGGTATTGTGTGCATGCCATACATGTTGTGTTGAGGGAATGTTGTACTAGTTATGTGCATTGTGTAGATGCATGTATTGTGTGGTGTTGTACATCAGGCATAGATGTCTTGTGTTGTGTTGTACACCAAGTGTAGGTGTATGTATTATGTTATGCATTGGATGTAGGTGCATATATTGTATTGTATACACTGGGTGTAGGTGTATGTGTTGTATGTCGGTTCTAGGTGCATGTATTGCATGGAGTTGTATGTCGTGTGTGGTCGTATGTGTGTGATGCACACTATGTATATGTGCACCTAATTAAGGAGAAGGCATTGGGTGTTTGTCGGGTGTGGAAACATATCTGATGTGCGTATGAAATAAGAACAAAGGAAAAAGTAAGGATCAATTAAGGGATAAGTATCAGTATACTATTTCAGTTTTATTATGCATGTGATTTATGATTCTTGTATATGATGGTTACATGTGATTTATGATTTTGATCTATGATGCTTATGTTTTGAGTTAACTTGATGATACATTTTTATACATGATGATTTGATCAAAGATTCTAGTTTGACTTGTTGTGAAAGGAAGTACATAGGATTGCAAGTGTACCTTATCGATGAGCTACCAATGAGGTATGATGTGAATTTATTTCAATTTATTTTAAATCTAATGGAAGTTATGTGCTTGGTACAGGAATGCATGAAATGCTCAGTTGGGTGATTGAAATTGACTACAAGAATTTGAAACAACAAAAGGAATTAGAAAATGCAGTAGTATGCTAGTAAATCATTTAGGAACATGGCCATTATGGGACACGGGTACCCAATAGTGGCCATGGATTTCCATGAGCATGCTATGACTGGTATGATGGTTTTGAGGAAGGGATATACCTGGGTTTTTTAATCTTCCAATGCAAGGAAGCCTTGCCAAGGGATGGATTGCCCAAGATGGGAGTGCTAGTGAAACTTAGAAGGTGAGCGACTACATGGAAGGGGTGACTGGATTCCCAAGGGAGTGTGTAGCAGAGAGGGAAGGTCATGGATATATTTTTTTGGTAATTAGCATTGTTATATGGAAACATATGCACATTGGGAATGCGCCTTAGAATAATGAGTCAGTAATTGTTCATGAGAGGACAAGTGGCACGATTGTAGTGCCAGACATTGGATGTAGACTTGACTTTGCAATGGATTCTGGACTTTCTCATAAGGAAGTGAATCCTGGTATTACTTTGAGGATGAAGGTGTGAGCCTCTAGATTCCCTTGTTGCAATTGCAAAAATCATATCCTTTTATTTGTTGGTTGAGAAAATGTATATATGTGTATATGTGTATATGTGTATATTATTGTAAATAATGTATCAAGTTGGTTTATAAAGCTCCACATACAGTATGGTTATTTGTCGGTTCAAGCAAAAGTGTATGTGTATATGTGGTTATTGTAAATACCATAATGAGTTATGTTATAAAGCTCCATGGGTAGTATGTTTTGCTTTCAGTTGTCTAGCTAGTTATAGGGGTCTTGAACACCGAGGATGGTGTTCCCCCAAGGGGGAGGGTTTTGTAACAGCCCTGGTGAAAATTACATGTAAAAATATATATAAGTCCACTGTGATGGGACGTGTATTCCAAGTTGAATGGTGGGGGAAACATCCTAGTGGGTGTTGATTCAGTTTATTATGGCTAAAAAAATTGGCAAAGGCTTTGGAAAGGCATGAGATATTTATTGGAATTTTAATTATGAAAATAATGGAAATTAGGAGAAAAGGAACGTCAAAGTTCAAATGTTGCATGTGAGGAGGAAAATGAAGGAAAATAATGGAAAATGAAGGAAATAGAGGCGTCATTAATAAAAATGCTTCTGAGGATTAGTGGACAAGACTTGATTAGTTCACTTTTGGAGCTCTCTCTTTATTCCCTCTCTCTCTCATATTGTTGGATACTTAGACTTTTCTTGGAGCACTCTTGGAGGGTATGGCATACCCTCTCTCTCTCATATTGTTGGATACTTAGAATTTTCTTGGAGCACTCTTGGAGGGCATGGCATACTTGGATTCTTGGAGCAAGAAGGCAAAGGAAGAGTAAGAAAGTGCAAGAAGTCATCAGGATCAACAACTACACCATATTTTCTCGCAGGTATCAAGTTTCATGTATGTTTCCTTCACTAGTTTTGGCATGCATGGCACATGCATGTGGTTTCTTGGTTGTGATCTATCATTGGCATGGAGGATTTCCTGGATTGACAATGGATTTCCTAGCCTTGTCATTTCCTTGATATCCACGGTGATTGCGGGTTTACTTTCATTTTTTTTTTTTTAGTTCTCATGTTTCCTTAGCTTGGGTTGAGTTACTAGTTCTTGGAGCCTTGGTTGGAAAAACACTCTGGAGCCCTGTAATAGCTTGGATTGAGTTACTAGTCTTGTAGCCTGGGTTGGAAAAATGTTCTAGAGTCCCTGGTGGGTTGAGTTACTATTCTTGGAGCCTAAGTTGGAAAAACACTTTGGAGCCTGACAGCAGCTGTGGATTGAGTTACTAGTCCTGGAGCCTTGGTTGGAACAAACACTCTGGATCCCTAGATGGTTGGGATAGAGAGCGATACAATGATGTTTTTGTGATTTACGACCGTGAGATGGAATCCCTGTTTGATGCGTTGAGGTGGATGGCCTCTGGAATCCCTGGATGAGTTTTGATTGATTTTTTCTATGAGATCCCACATTCATGCTTGGAATATGGCATGGGTGTCAATGGATGAAGAGAGACGTGACTTAGCCATTCTACAGTTGGGTGGAACATGGAAGTCCCATCCTGGGTTTGGATTTTGCATCATTAATGAAAGGTTATTTCTCCTTATATCTCTATGAGAATTATGATTGATTATATGTGGTGTATATGTTTGTGTTTTCATTGATATTTCAATCCCTGTTATGTTGGTTATGTATATGTTTTATGAAAAAAACTATGTATGGCTCTCATCATGTTTCTACTTGTATATTTATGAAAAATGTATCTATGACATAATGGATGGAATTTCAACTAATTTCATAAGGAACAATGCTTCATATCCATTTTCATCTAAGTATGAGACCCCTATACTTGGATATGTTATTTACAATAGTACGTTGCATATTTACTAAGTGTTTGACAAAATGTTTGTCATGTCTAGTAGGGGTCAAGTCAAGGTCTTGAGCAAGTATTTTCTTTAGTACTGTCATTTCCATGTTATTTTACTGATCTAAAGAGATGGTTCAATGTTGGGCAGTGACCTAGGCTCTGGGCATGAAAAAGTGGCCCAAATCTGGGAGTCACTGGCATAGCACTGACAGTTTTGGTCTTTGGTCACTAGAAGGCAAGCTTATGAGAGAAACTTTAGGTTTCTGGTCACCCTCATGCATATAGCATGGGAGCGACTAAGGCTTAAGTTGTCCAAACTTTCAATGGGACCCCAAGGTAAGTTGTCTAAAGTATTGGATAAGTTCTTGAGAGTCCGGTAGCTGATGATTAATGTTTGTATGGTGTTTTTCCACCGGTTCCACTTCCTTAACGTGACTTAGGAGTTCAAATCATATCATAGTGGCCTCTCATCGTATGTTTACCCTGGCTTGCCAGTTGCTTGGGTAGATGTGGGGGCAGGGTGTTATACCAAGCTTGTTAAAATCCTTCACCTCGTCCACCTTCATAACCTGGGACTAGACCTTATCAAATTCTCAGATGAATTCCAAAGATATCAAGCTCCAAACTCGATCGTGCCAATATGACTCTCCTCCTGACAAGTTAGCTACTGATTATCAACCAAAAGGTTTCATTGAGCCACTTTCGTCACCAAATGAAACCATATAGATCCCTCAGTATAAGGTAGAGGTTCAACCTAATATTACCAAAGGACCATTACATCAAAATGTGACTAGTTCTCAAGGCGCCCACACTTATAGTATGGTAGATAACATGGTGCAGTCTCTTACCACCATGTCAATGTTGGAAGTCCTCGAGAAGTTCCCATCCCAACGGAAAGCTATAATATTTGCTTTGGGAGTTGTGGATCCTTCTGATGATCGAATGATTATCTTTAACATCGATAAAGCGAACTACCCCCCTCTTCCCCCCTGTTGCTTTCCAAATACCAATCTCCATAAAAAACATTGTTGTTCAATGGTTTATAGTCGACAAAGGTGCATCTACTTGTGCAATGGATGCTAGTGTCTAGAAGCAACTTGATTCCCCTGACCTATCACCATCAACCATCACTCTTCGTGCATGGGACAATCACCCCTCGCAGCCTCTTGGTTTATATCATAATTTCCCCATAGCCATTTTTTGTAGTGTTTTTGGAGCACAAGTGTACCAAAAACACCCCCTTAGCAGTGGATTGTTACCTGCAAAGGATCACAATCAAAATTGGTGTTGTTAGTGGACAGACTTAAATAAACACAACATTGTAAATAATGGATACAATGCATACATAAACATAAACTTAAACAAAGAGGTGCATGAACATAACAATTCTCAAATGAAGCAAACACATCAATAATATATGGAAAAATATCCCTTTATTGGTTGTTGGTGGTAGAGTTTGGATACAATAAGAGTACTAAAACACTTGAAGAGAATTCCTTGAGCTAGGGAGCTCAAAAAACCTCAACAAGGATGTTTCTTTTCCTCAATCTCTTTGCAAGTTTCTACTCTCTCTCAAAGAAGTGTGAAGACTCTCCAAAGGTGGATTGTTCTTCACTCACTAAGATGTTGGGTTTCTTAGAAGAAATTTGGCCAACATGCTAGTGCTCTTCACTTCCTTGATTCAATAATGAAATGGTGGTTTTCTTACAAGAAATTTGGCTAGCATAACAATGTCTCTTCTTTTGGCTCTCCCACGGCCTATTTATATAGAATTTTTTTAATCCCTCTTCCCTCTCTTGGTACATGTATGATAAAGACACATGAGTAGGACAAGAGGATTCCATTAAGGGCTGCACTTCTCCAAGATGACTTGAATTCGACTGTACTAGGTTGATCTCGTATCAAGAAATTGGCTCCAAGTGTGTAGAGTGGTCTTGGACTGCTGAGTCACCTTTTCTGCAACCACACAAATTTTTGAGGATATACCCCACGTGCGCATTTATCAAATAAATCTACACATGGCCGTGATTGATTTTCTTTATAAAATTTGGACCTTAGGAGAACCTTTGATTTTTGAATCTTTATCATGTATTCAACTAGAAAAATGTCCACTTGTGCATTCTATTGGACAATTTTAATGTCTTCTGGATTGTACTAGCAGGTGTATGATTATTTAGTGTTAACAACATTGCTGGAAAGAAAGTCATGATCGATGTCAAAGTTATTGACGCCACTCTCGATTATGACCTCTTGCTTGGTTGTAGCTTCGTGTACATCATTTTATTAATCACATCTTCTATTTTTCGTAAGATGTGATTTCCCCATAATGGAAATATCATCACCATCGATCAACTAACTTACTACGACCCTCATTCCTAGACTTCTCCTCAAAATATCATTTCATAAATGGCGAGAAACAATACCACCTCTACATTCACTAATGCTTCCCCTGTATTCTATGAATACTCCATGTTATTTGGGGCTTATTATGTCCCACCGCCTGTTCACACTAAACCTAGCTCTTCAAGTGTTTACATGCTTGAAGTGTCACAGACTGCCAACAAGGAGTCTAGTATGTCTTCTCAGCAACCAACTTCCCAACAATATACTACTCAAGACTCAACTTGTCCTTCAGGAATAAGCCATTTCCCTTCAGGAGGATTTCCTCAGTGCCATCCTCCCTCAAGAGGAGTTCCTCCAGGTTATTATCCCTTTGGCTAGATACCTTTCATATTCCCACCATCAAGAATATTTTCTACACTTGTAATGGTTATTTTTAGTCCTCTTAACATGACTTTGGGGATCGTGGTTTGGTACATCAATCCTCCTACAAATACCCCTCCCAACTAGCTCAAACCTTACATGGATTTGACTTTGGTACAACCTGTTGCTACCACCCCTTCCTTTGCTTCAATTCTGCAACATCCTCAGTAGGTATTCACTCTTATTGCAAAAGCATATGGTGAAGGGGGAAATCCCAACAAGAGGGGGGAAAAGCCCCAAAAAAGGGGGCCAAAGACAAGGCAACTCAAGTGACAACCACTCCCACTAAACCAATGAAGCTTACTCCTCTATGTGCTTTGTGTGATGTTCATGGTCACACCACTAACAATTGCCCTGATATTTCCTATGTCAAGAGCATGGTTTAAAAAAATGGTATTCAACCCAACCCTAATATCCCAAAGGTGAAATTCACCTTACTCAAGTCTGCAAAGAAGAATAAAGTGTTACATATGAACACCCTTGTGCTTTGTTCGATACATACCAACATTATTCTCATCATTTTCATCATCTCGAATATTTGTAATACGCTCCATGTTCTTTGTGAACTCGATTCCACATGTAATGAATCTCCTTCTCCTCTACCTGCAGGTCCTGGTACCAATTCTTCACTAGGATAGGAAGCTTCTTAACCCACTATTGTGTTTCTCACTCGTGATATCGATACGATGAATAATTCAACACCCATTCTCTACCTGTCATCATCCATGGGATCAACTTATTTAGACTCCTTAGGAGTTTCTGATTGTGCTTCTTTAGAACCATCCTCTGAAGACACTTTGGTCTCAACATTGGTGGATTCTACATCCACTAGTCATCTGTCTTCTCTTCTTGACAATGTGTATGTGAACCTTGTCCCATAATTATTCTTCAGGAAGTTCATCAACATCAATTGGTCCACCTTCCTCCCATCCCCCATCTTTCATTCTGATGAAGACATCATGGAAGCCATGGCCATACCTAATTATCCTTAGGATGATATGCATCATCGTGCATATTTCCTTTCATATAAATCACATGATCAATATGTTTTGGAGTCAAAATACTTCATCCATGGTGAAGGTGACTAGTTTAAAAATCCTATTCCTACACCAAATGCTTTTGAAGTAGGTAACATGGACAATATTTCACCCACCATTAATATTAACATCTCGAACAAACCAGGAGTTGAATAAAACATCACGTTGGGGGTACAATGCACCTCGAAAGAAGTTGAGGCTTAAAATAAGTTATTCAAAAAATTCCATGATGTTTTTGATTGATCTTATTCTGTGATGCTCATACTTGATCTAGCCATTGTTGAACATCATATCAACACGTGGCCCGATGTCATTCTTGTTTGTAAAAAAAATGGCCCATCATCCCTCTAAGTTGGATGCCATTAAAGCTAAAATTGATAAGCTCAAGTAGGCCAAATTGATTTACCCATTAAAGTAAATCTCACTGGTTTGCAACCCTGTTCTTGTTTTGAAGAAACAAGGAACCATTTTTGTTTGCATGGACTTTCACGATCTGAACAAAGTTTTCCCTAAAGGAAATTTTCCCACACATTTCATTGACAAAATCATTGATGAGTACACATAGCATGAGGTCCTATCCTTTATGGACGGATACTCAGGATACAACTATTTTCATATCCTCTTTATAGATCAACATAAAAGTTCTTTTACAAATCCATGGGGAACTTTTTCTTATTTTTTCATGCCTTTCTGTTTAAATAATGTTGGGGAAACTTTTCAGCATGCCATGTCCTAATTTTTCCATGAAATGTCTCACATTATCATTTCATATCGCGATGATATCAAAACTTATTCCAAGCTTTGGTCATAACACATTGACGATTTGCATATTATCTTCCTAAGATGTTGCAAGTATAACATTCTCCTTAATCCTCTTAAGTTTGTCTTCTACGTTACTATCAGTTGGCTTTTGGGCTTCATTATGTCCAAATTCAGAATCTCCATAGACCCTCTTAAATTTCAAGCCATTCTTGAACTTCCTCCTCCTCGCAACCTTCACCAGTTGCAGAGCCTTCAAGGAAAATCCAACATTTTGCATAGATTCATCCTTGACTATGCCACCATCGCTCATGGGTTTCTTAGACTCATGCGATTTAAAATTCCATTTGTTTTGGATTAAAAATATCAGTGGTATTTTGGTGCCCTTAAGTGTGCTCTCACTTCCACTCCTTTTATTAGTCCACCTAACTTTGAGAAGGATTTCATCTTATACATCTCAACCTCCACCTATGCATTTGTCGGTATCTTAGTATAACAAAATGAAACTGGAAATGAGCATGTCATTTATTATGTCAGTAAGAACCTTAGTCGACCCCCTGTGTCCTATTCCCATGAAGAAAATTTGGCTTTGGCTATTGTGTTCTCTATCCAAAATATTCATCAATATATCCTCACACATACCACCAAGGTCGTTACTAATTCCAACCCCATGGCCTTCTTATTGAGTCGGTAGATCATCAATGGGAAGTATGCTCGCTCAATAGTTATCCTATAGGAATTCAACTTGGAATTTGTAACACCTAAGAGTAAGAAAGGATTATCCCTTTCTGAATTCATATCTGACTTTCCTACTGGTGTGAAAGATCCACTAATATATGATGATCTTCCAAATGAACACTTATTCACTATATCCTCTAATGATCCATGGTATGGCAACATCCTCACTTATTAGAAAATCTAGAAATTAGCCTCGCACCTCACTCATGATGATTGAAAATTCAAGACATCAAGCCCCTCACTACCTCCTCATAGGTCATGATCATTATCATCATGGTATCAACTAGGCCCTTTTTCATTGTATCACCCATGCTAAAGTCGAGAAAGTGCTCAATGCTTTTCACAGTGGCACTTGCGGTGGTCATCTCTCTAGAATGGCCACTACCTATAAAATCATGCACGCCAGATACATTTGGCCTTCTCTATTTAGCGATTCCATTGAGGTAGTTAAACATTGTCCCAATCTCCAATTATACACCCTAAAGGTGTGAACTCCACCTGCTCCTCTCCACCCTGTTATCGTAGCTAGTCCTTTCTGCAAATGGTCCATCAATTTTATGGAGTGTTGACCCACCTCTATCAATGGCCATAAATATATTATTGTAGTTGTCGAATATTTCACCAAATGACCTGAAGTCATGCCTATGTTCAATAGTATTGTAGTTACTACAACCCTCTTCTTTTCTAACCATGTCATTTCTTGATTTAGGGTTCTATTGAGGCCTCAAAAATCGTTGCTTCAACATGAGGGAAAAACACCCGGTCCAAACCTTAAGACAACTCCTTTTACGTTTAAGTAGTGGCTCCACCTGGATTGTATAGGACCAGTTTCCCAATGAAAGTTGATTGAATGAATGTGTAATTCTTATTGTGGAGTGAAATACATGGATCTGTAGCAATGAATCAAATGGAAAACATATGCATTAATCTACTCTATAACCCGGGATCGTTTAAGATTTATCTATATGAGATCTATAATGATTTTCCTTAGTAAATGACAATATAGATTTCTCAAACACCAATGGAAATGAAAGTATTTCAAGATTATTCATTTGATTAAATAGTTAATCAAAATAATGTGTATAACTCATATCACACTTAGAATATCAAAGCAAATTCCTTAACATGTATTTAAAAATATCAATGGCAGCATGATCATAATCGAATACATGTAACATTGTTCTTTAAATAACATGTAATAAGCAATCTAAAAAGATAAATTCATTATTTATTTATGAAAAAAAAAAAGGTACAAACATAGAAATACTAGATGCACATTGGCCAGCTCATAAAAGAAATAACAGTAGTTTAGTCCTTCTCATAAAGATGATTTCAGGAGTACAAAAATGCAACTTCTCAAAATTCTTTATGAAAAATCCTAAAAAAATGTTCCATTCATTCTATTGAGAAAAGTATGAAAGTACAATAGTGCGAGCTTTCGTAAGCCTTTCTTCATAAAATTCAAGACCTTAATTTCATACAACAAGTAAGCTTAAATAGCAGAAAAACAACTGAATGTATTGTGCAGAGCGTTGAGGGCATTTAAACAGATCCCTTCAATAACGCTTAAAGAAAAACAATTTTTTGGTAGAAATTTCTAAATGTGATTTGTTGTCTTCATAGGCTTTGTTTATTCCATTGGATTATTTGGATGTTTTTCCATCTGTTTGAACTGAACTGCTTCTTATCAACACAAGTGTTTTCTTCTATCGTGAACCTAAACACGGAAAACAGGAATCGATAAGTAAAAATTAAATGAGACTGATAAGTGAGTTTCTTTTGAAACAAATCACGTTTTGTTGGAAATCAGGAAAAAATATAGAACGTAATAAATCCCGAACACAACCATCATAGAGAGGAATACGGAGTGAGGTTTGTGATAAGAGAGATGGACTTTATGGTCTTATCCCAAATTGCAAAACTGCCGCTGATGAAAAGGGGAGGTTTAGCGGTTTTTTCGCAAGGGGGTTCGAAGTGGTAAGTAGTTTATGAAGAGGGGATTTGGAAAGAACAAAGGAGTGACATGTAAATATAGGGTTGGATGGATAAACCACTTTCCAGAGCCCCCTTTGAGAAACTTAAAATTGAGATCGGGGGGGTCTGAAATCTTCTCTATCGTTGATCTGGGTAGATTAGATATAAGACGTTTATTTTTACAAGACAAGTTGGGCTTTTCATATTGTCACAATCAGCATTTGGAGTGGAGGCAAAGGAACAGGAAAGACTATGAAAGTGGCCGAAAGGATTGCGATTTGCGATATGTAGGATGATGTGATGGCGACATCACTATGACATGGCAGATCCATGTGGAAAGATGATGTGGTAGATGATGTGGAAGATGATATGGTAGTGGAAAGGCTCTTATCGCAAATCGCAATTGCATTTGGCAAGAGTCTTTGGAATAGGTAGCATGGCTAATAGAACTGTGATAACTACGGATGCAAGACTTTTATGAATCACATTTGATTTTCCCATTGGGTCCAGTCTAATTGCAATCGAAATAGGAAGGAGGCAGGACTTAAGCTTTTGAAACTTTTTGCGATATTCACAGATGCCAGGACTTTATGGACTACAGTGTATAATCTCGGTGGGTCTGGCTATATCTCATATTGCAGTTATGGAAAGGAAAGAGTGTTTGGCCTTTGGATTTTTGCGATAGCCTGCGAACGCAGGATTTTATGGACTAGCATTAACTTTCCCGTCGAGTTCGACCTTATCAAATCACAATCTATTTTACCAGGGGAGTATTTTCCTTTGGAACTTTTTATTATGTCGATATGTGATGCGGGGTATGGCGGAGTTATAAAGTCTTTAACCTTTGGGAATTTGAAAATTCCAATTCATTTTGATTCTAATTCAATAACCCATATTGTTTAATACTTAAGGTTTTTAAAGCCTAAGTATAGTTTTGGTCTCAAGGGCTATTTAAAATTTGTTTTTTGATAATTAAGTTTTAATACTTGGGTTTTAAAAAAGCCTAAGTATAAAACTTTGGTTATGGGATTTTATTAATAGTTTTTTTTGTTGATGTTTTTTTTAAGAAATAAAATCAAAGGCTTTTTAAAACTAAAGGTTCCCTATTTTAACATAATAAATTTCATAGGAAATTTATAAATACTAAAATGGGGGTTGTTGAATAGTACAAAAATTGACGATTCACTGGAAGAACCAGTTATCTCTGATAAATAACGAATTTCTTCAAAGATTCAGTAAAAATAATTTAGGAAGTGGAAACTACTTTTCAAAACATTTAGATAAATAAAATTACTCTTACTATAAAACTCATTAAATTGCAATTTCTTTTAAAAAACCTTTCGTGAAGGGAAAACACCTATTTACTTGTATCATTCATTAATCAGTTTATAAAAATAAAGTAGGGGGCCTTCTACGACTTAACTTATAATGTATTTGTTCATCACAAATAGAGCCACTGCTACCAGCAAGCATTCATAGCCTCAACAGGGTTACCTTTTAACCAACAAAAATCGAGTATCCCATCCATTTAATAGTGTAATAATTAGAAGTAAATTTTATTTTTATTTTATTTTATTTTATTTCTTTTTATGCTAAAAAGCCATTGTCCTTGTTTGGTGACCAAATAACGACAATGACATTCACTAGTAATAATTAAAACTAAATAAGATGGCTCGTGATGAGACCCCTTGTCTTATAATTGAAAAATGATAAGCCATTACCCTGATTTAGTGTTTAGTATGGTAATGTCAGTTTAATTGCTTCCCTATGATCATGATAAGTAGGCTTATGGTGAGACCTCTTATCTTTTTAGATTTATTATATTTTAGAGTTACACTCTAAAAAAATTCCCTTTTAATGGATGGGGAGGATTATTGACTCCTTAAGAGTTTTGGATGACAAATCCGAGTTGAAAGTGCTTTAGTCATAACACAGTCTTTACTGTTTAAGGATAACCTTTTTGACTAAAACTAGAGTAAAAATATATAACTTTTTGAGGTTTTTAAAAGATTTCACAACTTTATGGAAAAAATTTCAGAGATATATCATTTTTATCTAATTTTCAATTTTGGTAACCACTTCTTAAAAAAATCCTACCTTCAAATTGAATAAATTAAAATAACTTCTAGAGATGTTTGAAAAGTCAACAGAGTACTACTTAACATTTTATTAACAAAATATGTAAAGAAAAATAAATTGCAGCGGGATGTACAATGGAAGTGATTTTTTACAGAATTTTTTTTTTGTTTTTGTTTATTATTATTATTATTATTATTATTATTATTATTACTACTACTACTATTATTATTTTTAGAAAATAATTTCTTTAATATGGGCCCATTTACAGGAAGAGAACCTCTCTTTCCTAATAAATCTTGAAGTATAAATGTATATGGGCTTATTTGTTTAGAATTTGAAATGGACCAAACCATAAGTTCTTAAATTTGGTATGTTTCCCGTTTTCTTCATGTGCTTTGTCCCATTTGAGAACTAGATCTCCAACTTGGAAGGATGTTTGTGTGACTGAAATTGCATCAAAAGAAGCTTTAACCATCTGTTGATGTATGGTGTGTGTGAAATTGGCCTTTTCCCATTCTTCTTCTATTTTTAGGATTTGTGAATTTCTTAATTGCAAGGAAGAAGAAGGTGTTTCTTCAATAAATTGAACTAGCGCTAATGAAGGAAGAGCTAAATGTGATGGAATGATGGCTTCCTTCCCATATACTAATTTGAATGGATAAGTGCCTATAGAGGCCTTCTGAGTTATCCTCTCAGCCCATAGAGCAATATTAAAGCTTTGTGCCGGTTTCTTTGATTTTAATCAATAGTTCTTTTGATTATTCTAAGGAGATTTTTATTAGTGGATTCTACCAAATTGTTTGCCTAGGGATAGTAATTAGTAGAATATTTGAGTTTAAAACCTCTCCTAATTGTAAATTCAATCATAATGGTACCCGAAAAATAATATGCATTATCAAATATAAGTGCAGAAGGAAAACCAAATCTTGTAATGATAAATTGATCAATAAATTCGATAACAGATTCAGAATTGACTACCTTTAGCAGAATTGCTTCCACCTACTTAGTGAAGTAACCTATAGCAATTAGAATATATCTATGCTATTTAGAAGAATGAGGAATGATCTCACCTATGACATCTAGTCCCCATTGTTCGAAAGATTGTTCGATGTCGACTAGCTGAAGAGACAAGGCTAGTTTTCGTTGTCTTCTAGAAGCAGTTTGGCATGTTTTGCATTTTCTTACGTGCGTGTGGGTATCTTTGAAGAGAGTGGGCTAGTAGTATCCAACATGTAAGATTTTGTGTGAAGTAGTATCTCCTCCAAAGTGTCCACCTACTAGTCTGCGAAGTTCCTGCAAAATTGTTTTTGCTTCAAACTTTTCAAGGCAACTTAACAATATGGAATCATAGTTTCTCCTAAATAACAAGCTATCAACAATCTCATAATGACTTGCTTTTAATCGTAAAGTTTTTTTCTTTTATGATTGAGTTCAGGAGGAGCATATCCATTTTTCAAATGAAAAATTAAATCAGCGTATTGGGACTCAACATCAATTAGACTTACCTTAGAAAATTGTTCCTTATTACCTGTGCCCCCTTCAGCTGGTATGTTGGATTCTCATGTAAGCAGCTTGCAGAAACCTTACCCTCTGACAATTTTGGCTGGTTTAATTTTAATATCGTGCTCCTGCAGATCTGTTAGCCAATTTGCTCTCTTTTCTCCTAATTCTTTCTTCATTAGTAATTGCCTCGTTGTTGGGAATGAGACTATTACTTTCGTGTGTGTTTTTACAAGAAAATGTCTAAAATGTTTTATAGATTTATATACAGCAAATGCTTGTTTTTCTACTTTGAAATAATTCAATTCATCACCCTGTAAATTTGAATTGAAAAAGAGATGGGTGCTTCAATTTTTTTATTATCAACTTGTGTCAAAACAACGGCATAAGACGTTGAAGAAACAAAGGTATATAAGATGAAATGATCAGAGAAATTCAGAGTATTTAAAGAAGGAGCATTGATAATTTCCTATTTTATTAAATTGAATGCTTGCTTTTCATGATGACCCCATTTAGAAAATGTGTCTTTCTTAATCATTGTTGTAACCGCAAAATAATTTGTGAGAAATCAAGGACAAACCTTTTGACAAAATTGATCTGTCTAAAAAATGATTGCATGCTTTTTTTGTTATATGGTGGAGAAATATATGAAATTTCTTTTATTCTATCAGGGTCAATGTAAATTCTATTTTTTGACACAATTAATCCTAAAATTTTCCCTTCACTAAGAGCAAAAAAAGACTTTTTCAGATTTAATGAAATCCCATATTTTATAGAGCGTTAACAAAATTGTCTTAAGTCCTGCAAATGATTATTTTTGTTCTTTGAATAAACAATAATGTCATCTAGATAAACAACAACCATTTTGTTTAACAAACCTTTGAAAGCTATATCCATGACTCGTTGGAAAGTGGCCCTGTGTTTATTAAACCGATTGGCATTTTTTGGTAGGCATAAGTTCCCCTTTTAGTTCTGAAAGTAATCTTTAGCCTATCATCTGGGTGGACCATGATTTGATTATATCCTGAGAAACCATCAAGGAAAGACATAAGTTCAAAACTAGCAACTGATCTTAAAATTTGTTCCATTGTGGGTAGCGGGAAATTATCCTTTTGACTAACCTCATTGAGATTTTTAAAATCTATACAATTGTGGATATCACCATTTTCTTCCTAACAGGTACCAACTTTGAAACCCATATTGAATGCGTAACAGGAAAAATGATTTTAGCCTTAAGGAGTTTATTCAATTCCGTTTTGATTTGATTTTCTAAGTTCGGATGAATTTTCCTTAATTTTTGTTGGACAGGTTTATCATTAGATGTCATCAGAATTGTGTGTTGAATGATGGAGGTGTCAAATGTTTTGATATATTCGTAACTCCAAGAAAAGATATCCTTATATTTTTTTAACAAATGAATGAAGGATAATCTTTCTTCAAACGAGAGACGAAGTCCTAAATTGATGTTCTGAGATTTATGATCTATCCAAGGTTTATTAATTCAAATCTCAAAGTTGAACTCTATAGTTTTGAATTAGTAACTCTTTTAAATCTGTCTTTTAAATCATAGAGATCCTCAAGTTTAACTACATATTTGGGTATGGGATTATCATCAATTTTCTATTTTAATTTATCTTTGTGTTCATCCTCATCAATTATTTGGTTATTATATGATTTTTCTGAAGTTAAGAAGTTTAAGATGTCTTCATCATCATTAAATTCCCTCCGATTGGTGATATTATCAGGGATGGATGGTCTAAAGATTAACTCTACAGAAAATCTATCGGGATTGTAATCTTCGGATGGGATCAATTTTGATGCAACGTTAGCAAGAA
Source organism: Pinus tabuliformis (assembly GCA_031772625.1). Lineage (NCBI taxonomy): Eukaryota > Viridiplantae > Streptophyta > Pinopsida > Pinales > Pinaceae > Pinus > Pinus tabuliformis. The sequence goes on along the minus strand of CM062820.1, from coordinate 1,473,055,323 downwards.
GGTCAACGCTGGCATTCTGAATCCTAGGAATAACAAAAATTTTAAACGCTAAAAAATGTGAAGTGAGAGATTGAACCAAAGATTGATAATGCTTCAAGTGTGTAGAGATACAATGCATCATGTTTCTTACTTGTTTAATTACAATTTCTGAATCTCCAAAAACTTGAAGGTATTTAACATAAAAGCTAATTGCTTTGTACATACCTTGGACCAATGCCTCATATTCTACAATATTATTTGTGCATTCGAATTCCAATCTGCAAGTCAACATTATCTTCACACCTTTAGGATTAATCAATATGCAACGTGCTCCTACACCATCACTTGATTTTGACCCATCAAAATACAATGTCTAGAATAATAATTAACTAATGGTTTTTTTAGCATATTTACACATGTCCAAAAGTTTGTCTGTGAAATATTTTAAATTTGACAAGTTACAGAATTACTCAGAAATGGTGACGTTTGTGCTTTAAAATTCTCAAAAAATGATTCAGTAGAGTAGTTTCCAAGAATGTTGTTATTAAATGTTAGTGCCTCATTTTCACCTTCGAAATTTGTTATTGAATGTTTCATGTGTTTGTCTCAGTTGATTCTAATTTGATTCATATTTCCATTAAATGGGAGCCATAAGTGAGACCAATCAGTGGAAAAATAATCGTTTAGTTTTTCTGACCAATCTCTACTAACAATTAAACCATAGAAATCTGCGATATCAACCACTAGTATATCAATTATTTGACAAACTTCATGATTCGAAAATAATCTAATAAGAACTGAATTCATTTCTCCTATGGATTTGAATTTTATCCTATTGAGTTGCATAATGTGAACTGTAGTTTTTTGGGGTGACATGTTTAATTTCAGACAAACTGAATATGGCATGATATTCAAAGAAGCCCCTGAATCTACGAAGCAGTTCTGTACATTTTTGTTAGATATTTAAAAAGTAAAAAGAAAAGAAGGGGTATGTGAATTAGACTTGCCACCTATCGGAATAACATCAGAGGAATCGAATAATCAATGACCAGGAGGTTTACCCATTTCATTAGAAGCTTTGGATGCCACAACAGTGGGAAGAGGAGAAGTAGGTACTATGTTAAATTCTTTCAATAAAAATTTATGTTGTTGTTTGAGTTTAGTGAGTTCATGAAAGGAAATGTTTTCTTTTATTTTTTTCATATCCTCAAATATATTATACTCAATAGTATCTGAAACTAATAAAGTTTTGGGTGAAGATGGAGAGTTGGATGAAGACGAAATTACTTGGAGGAAAGTGGAAGTGGATTTTTTAACAACGGCTTTATCTTTAGCATTGGAAGTTGAGGGTTTCTATTTTTGAATTGATTGTATAGGATAAATTGGAACTTTACTTCTTGTGCCAACAGGTAATGCTTCATATTCATTTTCACTATCAAAAATAGGAAGAATAAAATCCCACATTCCATTTAACTTAGGTATTTTTTCATCTTGGGATTCATCAGCAGAGAATGTTGCTTCCTTCTCATCTTCATCATCAGTTTCTGCATTAGAGATCATGTTTGAAGGTTGTGGATTAGGTGGTTGATTTCTTCTGTATGTTCTAAAAGGTTTTTTGGAAGAAGATTCAGCTACTTGTTTTTTTATCTCTACCATCTCGTTAGACAAAGTTTTAAGGACTTGTTGAAATCCTTCAAGATCAAAGGGATCTTTAAGTGATTTCTTTTTAGATTCATCCTTAAATGTAAATCTTTTTAGTTTTCTGTCTTCCTGATCCTTTTCTTTTCTAGTACATTTATGACCTTCTCTACAAACACAACTTCTTTCATGTTTTCTACCAAGGCATTTTTATTAGCTTTATCTACAAAAACTGCTACGTTAAAAGGAAGAGATAAAATATACCATTCAATTTGTACATCGACACCAGGTCTAGAAGTAGTTGGGATTTTATTTAACAATTTGTTAAATCTGGAATTGAAATCTTTTATATTTTCCCCTGAATTCATTTTTAAATTGGAAAGGTCATTGATAAGAGATGCGGTTGAGCGATCATCACCAAATTTAGTCAAAAATTGTTCTTCAAAAATATCCCAACTAGTAATAGAATTGGCTGGTAATGAAAAGTACCAAGACCTTGTTGATCTTGTAAGAGTGTACGGGAATAATCTAACAATAATGTATTCTTCAACTACCTCATTAAGATTGATGGCTAACATATAACTATGAAGGTGCTCTTCAACAAGTAACCCATCATCGAGATTGAATTTGGGAAGCCATCTTTCAGGATGTTTTGGTAGAGGGTGAAGTGGTGCTGGCATTTGAACAACTCTTGGATTGGACCATGGTCTAACTACCATTGTAACAGTTGGGGAGGTGGATGTAATGAAAGAAGAATGGCAAGTTGTGATAGTACTACTTGATGCAGCACTAGTCATTTGTATAGAGGAAATGGAAATAGATGAAGTGATCAATAGAGAAAAAGGAAATGAAAAAGGAATAAATGGAGATGTTTTTGAATGAGAGAATGAGGAAATCTCACTAGTAGATGTTTGGGAATCTGATGTAGTAGTTTTCGTTCGGCCGAATTGAATTGGAAATTCAAATGGAAAGATGACAAGTTTTGCACTTCAAGACCGAGTCAAAACACCAGTGCCGTGAAAAATAGAAGTAATACTTCCTTCAGAAACTTCGGATGATTCATGCTTTTCTGCTGAAATGGAGAAACCTTCCAATTTCTTTATCAAAGTTGTAATTTATGGTGATTCTGGAGTATGATCCACAGGGATTACCTTAGGAATTATTCTAGGAGTCTTGGAAGGTGATTGTACAACTCCTGATCTGAAAGTAGGAGATTCTGGAGGGGATCTAGAAGTTGTAGGAGATTTGGAGGGAAAATGACTCTTGGAATGGCCTTTTGTTTTTGGATTGGACTTAATTTTCATTCATAGTCTCCTTGCCCTCCTTCTAGCACCAAAAGTGTTGAGGCCTCAAAAATCGTTGCTTCAATGCAGGGGAAAACCACCCGGTTCGGTCCTTAAGACAATTCCTTTTCTGTTTAGGTAGTGGCTTTGACTGGACTGTATGGGACCATTTTCCCAATGAAAGGTGATTGAATTAATGTGTAATGCTTATAGTGGGGTGAAATAGATGGATTTTCAGCAATGAATCAAATGGAAAACATATGAATTAATCTACTCTCTAACCCAGGGTCATTTAACATTTATCTAGATGCGATCTATAATGATTTTCCTTAGTAAATGACAATAGGTTCTGAAATAATTTATCTCTAACCATGTACGACGCTTTGAAGATGAGATATGGCAGGATATATCCTCATTATTGGGTTTTGAACATCAATATTCATCATCTTATTACCCCCAAGGTAATGGACAAGTTGAAGTTGTTAACAAAATCCTCAAAACCATGCTTCAGTGTATGGTGAATAAACACAAGACCAACTGGAATTTGATTCTCTTCCCTCAAAACCATGCTTCAATGGATGGTGAATAAACCCAAGACCAACTAGCATCTGATTCTCTTCCTTGCATTGTGGGCCTATAGAAATTATATTAAAACTGCCACTGGGTTCACTCCCTTCCACCTTGTTTATGGAGAGGAGGTAATCTTACCAATCGAGTGTGAAATTCCTTCCCTTCACCTTGTCATTGAACTCCTCCCTGACACCCAACCCTTACAATAGAGACTCATTATCTTAGAGTGTGCCAATGAAGACCGCTGAATTTCCTTGCAAACCACTAAAGCAACTAAAAATTGCATGAAAGCCTAGTATGACCATAAATTTCATCCCCATACTTACCATGAAGGTGATCTCGTTCTTTTTTATGATCAATCCCATGATGTCTTGAGACATGGAAAATTTGAACCATTATGGCATCGTCCCTATATCATTCGTAAATGTTTGGGAAAGGGGGCATATCTTTTAAAGGGCCCAGAGGGAGAGATTATTCCTAACCCTTGCAATGCACTCTACCTAAAGAAATTATACCCATAGCATTTCCCATTGGAATGAGTAATTTTCATTTTCTTTTTGCAAACATTATGGCAGGTCACATCTTTCGTCATCTCATTGGTTGTCCTCTTGCACCTTTCAGATGGATCCATCACCCACACTGTATATCAGCTATGTTTATGGTGCGACATTAGAGAAATGTTGAGATCTAAAATGGACCTCCTAAGGAAAATTATAAAGTAATAGTGGAAATAATAAAATAAGATTAGATTACATCATCAAATTTTAGAGGGCAAAAAGAAAAAACTACTTTTTCAACTCGTATTTTCAACTTATCTCCTTATGGTTTTACTCAAATTTCAAGTAGGATAACTCATTGGATGCATAATTTAATTTCTCATCCAAGGAGTACCCATGTTGCATACTTTCGATGGAGCCTACTACACGAAAAATGAGAAATACATGAAAAAACGTGATTGCAATAAATTTTTTCATGTATTCTCATTTTTCGTGTAACAACGTCCATCAAAAGTATGCAACATGGGTACTATTTGGATGAAGAATTAAATTTTACAACAAATGAGTGCTTCGGCTCAAAATTTGAGTAAAACCATAGGGAGATAAGTTGAAAATACGAGTTGAAAAGGTAGTTTTTTTTTAATCTTTTTACTTTTTTACATTATCATATTGAATCCTATTGGTTCTTATAAAGTTGATTTTGGTTGTACATTTTTGTTTTGAGGCCCATTTTAGACCTCAAAATTTATCTAATGGTTGCTTCTCCAAGAATCTAGCCTTGGGAGCTTGGGCCATTTTCTTCCCTTTGCATTCGTTAGTCCACTCCAATGGCGTATGCAATGAATATGCCACCAAAACTCACACTAAATATGATGCGGTGATAGGTTTTTTATCCATTTCCCTTGATCATCACGTCCTTCACCTTTATGTTTGTCTTGATCCCATTGTTGGGGTAATTTATTGACTAAATTAACACAAGTATTTAATTATCAATCTGGGTTTGTAAAACTTTGAGGCAAATCCACTATATATGGACATCATATATAATCAAGTTTAGAAGATAAGTTTTGGAGATTTAAAGAAGTACTTATTACAAATATAAACCTATTTTAACAATTCCTAATTCATTTATGTAATATATGAGGGAAGAGGCTCCTAACTTAGGAGAACTAGGTTGTCCTTCCCTACAATACTACTTTCATAAAGATAAATCTAAGAGCACTAATTAACAATGGCTTATGATGCAGAAGATCTAAAAGAAGAGGCTCCTAACTAAGGAGATCAAGATTGTCCTTATTCACAATCCTACTATATCACAATCACCATTGCTTCAAACCAGAAATGCAGAAATAACTTCAAATGAGAAATGGAGAATGAAATTCAGTTTTAGTTCAAGATCAAATAGAAGGAGAATTTAACTTAAATTCCTTTGTGTCCCTTCATATTTATATTAGAATTAAACCAATATTCATTCAGCAATCATCACACATCTAAATACATTTGAAACAAAAACTAGTCTATAAAAACTATAAAAATTGAACCAAGAAGTGTACTTAGCTTGGTGTTGGGGCCCTCCACCCTTGCCTTGCACACTTGAAGAAATCTCAGCTACAGCAACTTTATTAAATCAACCAAGCATTAACAACAAATTGGAATGAAACAAGTTCTTCAAATTAGCTCCCAACTCCAATTATACAAAAGTTACATATCAATTCCATTTTCATTCCCCAAAAGCAATCAAAGTCTTGGCTTTAAATAGAGGTTTAATGAAACAAACTGATCTATATTATCTCTAACACTCATATCTACTCATATCCACCTATCTAAGTCGAACTCATCCAATTCATCCCAAGAAATATGGTCAATCCCATAAAATCTCAAAACTGCCCTATTTCCTAAGGATTTTCTGGTGACTAGTCATGTTTGACCAGCCTTGACTGGGCCTAATAAAGCTTGTTCTACCCGAACCAAGTGGAGTTATCTTAGTCCTAGTTCCCAAGCTGTCCATCCATGCATCAAACTCGAGCCCAAGTGTCCTGCAAACATGTCATCCACATAGCTATTACGGGAATTTCTGATTCAGTTCAAAATTGCACTTGAAACTCAATTTTCATAAAAACTTCTAGAAATTGCAAAATTAAATTTAAACACCTGAATATGCATAAAATACATCAAAATGATATGGATGTGATGGAAAATGGATGGAAAATATAAGATTAAGTAGGTTTCCCTAAGCAAAAATAGACCAAAACTGAGGGCCAACATCTCCCCCTTGCTGATCTTCAAGCATGTCCTCATGCTTGTCTTTGTCTCATTGATCTTCTACCTCTATATGCTGACCTCCCTTGCTATTCTGCCGATGGCTCTGTCCCTTGAAAATGAAGCTTTCCCTTGAGCTACCTGTAAAAGGATAGCTATGCTTTCATGTACTTCTTCTCTTTTCTTGTGGATGACTTTCTTTACCAATATATCATTCTGGATGAGCAGCTTCAGATGACAAATAAAATTTGAATTTGGCAATACATTCCAACACATGATTCATGTCCCTCTCAAATCAACAATTTTACTCAAAGGATCCAATATCCAGTTGCTCTTAGATCTCCCTAAGTGAAGCAAAATTTGTTATGTCTAGGCCTTCACTTTCAATTTAGCCACTCATTTACCCATGCAATCTGCAAAATATGGGTCAAAATAACCATAAAAATATCTCAAATAGAAATGAATTTGAGAAGATTATTCACATGGAGTCTAATCAAGCTCGTCCTAAAGAAAACCCATGTTTTCGTTTTTTAAATTTCATTTTCATTTGCCCAGAAAAAGTAATGAAAAATAGTAGCTTCTCAAAATTGAAATGCATTCCTGAGATTGAATGATCATTCAATTTGAAATCAATTTTTTCTCTTCAAATTGTTCTTCAGTATCCTGCTTACCTTTTTTATAATGCCCTTGATAAAGAGATGAGACCAATCCTCAAAAATATGAAGTCACTGCTTCTGCAAACACAAAGCTTTGATATAAAAAGATTATAAAAACATAATAAACATGTTTTTATTAATCTATTTCTTTTATTCTATCCTCTGTTTCATCAATTTTTTTTAAACTCCTTTGTCTCTGTCTTTGCAGCATCCTTGCTCTATTCATGCAAACAAAATATCCATCTTTATACTCACTTCTGTAAGAAAGAAATTGAACTCTGTTTTGGAAAAGAAATATACAAAAAACGAAATCATATTATAATTCCTCCTTTCGATTTTCGTTTTTCTTAACATATTCCTAGAGTCGCTTCTTCATTTCCTGATTGTTGAATTGAAGCCATTGGTCAAAAACTCATGTTTCGATTCCTGCCTTTTGAAGTTTTGTTTTGAGAAAAATGTGCCCACCATGCTAGAAAAAAAATGATATAAAAGTTGCGCTCAAAATGCTCACTGTGTATATAACAGAACTCTCGTATTGCCCAAGGAACAATATCAAACACTACATCAACATATGATAGTTAATGTAATTTTGGCTCTGCGTATTCAAATGTAAACCCAAATCTTCAAACACAAGCGCACACTTTGTTTTTAAAGTCCCATTCCTTCATGCATCAAAGCTGAAACTCGACTATTTGATCATAAAAATGCATGGACAGGTGTAGCTTTTGGCTTGGCAGCTATTACATGCTTTCAAAACTTTCTCAGTCATTATTTCAACACGCAGTCAAACTTCAATAAGACACCTTGTTTGTGGAAAATCTGATCTGTTAGCCAAGATTTGTTTTGATTTTTTTTTATCCTACGTTAACAAATCACATGTTAACCTGAAGCTACTTCCTCGTGCATGCAAGCAAACTCATTGTGCAATTAATTTGCAAACTCACTGTGCAATTAATTTGCAGCCATGCAGACAATCAACTTCGCTACGTTTTAGATGAAAACTTGGCGATTTTATGAAGTATACCTGACTGCTGTTGAAGAAGTGGTGTGATTCCTCTGCAACATGGCTCAATTAACCTGCGTCTCATATCGTTTCTCCCTATTAAACATTCTTATAACGGACTGGTGGCATAGATTTTTAAAGAAATAATAGACAGTCCATATCTCAGCGAAAAATCCCGATATTTTCTCTAAAATCTCCATCGCATTTAAGGGAAATAAATCGGGTTTTACACTTACCTTTTCTCTTTATAATGACTCAGCTTTTTTGCATTCCATTATGATTACCACTTGTTCAGCCCCGTTTTAGAAAACCTTTATTTGTTGACTAGCGCACAAACGGATTCCTGACAAACAGAAGTTACATGCCTCCATATCCCGGCGATCTTTTAGAAAAATCCCGAGATTTCCTCTGTTGCATCTGTTGCATTTATTAAAAAGAATCAAGCTTTCTATCTTACCTTATTCACCTGCGCAATCCATGGGATTCAACTCAGCGTTTAATCTTATGTATAACCGCCTTATTCCTACGCTACCTTGCTTAGCTTTGAATTTCTCTCTGCATTTTTTATGGCTCTAGCTTCATTCACGCGATGAAAGGCTCAATCACTGAGTTGGGTTGCATTTTAATTATGGAAAATAACATTACAAAGTTTGTTTAAATGTAGTGTGACCCTTTTTTTTACCTTCCAAGTCATTTTCTGTTCTGCGTACCTGTAGCTGCTATGGTTGTGTCCTTCCTGTGGCCACGTTCTCCGAATCCATGGTGTACAGGCCTTTTTACGGCTTCAATAGCTGAGAGAGTGTGTTTTGCGTAGCTGTAGCTCTTGTTAAAATGCACAGGGTTTTTTTCAAAACGTTTTTACCATTTTACTGTCCTGTTGACTGTCACTGTAGCTCTATTAAAACATTTTACTTCCCTCAACTATTGGCCAATGGCATCTACCATCCTCTCAATGGCTGTGATGGCAATAAATTTACGGTTCTGAGCTTCAACAATGGCAGAGCTCTTCTTTGCTGAACGCACAGGGTTTATTTCTCTGTTGTTTTAACCGTTTCACTTATTTGGTTACTGTCCTTTTGGTTGGTATGTCGTGCATAACCATTGAACTGCTGAATGGAGCTGTTTATACCGTGTTGTTGCCACCATCCGGTTTATTATTTGCATTCATATTTGAAGCCATCCTTCTATCTTGTTGTAGCTGTTATTTATATATATATATATATATATATATATATATATATATATATAGATATATATATATATATATATATATATATATATATATATATATATATATATATATATATATATACATCACCTTAATACCATGTCAATTGCATGATTCATCATTCTTCACGTTCCACTTTTTCTATTATATGAACCATACACCTCATTGTATTACCATATACTTGCCTTTACACCATTGTATCATATTGCATCTCATGCACTATGATATGTTTAATATGTTAATCATTTCGATTTTGTATTTTCATTCAGAATGTGCATATGATGTTGTATTACCTTTCTCACTTCCTTTCAAAAATGTGCATATATTTCTTTTTGAAATATTGCATTTCTTATTTCCTTTGCACATGTATTTGAAATATTTCCTTTACGGTTCTGAGCATTTAATCTCAACCTTTAAAGGTTTAGGCTACAAAGAAAATGAGATTAAGAAAGCAATTCAAAAAGCTGAGAAAAGGATGGTATCTCATGAACCTAAAGCCCGAGATCAACCTGAGGGTGGTAGGGTTTTTCTTCCTTACATTCATGGAGTTACAGATAAGATTGCGAAAGTCCTAAGAAGGAAAAACATAAGCACGCAATTCTCAGCCCCTGGAACAATTAGGCAAAGTATGAGATCAGTTAAGGATAATATTGATAAACATCAACTTAAAGGGGTCTATAAAATCGATTGCTCATGTGGGAAAAGCTACATTGGTGAAACAGGTCGCTCCCTGCAGACCAGACTCAAGGAACATGGAGCTGATATTAAAAATGAAAGGTCTCGTTCTTCCGCCCTCGCAGAACACTCGTCGAAAACTAAGCACCATGTCTTCTTGGAAAACGCCGCCATTATCGCTAAGGAAGAGCAACACCATAAGCGAAAGATCAGAGAAGCTCTTGAAATTATCAAGCACCCGCATAATCTCAACAGAGACAATGGTATGGAGATTAGTGGAAGCTGGTTTCCCCTAATCAGAGAAAAATTAACCCGATATCAATATAATAATAATAATAATAATAATAATAATTAATAATTCTCCATTAATCTTTACAATATTATTTAATTAAGTTTTTAATTTAATCACCCTTATAAATTTCATATTATTAAAAAATATCTAATTTAATATAATAATAATTATCATTAAATATTTATTCCTTCAAATAATTATAAAAGTTATTAATAATCAATAATAATCAATATAATTAATTATTATATTAATATAATTAATTATTATTTTAATTATTATATGAATAATAATTAATAATAATTAATCATAATAATTAATAATAATTAATATAATAATTAATTATATTAATTAATAATAATTAATTATATTAATTAATAATAATTAATTATATTAACTAATAATAATTAATAATAATTAATTAATATAATTAATTACTATATTAATATAATTAATTATTATATTAATCATTATATTAATAATTAATTATTATATTAATAATAATAATAATTATAATCATTTTAACTAATTTTAATAATAATTTATATTATTGATTTGATATTACAAATATTACTAATTACTAATCATTATAATAATAATAATTGAAGAAATAATAATCGTTATTTTGATCATTTCAATTAATATTTCTATTACTAATTATTATATTAATAATAATAATTAAAAATGATTATAATCATTTCAATTAATTTCAATAATAATATATATTAATTAATAGTACTTATTACTAATTATTATATTAATAATAATAATTAAAAGTTATAATAATCATTTCAATTAAAAAAAATAAAAATAAAAATAAAATAAATAAATAAATGGGGCAGCCGACTTCTCAAAAAAAAAAAAAAGTTGAGAGCCGACCTTCCCCTCTTTTCCCTCCTCATTTCTATTTAAACCCTAATGGTCTGCTCTTCTTCTATCAAGCATTCAAGTTGTCCTAATGATGGATCCCGGTTGGGATTCGAAACGTTGGCAGAAAATGGTTCTTACTATGGATTCTCCGGTGACTAAGTTGAAAATATTTCTCATATTACTCATAATCTAAAGTTGTGTCTGCACATGTATTGCCTTTTCATAGGTTTTTTTTGTATGTTTTCTCATAATGCGCACATCCCATATGTTTGGTAATATATTTCTTTAATTTTAAAATGACCATTTAGGTCATATTTAAAATTACTTCCATGATGCTAATTGCTTGGTTTGTTTGTGCAGGTTTCGACTTATTAAATCCTCACTTTGATCCATTTTGCTTATGGGAAAAACACTTAGGGTTAGGGTTATGAAATGAATATGTAATGTATGTACATATGTACATTGGATTAGGTATAGGGTAAATGAAAATGTAGAATATAAGATAATGGGTATAGGATGAGGAAAATGTGATGAACATAAAATATGCACTCAGGTATTAACTTAATTTTAACAAAGTCTAAAAATTTCTACAAAAATTTGAATTTACAAGAGCAGAATTATGCACTTACTATTCTTGTACTTCCCTGTAGTATTGGATGAATGTTGTTGTTCTTTAACAATATTGGATGAAGTTGTCTTGTTTGAATATCGTAGATAGATAGAAACATAGAGCTTGTTTATTCTTCATTGATTCTGGTCCATTGATTGTTGATGTCGTTCAGGTTCCTCTGCGATTGATTCATAATAACTCAGGTCCCCTTTTGTCATGTACATTTTTATGCAATATATACATGTTTTTGCTAACATTTCAGGTCCCTCTGCAATTGATTTCAAACATATTTCAGGTCCCAACTACCAACAATACAAGTTCCGTCGTTAATGCAGGTGCATAACTAAGTTTCTTTTTGTGAACCTTCCCCCTTGCTGATGGGAAGACTTGTCCTCAAGTCTTATTTATTTTGGAGGATGATTCCTGCAAACTCAAACTGAAGAAATGGTAAAACAAAATAGAGAATTCATATTGGCCAAGCAAGTTGGTTTTCCGATATGAATTCAAGTTTGTATTGTGCCACTTTCGTGGATTTTCACAACCAAACTCTATTATTTTTTATCTTTTTCTATTTTTCCTTTTGTGAATGGAGGTGGGGTGTAATGGAGTAGGGAAGTATGAAAGCTTATGAAAATAGGTTATATTGAAGTCGTGATGTAGTAGTAAGTCTGGACTTCAACATGCTTGGTCATGGAGCTTAACATATAGTATGGATGATGAACAATATGAATTCAAATCATGAACAAATGATGATGATCAAAATATGAATTCAATATGAAAGGCTTCTTTGAAGATTGATGTGACTTGACATGGTACTGAACTTGACTGCTTCTTCTAATGATTGTCTTCATGTCTTTTTGCCTTGATCTTGATCATGTTGTAGGGTTTGTTGATGTTGTTGGTCAACATTGAAGAGCAAGCTTCAAGAGTTTGAGTTTCATTGAATGAACTCAACATCAGGTGAATTTTCACTTTTCTTTGACTTGAACATTTGTATTCATATTCTGGAATATGAATTTGACTTTGAAAATTACTTCATCCATGGAGTTCACTCCTTCATTCTTCTTATGACCTGCAAAAACATAACACTTGCCTGCAATACAACATTAGATGATGGAGTAAGAGAGGTGTACAGTATCTCTTCTTCCAATAAACATGTAAATCATTACAAGCATTGCTTAGAAAACAAGTTCAAATATGATAGACAAACATAATGCATTTATTTACCCCTTTGAGGAATGGTGGCCAGCCTAGACCTCCTAGCGGTATTTTGTTTACAAAATATTTTTTTATATCCAATTAGAGTGATTCCAAAGCCAAGTTAAAGTGAATTCATATGGCTACCCCCTGTATAAACAGGTTTTCAAAATGATTTAAAATGATCTGGTAAAAATTATAAGGAGTGCCATGTTTGATAGAGCTGCTTGTTAATTTGTAACTAGACCAACAATCACTATTTGAAGTGTAACCTCTTCATTAAAGATCAGATAAATGTGATTCCACTTGGAGATTAAAGTATATTCATTTTTGTATTTCCATTAGAAACAGGTTTTAAAGATTCTTAGGCTTGATATCACAAAATTGGTGATGAATAGACCTATGAGGCAGAGTTTTACTATATTGTTTTGAAGACATGCAGTCACTAAATGTGGCATAACGTTTTCATTTCACCTCCAAATGGGATGATTCAAATTGTGTCTTAAACTAGACTTGAATATATATCTCCCATATAAACAGGTTTTGAAAAGAATATGATTTGGTATTTCAAATATGCCAATGAACAGTCAAGACCTAGAATTGTCACCATGCAGATTTTTCGACAAGCAGTTAGTATTTCAAGAATAACTTTTTGATATGATACCTGATTGAAGTGATTCAAGTTGATTTGGAAACTAGATTTGAAGGGCTATCTTCCCTATGAATTTCAGATAAAAATGTTTCCATTAGACACTTCAAATATAGGTTGTACTAACTCTATCCTCAACATTTCACTTAAGACCTAGTTTTGATTTTGATCACATTTTTATTTGTGATATAAATTGAAAACTTCAGAATGGATTCCAAAACTAGATTTCAAGAGATATGTAAAAAAAAAACAACATAATTTCAAAATGATCCTATATGGTTACCCAAAATAGGCTTGTTCTTACTGCATTTTTCCATGTAGTCCTTTCAAATGAATATTGATTAATGATTTGAAGAAATAGTTTGAAACAAATTTATTATAGAAGTCTTATTGTGATTTCATTCTACTTGTTTATTTATTCTATTCTATCCTATTCTATTTTAGAAAAATAATTCATTCTCTCAAGTATAAGAGAATTTCCAGTGCATCCATTTTCGTAACAAGATCATAAGTAAACTCATATCCAAATTTGAATAATATACTTTAATGAATGTTTGGACATGAAAATTTATTTGATCAAAAGGACTTGATGAGAAAGAATGTTGAAGAATGGAGTAGTGTTGTAACCTATTCTTTAACATCATCTTGTCGTTGAAAATGGATTTTGTAGTTATTTTTTTGATTTTATGTTTTTATTGGGGGGTTTTGTTTTGGAAACCTAATTTTAGGATCTCTATTTCTAGGCATAAAGAAACATAACTAAGAGAAATGTATACTAGCTAAATTTTTTAGTGTTTTTGTTTATCTTCTATTTGACTATGCTGATAATTACCTCCCCGGCAACGGCGCCAAAATGTTGGGCTAATTTATTGACTAAATTAACACAAGTATTTAATTATCAATCCGGGTTTGTAAAACTTGGAGGAAAATCCACTTTATATGGACATCAGATATAATCAAGTTTAGAAGATAAGTTTTGGAGATTTAAAGAAGTACATATTACAAATATAAACCTATTTTAACAATTTCTAATTCATTTATGTAATATATGAGGGAAGAGGCTCCTAACTTAGGTGAACTAGGTTGTCCTTCCCTACAATACTACTTTCATGAAGATAAATCTAAGAGCACTAATTAACAATGGCTTATGATGTAGAAGATGTAAAAGAAGAGGCTCCTAACTAAGGAGATCAAGATTGTCCTTCTTCACAATCCTACTATATCACAATCACCATTGCTTCAAACCAGAAATGCAGAAATAACTTCAAATGAGAAATGGAGAATGAAATTTAGTTTTAGTTCAAGATCAAATAGAAGGAGAATTTAACTTAAATTCCTTTGTGTCCCTTCATATTTAGATTAGAATTAAACCAATATTCATTCAGCAATCATCACACATCTAAATACATTTGAAACAAAAACTAGTCTATGAAAACTATGAAAATTGAACCAAGAAGTGTACTTAGCTTCAAAAACTAGTCTATGAAAACTATGAAAATTGAACCAAGAAGTGTACTTAGCTTGGTGTGGGGGCCCTCCACCCTTGCCTTGCACACTTGAAGAAATCTCAGCTACAGCAACTTTATTAAATCAACCAAGCATTAACAACAAATTGGAATGAAACAAGTTCTTCAAATTAGCTCCCAACTCCAATTATACGAAAGTTACATACCAATTCCATTTTCATTCCCCAAAAGCCATCAAAGTCTTGGCTTTAAATAGAGGTTTAATGAAACAAACTGATATATATTATCTCTATCACTCATATCTACTCATATCCACCTATCTAAGTCGAACTCATCCAATTCATCCCAAGAAATATGGTCAATCCCATAAAATCTCAAAACTGCCCTATTTCCTAGGGATTTTCTGGTGACTAGTCATGTTTGACCAGCCTTGACCGGGCCTAATAAAGCTTGTTCTAGCCGAACCAAGTGGAGTTTGCTTAGTCCTAGTTCCCAAGCTATCCATCCATGCATCAAACTCGAGCCCAAGTGTCCTGCAAACATGTCATCCACATAGCTATTAGGGGAATTTCTGATTCAGTCCAAAATTGCACTTGAAACTCAATTTTCATAAAAACTTCTAGAAATTGCAAAATTAAAATTAAACACCTGAATATGCATAAAATACATCAAAATGAGATGGATGTGATGGAAAATGGATGGAAAATATAAGGATTAAGTAGGTTTCCCTAAGCAAAAATAGACCAAAACTGAGGGCCAACACCCATGTTGCTCATCATGTAATCAAATGGCTTTTATCATGTGTGTAACCCTATCATATTTCTAAAACATCTATGAGTTAAGCCTCGTGGCATGTGAATTTGAATCCATTTCATTCAATCATGTTCCTAGATTCCAAAATAACTATATATGTAGAAATAGCATGAAATTTTTAGCCACCAATGAATTTAGACTGAAAACAATAGACACAAATTTCTTCTACTCAATCTACAGAAAGGAAAACATATAATAGAAACACATGCAACCATTCAATCATAATGAACACAATATTTTTACTGTGGAACCCAACTAGGAAAACCCCTCCTCTATTTTGTATTAAATCAGATGAGAATATGGATCTATTACAATGAAAACTTCAATCCTTGAAGCACCACCTGCACTGCAATATTGATCTCCTTCTCTTTGGCCTGCTCTAACCAACACTTAGCCAAAATATGCCTCAACCTTCCTCCTATTTCCTTGCACAATCCTTGAGGAAATTAGCCCCTAAAAAAATATGAGAATTCCCTATTTTATTGTGCAAATCCTAGAGGAATTTATCACTTGCTCCAATACAAAACCTATACACTCAACTAATATACAATTGACAATTACAATGTGCCTTTTCCTCAACCTCAACTAGGATTTTAGAATTCCATGCATGACGAGGGCTATTTTTAGTAAATTGATCAGTTAACTGAGAGATCAATGATCTAACAAGTCACTGCTACTAAAATGAACTCCTACTAACTCTATTCTAGACTAAAGCTCAAATAACTGAGTTTAAGTAACAATAAATCCACTAGATTACTATATTTTAACAATCAACTCATGCACAACTCTACTTCTAGCCTATAAAGTCAAATTGATTGATTTAACTGAGTGATTTGGCCATGTCACTCCTACTAACTACAACTCAAGTCATCATGTTAATGTGGAAATTCGAATTTCTCCATTTGACTAAGGCACAAGTCAAATGAAGCCTTTTCTTGCTAAAATTTAACACTCCCTTTTAGCATGAAAAGGGTTCTTTACCAACCCAATCCTGCTCCTATGGAACTTGAACTTGCCTCTTGACAAATCCTTTGTCAAAATGTTTGCATCCTACTCCTCTATAGGAATGTATTGTAACATTATGATCCTCCTCTGCACATAATCTCTCAGGTGATGGTGCATGATGTCTATATGCTTGGACCTATCATGAAACATTGGATTCTCAAATAGTTTTATACAAATTTGATTATCACAGTGGATCAATGTAGGATCCATCTCCTAAATGAAGACACCAACCAGGATCTTCCTCATCCAAATAGCCTCACATGTTTCTTGACTAGAAGCCATATACTCAGCCTCTATTGAGTTGAGTGCTATAGATATTTGTTTCCTTTTATACCAAGAAACAATTGCTAACCCAACACTGAATATAACTCCCAATGTTATCTTCATGTCTGATGTACTCCCTACCCAATCTAAATCTGTGAAGCCTTGGAGCTTCACTCCATCAATCCTCTTGTGCCATAAACCAAAATATATTATGCCTATGAGGTATCTGAGAACATGTTTTATTGCTTTCGAGTGAAGCTTGGTAGGCTTCACCATAACTTGACTAAGTTGATTAACTTCAAAACAAATATTGGGCCTTGTGTTCACCAAGTACATCAAGGACCCCACCAACTGTCTGTATATAGTTCCATCTACTGCCTCTCCTATAGAAGCATCATCTTTCCTCCAAATAGTAGCTAGAGTTTCGATTGGCTTGCAATATGCATATGGAATATATGAAGGATTTTAGAGGTGTACTTCCCCTGACTAACAAATGTCTCTCCATCTCACTGCCACACCTCCAAACCAAGGAAGTAGTGCATCAAACCCATATCCTTCATCTCGAACTCTCTTGCAAGGCCCTCCTTGCAAGATTGGATTAACCTCTCATCTCATGTTAGTATCAAGTCATCTTCATATAGGACTAAGATGAGAAAACTGTGCCATCTACCAAAATCTAGTAGAGATTGGAATTTACTTCACCCTTAGTGAAGCCCAATCCACTGAGATAGGAATCTATGTGAGTGTACCAAGCCTGAGGTGCTTGCTTGAGACCATAATGGGCTCTCCTAAGTCTACACAAATGTGTCTCCCTGTCAAATATCTCAAATCCCTCATGATGCTCAATTTATATCTCTTCTTTAACCAACCCATTGAGGAAGGTAGTCTTAACATCCATTTGGTGGATCTTCCACCCAACTGTGATGCCAATGCTAGTATGTTCTTGATAGAAGAATATATTTCCATAGGGGAAAATGTATCCTCATAATAAACTCCCTTTACCTCTAAGAATCCTTTAGCCACAGCTTTGTCCTTATACTTCTCAACATTACCATCAACTGCATGTTTCACCTTATACACCCACCTGGAGCCAATAATAGATTTTCCCTCAGGTCTAGGCACAACCTCCCAAGAATCGTTATTCATGATGGAGTCATACTCCTCCACCATGGCATCTACCCACAGCTACTAGGAAACCACCTCATTAAATTAAGAGGGCTCAAAATAAATCATTTCTATCATGAGTTCCATATATCTAGTATATATGTCTGGTGATCTTCTTTGTCTGTGCAAGGAGCTAGGAGCTCCAACATGCTCCTAAGCATCCTTCACCAATTTGTCTACCTCCCTAGTTCTCTTACTCCCCTCTCTAGAAGGCTCTGTGTGAGTGGGTTCCTCCACTCTACTCCTCCACACGCGGCTACTCCACAACAACTTATGGATCTGACCGGGGCTCCTCCTCTGGTGGAATTCTCAAATCTTTCTCTAGAGAGCTTCTAATGGCCATCTCCTCATCAAATTTTACATCTATCCTCATCACAATCATTATGAGTGAAGGAATATACACCCATTAAATTTGAGGTGTCTTTGTTTATCCTACAAATATCCCCCTCTCTACAATAGGCTCTAACTTATTCCTAATATCCTTGGAGACATGAGAATAGACCAAGGATCCAAAAATGTGAAACTGAGAGACATCTAGCTTCCTCCTAGAGAAAGCCTCTTTGGGTGTGATTATTCCAAGAATTTTGTGAGGACTCTTGTCCTACAAATAAACAACTATATTTCATGCTTTTGCCCACAGGTATAGTGGCAGTCCCTTATCATGCAACATTTCTCTTGCAACCTGGTGGGCTCCAGTATTGTAGCAATAATGCTACAACTCCTGGAACTCTCTTCTATAATTTTATCAACCCGGTAGTTCGTAACAAACTTGGAAGCGACGGTGCTGTATGCACAAGTACTAGTTGTTGCCGCAGTTGTCACTTGGTCAGCTGGCACAAGTACGCTAGGGGCTTAATCCAACTTCTATGAGCTCTTAGAAGAAGCTTTTTAACTAATGGATGAAAGCTAACTCAAAGGAAGCTAATCTACTTGCGGAAAGAAACTGAAAGCCAAAAAGAAACGAAAACCCTAGCAAACCCTAATTCTACCAGCTAGTCCTACTGACGCAAAGGAGAGCATGCAAACTACTGAAAGAAATGCCATTACTTCTATGAAGGTAAAATACATGTGTCTAGACTACCTCTATCTGAAGAAACCATCTTTTTGTATTTTTGTTCAAGTTGTTGGAATTATCATGCATGTGCTTCTAACTGGCTTTTTACTGTGCAGGGGTAGATCAAGGGGAGAGATGGTTGGGAAAGGTTGGGAAGGTTCAGAGAGGGTCTAAGGGGTCCCTAACACCCTTCCAGGGAGTTTCACAAAGTTTGGCTGCCAAGAAAACGTGTTTATGAGCTTCTACAGGAAGTCTGCAGGGGTTCTACAGGATGTTCTGGGATTTCTACAGGATGTTCTATAATTTTTCTACAGGATGTTTAGTAATGGAATTTTGGAGCATGGATGGAGGGAAAAAGGTGGAGGAATGAGTATGGAGGTGAAATAGGGTGTAGGGGAGTTCAATACTTGGAGGATGGAGTTGAGGAGAAGGTGTAGATCGCCGGACTTGTTCCAAGAAGAATGAAGTAATGCTGCACAAAAGGTAGGGTTATGAGGGCAGTATGGAAACGTGAGGCAAGAAACCAAGTTAGGAGATGGAGAAGATGGGTTTGAGGGAGTCTGGGTAGACAGAGAAGTGGTACAGGTGCTCTGCAATTTATGTTTCCAACTGAACCAACAAAGACATGCAAGAAAACAAAGATCTAGTTATGCTACCTTAATATGATCTAGCTAATAGTAACAAGAATGGACAGCAGCTTTATTTGCAAGGAAACCATGTATATTAACTATGCAATGAAGCATTCGAAGATCTGAACATGTAACCAACTTCTGCAAATGAAAACTAAACACTAATGATTGCATGGCAAAGCAAAGTCAGTGTTTTTGTGGGCAGCAAAGTCATCCTAGTCACAACTCTTGATCCCACTGAGGGAGAGGTGAAACCACAGATGTTTGTTGGCCCTTTTCTTGAAGCTTTTCCTATTAACAACCTGTCAACTAAATCTGAGCATGAAAAGCTATTTTACTCATCAAAAAGACAAACTAAATAACAAAACAAGATTTAGATCTAAATAGCAGATTTTATTCTAAGAATGTAGCAAAAACACATAAAGATAATCAAAGGAGGTATTGGGCGCTTGAGATGGGCCCAAACCCAAGAGCTATAGCCTCCTAAGAGAGATTTAGAGCTGGTGCAAAGCTGGATTCATCTTTATTGAGCAAGAAAAGAAGAGTTACATCAAAACTGTCCACAAGGAGAACTTGAAAATGAGCTGAAAGCAAAGCTAATCTATTGCCTAAAAATCGAAATACAAACTAGCTAACTTCTGCCTACAAAATGACTAACCATTGGCTACAAAATGACTAACCACTAGCTAACAAAAATGACTAACTGAAATGAGGCCCTAAGCCCTCTTATTTATACAAATTGAGGACCCCAACAGTCCTCCTAAACTTTAGGGACTCGGCTGCCCAAAACTTGTAGTTAACAGCAGTCCTACTTGACTTGCTTGGCTGCCCTTGTGCTAATTGATTTGGTGGCCCTTGAACTCCGAGCTGATGGTGGAGAATTCGAGGTAAGGGCCCATAAATGAAGGGGACACCTTCCTACAAATCTTCTCCCTTGTTCTCCCACGAATTTGGCTGCCAAGTGCTCATTAAAACCTTCAATTTTGTCTCCAAATTGACCAAAAAGGCTACACAAAGCACACATTAGACTTGTTGGCATAATGACTAACCCAATTCACTCTATTAGCATAAATATAATCAAAAACATGCAATAAACTAATGAGAATGGTGGATTAAGTCGAATTAGGAGGTTGAATGAGCCCAAATAATCATCCATTTTTGGGGCTCATCATCACCCCCCTACTGAAAGTGTTGCTCATCCTCTGAGCAACCAATCTATCTCCTCATCTTTGATGGCCCTGGTGGCCTCCCTGTCATGCCAAGCTTCTGAAGTGATGCCCTCTTCTCTGTCATGAAACCATGCTTTTCTCTTTGCTTCTTCCCACTGCCTGCTCCTTTTCCTAGAGAATTCTCAGCTTTGGTATGATTTTGCAAGTATATTCAATCAGATGGTGGCAATGGTGGTGAAGGGAGATGAAACTAATGGAGGATGGAAGAAAAGAGTGGTTGCATGCCTCCTCAACAGACTTCAAGCTTCAAATCCCTCTCCATAATCGATTCTGGCCTACCCAAAGGCTCTATAGGATGTTTCTGGTAAAAATACATAACTTCCTGTAGAAAGTCCTGTAGCTTCCTGTAGAAGGTTGAACCATGACTAAATTGTGTCTGAACCCTGAGAAAAATGAGTGTTCATGGAGGGGATGGATGTGAGGATGCCTAGGAACTTGGTAGGGACCCTTCTGCTTGTGTTGGGAGGCCCCATTTCCGCATTGTGTACCTGCAACCTGCAACAATTACCAGGGATTAAACTTGTTTTTTTTTTTCTCTGTTTCATCCTTCTTTTTCTTTCTTGCTTTTCCTCTTGCTTTCCTTGTGATGGTTTCACTGTTGGTCTGCCCTGGGTTTTCTTACCCTTAGCTTTCTTCCCCTCTGTTTTCCTCTCTGCCTCAATTTGCTCCTTTTCCTCACTGCTGGATGAAGTGAGTTCCTCGGCCAGAATTTGGATATAATGCCCTGTTTTGGCTTGTGCTCTGATCAGAAGGAGAATTCTGATATGGCTTTCCTCCTTGACTCTCAGGACAAGATTTCTCTGTTGGTTGTATCTCCCCTTTCACCAATTCTTTGGTTATAATACTGTTGCCGCCCAAAAATAAACTTTTCAAAAGGAATTAAGCCCTCACCGACAGAGTGCAGAGCTACTTTTCACACTAACCATATAACAGTCACAAAAAAAAAGTAGTTTATATGTGCACAGGTGAGCGTTATAGTGGTTCGTCATTAAAATGGGGAGAGTTTTCTGGCAGGAACCATGGAGGTGAATATGACGCAACACCATTCAAAATAAATTCTATGTATTATATAAGCAAAACACTGTCTGGACCCACAGGCAGATTGGTTCCAATATTTTTCACTTCAAACGAGATAATTCACCACCTTTCGAAAATTAAGCATGGGGATGGCATGTTCGAGCCTACCTCTCTTCGAAACTCCAATTTATCGAAGAAAAATCCAGGCTTTTCTGCTCTAGAAGGTTGTTTTCTATGTTTCCTGTAGAAGACTTCCTGTAGAAATGCCTGTAGAGCGTGACAGGTGGGAATTTCTTTAAGAAACGACAGAAATCTCAAGAAACCAGGCAGAAATCTTGTAGAGGACCACTGGTTAACTGATCTGGAAGTGGTGGACATGTGCTTCAGTTGACCGTAGTTGAACAAAGAGTGGTGAGAGTTTCAGCCGAGCGTCGTTTAACTGCAGCGTGATTCACGTGAGAGAGTGAAGTGGCCAAGTGTACGTGGCCACATGCAACTGGAAGTGTTGTTCCTGAACTGTGTGTTTTCCCCCTGTAATCACTGCCGTGAATTGAACTGAAGTTTAAACGGCCAACACTCCTGATTGCTTTAATTTTCACGTAAGTCAGTTGTCCACGTGTACTGCGTGACTTCCGGCTGAGTGATAGAGAAGGCAATCGGCTTAACCTTGCTATATTCGTGGCTTAATTCCACCATTCCATTCATTCATGCAGTTTTTAAATTAGATTTGTGCAATAGAAGAATGAGTTTCAGTCACGTACCTGAAGTCAAATGGCTGCTGTGAGGTGCTGACGCTAGTCATTGCTGCATGCACTGGTTTCTTTGGTTGCATGAGGGCTTGGCTGATGATTTTTGGTTGTTTTCCTTGTGCAGGTGTCCTCTAGCCGGATGCATGCTGCAAGAGTTCATTTCCACGCTCAGATCTACACCTTCAAGCTGCTGCTGCTGAATTTTCACAGGACAAGAACTTGTTTTCGCCATTGCTCCCAAACGGTAAACCGGATCGATCTGAAACTTGCTGAGCACGTTCCTATCATCATGATGCACCTCCCATAGCAAAATCGCGATCAATGGATGCACAGATGGAAAATGGCTGAAGATTTCAGAGATCAATTTCTCGGAAACTGTGCATCGGAATTGGCTGAAACTGCTTGGGTAGGTTACTATCACCCATATGCATCTTCCCATGAAACAGGTTTTGAAACGGATGCACGAATATGGAGAAAATGCAAAAATGGCTAATGGTGATGGAGGCTGATTTCTTGGAAACCGTGCACCGGAATTGGTTGAAATTGCTCAGGCATGTTGCCATCACCCCTGTACAATCCCCCGTAAAATGGTTTTTCAAATGGATGCATGGTTTTCAAGTTATGGAAGAAACAAATATAAATAACAAGTGTGCATCTTTCACCGTATCAGATGCATCAACTGATTTTAGAAATATGGTTCCTTGTGGGCAAAAGATAAGAAAATTTATGATGGTACAGTTCCTTTGATCAATCTATCTATTTGACATGACTGTTCTAGGTATTTTTGCTTCAAGGCATTTTGCAGTTTTGTCGCATGGTAAGAAAAACTGAGCTTGGGTTGTGATGCAGGCATGGAGATGATGGAGGAGGAGTTTGAAAAGTGCAGGATGACTTCTGAACCCTTGAGGAAGCTACCATGTTCGCCAAACCACCTTTTTGAAATCCATTTCTAGCTTCCTACAATTTCTACGGGAACTTCCTATAGAAGCACAATGAAGAAGCACAATGAGGTGGAAAAGATGATGGAAAAGGGTGAGGAATGGGAACAAGGATGCTTGCAGGCATAACCAATGGATTCCAAGCTTTAGATCCCCTTCCAAAATCGAATCTGGCTCGCTTGAAGGTTCTACAGGATGTTTCCTGTAGAAATATAGAACTTCCTCTAGAAGGCACAAAAACTCCTTTGTCTTTGTTTTGAGTGATCCTCCTGACCTGAAACGTCCTTGCTGCAACCTGCAATTATTCAATGCAAATTAGCTTTATTTTTCTTTTCTTTTTCTCTTTTTTTGAAAAACAACTAGGGCGCCTCATGGAGGTTTTCACCCTAATTGCCTGCCCTGGGCACCTCCAAGGGAGGTTTTCACCCAGAGATCTTATTCTCTTTTCTCTTTTTTCCCAACCCATTGACTGCCTCATGAAGGTTTTCAATCAATGAGCCAATCTAAGGCGCCTCCAAGGAGGTTTTCACCTTAGATTTTTATTCTCTTCTTATTTTCATTTTTTTTCTCTTTTTTCTTTTTTTTTTCTCTACCCTACCCTACTTGAAAAACAAAATCATTTTCAAGTGTAAGAATACTTCCAATGGAGCCATGTGCACATCGAGATTAGAGACAAGATGATGTGAAGGCTCGAAATGCATGCTTTGACAGGTATCCGGATTTCAGAGACCAAATGATCTAACTTTGAAGGGATCAAACATAGTTGAGGAAGATAGTACCGCTGCAACTTAGTGACCGTCTGAAACCATATCTCAATATAGCTTTGATATCCTTGGTCCTTTTGCTGATATGGATCATTCTCCATATCTTCTTCTATCATGACCTTCACATCTTCCTCTTTGTGTTGATTTTTCTTTTGACTACATGGAGGGGTTGATGGTAGCCATGAGGGAGATTTCTTGATTTCTGCTTCTGATGTTTTCTCTTCATCAAGTGCAGCCCATGGTGCTTTGATTTCCTCTTTTGAATCTTCTTTTGCCTTTGGTCCTTCAATGTTGTCAATGTAATCCCTGCTTTGCAACACTCTTCCTGAGCTATGGTGAAGATCATTGAGCTCAAGAGGAGTCATTTGGACATGTTGTGTCTCAACATTGCAATTTTGTTGAGCTACTCCAATGGATAAGTTTGGAAATGGTGGTATGGGTAGCTGAGTGGAGGTGTGTATTTGAGATGGATGCGGATGGGGTTGTGGTTGGGTAGGAATTTGGGGTTGCCTTGGTGGAGGAGGAGGTGATGGTTGTGGATGAGCAGGTGGTGGAGGAAAAGAAGCGGGAGGAGTGTTGTATTGGGGCCTCCACCCCTGATGAGGTGCATTCCACTGAGGTTGTGGCTGAGCATAAGAGTGAAACGAATGAGCAGCTGGTTGGAAATAATATGGATCTGTGAAGGAACAAGGAGGAGGTGTGAACCAGGAAGGATGAGCAGGGGGACCCCAAGAAGGCATGAAATTGGCTTGATAGGGGTCATAATAGGTCTCGGATGTTCCTTGCAGTTCCTGCTGGTAAGATCTAGGTCCATGTGGCCTCCTTTGGTTCATATAATAGAGTGGTTTAGTGGCTCCTTTTGCTCTCTGATATGCAGCTTTGATTCTGGGTAAGGAAGGGCACTGATCTGTAGGATGGTATTCTTCACATACAAAACACACTTCTATGGAGTACAATGGACATTTGTTCCTAGGATGCTTTCTAGTGCACCTAGGACAAAAAATGGCCAAAGCCCTCTTGGCTTCTTCCTGCTTCTTTTGGATCCGCAAGGTATCCAGTTGCATGGCAAGAAACTGCCTCATATCACTCTTGAAATCTTCGATCTGATTTTCAAATTCGTCTTTGGACAAGGTGTTGCTCCCAACATTTCTGCTTGTAGCCATTTGCTCCATAGGAATGGTTTATTCTTCTTCTTCCCTTGAGGTTCTTCGAATATGTCTTGTTGTCCACCTAAGGGTTCTTTAATCACAAACATCGAAGAAGAGAGAATGTTGGCTGTGTGAAGCAGTGGGGGTGTTGTGCAATCATTTTTCTAACTTATCTCTACTCCTACAAGGCATGAAATGAAATCTTTTTGGTTGATTTTTGCTTTTTTCTACTTCTACCTGCAAAACTGAAATAGATTGAACTGCAAATAACTATCTTGCTAAAATGAAAATGCGGAATTGAAATGAAAGCAGGAAAGGACTAATCTATTTTTCTCAAATGAAATTGCAGGAATGAAATGCTAGTCTACGCTTGTGGAATTGAAATGCTAATCTACGCTTGCATAAATGAAATTGCGGAATTGAAATGCTAATCTATGAAAGCGGGAAATGCTAATCTACTTTTGCATAAACGAAAATGCATAATGGAAATGAAATAAACTACTTAGCAGAAGATTGTAGTGGAAAATAGAAGAAAAGCAGCAATCACCAATACTCTGATGCTTCCCCGGCAACGGCGCCAAAAAGGTGGTGGGCTCCAGTATTGTAGCAATAATGCTACAACTCCTGGAACTCCCTTCTTTAATTTTATCAACCCAGTAGTTCGTAACAAACTTGGAAGCGACGGTGCTGTATGCACAAGTACTAGCTGTTGCCGCAGCTGTCACTTGGTCAGCTGGCACAAGTCCGCTAGGGGCTTAAGCCAACTTCTATGAGCTCTTAGAAGAAGCTTTTTAACTAATGGATGAAAGCTAACTCAAAGGATGCTAATCTACTTGCGGAAAGAAACTGAAAGCCAAAAAGAAACGCAAACCCTAACAAACCCTAATTCTACCAACTAGTCCTACTGACGCAAAGGAGAGCATGCAAACTACTGAAAGAGATGCCATTACTTCTATGAAGGCAAAATACATGTGTCTAGACTACCTCTATATGAATAAAACATCTTTTTCTATTTTTGTTCAAGTTGTTGGAATTATCATGCATGTGCTTCTAACTGGCTTTTTACTGTGCACGGGTAGATCAAGGGGAGAGATGCTTCGGAAAGGTTGGGAAGGTTCAGAGAGGGTCTAAGGGGTCCCTAACACCCTTCCAGGGAGTTTCACAAAGTTTGGCTGCCAAGAAACCGCGTTTATGAGCTTCTACAGGAAGTCTGCAGGGGTTCTACAGGATGTTCTGGGATTTCTACAGGATGTTCTGTAATTTTTCTACAGGATGTTTAGTAATGAAATTTTGGAGCATGGATGGAGGGAAAAAGGTGGAGGAATGAGTATGGAGGTGAAATAGGGGTGTAGGGGAGTTCAAGACTTGGAGGATGGAGTTGAGGAGAAGGTGTAGATGGCTGGACTTGTTCCAAGAAGAATGAAGTAATGCTGCACAAAAGGTAGGGTTATGAGGGCAGTATGGAAACGTGAGGCAAGAAACCAAGTTAGGAGATGGAGAAGATGGGTTTGAGGGAGTCTGGGTAGACAGAGAAGTGGTACAGGTGCTCTGCAATTTATGTTTCCAACTGAACCAACAAAGACATGCAAGAAAACAAAGATCTAGTTATGCTACCCTAACATGATCTAGCTAATAGTAACAAGAATGGACAACGGCTTTATTTGCAAGGAAACCATGTATATTAACTATGCAATGAAGCATTCAAAGATCTGAACATGTAACCAACTTCTGCAAATGAAAACCAAACACTAATGATTGCATGGCAAAGCAAAGTCAGTGTTTTTGTGGGCAGCAAAGTCATCCTAGTCACAACTCCTGATCCCACTGAGGGAGAGGTGAAACCACAGATGTTTGTTGGCCCTATTCTTGAAGCTTTTTCTGTTAACAACCTATCAACTAAATCTGAGCATGAAAAGCTATTTTACTCGTCAAAAAAACAAACTAAATAACAAAACAAGATTTAGATCTAAATAGCAGATTTTATTCTAAGAATGCAGCAAAAACACATAAAGATAATCAAAGGAGGTATTGGGCGCTTGAGATGGGCACAACCCCAAGATCTATAGCCTCCTAAGAGAGATTTAGAGCTGGTGCAAAGCTGGATTCATCTTTATTGAGCAAGAAAAGAAGAGTTACATCAAAACTGTCCACAAGGAGAACTTGAAAATGAGCTGAAAGCAAAGCTAATCTATTGCCTAAAAATCGAAATACAAACTAGCTAACTTATGCCTACAAAATGACTAACCATTGCCTATAAAATGACTAACCACTAGCTAACAAAAATGACTAACTGAAATGAGGCCCTAAGCCCTCTTATTTATACAAATTGAGGACCCCAACAGTCCTCCTAAACTTTAGGGACTCGGCTGCCCAAAACTTGTAGTTAACAGCAGTCCTACTTGACTTGCTTGGCTGCCCTTGTGCTAATTGATTTGGTGGCCCTTGAACTCCGAGCTGATGGTGGAGAATTCGAGGTAAGGGCCCATAAATGAAGGGGACACCTTCCTACAAATCCTCTCCCTTGTTCTCCCACGAATTTGGCTGCCAAGTGCTCATTAAAACCTTCAATTTTGTCTCCAAATTGACCAAAAAGGCTACACAAAGCACACATTAGACTTGTTGGCATAATGACTAACCCAATTCACTCTATTAGCATAAATATAATAAAAAACATGCAATAAACTAATGAGAATGGTGGATTAAGTCCAATTAGGAGGTTGAATGAGCCCAAATAATCATCCATTTTTGGGGCTCATCACAACCCCTACAATGCTTCTATTTTTCGTGTTTACCACCCCATTTTGTTGTGCGTTGTGAGGTGCAGTCAACTCCTGCTGCTCCTACAAAATTATTACTTGATTTCTTGTGCAGATACTTGGTTGTATAGTGTTCATATTCATGGAAGTGAAAACATTTGATTTTACTGAGGTCTTTCCTCTTGCCATGGTTCTAGCTATATTCTTCCTTGCCTTGGACATTTTTCCCTTGGCTTTCTTTCCTTTGACTACTAGAGAAAAATTTTCATCCTCCTCAAATTTGTATGTGACACCATATCTAGTGTTTCTTTCGATCTCCTCATGCACCAAATTAGACCAAAGTCTCTCCCAATCTAGTAGCTTGTCTCTTCCATTAACTGAATCCTAATAGTTGTGTTAGGATTTCGGAAGGCTAAGGAGTGCTAAGCTCACAAGTTCAGATGATGACACATTTTCTCCTACTCCTCCAAGTTTATCTCGAACCTGAGTGAATATGGATAGGTATTGAACAATAATTTCATTTTTACTCATTTGAATGTTGCAGAGCTTGTCTTTAAATTCCACTTTCATACCATCATTGTTGCTCTAGAATAAATCTGTGAGAGTTTTCCACATTGCAAAAGAAGTATCCTTTACATGCAAATACGTAACCACATGATCTATGACACCCTCTAGAATAATCCTCCTGACTTTTGATGTTTCTTTCTTCCACTGATCAAGTACTTGTGCATCAAATATTGTTGTTTTGGAATATCAGTTTTTGTGTATTCCAGTACTCCATTGTCGTCCAAGAGAACTTCTATCCTATCTTTCCAAGCAGAAAAATTCTAGGTTCCCTCTAATGCATACTCAAGCATTAATCCATTGAAAGACATTTTTCCTGCACTTAAGAGAATCTGCACCAGAGACTCTGCAAATAAAAATTTCTCTAAGAGAAGATCAGGAACTTGGCTTCTATGTAGTCTTCAATAGCTCTGATACCATGTAGAACTAGCTCAAAAATTTATAGTTGATAATGAATTCATATTGAAAACAATAAACACAAATTTCTTCTACTCAATCTACGGAAAGGAAAACATACAATAGAAACACATGAAATAACATGCAATCATTCAATCAAAATGAACACAACATTTTTATTGGGTAACCCAACTGGGAATAACCCCTCCTTTATATCGTATTAAATCATATGAGAATATGGATCTATTACAATGACAACTTCAATCCTTGAAGCACCACCTGCACTGCAATACTGATCTCCTGCTCTCTAACCTTCTTTAACCAAAAATTGGCCAAAATAGGCCTTAGCCTTCCTCCCATTTCCTTGTGCAATCCATGAGAAAATTAACCCCTAAAACATAGGAGAATTCCCTATTTTCTTTCACAAATCCTAGAGGAATTGATTACCTGGTCCAATGCAAAACCTGTACACTCAACTAGTATACAATTGACAATTACAATGTTTCTTTTCCTCCACCTCAACTAGGAAATTCGAATTCCATGCATGACTAGCATTATTTTTAGTAAATTGATCAGTTAACTGACAGATCAATGAGTTAATAACAGTTACTACAGATCAACTAAACTCCTACTAACTCTAATCTAGAATAGAGCTTAAATAAACTAAGTTTAACTAACAATAACTCCACTAGATTGCTAGATTTTAGTAATCAACTCATGCACAACTCTACTTCTAGCCTATAAACTCAAATTGACTTATTTAACTGAGTGATTTTCCCATTTCTCTCCTACTAAGTATAACTCAAGTTATCTTGTTGATGTCGAAATTCGAATTTCTCCATTTGACTAAGGCACAAGTCAAAGGAAGCCTTTTGTTGCTACAATTTAACAATATAGATAAAATTGAAAACAATATTCTAGATTTAAATTTATCACATGCATATATAAGAAGGAAATCATGAACAACAAATGGGGACAACATCATAAAACCATGCATAGTCGTATTATGTGTCAAAACATACATCATAAAGTGTTTAGAGTCCACTATTCGAAATACATCTAGCATGTCCATAGCACACTACATCCATACATAAAAAACTAGGGGCACCTATGCCCCTCTATCTAATCATTATCCTCTGGAGGGTCCTAGGCTAGCGGAGCCACCCCCCCCCCCCAACTCGTAGGTCTCCGACAACCTAATCAGCCATAGTTGCGCACCTCACAATAGCTCTCCAATCAGAGGGAAGTTTCGCACATGCATTTGTGTATTGATATTTTAGTTTGTGACATCTACACTCTATCACACCACTCAGTACTATGTTGAACCTATGCTAAAGGTCCTACAGTAACTCATCACTCTCTCGCCTCTGTTGAGATGTCGACGCCCTCTGATTTGTAGCCCCAAGTGTCACATATCGCCCCATATATCCTACTAGCCTCACCAATGCTATATTTTCATGCCACAAGTTTGAAAATCAGTACCATATACATATACTTTCTAACCTATGGATGAAACCAATGTATAACATCTACCACTTACCATCTAGTCCCCATGTTCATCCTAGTGGAAGTGGTAGATTAGGATCTCCCTGAAAGTTCATAACAAAGTATGGATAGTCATTTATGTAGATAGGATTTTGATCTCGATGAGTGAAAATCTCAGGTCAAAACATATGTTCAACTCCTCCTCATTTGACTTCTCGCAGTAGTTTTCCCAAATGATGCATCCTAGGCTCTTGTGGGCCCCCATCATGGATTTGTACATGTGGTCGAAGGGTGGGGATATTCTCAAAGAACAGTTAACATAACACTTTCTGAAATGAACAATTCCCATTGTTATCCTACCTGCATAGACTCAGCTGAAATTTCAACGACATCACTAAAATATAGGTTGACCCATAATAGGTCCCTGTGAGAACACTCTGCTCTAGAATCATCTGCCCTCTAGTGACTCGGTCAAAAGCATGGCCACCCAATATTTGCACCATTGTTGCAATTGTATCTTGTGTCTCTAATCACTCTAAGTCATGTGTTTAGATACTCAAATCCTTTATTCAAGTACTTGGCACACAATGGCGGTCCACAACTCCTCATGCCTCCCACAAGGCAACACTAGATATATCTCACTAACCACCTCGAAGGGTGGCAATCTTGTCAAGAAGTAAATGTCCATAATGGTTTTCTTAATCGCATGAACTTGTATCACAAATGCCTCTCATTCTACATCCCAATAACTCACTATCCAGGATAATAATGGCTCACCAACCCTCATTAATGTGTTCTCAAAGAAATTCAGTAACTCATATCGTGTAAGAGCCCCTATGACAGTATGGTTCCCCTGAACTTGAGAGTGAAGTTCATCAAAATATCATTCTTGCCATAACACTATGTGAACTTCCATACTTGCAAAATATCATCATATTATATCAATTACAGAGTACCAAAACATATTTCTACACCTAAGGGTTTGCTTCCAAGAGACCCCCATCTTCCTCTACCCACTTTGTCCCCAACATATTTTTTCCCTTGAAATTTGAATTGGGGCACAGCTTTCTGCCCCTTTCTTGCACTGGACAATGCATAAAATAGGAGAATATGTGCACTACAATCATGAATAAAAATAAGGGTTTCCCTCAGCCAAATGAAACCCTAATCTAGAAATCTAATCTACAGAAAATTATGAGTAGGGTTAGGCCACCTATCTAAAATTCGCAGAGCTTAAATCTAACAGTCGGTTTTTCTACTACGGACCCACCAAGATTTAGGGCCTCCTCCTCCTCTCTAAATTCCCCAACAACTCAATGCACGAATAAGTTGGAATTGGAGGCAAGAAGATTTTTATATGAAAAACCCTAATTTTTCCCATGGCCATACGAGCAAATTGTAGCTCAATTTAGTGAACCATCTACACTGTTGGAAAGATCTCATTGATCTCTATAATGGGTCTCTCTTCATTTTTGGTAATTTGAAACTTTGTCTAGAAGCTATGTTTTCCATGAGGTATCACTTTGTCACCTATTAAAATTGAATCTCTCCATATGAGTCATTAGTACTCTGGAACCACTTTGTCCTTGCACCTGTCGACTTATATGTAAATTTTCGTCATGAGTAACCACTATTTACTCATGTTTTTATGGTCCCTTTTGGGCCTTTCTTATGTGGCAACATCATAGAGTCACCCTTTTCCAGAGCATCAAAGACGAGTTGCCCTTACATTATAAAGTTTCATCATGAGTAACCACTATTTAATTAGATTTTTATGGTCCCCTTTAAGCCTGTCCCATGTGGCAACATCATAGAGTAACCCTTGTTAAGAGAATCAAATATGAGTAGCCCTTACATCCATGGAGTTTGTTCAGCGTCCCATTGAGTCCTGTAATAGTATATCTTCCACTCCAAGTGTCACATTCATTCTGTCTTGATCATATTTGGCCTCCATCTATTTCTATTTGTCTTTAAAAGGCCTTCGTCTAAGTAATTGACCATCCCCTCTGGAATTGTTTCAATCACATAGGTAAACCTTTCATATTATGCTTTGACAAGGGAATTCATACATCCACCAGTCCCCTTATCTCCCCATCCTTATACCTGGTGTCACTCTCCATCAGTCACATTTCTATGATCCTAGACTCCTCATTGCCCCAACTCTGGCAAGCCTTCTCCTAACGACTTCCACACATATATTCTAGGTGAATGGCCTAGAGGGTGGTGTACCTTGGTTCAAACCTTCATCATTGTCTAGTACCTCGGATCAAGCAAAGGGAATCATTATTTCCCATTGAATTGGTTGTTTCTCTCATGCTTTACTCGAACTCATTATCACGTGATCGAGAATCGTACACTTGGTGGTTTATTGATCTAGCAAATTGTCCCATCCTGGATGTCAACAGATCATGATCCAACCTTAGATGGAGTTCTATTGATTTGACTGGCTTGGTTTTTGCTGATCACATAGCCCATAACATGCACCTCCTTCAGATGGTCAATTCATATCTTCAGAGCCCTTTCTTGTTCAAAAAGGATTCTTTGGTTGTGATCTCCCTCTCATATTAGCTTGGGATAATTATGTCCTATGTACTCCATTTCATAGATTTCATTGTATCAGTCCTGGATTTTGTTGTTAGGAAATTATGTATATGGGACTCATTATGTCCTTGTATCCCTTTCTAGCCCATTGATTCCAACATATCATGTATCATGTACTTTATTTCTCAAATCCACAATACTGGGCACACCATTATCATTTGTACTCAGTCATCTCAGTGGGTGTGGGTATACCTCCCTCACCTCATTGAGATTTTGTACTCATCATAGAAGGAGACTTATATCTGACAAGTAGGTCTCACCCCACTAGTTTTAGTCCTTACCTTCATTGCTTCAATTCTCTCTCTCTCTCTCTGACTCCCCTTCAGTGTCTCGTGAAAGTGAGCCTACAACATATTTTAGCCATATGATGTGCTCCCGACACTCTTACGTTGGGGTGCAATCTGTTATCACCCAAAAAATGATCACCTAGCCATTTTCGACTAGCTACCAACAGATCATGATCCAAGCTTAGATGCAGTTCTATTGATTTGACTGGCTTGGTTTCTGCTGATCACATAGCCCATAACATGCACCTCCTTCAGATGGTCAATTCATATCTTCAGAACCCTTTCTTGTTCAAAAAGGATTCTTTGGTTGTGATCTCCCTCTCATATTAGCTTGGGATAATTATGTCCTATGTACTCCATTTCATAGATTTCATTGTATCAGTCCTGGATTTTGTTGTTAGGAAATTATGTATATGGGACTCATTGTGTCATTGTATCCCTTTCTAGCCCATTGATTCCAACATTTCATGTATCATGTACTTTATTTCTCAAATCCACAATACTGGGCACACCATTATCATTTGTACTCAGTCATCTCAGTGGGTGTGGGTATACCTCCCCCACCTCATTGAGATCTTGTACCCATCATAAAAGGAGACTTATATCTGACAATTAGGTCTCACCCCACTAGTTTTAGTCCTTCCATTCATTGCTTCAATTCTATCTCTCTCTCTCTGACTCCCCTTCAGTGTCTCGTGAAAGTGAACCTACAACATATTTCAGTCATATGATGTGCTCCTGACACTCTTACATTGGGGTGCAATCTGTTATCACCCAAAAAATGATCACCTAGACATTTCCTACTAGCTACCAACTGGAGGAAGGAGGATGCCACTTTAGGTGAGGAAGAGGATGCTACTATTTGCTAACATTTGGTGGGTTCACTAATGTATCTTGTGAACACTTGATTAGATATGTGTTATGTAGTCAACCAGCTGAGTCAAGCTATGGTTAGGACAACCAAATTATTTTGGAGGGCAACGAAGCATATTCTATGGTACCTCATAGGCACTACCCAGTTTGGAATATGGTATATGTAGATAGAGGGAGTGAAGTTATGTGGCTTCACAGATGCATATTGGGAAGGGAGTCCATCAGACCAAAAGAGTACATCAGGTGGAATTTTCAATGTTGGGTCCACAACATTTTCTTGGTACAGTAGGAAGCAAAGCTCTGTGGCACTCATCTTGGCAGAAGCAGAATACATGGTTGCAAATCAAACAACATGTGAGGTGATCTGCATGAGAAAGATACTTGTTGGATTGTTTGGTTAGATGATGGATCCAAATGTGATCTACTGTGATAATCAAAGTTGCATAAAGCTCTCTGAAAATCATTTTTTTTCGCGATTGATCCAAGTATATAGATATATGGTATCACAATTTGCAGGATTGTGTACAGAGGCAGATAATGTTGTTGTAGTAAATTTCAATAGAGGAATAATATGTTGACATTTTGAAAAAGGCCTTGTCAATAGGGAAGTTTGAGTTCCACAGGTGTAGGATAGTGGTGGTTGATAATCCCTTTCTTACTGAGAGGGAGTGTTGAAAAATGTGGCAAGAAATTCTCAATTTGATTTTACCTTGATTAAATTGAGAAAATTTGAATTTCCACATCAGTAGACAACTTGGATGATGTTAACTTGTGTGACATGGCTTGGGTCACTTAGTTTACTCAGTAAATTCGAGTTGGAGGAGTTAGAGATCAATTAAGCATGTGTGATTTCTAATTTGTAGCAATCAAGGTTAGTTATCTAATGTTGTATTTAGTTAAACTAGTTCCAACTATTGGAGGAACTGGTGGAAGGTTAAGTTGTGTAGTGGGACTTCAGTCAAAATCAGTGATCGTCTAGTTAACTGATCAATCAAGCCAAAATAGCTAGAGCATGCAAAGAAATCGAGTTCCCTAGGCTTGGTGGAGATTCCAAGATATGTAAAATTAGATATAGACTAGCCTTGAGTGTACAAGTGTTGCATGCAGTCAAATGATCAGCCTAAGTAATTGTGCAAATCAATTAGCGAAATTTCCTAAATAATAGGGGCTAATTCCTCAAGGAACAATGCAAGGAAATAGGAGCTCAAGATGAGGAAAAAATTGACTAAGTATGGGTTATGGGCCTTAAGTGAGTAGAGAGATAGGTTATGCACTTGCAGGGTGTGCTCAGTTGAGCAAAGCAATTGTAATAAATCTCTATTCATGTGATTAATGCAAGTAGGAATTGGGGTTTTTAGTGGACTGCTTTCCCCATATAAAAATAATGCTTATTGCATGTGTGTTATTTATTCTTGCATGTCTGAGATTTTTGTTCTAAATTGTGAATTAATGTCCGCACAACATTAGAGTAGGTTTTTGTCTTGTGATTTTGATTAAAACTTCACAGCAGTTGAAAATCTACAGCCTAATTTCTAGATTTAGGTCATATCAAAGAATGAAATGTAGGAAATAGTTGTGACATGGTTGCAAGAATTTTTTCATCATTTTTTGACATCTTATCCCACATGGAAATATTCATCCTCTCTTGTGAATTATGCTCTTACAAAGGTCCAAGAGATGCAATGTGTATATCTCTTAATTTCCTTTCCCTTGATTTTGTTGTGTATTTATTTAATTATTAGTTGTTCACTTAAATATTATTCATCCACATGCATCCATAATGATGTGTTCAGTTGTTTGATAATTCCCCATATATGGAACATGTGATATTGTTGGTTGAAAAAACTAATTATCTTCATGACAACAAAGGAGAATTAGAATTTCTAGTTTCTCTAATTCCCCATATATGGAACATGTGATATTGTTGGTTGAAAAAACTAATTATCTTCATGACAACAAAGGAGAATTAGAATTTCTAGTTTCTCTAGGAAACATAATTTATTTCTCATGGTCAATTAATGATCACATGAAGAAATTACTAATTTTTTTATTAAAATTTGTCCAACAAAACTTGTTTCATCAACTATTGCAAAGATCAATGGGAGCCACAACCAATTATAAATATATCATAATGATATTTTATTGCTTGTGATTTGATTAGCATGATTTTGAATCTATCAAATGATAAATGGCTATTGTTGGTAGCTTATCCAATGTTATTTCTAAATTTGTTACATTGATAACTTATTATAACTAGTGATTCAACCAACACTATTTATTAGGTTGATATGTCATGTGGAACATTATAGATGTGTTAAGCAACACATGTAGGTATTTATACATTCAAACTAGGAAAAAGATACTTCCATCAAATTATACCTCGATCACATCAAACCACAGTTCCTTAGAGGTGAGAATTTGATGCCAATTCCATATTCTTCTTTCTCAATATGTAAAAATAAATACAAATAGTTATATATTAATTTTGATGTAATAAATATTGTAGAACCTATCATTGATTTGATAATGGTGTTATGTTACGTTTGCATCACATCTTCCCATAGAATGGATTGGCTTATTGATCCAAAATGGATATGAATATATGAATAGGTGTAAAACTTTGTAATTTTAAGAGAAGAATTGGTAATCAATGAGGGTTACATAAACATTGTAAAATACATTGTAAATATAAAGATGAATGAGCCAAAAGAAAAAATAAATAGAATATGATATGAGAGAAAGGCTAAGGAATGGGAAGTGAAGTGACATAAGTTTTCATTGGACATCAAATTCTAGTCATACTCATGGAATTGTAGAAAATATATATTAGAGTATTATAGGCCAAAATTTTTTATTCAAAAAGGTTGAAATATTAGAGTTTTATCAAGAAAAATGTTGGTCATTCAGATATTCTCCAACTTAAGGTTTTAAATGCATGTAACTTAAAAGTGATATTTTAACATCCTCTAGCCACCTAGCTGGGGTGATTCCACCACCAACGACATTGATACATGTGTCATTAATACTCTTTCTCTATCTCTCTCTGATACACACATGCACACACACTCACTCACTCACTCATTCACACACACACACACATACACTCACTCACTCACTTACTCACACTCACACACACATGCACAAAGATATATATAACATGATGAAATAGTAAAATAACATTCAAGAAAAATCATAGACAATAGAAATGCTATAAAATGGAATCTGACATTTATGTCAAAATATGCCAATTAGATGTGGACATGGACATTTTTTCTAGCCATGGACTGCACTACTCCAAGGCTCTCAATAGTGGGTCACCTCTAAGTTGGGTCCATGACCTAAATATGACAATAGATACCTAAACCCATGTGCTTAACCAATATTAAATATGAGGAGGGAAAAGGTACCAAACCTCATAAGCCTCCAACCAACAATCTCACATCCCCCATTAGCCCATACAACCCATGATAGTGCACTCTACACCTATAGTCCATCGACTTCTGCCACTACCCTGTAGGATTTCTAACTCAGTTCATCCAAGGATGTCTTAGATCCCTATGGCTTCCAAGATTTTAAGGTGCCCTCATGGGTCTCCAAGTACCATCTAGGTCCA
Source organism: Pinus tabuliformis (assembly GCA_031772625.1). NCBI lineage: Eukaryota > Viridiplantae > Streptophyta > Pinopsida > Pinales > Pinaceae > Pinus > Pinus tabuliformis. The sequence continues at coordinate 1,473,017,105 of CM062820.1, read as the reverse complement.
TACAAAGACACATATCCCCACACTTCTCACTATAGGGCTCCATAATTCCCCAAGGTAGCCTAAGGAGAAGTGCACTTGAAGCTAGACCCACCTAGGGTCATCGAGGTATAGTAGCTAGCAATCCTCTAGTTCTCCTAAGAATCAGGGCCATAGTCATCCCTTAGCAATCGTTAATGGAAAGGAAAGTTGAATAATAATTCCCCTCCCTTTACCTTTTATTTATAACTTAGTATAAATTTTATTATATTAAAATATGTTATAATATTATAATAAATTTTAATATCAATACACTTTACTTTTATAACACTATCTATGAAAAAAGAATATGTTCCTAGATTATCCCCCTTTTTAAGCTCCCTAGCAACTTCACCTTTTTCTTCATGGATTCCTAGCCCCATATACTCTTTTTCTCCTTGGTTTGTAGTTGTGGTGTTACTTTTGTGTGTGTGTGTGTGTATGTGGTTTTACCTACCACATCTGCAAGGATTGTAAACCTCTTAGCACATGGGAAAACAAGCCTCAAGAGAACCTATCTCACAAACCTAATTAGTATGTACATATACATTACAAATAGGAGACCCAGTTAGGGGTATTACATTCCGCTCCCTCTTCTTTGTGCATTATTCTCAATGTATTCAAATACATGTATAATGATCTGTAAACTTCTATGGATTCCACTTGACAATTTATCACAACAGATTTGATAAATTATATTTTACAATATGAAACCTGCACTATGAGGGTTTATTTATCTACTAGATTTATCGATATGTAAATTACTCTTTATTGTGTATGCATGCAAATTATTATTATGCAAAAAATAGAGAACAATGAAATAAAAACTCCTAAACTAGGATTTGACATAAGATATAACTTGGGAAACCCTTTCAGGAGAAAAACCTAGCTAGAAGGTGAGGTTCCTCTGCTCTCTTTCTTTGAATAAAAAATGGATATGAGTAAAAATAAGTATGGTTTGCGGCTTGTGGCTACTCTCCCTATCTATCTTCTCCACTTTGCTTGTCTATTGAAAAAATGCACTCGAAAAGAATGGAACCCCTTTTCCTTCTAGTGGCCCGATTATAACACAACCCACCATAGCCTACCAATGGTTAGGTTTGACTACATCAACAATCAACCAAAGTTACAATATGGGCTCTTCTAGAGTCGTATTCATCATAATCATGAGGCTATCCCGTTTTCCATGAGTTATGGGGGCTAATGCGGCATCCCCTTGAATTTCGCTGGTGAAAATAGGAAGGTAAACTTTCAAGTGGCATAACTTTTACATAGGGACTTCACTTGAGGGAATTCTTGCATCGTTAGAGAGCTCTCTATGTGTAGAATAGGAAATAATGGTGTGGCACTTAAATGCTAAATTTTCACCCACAAAACATGTTATTTGATGCCTCAAAATGCTCCTAAAAGGTTTCAAACCCAAATTTTCCAAATTGGGTCACACTAGTAAAAATGTTCCTATGAAATTATTCCTCCACTTTTTCCAATTTGAAAGCATTGATATGGATGACAAATAATATAATGATCCAATATGGATCACACCTCCCATTTTGGGAGGCTTTTGGTCCCCACAAGCTTCTACTGAATGAGGTGAGGAAATTTTTCCTCCACCTTTTCTCGAGTGTACCATTTAGCATTTCCTAGAAGTTGTCCTTTCAACCTAATTTTCCAAAGGTCATGTTTCCCCTATCTCATAGTTCTAGACCTCTTATGCAAAACTGGATCTTTTTTCAACTCTTCGTGAGCTTCTGGTGTCAAATCTTCTATAGAACGTAGGACATGTTCCTCTTCCTAATCTATCATGGAAGACTCATAGAGTGTCAGATTCTTATATTCATCGCTAAGTAAATACACATGTACAAGGGTAGACTGAGTCTGTAGGCATTATCTCCTGCCCTTTCCAGTATCTCAAAGGGACCATACCGGAGAACCTTGATTTTCTTACTAGTATGAATATAATATATAAAAATGATATAAATAATAATCATCATAATAATGACTAATTAAAAATAATTAGTTATTAAAGAAACAAGTCCCAAGGGACATGACTATTCGTGAAGGGACACCTTTCCTAGTATATAAGTAGGGCCCTCATTTGTAACCAACCATATTCTATCATACATATTATTCATACATATATTTATATAATATATTTTTTATTCCTAAAATGGAGCCTTTCATTGTATTCCAAATATCTTGGAATATTTGACGTGTGTATACAAACCTTGTTTGTTACATTGGTATTAGAGTTATTTGATCCTCTAGTCACTCAATCATTGCACAAATCCAATCCAATCCGTTCATTGACCATCAACCCTACATGAAGTTTGGTGTTATTGCGATTGAGACCTTTAGCCATAGAAAGCTTGCTTAGAGGTTCTCCATTCTGCTGTCAGGCCTTTGGCCATTAAAAAAATGCTAATAATAAAAAATGAAAAATATTATATATACATATATAGAAGATAAAAAAAATTACATGAAAAAGAAATTATAAAGAAAAAAATGAGTGTGTACGTAAAAGAAAATAATTTAAAACAAAGGGTCGCACCTACATAGTTGTCTTACCTGCACAACCCCATTAGGGGTTAAATTTGACAGGTGCCCCCACCCGTCACTAATTTTTTTATGACGATTTTATTTTTAAATTTCCCTTCACATGACTTTTATGATTTATTTTTACCCGATACGATTACTTGAAACCTACTCTATTTCAGTATGAAATTAATCACAATTAAATGAACTAAATCAAACTTCTCAAACATCTATCATCCATGTCACTTATTATTTAATAAAATACACTATAAACCACAAAATTGAGATTTCTAATTAAAGAATAAAGTTTTCTACCACTTTTCAGTATTACCTATAAAACTAACATCATACAATTACTTTATTACATTAGAAAATATATACATAATGTTAAAATCAAAATGAATATATAGATCTTTGTAATTGATACATGGAAAAATGTAAAGGAACTTACCTTGAGCAGTTGTTGAGTTCTTTTGCAGGGTGTGCAATAGCATAGATACACTCATGTAAGACATCCATAGGTAAAAGCACATCTGCTACAAGTGATCTGCATCATCTAATACTATTAAGACTTAAGAATTTGAGAGACTTCCTAAGCATCACTTTACCTTCGTGAACTTTGTCTATGCTTCGATCCAAAAGGGACAAGCCCTTAAGAAGTTTTTCCTGCAACAAATGTAAAGATTTTTTCACATTTTCTGTGACGTCTAATAAAAAATAGCATTTACTATAATTTGGACTCTGCTTTTTGAAGAATTTTGTAGTCAATGTAATTTATCCTACTCCATCTAGGTCAAACTCTTCCGCTTTGTTTGTGCAATGATATCTACTTTCAAAATCTCATACTTTCTCATCCAATCCAATGAGGGTAGTATTTGGCCACATCTAACTATGATTTTTTCAATTTTTTCAACAACTTTATCCAACACCTCCCCTTTGTCCTTAGATATGCTCCCCTTGTCCTTAAATATTTACAAAAGATAATATACAAAACCATAAGATAGGAAATAAATAGAACTAAAAATTAAGTAGCATTTACCTATTATATCTTATATCCCATGTAAACCAGAGGGGGAGTTCGAGTTCTCACTCGTTAAAGCCTCCAACTTGAACCCGCTGATATCTGCAACTTTGGAAAGAGATTTTCTCCTCTCTTCGACAGTAGTGGAGTCGTAACACGGTTCATGGTCATGTGCTTTCTCGTGTAAGGCTTGAGCATAAACTCCTTTGTTCTGCTCATATGTCCACCGAAGATCGACAGACTTCACCCTGTAAAACACGGGAATGATGGGAGATTTGGATTCTAGTTGTAGTTCATCCAAAGACCATTTTAAATTTACATATCGTTGAAAAAAAAATGAATTGCTATATGGAAAGAGGCAGATTTAGAGAACAAAGAATTGAGCAATGGTTGTAAATAGGCATCATAATTAAAGCCTTTGGAGAAAAAACTATTCGCCACTCTCGCAAAGCCTTGTCACTGTTGTAAGGCTGCGAACCTCCTTCCAAGTTCCACCAGAATCCTTCCAAGTTCAACTAGAATCTCCCTTTGGAGACCTCGAAGGAGAGCCCTGCCATGGGGAGATCCATCATCATTCTCAGTTACTGTGTGGCTCACAGTCTCCAGTTTGGTAACCTAACTCCCACCAAGAGCCCCCTGGAGAATTGATTTCAAATCTCTAGCAGGAATGCAAAGCAGAAAGTGGTTTCAATTCTTCCAATTTTTTCATCCGTGAGGACGGATACTGCCAACTTTAATATAAATTATTTTATAAGTACCTAGTGAAAATAAATTATTTTAAATATATATATATAATTTGAAACAGGGATTTTTCCATAAACCCTTCATTAGGACATTTCTGTAAAATTTTTAAAGTTATTGCTGACGTGTTCATTTGGAAGTAAGCCGTATTTTACAACTAAAAAACACAAAAACGTGTAAACGACCGTCAAATTTAACCCCTGGACCCATACCTTCCATTGCCGCTCGATTTCCCATAACGATAACAACCACCCTCCGACCCGCCACCCCGTTGCATCCACCTGTATCAGATCATCACCGCTACTCCAAACTTTCGCGCCAGTGGACACACTCTCTACCACCTTTCAAATGTCAGACACCGCCAACCATTGTCGCATCATAATTTTGTACATTTCTCGTTTTCGTACATCAATCCTATGGTCAATCGTTACTTAGTTGTTGCAATCCATTCTATCATCTCTACACTGTACAAATTCTCGTCCTAGATCTGAAACAATCATCCATATAATTCATATATATTAAAAGGGAAAAATATTATATAAGGAAAGATTTTTATTACATTGGAATCATAGTCGCATTAAAGGTAATTATTAAAATAAATTTTTTAATAAAGTACAAAAGGATACTCTAAAGGTTAATTAAAATTCTATAAGCAAAAAATAAATAAATAATAAAAGGCACAAAGAGATCAAAGATAAAATAAATAAATAATAAAAAGCAAAAAGAGATGAAAGGTAAAAAAGGGGTGATATATACTGAGGACTTTTGTAAAGTAGTTTATATATATTGTAGTGACATTTAAGGGGTTATAAATTTAAAAATAAAAATAAAAAATAAGTTGAAAGGTTATAAATATTTAGTTAAGTGAAATATTATGAATTTTAATGAACATAAAATGGAGTTTAATTCAGAAATGAAGGAATATTTTCGTAGACTTTATATAACTATGCTTTAATGCTATTCAAAATTAAAGGGGCTCGTAAAAAAAAATATGTTACTATTTCTATCTTTCCTGTTGAGGATAAAAATAATATAAACCCTAAACTCGCTAACCAATTGGTGATTCTCGAGTCAAATATAATTGAGCAATTAGATTTCTGGAACATAAAACAATATGACAATTGATTTACGAGTAAACATTGGGACTATACATTTATATCGCAATTCTTAGTTCAATCCCTATGGGGTGATTGAGGTGAAATAATTTTGGGTTCACCTTGGATGGAATCACTAGGGTCATTCATTTTGAATACAAAAAAATAGTTTCAAACAATCTCCTACAAGAAAAAAAATAATGTTATAGAATAGTACATTGAAACCAGATTTAGTAACACCAAAAGATGGGTCCTAGTCTGAACTCGAAATGTCGAGCAAAAATGAATATCGTGGGTAAATCTTCATAAACCTATTCCTCATATTTCATAAGTAATCCTTCAATAAAGTCAAAATTCAATGCAAAATATGTAGAAGGAAGTTGACAAGATTATCATAAACAAAAACAAAGAAGTTTCTCACCTTAAGGACCACAATGAAAAATTGTCGATACAAGTTAAGAAGCTTAAGAAGGAAAAAACATCGTTTGAAAAAAAGGGACAACAACTTATCAAGAAGGAAGGGTCGAAATATTTAAATGTGGAAATTTCAGTTGAAGAAAAGGGAACAAATATAGATGTCATTAACCTCACAGTTCAGAAAAGTCCAAACCCGATTGAAGCAAAAGCATACTCAGATGTTGTAGTTCAAATGAAAAATGTCAAGTAAAGATCCAACGATTAACCAAGTGAATTTTGTATCTGAAGTAAATTAGATACCTCAAGCAAACCAAGAGATCACCACAAAAAAGTTAATGGGAAATCATATCACAAGAACCCCTTATCGACACCCAAATCATAAAAGCATACATTTTAAACAATTTGCATATCCATTAGACCAAAAGAAATTGACATATGTTCCCAAGAAGATTGATGTCAGAATAATTCAGTCTTATGATAAAAACTTATTTGAAGTATCCAATAATTGTAACATTGCACAAAATATGGATTTAGGATGATCAAATCCCTTCTCAGTTCAACATTTTTTTTAATCACTCAAAGGGTCCTATCATCTTGTATCATCGAAGATGACATCTCGAAGAATTCTAAAATATGTGAATATATTACAATACAAAGAAATAAATGTCGTGCCTTTTCAACAATAAGCTTTGAGGACATAGCTTTTTTGAAGAGGAAGGCAATGCTATGATTATAATATATAAAAATAATGTAACTAATAATGATCATAATAAGGATTACTTAAAAATATTGAAGAGACATGTTCCAAGGGACATATCTATTCATGAAGGAGCACATTTCCTAGTATATAAGCAGGGCCCTCATTTGTAACCAACCAAATTTTATCATACATATTATTCATCCATACATTTTACAATATATTATTTATTCCTAAAATGGAATCTTTCTATTTATTTGAAATATCTTGGACTATTTGACGTATGTATATGAACCTTGTTCGTTACACCTACCAGCACCTTATAGCCTCTCCTTGTTAAACTATAACCATACTATGTCTACCACCTTGAATGGCTTATTTGTTTTGTGTTGATCATGCCTGGCCTTATATTTTTCTTGTGGCTATTGCAATGTTTCTTGTACCTATATATGGATCTACTTGATATTCTATACAAAATTTTCAGTCCTTAAGGCATCCCCTATAAGATCCTCCCTTACTCCTTGCTACTTATATGTAATATCCAAAGATGAAGGTGGAAAATATCCAAAACAAGTTTCAAATCAAGACTTACAATTATAAGTGTGGACTTCTCTATTATAAGAGTGTTTTATATATATTAGATTTTCATCACAGGTCCTCGAATGTGTTGGAAATATTGAGAGGGGGGCTGAATCGTTCGTAACACCCTCCTCCCACATCAACCCAAGTAAGCATGTCAATTGGGTAAACATGAGATGAGAGGCTACTATGATCATATTCGACCTCCTATGTGACTTTAAGGAAGTGGAATCGACGGAAAAATCACACACAGTCACCCAACATCATCAACAGAACCCTCTGGAGACAAGCCAGCCACTCAGACAACCTATCCTTGGGTCCTACCAATGTTCTGGGTCTCTTAGGCCATAGTTGGTCTCATTATATGGGCAAGGGAGTGACCAATGACCTAAAATCGCTCTCCCAAGATTTCCTGCTAGCGACCAGAGATCAAAATTGCTAGCTTCGTACCAATGACCCCGAGATTTAAGCCACTTTTTCAGGCCCATAGCCTAGGCCACTACCTAGAATGGAGTGATATCTTGAAATCATTAAAAATATAGGGAAACAATGATGTAAAAGAAATAGGTTGAACAAGACCATAACCAGACCCCTACTAGCCATGAAAGGAATTTCGTCAAACATATCATCAACATGTAACCTACAAGTGTAAACAACAGAATTAAGTGTAGGGATCTCATACTTATATGAGAATCGCTATGAACTATTGTTCCCTCGTGTCAATTGCTGCATTATCCTCTATTAGGTCATAGACAGATTATCCATTCATATACAAGTAAAAACATGTTGAGAGCCATATATAGTTGCTATCATAAAACATCCATACAACTAGCATAATAGGAACATAAATACCATAAACATATCAGCCAGCAAGATCCACATATACATCAATACATTTACACATGAAAATCAAGGGAATGAATTCTCATTAATGAATGCAATGAACCAACTAGCTATGGGACTCCCACATTCCATCTGTCCATAGAATGGTTGAGCCAAATCTCTCTTCAGTCGTTCACCCCCATTCCATATTTCAAGCATGAATGTGGGACTCGAACCAAAAGAACCAACCACGGAATACTGAGGCTAAACCACCTCACCCTTATCAAAAGAAACCAGGATTTACCGTAATCCATCCTAGATCACTAGGCCAACACAATGAACACATCATAATCATACTTTACCGTGATCTCCACCTGGTCACTAAGCCAAACATGCATGGATGCCACCGGATTTCTCCACCTACACCGTGGGGAATTTTCCTGTCTCCTAGTCTCTCAGGCTTTACCACAATCCAAACCTGGATCACTACGCCTTAAACCGAGACCCACCCTCTAGGCTTTATCACATATCCCAAACTCGAGATTACTAGGCCCAACGAAGAGAAATCCACCTCTTGGCTTTATCACATATCCTACCATCCACCGGTAAGGATTCCGAGGCCCACTGAGGTAACACAATCCTAGCTTTACCGCAACCCACAGTCTGGCTCAGGGGTTACTAGGCCCATGGTTTTACCGTGATCAACAATCTAGTTCAGGGACCACTAGGCCATGTGCTCTATAATTCATAGATCCACCCCATTCAGCTTTGAATCCATCAGGAAATCTAGCTTAACGCAAACATGAGAACCCTGTCACAACATGGCTATCTGGAAATGGAAAGGTTAGATTGAAAACATTGTTACACCTGCAAAACCCATGCCATGATAGAAAAGAACCACATGCAATGTCATGCATGCCAAATCTAGCAAGGAAAATGCACATGCAAGTTGATACCTACAATGAAGCCTGTTGTTTCTGTTTGATCCTACCTTTCCCTGCTTGATCTTTGCTTCCTCTTGCCTTTTTTCCTTTCTTCCTCCAATGTCAAAATTTCTCCAATAAACTCTAAGTTTCCAAGAGTATGAGAGAGACAAAATAATGAGAGAGCTCCAAAACTCAATTGACAAAAGGTTGAACTGACAAAAGCCATGAACCGGTCCTCTGAAACATTTTTATAAATGAGGACTCTATTTTATTTATTTTCCTTCATTTTCCTCCTCACATGCAACCTATGACCTTTCACCTTCCTTTTCTCCTAATTTTCATTATTTTCATAGATAAATGTGCCAAAAATTCCATTTTTCCTTTCCAACGCCTTATCCATTTCCTTTGCCAATTTCCTTAGCCATAAACAACCAAATGAACACCCCCTGGGATGTCCTGCCAACATTCAGCTTGGAATAAGTGTCCCATCAAACGTGGTTATTGTTTACATGGAATTTTCACCAGGGTTGTTACAGAACCCTCCCCCTTAGGGGAAACTGTCCTCGATGTTCAATCACACATATACCTCAACAACCTACTAGAAGAATACATATTGCTCATGGAGCTTTATAACACAGTTCGTTGCAGTATTTACAATGAAAGACCTACTTGAAAGAAAAACATCAGGACAACATGATAACATACTGCATAGTCAAGATTTATAACACAACTCATTACGATATTTATAATGATCATCCTGTGGAGTACCAACCCACATGACATCATAACATCATGATAACATAACCACATGATAGCATAGTAACATGAAAACATAATCATAATATCATGACACCCATACCACATAGTGGAGCTTTATAACATAGCTCATGGTGGTATTTACATCCATACACATATGTACCCATAGCAACATTACCAAAATATATACCAAATCATATACCAAAGCATATATCGAAACATATAGTAAACACCATATCTAAGCATATATCAAAACATCATATAGCATATACCAAACCATCATAAAGCATATATCAACCACCATAAATCATATACCAAACCACCATAAAGAATATACCAAACCATCATATCAAAGTTGCTTTGACTCAAAAGACAAACAAGGAAGGATACATAGCCCGCATCTAATCTGCCATATCCCATGTAGCTTCATTGTGCCCAAAATGCTTCCATTTCACTTTAACATGCTCGATTGCTCAGTTCTGACGCATGAGCAGCTTTTTTTTGCAATATACACTGAGGCTCCAGCTGGAATTCTCCATCTGGTTCCACCTACAATACAGACCAGTCAATCACATGATCAACATCCTTAACATACTTCTTAAGAAATGATACATGGAAAACATCATGGACTTTCACTATCAGAGGTAGTGCAAATCGATAGGCTATTGGACCAATCCTCTCAATGATACTGAAGGGTCCACAAAACCATGGTGCCAGCTTGGAACATGATCCAATCTGCAAGGAACTCTTCTTTGGTTTGATGCATAAGTACACTTATTCCCCAACTTGGAACTCCTTGAAAAACATGTTCCTATCTACATAACTCTTTTTCCTATCTTGTGTTTCCTTTAGATTCTTCTTTATCTACAATGCCTCAAAAGGACTCATCCTCAATGACTCCTAATAATCGTTGTTTTATTCGAACTCTACCAAAGGAAGATACTCTTCCCACTTCCGTTGCTGATGCATCACATATCCTCAACATTTCCTCTAATATTATGTTGACCCTATCTATCTATCCATCTTTTTGCAGATGATAAGTTGTGTTGAAGGCCAAATCTGTGCCCAAACCTGCAAATAAATCCTTCCAAAACTTGGAAGTGAACTTCACATCCTTGTCTTACACAATCTTCTTTGGAACACCATGTAGTCTAATCACATCTCTAATGAATACATGTGCCACATCGCTAGCTGAGAATGTAGACTTCACCAAAATGAAGTGTGCAACCTTTGTTAATCTGTTCACAATGACCATAATGGAATCATGTTGTTTCATTGTCTTTGGTGACCCTGTGATGAAATTCATGGAAATGACCTCCCATTTCCACTCTAGAATCGCAATCAGTTATAACAATCCACCTAGATGTTTACAGTATGCGTTTACTCATTGACAGTCGAAACACCTTGCCACAAACTCTGCTAAATCCCTCTTCAAATTCGACCAACAGTAAAATTCTCTTCACCAATGTCAGTGCCTTTTGATAACCTCAGTGACCTGAATGAGGTTTCACATGAAAATCCCTCAAGATCACCTTCTTGAGCTCATTGTTGTTTGGTACATATATCTTGTCTCAAAACCTAACCAATCCATCTATTGTTAGACAATAATCCATACCCTGTGCACCTGTACCTATACCTATGCATGTACCTGTACTACCTTATGTACCTGTACCACTACATGTACCTGTACCTATACTTGTAATATCACTTGTACCTGTACCAATGCCCTGCTATAATTTGTGCACAATCTCCATATACTTGACATCCCACTGACCTGCTTGCAAGATCCTATCCTATAGATCTATCCCATAGGAGCTCATAGCTTCCAAGTGATTTACTTATACCCGTCTACTGAGAGCATCTTCCACCTTGTTCTCTTTACCTTTGATGTACTTGATCTCGAAATCAAACTCGTTGATCATGGCCAACCATCTAGCCTGCCTGGCATTTAGATTCGATTGGTCAAACAAATACCTCAACCCAATATGATCACTCATAAGTAAAACCCTCTTGCCAAGAAGATAGTGTCTCCACATCTTCAATGCATGTATGATCACTACTAACTCAAGATCATGTGTCGGGTAGTTTTGCTCGTGCTCATTTAGTTTTTGGGACTCATAGCATACCACTTGTCCATCCTGCATAAGGACTCCACCAAGCCATCTCTTGCAAGCATTTGTGCATAACACAAATTCTTTGTTCGAATCAGAAATCTGTAACACTGGTGCATGTGTCAACAACCACTTAAGTTTCTCAAAGCTAGCCTCACACTCCTTTGTCCAATTGAACTTCTTTCCTTTCCTTTGCAATGATGTAATGGGATAAGTAATCTATGACAAGTTCCTGATGAACCTCCTATAATAGCCTTCCAGACCCATGAAAGACGTTAACTCATTCACACTCTTAGGAGCTACCCACTCTGTGATGGCCCTTATCTTCTCTGGATCCACTGCAATGCCCTCCTTGGAGACAACATGCCCTAAGTAATGTACCTCACTCTGAAAGAAACTACACTTGTTGAGCATAACATACAACTGATGCTCCCTCAACAACCTCAACCATGCTGCTAAATGCTCAACATGCTCTTCCTCATTTTTAGAATATGCCAATATATCATCAATGAACATAATAACAAACTTATCCAAATATGGATGCAACACACTATTCATCAAACACATGAATGTAGCTAGAGCATTAGTTAAGCCAAATGGAACAACAACAAACTCATAATGCCCATACCTAGTCCTAAACGCAGTTTTGTAAATGTCCTCCTCTTTGATGCATACCTAATGGTATCTAGATCTCAAGTCAATCTTTGAGAACATTGCTGCTCCCTTCAGTTGATCGACCAAGTCTCAATCCTCGGCAAAGGGTACCTATTCTTAATAGTCACTTTGTTCAACTGCCTGTAGTCAATGAAAAGTCTGAGAGTACCATATTTCTTCTTCACAAACAAGACCGGTGTGCCCCAAGGTGATACATTTGGCCTAATGTATCCTTGTCCAACATTTCCTTTAATTGCAACTTCAGCCCAACCAACTCATGTGTGCTCATCCTGTAAGGTGCTTTCAATGTTGGAGTTTCCCCTGGCACTAAATAGAAAAGTCCACCTCCCTGTGAGATGGAAACTCTGTAATGTCTTCAAGAAATACATCCTGAAAATGTTACAAAATTAGATACCTTCTCAACACATCTGCATCCTCAACCTCCTTACCCTTATCACTAGAAATGTGCGCTGCAAATAATACACACCCTTTCCTATGGCTACTTTTTTCTTGCATAGTTGTCACCATCCTAACTGATGTGATTTTCTTCTTACCTTGTAGGACTCTTGGTTCTCCATTGTCATCAACACACTCAATAGCTTTGTCATTGCAGTCTACCTTGGTTCTATGAAGATACAACCAGTCCATGCCCAACAACATACTGTATGATCCCAACATTAATACATTCAAATGTGTTGCAGTAGGCATACCACTCAAGTCAAATGAGCAAGCTCTTACCTAATGGTGAAATCTCTTATTTGTACCTGTAGCCAACTGCACTAACCAAGACTCTGCATGCAATTCCTTACTCAAACCACACGTATCCACCAAGCTAATACTAACATAGCTATAATTAGATCCAGTGTCAATCAAAATAGAAATAACTTGATCACAAAGCTTATCGTCCATCTCAATGATAGATGCCTGGTGTTCTGCCTATTTGTTGTCCACTTCTGCATAGATACGTGGAATACTCTGACCAACATCCCCAATAGTCTGCGCCTCCTGTGCACTGTATATCTTAGGCCTTCCACCCTGATTTTGCATACAATCTCTCCTAAGGTGTTCCTCATCACATGTCCAACACTCCAACCGACCAGTGCCCTCACCTCTATGCTACTACTGTTGTTGTTGTAGCCCTTGTCCCTGTCTAGCTGCACTAAACTTCTTTTGTTGTGCCACATTTTCTTTCCCATCTACATTCTGAGGCCTTGTCCTCATAGGCTTCCATTTACCTCTACCTTTGACATTTCCCTTCCATCCATGTTGAGATTCATTCTTATGTTTTGACTGTTCATAGAAATGCTTCAGTTTCCCAATAACTTCCTCAAGTGACCAAGGCCCATCATACTCAATCTGATCTCTAAATGCTAATTGAAAACCACTAACAAATCTATGAACTTTCACCTTCTCATCAGTAAGATATGGTACATACCTCAATAGCTCCAGAAACTTGGTCATATACTCTTCATCTATCATTGATCTCATATTTAGTTCATATAATTATTTAGCCTTATTGTCGTAGTATCTTTCTAAAAAGTACGTCATCCTGAAAAGCCTCTTGAACTCCCGCCAACTCAAGTCATCTGTCCTGATATATCTAACCCGCTTAACATCTTCCCACGAGATGTATGCTTTACCTTTCAAGTTGAAGATCGCTATTCTGGCCTTCAAGTTATCTGTGTAATCATGCAACTCATATATTTTTTCATCCTAAGTATCCAAGCCTCTGCATCTTCCGACTACTTCACATTACATCAAAATTAGGTGGTTTTCTCTCTTGAATTCATCTTGTAGGTATCCCCTATCATTACTCTTGTAAGGATGATAGCGATGACGATCATGATCAAAATCAAAACTAGAATAGTACTTATACTCATCGCCTCTCCTATCCAGAGTGTCCAACAACCTGCCATCTCTCACTGTATCAAATCTAACTAACCTGTGTCTACCAGGAGACCTGCTTCCATATGCCCCATTAATTATATCCTCATGTCCATGGATGATCCAAAGTGTGTATAGCATTAACCTTTGCTTTATTCTCTTGTGCCTGTATGATTTGGTCATTAGCTGCCTTACAACTCCTTATCTCTTCCTTCAAGCTTCTCAATGTAACTCTCAAATCTGAAGAGTTCCCAACACCATACTACTCTTCAAATTCATAGGGAGAGTCTTTGTAGTCAACCATCTTGCTATCCATTTGATATTTCTTCCTGCAATGCATAATATGTCAGATAAACAAAATCACAATAAATTGACGTACCTTAGCATAAATTTGGGAGGATACCTTGTCTGTACATGTATAACATAATCATAACAGCATATAGACATATGCAGATAAATGTATCAACATATAAACATCACTCTAGCTACGGTCCAATCCTCGATCCAAGGCCATATCAACAAAGCATTCTATGACATCATGCATGAAAACAACCATTACTCCATTGTACACATTGCCACATGCAACCAACAACATCCATAAGAAATTCCTAGTCAACTACACATACGCATAAACGCATGTAGTCAAACATAAGCAATCAATTCTTGTAATCAACCTACAAGACTGATACATGTAATCAAAATATTCAAGAATGTAACCTAACATACAAGGATGTAAGTAGACGACATAAAATCAACATGTAAGCGGCATGTAACCACATGCAACCAGTCACATACTCATGACAAATACATTCTGAAAGATCAATATCAAATTCTCCATATCAACCATACTATAATCGTAATCAATCATCAAGCCAATGCAACAAGCACGTGAAATGCAAGTGTAAGAGACACACATGCAACTAACATGCATGCATGACCAACACACACCACCCATCTAGTTTGAGAGTTGAACTGTGCTCTAATACCACTCTATAACACCCTCCTCCCACATCCACCCAAGTAACCATGCCAACTAGGTAAACATGAGACAAGAGGATACTATGATCATGTTCGACCTCCTAAGTGACTTTAAGGAAGTGGAATCAATAGAAACATCACACACAGACATCCAACATCATTAACAAAACCCTCAGGAGACAATTCAACCACTCAAATAGCCTGTCCCTGGGTCTTACCATTGTTCTGGGTCTCTTAGGCCATAGTCTCTCTCACGCTATGGGCAAGGGAGCGACTAACAACCTAATTTCACTCTCACAGGCTTGCCTGCTAGTGACCAAAGACCAAAATTGCTAGTACTGTGCTAGTACCCTGGGATTTAAGCCACTTTTTCAAGACTAGAGCCCAGGCCACTACCCATAATTGAGTGAGATATTGAAATCATTAAAAATGCAAGGAAACAATGATGCAAAAGAAATAGGTTGAACAAGACCATAACCGAACCCCTACTAGCCATGACATGCATTTAATCAAACATATCACCAACATGTAACCTATAGGTGTAAACAACAGAATTAAGTGTAGGATCTCATACTTATATAAGAACCACTATGAACCATTGTTCCCTCATGTCAATTCCTGCATTATCCTCTATTAGGTCATAGACACATTATTCATTCATAAAAAATTAAAAACATGTTGAGATCCATACATAGTTGTTGTCATAAAACATGCATATAACCAGCATAATAGGAACATAAATACCATAAACATATCAGCCATAAAGATCCACATACATATGAAAATCAAGGGAATTAATTTCTCATTAATGAATGCAATGAACCAACTAGATATGGGACTCCCACACTCCATCTGACCATAGAATGGTTGAGCCAAATCTCTCTTCAGTCGTTCACCCCCGTTCCATATTTCAAGCATGAATGTGGGACTCAAACCAAAAGATCCAGCCACGGAATACCGAGGCTAAACCACCTCATCCTTATCAACATAAACTAGGCTTTACTGTAATCCATCCCAAATCACTAGGCCAACACATTGAACACATCATAACAGGATTTATCGTGATCTCCACCTGACCACTAGGCCAAACAAGCATGGGTTCCACCAGATTTCTCCACCTACATCGTGAGTAATTTTCCTATCTCCTAGTCTCTCACGCTTTATTGCAATCCAAACCCAGAACACTAGGCCCTAAACCGAGACCCACTCTCTAGGATTTACCGCATATCCTAAACCCGGGATTACTAAGCCCAACAAAGAGCAATCCACCTCTTGGATTACTGTATATCCTTCCATTCACCAGCAAGGATTCCTAGGCCCACCAAGGCAACACAATCTTGGCTTTACCGCAACCATAGTCTAGCTCATGGGTTACCAGGTCAGTGGCTTTACCATGATCCATAGTCTGGTTTAGGGACCACTAGGCCATGTGCTCTATAATTCAGAGATCCACCCCACTTAGCTTCGAATCCATCCGGTAATCCAGCTCAACCAAAACATGAGAAACCCATCACACCATGGCTATCTGGAAATGAAAAGGCTAGGTTGAAAACATTGTTACACCTGGAAAAACTCATGCTATGATAGAAAAGAACCACATGTAATGCCATGCATGCCAAATCTAGCAAGGAAAATACACATGCAAGTTGATACCTGCAATGAAGCCTATTGTAGCTGCTTGATCTTGCCTTTCCCTACTTGATCCTTGCTTCCTCTTGACTTCTTTGCCTTTCTTGCTCCAATTCCAAAATTGCTCCAAGAAACTCTAAGTGTCCAAGAGTATGAGAGAGAGAGAGAATACTGAGAGAGCTCCAGAACTCAATTGACAAAATGTTGAACTAACAAAAGCCATGAAATGGTCCTCTGAAGCCTTTTTATGAATGAGGCCTCTATTTTCTTCATTTTCCATTATTTTCCTTCATTTTCCTCCTCACATGCAACCTGTGAGCTTTCACCTTCATTTTCTTCTAATTTCCATTATTTTCATAATTAAATGTGTCAAAAATTCCATTTTGCCTTTCCAAAGCCATAGCCATTTCCTTTTCCATTTTCCTTAGCTATAAACAACCAAATGAACACCCCCTAGGATGTCTTGCCCAAAATTCATCTTGGAATAAGTGTCCCATCAACCGTGGTTATTGTTTTTAACTTTTATTACATGGAATTTTCACCAGGGTTGTTACAGTATTTCTTTCCAATTGTTAAGTTATTCCAGTTAACATTTTATCATAATTAAACTAGGACACAAAAATGTGAACAAGATAAAAATAATTTTATTCATAAGATGATATGGATTCCAATCCTCTTTTACAATAAATCAAGCTACAACCTATACAAAAAATTATTCAATTCTTTTCAAAGCTCCAACCTTGAGTTAGGACTCCAATCCTCTTTCAAACCTAAGCTCCAACTTGGTCAACAACCAAGACTCCCATCCCAAGCTCCAACTTGGCCCAAAGAATAAAATTTACAAAATACTTACTTTACAAGAGATCAAGAATGTCTTCAAATGCTTCAAGGCTAACTTCAATAGTACTTAAATACTACTACTTCGAAATTTCATAATATATCAAATCCAAACAGTCTTCAAGGTTTCCTCAAGTGTACTCCAAGATACTCTTCATATTTTTCTCCAAGTGTATCATAAGACATTTCAATAGTATGTCTTGAAATGATGCCCAAAACTCTTAATTTCAAGACCTCAAGTCTGCTCCAAACTATGACCAATAGACTGCTCTCAAAAAGCTACCAAGAACTACCAAAGGTTCCTTCAATTCGATCACAAGGTTGCTACAAACAATGCCCAAAAGCCTGCTCTCAAATGATGCCAAAAATTTGCTAAAGGTTCCTTCAAATGTTTCACTGAGTTTCCCCAGACAATGCCCAAAACCTTGCTCTTAAATGATGCCAAAAGTGCTAATGATGCGCTACAAGGTTCAGAGTCATAAGTCTCAATGTGCCATAGGTCTGAGCTCCAAAAGCTACAGGTCCGAAGTTTATCCTTTGCCATAGGTACAAAATTTAGAAGCTACAGGTCTGAAGTTTTATCCTCAGCCATAGTTTTGATCTTCCTAGGTTTGAGTAGTTGCTACAAAGTTTTGTCATAGGTGAAAAATGCTACAAGAGAGGCATAGGTTCAATCTTCACAGGTCAGTGTAGTTATTACAAAGTCATTAGAGATATTTTAAGGTCTAAAATGGGCCTCCAAAGAAATGTACAACCAAAATCGACTTTATAAGAACCAGTAGGATTCAATATGATGATTTCAACCATGGGGGATGATTCACCAATTTTGGAGTAAAAAAGTAAAAATATAAAAAATAAAAATAAAAATAAAAATTACTTTTTCAACTCGTATTTTCAACTTATCTCCCCATGGTTTTACTCAAATTTCAAGCAGAAGCACTCATTGGATTTGGAATTTAATTCCTCATCCAATGAGTACCCATGTTTCATACTTTAGATGGACTTTTCTACATGAAAAAAGAGAAATACATAAATAAAAAAAGCTTGATTGCAATCACATTTTTCATGTATTTCTCATTTTTCATGTAGCACGGTCCATTTAAAGTATGCAACATGGGTACTAATTGGATGAGAAATTAAATTGTGCATCCAACACGTGATCTCGCTCAATATTTGACTAAAATCATAGGGAGATAAGTTGAAAATACGAGTTGAAAAAATAGTTTTTTATTTTTTTCCTCTAAAATTTGATGATTTAATATAATCTTATTTTATTGTTTCCATTGTTATTTTATAATATTACTTAGGAGGCCCATTTTAGACCTCAAAATTTCTCTAATGTTTGTCACAAGTCTGAAGTGCTACAAAAAAGGCAGAAGTTCAATCTTCATAGGTCCAAGAATATGTGAGTTGAAGAAGGTTTAACCAGATTGAATTGTAAGGTGTAGAAATTTGGCAATCCACAAGGAGATGAGTATCCATTTCTCAAACATAAGTATATCCCAACCATAGAAAATTAAAAAAATGGATTTTTCAACAGAAATATTCAATCTTTGTCCTCTATCCTCTCATAGTTCATGAGTTGTGATTTTTTTTCTATTGTTCTGCTTGTCTATGTGATCTAAATGAGTTGATATATAGAATGAGGAGTCCTTCCTCTTATTTATACACTTTTCACCCTATTGCAAAGAGACGCTAGTGGAAATACTGAGAGGGGGATGAATCAATATTTCCCTAATTTTCACAATTTTTTAGATTAATCTATTTACTACTTTAAACATTTAGAGCATTAAAACCAACATACAAATTGTCATCACATCAATGGACAGTACAATTTTTTTGTCTCAATCAAATGCTTTGTTATGTATGATGTAAATACAAATTTACTAGATAACTCTGGAAGGAAGTACAAGGCTCCCCAAGATTTTTACCAACAAGTTAGTAGGAAGCAAATTCTCCCTAAATGGTTTGGCCTCATGTACCAGGGATAGTGATCGAACTAAAATCAAGTTGTATCCCTTGTTGTTGCCTTGACTGCCACTCCTATCCACTACTACTACCACCTCTGTTGCTATTGCTACACCTACTTTTCACTGCTACCACTGTACTATATCATTACCCCTTCTTATGCTCAACATTCCAAAACTTCCTGCTACGACTAATGATATAATGTAGATAATCAAACAAAGTCATCACTACAACTTTAAGAACTAAACCCTAGTTGCACATCTGCTCAACTAGATCTGCAATTTCTTGTATAACACCCTAGTTGTCAGCATATTTATATCCAATGCATCAATCAAATCTACTGACCATTAGCCAATTTCATTCTCTATACTCCAAACTTCTTCCTAACAATTCCTTTGCCCAACCTTTGAAATCACAATGTTTCTGATTTCTAAGAGAAAGACCACAATACTATTGTACATGTCTCTACTCAAGATATCAAACCCTGACCTCATGTCATCTATTATTCATGATAAGTAGTCATACAATCTCACTTTCATGTGACACAACATATTTGCTTAGAATTCATTGTTTCCTTTGACTATTGTTGTTGATGTGATTCCTTCTGCTCACTTCTCACTGTTAATGCAAAAGTTGCAGCGTAATCTCAATGTTATTAATGTAGTGCAACTAAACAATACAAACTTGATACAATATCATAACCCTGATGCTTATCAGATTGTTCACACAAGCCAATAACTTTTTCTTCACTTGATCTGAATACAACACTTTTACCGACTCAAGTCTACCCACATATCTCAAACCTTGTCAACATAAGCAACATCACAAGACTAATGATCAACTGCATAATTCATGGCTTTACACAATGTGGAGATACCATCAATATTTTGGTAACACTGCAAAATACATGAAGTCAAATCATAAACATTTGGACATTACAAGGTTTAGTAGCCATTCAACTTTATGACAATAGTATGAACACCCATAGCCTATTACAGTCATACTTATGCAACCAACTATTGTGCATTCAATCACTTTTCAATGGAACCCAGTCATAATATTTATCAGTATTTACGATACAACATATCCAAGATTAGTAATTCACGACATCTCTACTATCACTTATATTATCAACCTTAAGAGTTATTTTATGTTTGGCAACCCAAACTTAACATAAGTTAACTATTGTCTTATCCACATATCTGATACAAACTTCCATCTATATATATATATATATCCAAGAAAAATTAGTTGAGGTTATTGATGCTTTATCGATTTTCTAGAAGGCATACTAGACTCTTGCACAACATAAAAATTGTATTTCGATAAAGGTGTTGAGTTTCAGCGTTGGACTAGTTCTTCATTGATTTGTAATCAAATATTGTTCAAGATGCATTTAGGAATCTGTTATCACTGAGAACTGCAGTCACATGTATATAAGTTGAGTCCAAAATTTCATTGTTAAAAATGGATGTCAAATGGTTGTTATCCTATGTTTACTACTTAGGGGTCATGTTTTTCAATGATATTGATGAGAATCATTTTCAAAACCGTTAGTCATCCTCCATCGTGATTGATTAAGACATGTCTTATCTCGTATATGTCATTTGTCCTTTTCGCAGTTTCGTAGCGCAGTTTGATTGGCTGATTTTGAAGCGCAATAATGTTTTAGCCTTTTCGTAGCGCTAGCCATTTCGCAACACATGTCGCTAAGTTATAACTGTCTGCGCTACGAAATCGTGGATTCGGGGATTTTGCAGCGCAGATCTTCGAAATGTCAGGTCTGGGGATGAGTCATTGTGTCCGGTCGGTTGTTGTCAGTTAGTGTACCTTCCAAGCACTTACGAGCCATCATTCCACCAATAGGTTCATAGTCATGCACATTAAGTTCATTCAAATGTTTTTGTCATGCATAGTTGTGTCATGATGTTCTGTTAATATTACATGAAGTGGCCAGCTTATATGTTAAGATATTTGAATTGAAATGAGCCTGAGTTTCTTTTTCAAAAGAGCTGCATTGCAAGCGAGCCTGTGTTCTAAAGTTTGAATTTGCTTTTCGAGTTGAAGTTGCCGGTGTTTCTCTGTGCAAAAGTTTTCAGGGTGTAATGGAGAAGAAGGAGCATCGGTCCGGAAGGTGTCAAAGGGCAGAGCCCGAAGGATTGGATTTGACATTAAGGGAGGAAGGTGTTAAAAAGGCCTTCAAAGACGCTGGTTGCTGGAGTTTTTGTGAAAAGCTAAAGGGAGGACACACTCAGGTAACAAAAGAATTTGCCTTGAATTTTACAGGCTTAAGTTCCAAGGTATCTATGTTAGAATTCCCAGTATCTCCAGAGGCTATTGCTAGGGTAACTGAGATTCCTAGAGGAGGGCAGGAGTGGTTCAAAAATTTCAAATTTGATATGAGCCCCTGTAAAGTATTCTTGAAGGAAGCCTATGTGAATGAAGATTTAACCAAGGCTGTACCTAGAAGTTATGTTAAGGAGAGTTATGCTATGCTTCTTACTTGTATTCAAAAATATTTAACTTGTGAGGGCAGATATAACAAAGTTTATTCATATCATTTCAAGTTGTTGCTGCATTTCACGGGTAAAGCATCTATAGATCTCCCATTTTACTTGTTTCGAAGCCTCAGTAAGATGTGTGATAAAATTCAATTGAGGAAGGATGATTGTGAGTCATCATTGTTTCATCATGGCCTAGTTAAACTGTTAGTGATGGAGAATTAATGGAGGAACCTACTATTGCTGAGCTTAGAAAGGAGGCTAGGGAGAAAAAGAAGGTTAAATCTCAGTTGAACAAACCAGTCAAAGCCTTGGTTATTAAAGAGCCACCTCAGCCACCACAGTCATCATCAAAGGAAAAAGTCAAGCAAAAGAAGGATGTTCATGGATCAGCTGAATCTGAAAAAGCATCAAGAGTTAAAACTAGGGGTCAACTAAGCAAGGAGAAAGGTAAATCAGTAGCTGTGGAAGAAAGTCCAATTTCAAAGGCCAGCCTAAGTGACCTACTTGAGGCTATTGAATTTGAGCAGGAAGAACCAGTGCATCTTGAACCCATGCATATTGATTTGACCCAATCTTCTCCTGAGAGCACTAAGAAATCAAAAGCTTCGAAAAGATTAAGGTTTGATGAGCCTAGTGAGGAGTTTATGTTCAAGCCAAGAAGGCCAGTTACAAGGAAACAAATTAAAGAGGTTGAGAAAGTGCATAAAGGAGAAGAAGCTGTAAAGGAGAAAGTGCATAAAGCAAAGAAAGCTGTAAAGTCACCCAGAACAGAGGTAATTGAAGTATTGACAAAAACAGTGGAGGCAGTCAAACATAAAGACAAGAATAAGAAGGTCATCATCACCCAAGGAGGAAATGTGATTGCCATAAAGAGTCAAGTGGAAACAGCCATAAAGGATCAGGTGGGAGCAACCAAAGAAGAAATTGTCAAAGCCAAAAATGTGATTAAGGAGCGTGCAGTTAGGTATGCCAACTATAAAAGAGCTGTGTTAAAGGGCAGCAAAAACCTAGTGGGTCAGACAGATTCCGTGGCTGATGTATATACCTGGACGGTCCCAGCCCTCAAGCAAGCTAAACTCCTCAGAAAAATGAACCTGACCCTGAGAGCTAAAAACAAAGCTTTAAAGAAGGAGATTTCAAATTTGAAGATACGGGGCTAGGTCAGCTAGCTCATTGATTTGAGGAAAAGGTGATATTTTCAGTTTTGGTCAATTTTGTTTGAGTTCCACTATTTTGAAGTCATCTAAGTCTTTGACACCTGTAGAGGAAGTTTGAAAAGTCAAAAGTTCAAGCAAAGGAAGCTTTAGTGCAAATGCATTCTGTTTTAGCAAAAACAGCAGTTTCGTAGCGCACTACGAAACTGCTGTAGGTGCTGTTTTATAAGAAAAACAAGGAGTTTAATGATGAGGTCAGCAAATTTTTGAAGGAAAAGCCTCAAGGACATAAGGGAAACCTTAAAAGACTCTCCTAGCTATTCAGAGAATGACAGATGTGCATTTTGGAAAAGGTGAAATATTTTGTTTCTAGCTCAAGTCTCGTTAAAGGTACTTTATGACCGAATTGTTAGGGTTCCTGTTAAGGTTATCGGAGATTTTTGTTTGTACACTTGTTCAGCTCACAAGGCTTCCAGCTCATTGGAGAGTATGGTCCAAAGCTAGGTTTGAAATAGTTACACATTATCTTACTGATAGGCAGCCTTCAGTGTGTGATTTTGTGATAACAGAATCAACCAATTGAATTGGATCCTAGTGCTATCAGGGTGGAATAAGAAGTCGTTCAAAAAAATGCATCAACCAAAACATAATTTCTTCTATAGGAGGTTTGTGATTCTAGAATCAAGCCATTAATAGTTTACTCATGAATCATGTAATCCACTGAGATATAACTTCGATGGATCTCAGATTTTTTTTAAAGGTTCAATGAAAAGTTTTGAACTTTTACATATTGTAGTGATTAAATATCTCTCTTTGCTTTTCACAAAACCTAATCCTTAATGAAAAGTTTGACAAATTTGTGCCCAAGCAGATGTTGTTTAGAGAAGTCTAGCCAGGCTTAAATTATTTCAACAAAAACTAGTGGATAACCCATTTACAATTGGGTGTTTCATACTTGTGTACCCTCAAGATGAGATCAAGAAGGAGTCACACTTAGATTTTTAGATCTATCTTCAACCTTGCATATGAATCAACTTTAGGGAAAATAGTGTGAGAGACCAAGTCTTGTAGACCAGTGAAAAAATTCCAGAGTTTGAATGGCTTGATCAAGGCCACAGAGAATATGTTGAGATGGGTTGCAAATTTAGACTATTAAACCCTTTCCCTACATGATTTAAAAGAAATATCAGGTCATAGTCAAATTTTAGCTAGAACTTGACTACCATAGAGGAATAGCACAACAATCCTGGGACCTGTTTGTAAGGACAATCAAATGGTTTTGCAAATACATCCTCATTAGAAAGCATAGATGAGACCAGTAGAACACTAAATCCCTTGAGCCCAAACAAAACAAAAAAATATGAACCAAAAACCATTACTATCCTTCATATTTGCATATGGAAAGACCAAATTTACCTCACACCTGAATAATTACCCGAGAATTTATAAGTCTCTTTTGAAAATAGCGTGACTAGATAGTGAATGCACTTGGTCTTACCTTGTAAATAAGTATATCTATACATGGGTGGAACATGTTTCTTTGGTGTTTTCAAATGAACTGGTGTGAGAAGGCTTTGACAAGAGTTGATTTATTGTTTCGTCATTACTACTTCAAAACCTGATTTTCATCTTTATTTGTCACAACCATTATGCAATGTGTGTTTGTTCCCTCTTGCAAATTCTTTTCCCTTCAAAAATAGTTTTATATCTTTTTCCTGGGATACTTTTTTATTTAAGAAGATTATACAGAGTAAGGTTCTTTAGATCATCCAAGTTATACATCTGATTAGCACATCTAGTTTGCCACATTTGAACATACAGTGAATGAGAGTGAGTAGTGCGAGAATTGGAATAACTAGAGAGTAAGAATTAAGATTGTTTAAGAATGTTTTGATGTCTTCTGTGACTCCTTTAAGCACTCTCATGGGATTGATTGGATTAAAACTTGTGTTCTTTCGAGAATTTTTATTATTTATTTAGTATGTGTTCTTAGTTTGTTTGAAAAGACAATGAGTGAAGTGGCTAGTATCCAGATTGATCAAGTTCTTTTTTCTTTAATAAAGTTACCAAGATTAGTGCAAGAACCAAATTGGGAGTTTATGCATTGGTTTTCATATCGATTCAATAGTTATGGTTTTTGTTTTAAATGATCAATAGGTAGGGATTGTTTTCTTTTGATTAATAATTAAGGTTTACTTTTTTGTTATTTAGGTTTGCCTCCAATTGTTGATAGATTGCAAGATTGGTGTTTATGATTTCATTTCTAAAGATTGCTTTTGAGTGAAAGAATTGAATAGTGCAAGAATCCAAAGGTGTGAGCAGTTTCTACACAAACTAGGGTTTTTTTTGTAGGTTGTTGAAATCCTTCTTTGGAGGGAAAAAAGAAAAAACTACTTTTTCAACTCGTATTTTCAACTTATCTCCTGATGATTGTACTCAAATTTCAAGCATGAGAACTTATTGGATGCATAATTTAATTTTACATCCAAGGAGTACCCATGTTGTGTACTTTTGATGGACCATACTACACAAAAATTGTGAAATACATGAAAAAACGCGATCGTAGTCATTTTTTCATGTATTTCACATTTTTCGTGTAGTAGGCTCCATGTAAAGTATGCAAAATGGGTAATCCTTGGATACGAAATTAAATTTTGCATCCAACGAGTGCTCCCACTAGAAATTTGAGTAAAATCATAGGGAGATCAGTTGAAATATGAGTTGGACAAGTAGTTTTTTATCAATTTACCATTTTATTCGAAAAATGGTGAATCATCCCCCATGGTTTACATCATCATATTGAATCCTATTGGTTCTTATAAACTTGATTTTTGTTGTACATTTTTGTTTTAAGGCCCATTTTTTACCTCAAAATTTCTCTAATGGTAGAGGAAAGTTCCATATATTCACTAAATAAGGTCATAGGAATTACCATAGAGAGACCTCATAAATTTCCACAGAGAGGTCATAGTTACTGCCATAGATAGGTTACATTTGATACTTGGGATAGGTTGTAATAGAAGCCTCCATCATGTCGCAAACTTGCCACAATTAGGGTTGCAGAGAATGGTGACCAAACTGCATATAAATCTTAAAAGGAGTCCATAGAACCACATAGTATAAGCCATAGGGAGTGCTCAAATTAGGCCACAGAAGTGTAAAAACTAGGCCACAAAATTTTCTCAAATTTGGCCATAGGTGTATCCCTATTTATGCCTCAAAAGTAGCCGCAAAAATTTCTCCAATTAGGTTGTAAGTGTAGCCCTATTTATGCCTCAGAAGTAGTCATAAAAGTAGACTTTGATGTCTAAATATGTGTATCAAATGGAGGAGGATAGGTGCCCTTTTATAGTTGTTGCCACCTATGAAGGGTCATGACTCTTGGGCTGGTCGACATAAAATGTTGGGAGGCTGACTTGTAATATTGGAGGGAAAATTCCAATTCAAATTTTTCTTGACTTTGTTGAATATATTTTCCAAATAATTGTTTGCACAAATTGTTTTCAAATTAATAATAATATTTCTATTTTATTTAATTGAATTCTCTTTAGAGCTAGATGGATTTTCCTTGGGGTAGTTGGGTTCCTATAAGGAAATTCTTCCCATAGTTGTCCCAATTTTCAATACATTCTTCCATCCCAAATGGCTTGAGCATATATCTAAGACATTTTGCTTGTGATATGAAAAAACTGCTTTGGTTTGAGTTACTTGAAATCTAAGAAAGTAGGATAAATCACAAATCATTAATATTTCAAATTCTTTTAACATATTTTAGGAAAATTCATGAGTCATCTCATTGTTGTTGTTGGAAAATATCAGGTCATTAATGTACAGAAGTGTGATTAGAAAATTTTCTTTGTCTATCCTCATGTAAATATTGCTTCCAACAACTCTTTTGAAGCCTTGTTGAAGATGATGATCAAGTCCAGTATATCAAGCTCTCGGAGCTTGTTTTAATCCATACAAGGCCTTCTTCAATTTGCAAACAATTTTTTTTCTTTATGTTAAATCGAACCCTTCTAGCTGTTCCATGTGTTATAGACATATTTGGGCACTGCAACCCCAAACTCATATGTCCATAAACTAAGGGCTCCTTAAGTCCCTAAAAGTATTGTTTCACACCCTAAAGGATCATGGTCAATTTATTATATCATTTCCCAGAAGTTCAACCTGAAAAACTACTTAGAATTGGCCAAAACTGGACCATACAAACTACTCCATGGGCAAGGTGCGATGCATACTGACTGCCTAACTGGCCAGGTGCAATGCATACTCAAATGGCCTTCTATGGGGTGCGATGAGCGAGAACAAACAAATGGCAAAGATAGTTTGCAAGGTGGATGATCATGGAATCTTCCAAAAACTTCTCCTGTGACACTTGCCTCTCTGAATTCGCCCAGGGATGAGTAAGAGATCATGAAATCTCCAAGTGGAACCAAGAACTATCAGTGGAATGAAACTAATCAAAAACCCAGAGCTGACTCACACCCTTACAAGAAATCTATAAATGGATCCCTCATCTGAGAGATCTAGAGGCTGGAATTTTGTATTTTGTAAGGAAGTGTTGTTGGTTTGTTGGTGACAAGAGACATTGCATTGTTGGGTGATTTTCTTGTTCATGAGGTGAAGAGGGCTTCTACAATTGGGAGGATGATGTTGGATCAGACAGCTGGGTTGTAATCCTCTCTTACATTACTATTAATAAATTTCTTTGAGTTTTCCTCCATATGATCTCGTATTTGTGAATCTTATTGTTTATAAATGCAATTGTATGGTCAATGTGTTTTTGATTCCGCATTGTTTATGATGTTTTAGATAGAGATGCTTTGATTGTTTGTTGTTACTTTGACTCTACAGGTACTCTTTGAAGTGGGACAAGTAGGAGAGGAGTGGCTAATTCTATCAAGGAAAGGAGAAATCAAGCTAGGATCAAAGCGGAAGATCCAAGTTGATCCTCTTTTCTTCTCTTCCATCTATCATACTTAAAGGAACTCTTGAAAAGCTTTCATTGTCTGTTTCTAAGATAGCTACCCGTCTTACTGGGACTAGCAGTTCGAATCGAAACTAGTTTTCCCTGAAACAAAATGGCGACTCTGCTAGGGAACGAATAGTTTGTTTTGTTTGTTTATTGTTTGCTTTATAAACTATAGACGGAGCTTGAAGTTAGCCATCTAGCCTTCGAAACGCCTTTTCTATGCAATTGCGAAGTAGATAAATGCTGCTTCAGTCAATCTCTGGGTTGGTTTATGAACTGAACATCTGACTTACAAAGCATCCTAAGTGCCCTTGTGGTAGCTCAGAACCTCATCAGATCCTACCCTTATGCTTTGTGTTTACTATCCATCATTACTCAGCCTAAATCATTGAACTTAGCTGCAAGTTTTGAGAAAAAACCAAGCTCAGTTTCATTCCCTGGCCCATCGCACTGTCTGTAACTGTGCAACCTGGATGCATTGCACCTCCCATGTGTTGTAGGTGATATGCATCCATGTTTCCCTGTGTTGCAGATGCAATGATTGAGTGAACTGTTTTTCTTCTCTGAAATTTGGTTTTTTCTCTTTGTTTTCAGCTTTATTCAGTGGTTTTGCTATTCATGATCAATACCTTCTTGCTGAAACCATCTTCCTTCACATTATTTCAGCCTCCATCAGTTAAGAATTGTAAATGTTTTTGTGTATTTGTCAATCATTTACAATCTTCCTTTGTCGAAAGTAGCCTAATCGAACTGTCATTTTTGGTGCAAGTGTCATAATTGTCATTCTGAATCAAAAGAAGAGTGTCGTAAAGTATTCCTCTTCTAGATAGTTGATTGTACTTTTTTCATTGTACTTGATTTTGAAATTATTAGTATTTCAAGTGTCAAAAACAGTTTTCAATTCGAAATCGAAAAGTGTTGTCTTAGTCTTCCTTTCGTTTTGAAAAGAAAAATTGTTATTATTGTCGCTTTGAAAGAAAATAGTTCAGATCTGTACTTAGCTTTCTTTTTGTCATTCACACATTAAGAAAGCGGAAAACAAATACATGCATGTGAATTTGCATTTTGACTGCTTGCGAAATTTGATTTAGGAAAGTGCATTCAGTGTGTGCTCTATGCTCTCTGCTGAAAGAAAAGCATTATCTTCTTTCCTTTATAGCTAGGATTTTCATTGCTAAAAGAACATAAACGATTGTTTATCATTTTAGATTATATATTTAGGAATTTCACATCTACATCACGCGGTGAACCTTGAAATACAAAATTCTAAGCAAGATCAACTCTAAAATAAACCTCAATGAACATAAAAACGCTTTGGAATCTAACGCAACACATCTAGAAGTCTAGGCTAGAGACGTGTTCCAGCGTCGTAAAACCTGGTAACTATCATTTTCATCGAAGGTTGGGTGATTCCTCCTCTTTGATATGACAAGTGCCAGTACAGACTTGTGCTCCCCGTACCGTTGAGTATATATTGGGAGACCACAATAGGCTGATATCCTTTATCCTTAGGAAGCCATGTCTGCCGCCCTATCGATCATAATGCACTGAACACAACATTCGGGAAGATTGACTGCCATACATAAGTCCTTGGTAATTTCTCTATCATTTATCACCAAGGTGTATTTTGAAGTTTTACGATCGATTTGGTAAACCCTCTATCTATACTTCTAAAGTAGTCACTTTCGTTCCTTTTTTACTCCTTAAAAGAAAAGGTCCATCTGAGCACTTGTCACTTCAGGCTCATTAAAAATCGAAGGTGGATAGAGTCACCTTTAGCTTTTTCTCGACTCTTAAAAATTGAAAAAGCAAGTTGCGTCAAAGCATCTTAAAATTTATTTTAAACGGAATAACATCCTTGTTCCTACGTTGATCTGAGGCTGAGATAATGGAGTCTACCAACCAATGAATTCCCCTTGAAGGGAATCCTAGTCCTTTCTCCTCTTGGGGAGATATTGGTTCTCCATATATGGCTACATTTTCCCTTCTAGGAATCACAATCGGCCTGCCAATATGGCTTTTCTCGACCTCTGTCATTCAAAACACCGCAATTCCTCAACAATCTAATCAGCAACCAGATGATATCAAAGTTACCCCTTCGCCTTCTACTCCGCTTGTTTCTCCTTCCCCTTCTTTCTCTTTGCTTGGTGAAACTAGTGACACTAAAAACCAAGTAGCTGAGAAGAAAAAGAAAGGGAAGGAGAAGAAGAAGAAGCCAGCTAAACAAGGGAACACCAATGCATCGTCTCGAAAAAATCCACACACTAAAGTTTCCAAACCAAAAACTCCATGCGTAATCTACAAGGAGAGACATTACCATCAATATTGCCCTTGCATCCTGTGGATCTTGAGGGAATGGTCTCCCCGGTTGCACCATTCGGTGTCATCAACCCCTGATAGTCAGGTTGACAAAACACCATCAACTTGTGAGAATGAAGTCAACAGACAAAAAGGAAAAGTTAGATTTCCATGTAGGTTATGTGAAGGTGATCATACTCTTCACCGTTGTCCTTTTTTGAATGAAGCCAAAAGCATTTTGGATAGCCATCCTGCTTCATCGCAGCAAATTCCACCTAGATACAAGAAACTCTTGCCAAGTCCTTCGTTATTTGAAAACCTGATCGACATAACTCAATTGTCGATCGAATCACCTACCGTTGTAAGTGAACCTTCTGAGTCCATACGGATCAAAGTCAACTGGTCAAAATGGCAGTCGACCCAATCTTGCCTTCAGAAAATCCACCTTCAGATGATATAGTTTCCAAAGAGGATGAGAATGACACCGTTCAAATTCATTTTGTCGATATAGAGTCTAATGAACTTGTGGGAAATCTACCCATTCCTTCACAACAGGAAGAGACCCCCCAGTTCATGAAACTTATTCGGACATTTATCCTGTACCACCTCCAAGCAGTCTAGTCATTTTCTTTGATTGGAATCAACTTGCGAAAATCTCACCTTCCGTCTAATGTACCATTCCGAATCATAGTAAAAGTTTACAAAATGATTGTGTCTAGCACAATCATAGATGAAGGGGCTTCGGTGAGTATCCTTTCCTCAACTTCTTGGAAAGCGCTTGGTTTGCCATCGCTTTTGCCTGAAAAACAAAATTTGTCGGGCTTCAACAAAGGAACTAGTCGACCATTAGGGATCCTTCCAAAGTTACCGATAACTTTGAGAAAGAAAACCATTTATTTGAACGTGATGGTAGTCCAAGGTCCACTAGATTACAATCTACTCCTTAGACGTGATTATATATATATAGCATGGAAGCCATTGTTTCCACATTCTTTCAAGTGATGTGTTTTCCACATGAAGGCAGACTGGTGCAACTTGTCAACCAGCTTTCATTTCCTGGTTCAAACACAACTATAAATCAACCATCATCCCTAAATGGTCTCTTCACATCAACAATGTCTCTTCCATATTCATCCCATCCACCTAATTACCGTGAGTAGTTCGGTAAGTGTGATGAAGATTAGGTGGCATGCACCCTAGTATGCTTTGGCAGGCGAACCCAGAGGAAAAGAGAGATTTTCTTGAAAGGTCATAATACTTGGATCGAATAACATTCCCGTATAGGTTATGTGATCAGTCTAATTCGATTATTTCCTTTGTATGATTATGAAGCTCACAGCATTCACCTTTGTACGTTATGTGATTGGAAGCTCATAGCAATCACCTTTGTCTATTTCGATGGACATCACAAAGGAAGAGTTTTTGTCTCCCAACAGAAATGATCTTGCCTAACCGCAAGGACTTCCATTTGGTAACCTGGAAACTCTCCTTTTACTGAAAGACCCGGGGGCATGCAAACCTTTGCATGCAAGTGAAAAACGACCTTTGATTTTTCTTAGTTTGTAGGTTCTTAACCCTTTAACCTCGTAGCTTGGTTGTTTCTAGCTTACATAAAAAGGTCATGAGCACATGTTATAGTAGTGATCAAGGTCATTAAGAAATAAATCTACCAAGAGACATTATCAAAAGATTGGTAAGAGAAATGTTCTCGCAAGGTCCAAGCTCGTTAAAAAATCAATCTGCACTGAGCACATGTTGGCACAAGGTTCAAGCTCATTAAAAAATAAACCGCCTTTGGTAAATAACCTTTGTGATCACTTTGCTATCTGCCCTTTGTGAACTTTGGTTGTGTTCCTTCCGTCACCTCCATTTAATTTGGCCGACCATATGCTTCCACTTGATTGTTTACCCTTTTGAGGAACATCTGCGATGAGTGATTCTGATTGCCACCCTCTTCACACTGCCATGTTTTGAGAAGTTCCAAACTTACTTGGAACCAGCTGCTACCCAGAAATATCACTCATTCCTAAAAAACGAGCCTCTTTTAAACTCTTTTTAGACTCATTAAATATAAAAAGATTGTCGAGTTGTTGGCCTTCCCAGCTTGTTAAAGTAAGGGGAACGCTATCCCTCTCATATATTTTAATCCTTTTTGACTTGAGGGATTATTAAACAAAAATATCGGGTGCTTGTCTTTATTGGCTCGTTAAAACTATCGAAAAGTCATCCCTTTCGTATTATTTTACACTTTTTCGGAGTTAAGGGATTATGCCACGAAAAAGGATTGTTGGAGTCTCCTTTTCATCCATTTTCACACTCTCTAAACATGAAAAGGACTAAGTTATCTTTGTTGTTAAACTCATTAAAACAATAGCGACAAACTTGTCCACCCAGACAAGAACTAGTCCCACTGACGCTAGGCTCACTAAACACAAAGCGACAGGTTTGCCCGAAGGGAAAATTATAGACCAAGCATATGTTATCCTCCTCAATCTTGTCAAAAATAAAGAGGTACTGGTCAGCAATGACTGGGGAAAAATGGGAAGAAAACTTGAAGAACTCTATTGGTAGCAAGTCACTCTTGAACATGACACTTTCACTCCATCACCATGATTGAGTTGGGTTGGGTTTTCCGTTCACCGTCACCATTGGTCCATTGTGCCATCCATGGGGTTAATGCTACTAGTCCATATCAATGTCACCAATATGTTCAAGAGAAGTCATTCAGAGAATTCACCATCTAGAAAACGCCTCATCCATTGTATTACATCCACGCTTCATTTTTCATGACCGCCATTCCTGAACCTCATATCATCAGATCGTTTTCACCTCCACAAAAATCATTTGCTCCATTTCGCATCATAGATGTGGGATACATCAGGACCCTCCTACGATAAGTCACTTCTTGTTGACATCAGCTCATTATCCAAGAAGTTGACTTAGAAACAACCCTTTCAGTACTTTGAAGCTTGCATGCCTTGATGGCAAGTTTCTCACTTCCGATGATAGGTTTACATCAATGACCTTCGACCGAAAGACTTTGTGTGCTGTTCGACGTCGGCTCATATATTCATACCACGTGAATTGTACTGTAGTACCTCAATGGTCATCATCATTATTGGTGACTCCTCTCGCGTCTGTTAATAGCTTACATCATTGGATGGTAATCAGGCGATGTCTTTCCATGTTCGACTTCAGAACATCTTTTCACATGGATCGACTTGTACATTGGGCGAAGATTGGACGAGTTTTGAAGACCCTGGATCTAGTTTCATCCATCCTTGCTGCGATATATTCAGGAAAATAAAGACATCAATTATACACAAAAGCTACACAGATAGTCATCTAAGCCAGGGAAGATGACTCTTCACGCGAAGAATCACCAGTCTGCAACAATAGACGATTGTCTGTCCTATGTACATGAAAATGAATTTATAAAGCTGAGCATGGGAATCCCCACCTCAGCTAGATCATGAAAACAATATGATGATGATGTATTGTATTGTATCTTGTACAGGTCACCTTCCAGTTCGAATACCTTGGATCCTCATGAATAAAGCATTTCACCCAACATCAGAAGATTTACGACCTCATGCTTTAGGGGGCAGCTGTTATAGACATATTTGGGCACTGCAACCCCAAACTCATATATCCATAAACTAAGGGCTCCTTAAGTCCCTAAAAGTGTTGTTTCACACCCTAAAGGATCATGGTCAACTGATTATATCATTTCCCAGAAGTTCAACCTAAAAACCTACTTAAAACTAGCCAAAACTAGATCATACAGACTGCTCCATGGGCAAGATGTGATGCATACTGACTGCCTAACTGGCTAGGTGTGATGGATACTCAAATGGCCTTCTGTGGGGTGCGATGAGTGAGAACAGACAAATGGCAGAGATAGTTTGCAAGGTGGATGATCATGGAATCTTCCAAAAAATTCTCCTGTGACACTTGCCTCTTTGAATTCACCCAGGGATGAGTAAGAGATCATGAAATCTCCAAGTGGAACCAAGAACTATCAGTGGAATGACACTAATCAAAAACCCAGAGCTGACTTACACCCTTGCAAGACATCTATAAATGGATCCCTCATCTGAGAGATCTAGAGGCTGGAATTTTGTATTTTGTAAGGAAGTGTTGCTGGTTTGTTGGTGACAAGAGGGCTTCTACAACTAGGAGAATGATGTTGGATCAGACAACTAGGTTGTAATCCTCTCTTACATTACTATTAATAAAGTTCTTTGAGTTTTCCTCCATATGATCTCGTATTTGTGAATCCTATTGTTTATAAATGCAATTGTATGGTCAATGTGTTTCTGGTTCCACATTGTTTATGATGTTTTAGATAGATATGCTTTGATATTTTGCTGTTACTTTGACTCTACAGGTACTCTTTGAAGCGGGAAAAGTAGGAGAGGAGTGGCAAATTCTATCAAGGAAAGGAGAAATCAAGCTAAGATCAAAGCAGAAGATCCAGATTGGTCCTCTTTTCGTCTCTTCCATCTATCACACTTAAAGGAACTCTTGAAAAGCTTTCATTGTTTGTTTCTAAGATAGCTACCTGTCTTGGTGGGACTAGTAGTTCGAATCGACACTAGTTTTCCCGAAAAAACCATGTAAACTTATTCCTTTAGGTCACCATTTAGAAATGTTGATTTTATGTCCATTTGATAAACATTTAAGCCTTTTTAGGAAGCAAATTCCAAGAACATCCTTATAGATTCTAATCAGGCCATGGGAGCAAAGGCTACTTCAAAGTCAATTCCTTCAACTTGAGAGTACCCCTTGCACACCAACCTTGCCTTGTTTATGATTATTTGTCCTTCTTCATTCATATTGTTCTTCAACACCAACTTGGTTCCTATAACATTCTTGTCTCTTGGAGGAGGTACTAGCTCCATGTTTCATTCTTTTCAATTTGATGCATCTCTTCTTCTATTTATTTTATCTAATTTGGATCCATTGGAAGAGGAGAGGGGATCATGTATCTATCTGTGATAGACTCCCAAACTTCCACTCCAAGAGAAATATGTAAAATTCCATTCTAACTTTCAAGAAAGTAAAATTTGTTCAATCAAATTGAGGGACTTTACTTGCATCCTTACTGGCCATTGTGATTCAAAAATACTTCTTCCAACTGTTAGGCTAATCTTCAAGAAGCTAACTCTGATACCAATTGTTGAAAATACTAAGGGGGGGTGAATCGATATTTCTCTCTAGTTGTTAAGGTATGCCAATTAAGATTTATCACAATAAACCAGGACACAAAATTGTGAACAAGAACAAAATAATTTTATTAATAAGATGATGAGGACTCTAATCTTCCTTTACAATAAATCAGGCTCCAACCTATATAACAAATTCTTCGGCTCTTTTCATGGCTCCAACCTTGAGTGAGGACTTAAATCCTCCTTCAAACCCACGCTGCAACTTGATCAACAACTAGGACTCTAATCCCTCTAAGCTTCAACTTGGTTAAAAGAACAAATTTTACAAAAGACTTACTTTGCAAGAGATCAAGAATGACTTCAAATTCTTCAGGATTGGCTTCAATAGTAATTCAATACAGATTCTTCAAAAATGCACAATAGATCAACTCCAAACATTCTTCAAGGTTTCCTCAAGTGTGCTCCAAGATACTATTCAAAGTTTTCTCCAAAGGTATCATAAGATAGTTCAACATTTTGTCTTTGAATAATGCCCAAAACTCTTGTTTTCAAGACTTCAAGTATGATCTAAAAAATTCCCAATAGATTTCTCTCAAAATGATGCCAAGAACTGCCAAAGGTTCCTTCAATTTTGTTAGTAGGCTACTCCAAAAAATTCCCAAAATCCTGCTCTCAAATGATGCCAAAAACTACCAAAGGTTCCTTCATTTTTGTCACTGGTTTGCTCCAAGAAATGCCCAAAACCCTTGCAAATGATGTTAAAACTTCCAAAAATGTGCTACAAGGTTCAGTCACCAGTCTAAGGTGCCATAAGTCTGAGATTCAGAAGCTATGGGTCTGAGGTTTATCCTATGCCATAGGTCTAAAGCTTTATCCTCTACCACAAGTTTGACCTTCACAGGTCTGATTAGTTGTTACATCATTTTGTCACAGGTGTGAAGTGCTATGAGAGAGGCACAAATTCAATCTTCATAGGTCTGAGTAGTTGTTCCATAGTTTTGTCACAGATCCTAAGTGTTTTGCAAGACATGCACATGTTCTATCTTCACAAGTTCAAGAATATGTGAATTGAAGAAGGTTTAACCATACTGAATTGTAAGGTGAAGAAAATATACAACCCATAAGGAGACGAGTATCATTTTCTCAAATAGAAGTATATCCCAACCATAGAAAATTAAAATTAAGGATTGTCCAATAGAAATCTTCAGCCTTTGTCATCTTTTAGCATCTCTTAGTTCATGAGTTGTGAACTTATTTTTCTCCTATTCTACTCATCTATGTGATCTAAACTGAGTTTATATCTAGAATGAGTAGTCCTTCCTCTTATTTATACACTTTCCACCCTATTATGAAGAGACACTTCCCTTGCAGGAGGAGCCAACTTATACATGTAGGCTTATGTCAGCTAGCGTAAAAAAATATAATATTTGAACTTGTAAATTCATTTTCTCTCAAACTATGGGAAGTTAGGAGGTAAGTAAATGCTCATTGGAAAGGGCATAATGTCCTTTACGAGTCTGTGTCATATTTTCCTTGAGTTGGTGTCTCCTTTGACATCAATAACAAATTTCTTCTAACAAGGTCCTTCTAATTGTAACTCTTCAAAATAACTGCACCAAAGACCCGTTGACTACTTTTTTTTCCCATTTGTATGTGGATGGAATGTTGTATACCTCTTCAAATTCGTATCCATCTTATACCACGATGTATTCCAAAATGCATAAAGAAATATCATGTCCATATTTGAAACAATGCTCCTTGGTATCCCAAAGTGTAGTTAGACTTGTCTAAAGAACAAGTTTGTTGTTTCTTTCCCATTGATGGTCTATTTATAGGGCATCAAAGCACACACCTTGTTAAACCTATCAACTACCATGAACATAGTCATATCTCTTCTTGGTTGTTGGTAAAACACCCAAAAATTCCATGAAAATTCTTTCCCAAGGACTATTGGGTACAAGTAAGGGATGATATGGACCACATTTCTTATTACTAGGCTTACCGGTATAGAAAAATTTGTCCTGCCAAGAGATAGAAGGTCCCCCTGGTGTGAAGTCACAATTAGACCTCACTCTATTTGGAATAGGAGCCCCATTTAGTATGCAGGCCCAAAAACCATAATTTTGTTTCACTCTTAGTTGTCAAATTAGGATGTTAAATTAAGGGTAAGAAAGGAATGCCTAGAGATAGGAATGAGGTCAACCCACAATTGATAATATGCATAGCATGATGCATTATTGTAGCAACAACACAATGAGAAGAAGCACGCCTCAAGAAGGGTTAGTGAGCTAAAACAATCTTATACATACATGAAGAGGAAAGTGCCAAAATTTATTTGCAAACTAGTTTACAGTAAGTTAGTAGAATAACGTGGAATATATGAGCAGATATTTGAAAGCAAACACACATGCAATAGCAATGAATTAGTTCATAGACAAATCACCCACATGCAAGCACACATACAAACATAAATGGAAATACCAGATAACATTATAACCACCATGGAAGAGCATGGGAATTAATTCCGCAAGAGGATAACTACTTATTAATGTGGTTGTGAATACAAGTAAATGTCCTGCAAACCATTAAAGCCCAATAGTGGAACATGGGCTACTAATACCATTTCTCAAAGCAAAATGCTAGCCTCACCACAATTCACCCTACTAACTGCCAAGAGATGAGTGCCCCTAGCTCTTCAAGAACATATCAACTATCTAATGGCATTCTAAGATCAAGTGCTAAAATTACCACAAATGAGGCAGGAGGATATATTTAAAGAAATTAGGTGATTATTCACATACCGTGACCTTTCACCTACCTTTATTACTCTTGAACTTATTTACTATCCTCCCATGTCTAATGAATATTACATGCCCAATTGACCTTTGCATCATTGTTGGCATAATAAGAAGAATTATTTACACTATGAGAGAAGAGGAAATATGAGGAGAATAGAAGTGGTATTTTGGAAACCCTAGAATACTTGTTTCCAATGTTGTTACAAAGGCATGGAGTCTTGCACAAGCTAATGAATAGGGTGGCAATGCTCATTTGGTGTGTTAAATGTCTATTTTCCTGCTTGTAGAAACCCTAGTTGTACAAAATTTGTGAGAAACCCCTAGTTCCTTCAACGTGATCCCATCTTCCTTTGTACGGGTCAACATTCTTGTTCCCTCTCTCCTACCTGTAAAAAAAATTAAAATGGTTAAATACATTTTCATTCAAAGAACAATACTAGAAATATGAAATATTCATGAAAAAAAACATCAAATTTAGACCCCTTAATAGTTCTTTTCTATAGTGCCAAATCATTAAGATATGTATCGCCTACGTAGGATCGAGGGCATAATCTAAGAGGTACTCCATCAATTTTTGTTTTATGCAAAAAATCTAAGGCCTTGCCAACATCCATAGACCTATGAATAAAACCTTCTGAATCATGCTTCTTCAGCAATCATGGCCCTTGGGTCTACTTTACTACCTTAAATCCATAATAACCTTCTTGTCACAACTTATGCAAGCAATGAATAAGCCATAATTTGTGTGATTATATGTGCTTTCAACGCACACTTGGAATTCAACCATAACCAGCCTTGAGCCACCCTTCACTTCCTCGGTAACATCCTTAACTGCTACACTTATATCCTTAACATTTTCACAGGAACCTTCCAAAGTTATTGAGGATTGCATCTTATAATCCAATCACAGGTTGCACTAAGCTTTTATCGTTCCTTGTTTGCAAGGCCTATTCATCATTTGAATATTTTAATAAAACCTTCGTATGTGATCAATCTCGATAGTTACATATATATAGTTATTTACAATCTTAGTAGTTACATATATATAGTTATTTACAGTGTTGATGTACATGTGGCCCTTTGCATCAGTGAAATGATATTATCATTATGCCAATGGTGTGACTCTATTGCACCATTTAATATACAACTACCACCACACACACACTATATAGCAAAGGTGAAGTAAAAAGAAAGAAATGTGATATA
Source organism: Pinus tabuliformis (assembly GCA_031772625.1). NCBI lineage: Eukaryota > Viridiplantae > Streptophyta > Pinopsida > Pinales > Pinaceae > Pinus > Pinus tabuliformis. Next base: position 1,472,977,338 of record CM062820.1, on the reverse strand, counting down.
TATATATATATATATATATATATATATATATATATATATATATATATATATATATATATATATATATATATATATATAGATATATAGATATATATATATAACAATGCTTTCTTTTTACTTCGCCTTTGTTATATGGCATCTAGTGCCATCAGCATGCAGGTCACGATTTTAATTGCAATGTAAGTCGCACTTTTAAGAAATAGGACAGGTTGCACATGGTGCTGCAGGGCAGGTCACACTTTCCCAATGCATTGCTAAGGCTTATAACTACGATCTGTGATGTAATGTGTTACTATGATGGTTAGGTCACAAACTTCGTTCACAAGTATGGGCACACATATGCAAGCTCATAAGATAAGGCTATTTTCATCTGCCATTGCTATTTTCAACCTAGTCATCAACTATGCGACTTAAGACTAGTTGTTAATTAATGTCATATCATAATTCATCTTTCACAATTGCAATTCCAGTGTTGACTAACGATGCGGCTTCAGGGTTCTAATGAGGCTCAAGGTTCGAGATGGTAGTTATATTGTGTGTGGGTGTAATGATCATGGATTCAGATTATGAGGGAAGCATGAGGATTCTAATGTATTAGCTGAAAGGATTAAATTTTAAGAAAATACATGATATAGTGTAGAGAAATCCAACCACCAAGCAAAGATTTCAATATGTGACCTCTTCGATGGCACCCCAAAACTAGCGTAATCCCCTATATCATCCTTCACAATGCATCCATAGGTCCATTAACAGAATAATAGGGTCACAAGTGATCTCCAACACATTTTGTAATCATTATCCTAGTCGCATTTGGGAATGCGACTTAAGGAATGTTGCAGGTGGAATCATGACCTATGGCAGATTGTGGATGGAACTGCGACTTGTGGGAGATCGCAAATGAAAACGTGAAATGAGGGAAGGTGAAATCGCTTAAAGCCAGGTTGCACTCCTCATTATCTAAATAGGTCAAATTTGAAAATGCGACAAATGAAAATTAAAACTGTGATCTTTCTTGATCACAATCCCCAATAATGAAGATTAAAATTGCGACTTATGTTCAAACCTAGAGATGCGCCTTCGATTCATTAACATTGTCTTCCCATTTTATGGCAAGTGATCTCCAACAACACTTGTATATAGTTGATATGATACCATGGTGACTGTAAAACACCCAACGCACTGCAATGTGTTGGCTAACACATTCACAAATATGTGATATCCACCGCACTGAAATATAAAAGATGCCCAACGTATTGCAAAGACACCCAATGCATTGCATTATTACTAAAGCACAACACATTTTTCCAAATGGTACTTAATGCTCCTTTGAATAGTCTTTCAATGCAACTCTTGAATGATTAAAATGTTGCATTTGCATGAATTTCAACTAAAACACTTTGATCATTGATGTTTAATTCTTTCAACACATCCATGTATTTGGTTGACCATGTTTTGAATAGCATGTTTTGGCATGACCTTCAACAACGCTTTCACATTGTATTGCATCATTCTTGCATTTTTTTGGAGTGTTCACTGTTCAATTTATAGTTAAAGTGTTCAATTTAAAGTCTTTGAATTCACAACTTCATTCTCGGCATATCTTTTTAATGATTTGGTGCCCCTAGTTACGACATGCCTTGCCAAAATGCATGGTATTTAGATGTTGTGTGTGGATGTAAGCCCAACGTACCTTGTTTGATGTGAATCTATCGTGTCCTCTTATATTTTCAATGGATTCGAGCGATGATCCATTTGTCATACCCACCACTGCCATATGGCATGTATTCTTCATGTGTTGGTAGCATTGACTCACTTTTGTGATGTGTATACATTCACCAATGTTTTCTTTGAAGTGCTCATTTTGTGTGCATCCCACGCGCTTAGTATTAATATGTATCTTTGAAGAGGGTACTCTATTATGTTTGGCACTATTTAATATATTTCTCGACATAGCTTTCACACATGTGGGAGTATGAACCCTTTGATTGTGCTTTAGTGTGTTAGCCATTATCAATGGCTTCAACACCTTGGTCTAACATTGTTTGATATGATCCCCTTGTTCGCCCTACATGCCAAAATACAATATATGTTAGTAGGGTGATGGGGAAACAAAAATGGGTTTACATGCATTTGAATATAAAGCTTTAAATATATAATAAATAAGGTAATTAAAAGCTTGGGAAACAAAAATGTATTTACATGTATTTGAATATAAAGCTTTAAATATATAATAAACAAAGGTAATTAAAAGCTTTCCATAGGTGAGTTTTAAGAAAATTCAGATGTTTCACAATATAAAAGCTTATAAAAAGTAGCTTTTTATGTACAATTGAAATCTCTTTATTGACTTAACATCTGAAATGATGTTGAACTCAATCATGATAGTATAGGGCTTCAAAATAAATGAAAATTTCTAAAACCCTAATGCATTCACTAGGATGGGAACATCGATAGGGATTGGTCATCGATGGGTCATCAAAAACCCTAATTAATTTAGAGTCATAGGATACCCTTATGTCCTTAGAAAAGCAGAGGTGGACCTGAAATTTTGATATTACGCCAAAATTTTGGGTGGGTATTGTAACGGCTACAACAATTAGTGAACCACTAGTAGAATCTAGCATCTCTGCCTATGTCCCTACAACAGATCAAGTCAGGTGAATAATGTAAGGAAGTATTGAATATACATTGTGGGTACCCATTGGGTTACTTGAACTTTTACAAATATTCCCTTCCTCTGTCTCCCGGCTAGGTCCTGTCAGCCTTTACATGTTAAAACAAGAGTTCACACATGTAAGTCTTTGATGATGATGCAGAGAAAATAGAAAAGAGATTATTATATATATAATTTTAAAATTATTATATAGTGTTTCTATGTTTCCAGTAGGCTTGTTCAACACCCCGACATTGTCACTTAAGGAATCACAAGCATTTCTTCACTAACAACAAGCCTATTCAGTACCCCGACGAAGTTTCTTGCACCACCACTTTGTACAAGAATTCTTTCCATATCCTCTACCTTTGTTTGATTAATTTGCTTTTGTGTGCACACTGACATCATTTATTAAACATTCATTGTGCCACAGTGGATGAGGGATCCTGATTTATTTTATAGGAAAGAGAGTTTTTTCCCTATTTTTATAAACTAAATCATTTTTCTTACTTATGTTTTTCCTCATGCCACATTTCTACATCATATCTCTAACTGACAGGTGAAAAGTGAGAACAAATCATTGAAATATTCAAGACCATGTTAGACATAGGGTTCAAGTCAAAAGTGTTGGTCATATGCACTGATTAAGGTTTCCCACGAGTACTTGTTTGTATTTTCCCTGTTAATGAGTCAAACTCATAAGAAGTATGTTCATGATGCAACTTTGATAATTGGATTTAAGAGAGGTTTCCTCTTGGAGTAGCCATCGCAACCACACACAACCATTTGACTAGGGTTTCAACATTAGGGAAAAGTGACCAAAGGAGTTCTTCTAGGGTTTCAACATGTGCATATAGGCATATGGGAAGCTTATTGCAACATACAAGGCTTGCAAGGAGTAGGCATATAACAAGGCATGTGAAGGCAGATGCAGTGCCATGTAGCATAGAGAAAAAATGCTACATGGCACTACATGGGTTAGGAATCTAACCCATGAGACTCATCGACGATTAAGAATAATGATGAATCACCCAAAGGGATTACTTGATCTTTTTGAGATGTATAATCTTCCTCTTCACCTGTTAAAGGTTCTAGATTGAAAATATCATGAATAAGGGATTCAATATATTTATCTTTTGATTGAGATGCAAAAATATTATGTACCCGATTTCAATAAAAACAAATTGGATAAATATTTAAATGGTTTGAATAAACTACTAGCATAGTAGACTCATCAAATAAATCAGGGTACGAAATATGAAAAGAATCAGGTGAAGAAGCATCATTTTGAACCAAATATTTTTTCAAGACTCAAATCCTGCATGTTATTGTCAGCATGAGGAAACAATAGATCAACATGAATGTTATGCTCCATGGAGTTGATAGGACATTTAGTATTATCCAAGGTAGAACCTAGGTCATTGCAAGTAGGTGAATGAGGGAACATATTATGAAGATATTCAAGAATAGATTCTAGAAGATGTCTCATGAGCTTAAGTTGGGTCTCATCAATAGGGAGGGGTGTGTTTTCTAAATTAATTTTTAGGCTGTCTAATTCCCATAGAATGTATGAGATATTTAGAAGCAACACAACTAGATTCTTTTCTATGAAAACATTCTTTATCATCTAAATTTTAAATGATAGAAATTTCATTAAGTAATGAAGCAGGAGGAGGACGAGGAATTTCACACGAAGTAATTTTCTCCTGGGACGCTTAAGGTTTTTCCCGACTCACAGAATTTGGAAAGACAAAATCAAGGGTAAAGTCTAGCTGGTTTGTAAGGCTTGCAGGTTATCATCATATTCAGGATTCATTTCAGACTCAAAATATTGCAAAGAAAGACAAACCAATTGCCAAAAAATTTCGCTCAAATACCTCCAATCCATGTCTCTTTCAAGAAATTGACAACAAAGATGAGAAAACCTGTCAGCAAAATATTCCAAATATTCATGTGGTTTCCATCTAAGCTCATTGACATTTTTAAACAAACTTTGAAAATCATACTTTTCGAAAGCATGATGAATTTCCTCGATAAACAATCCAAAAGAATGGATGGACATAGCTGGAAATGTTTTGCACCATTCCTTGACGTGGCCTCCAAGCATAAGGATGAAAATTCTGTAGGCCACATCCTCACAATGTACTTAATTAGAAACACAAAAATGAAGAAATTGACATGTATGTTCAAACACAGATATTTTGTCGTCACCATCAAACTTATACTGCTACAAGTGATGGACTATTTTCGTGGGGACTAAAAAGATTAATACTTTTAGAAAAACAACTCGGGATAAGGATTTGGTAAGGAACAATTTCAAGAAATGAAGTCAATATATGGGCTCCATAGCCTCATCTTATCATTTGTTTCTCCTTCCAGTGCCAAAAATACGTTGACAAGGAAAATTTTCTCGTCAACAACTACATCTCCACAGTGTGAAGTCCCAATTAGACCTCATGTTGTTTGGGATAGGGGAACCATACGGTATGTAGGCATGATAGACATCATGTTGTTTTACTCTTGGATATCAAATGAAGATGTTAGAGTGAGGAAAAGAAATACATTTCCAGAAATAGTAATGAGTTCAACCCACGATTAACAACTTGCAAAATAGGATACAAGATTGTAGTAGCAACATAATGAGAAGAAGCATGCCTCAAGAAGGTTTAATGAGCTAAAACCATCTCAGACATACATGAGGAGGAAAGTTCCATACGTTAATTGAAAACCAAATTATAATAAGTTACCGACATAGATTAGAATATAAGAGTATAAATTCGAAAACAAACATATTTGCAATAGAAATGAATTAGTTCATAGACAAATCACCCACATGCAAGCACACATGCACACATAAATGGAAATACCAGATAACCATTATAATTGTCATGGAAGAGCATGGGAATAAATCTCGAAAGAGGAGAATTTCCTATTAATGTTGTTGTATATACAAGTACATGTCCTTGAAACCATCAAATCCAAATAGTGGAACATGGGATGCTCATATCATCTCCCAAAGAAAAACCCTAGCCTCACCATAAATCAGCCTACTGGCTACCAAGAGTTGAGTGCCTCTAGCTCTTCAAGCATAGATCATATATCTAATGTGATTCTAAGCTCAAGTGCTAAATTTCCCACAAATGAGGCATGGGGGTATATTTAGATAAATGTGGTGATTGTTCACCTACGTTGACCTTTCACCTACCCTCATGAATCTTGAACTTCCTTACTATTCTACCATGTCTAATGACTATTACATGCCCACTTGACCTCTGCATCACTATTGGCATTATGATAAGAAGTATATACACTATGAGAGGAGGAATTATGAGGAGAACAGAGATGCTTTTTGAAAACCCTAGAATGCTTGTTGCTAATGTTTTTCCAAAGACATGGAGACATGCACGAACTAGTGAACATGGTGGCAATGCTCATTTGGTGTGTTAAATGTTTTTTTTCCCTGCTTGTTGAAACCCTAGTTGTGCAGCCTTTGCAAGAAACCCCTAGTGTGTTGTTTTTCCACAATACTAGAGTTTAGGTTAGAATCTTATAATCACTGATGCTACCAATCCAAGTATCACAACAAACTACTTTGCACAACAGAACATTATACAATAATAAATCTACTAGTCCAAAAATATATACAACCTATTAGAATTTTCAATAACCCAACTTCATTATATTAACAATATTTAATACAATAGTCTAGGGCTCTTGTATTAGGGATAATGGCCCTCATACATCGACTAGTACAAGAATACAAGAACAAGATACACTGACGGTATAGCTGATGTAGTGCATAATTATAGATTCTTTGTCGTACCCTGAACACATTGTAGGTCCTTTGTTTTCATTCTGCATCACTACCTCTATCAATGGTCCTAGTCCTTTAGGTCACTGAACCCAACTCCCTAATTTTCCATCTAACTTATCATAAGTCCATGTACAACCAACACATAGGGTATTCACACTCACTATCTGCTCCTTAGTCTTTCAAGGACACAACCCTTTGAGACTTCTTACCCACTGTTGTTGTTCAATTACCTAGGGACTTATTCCAACTATTGTCTTCTTGTGTTATTCCAATGAAGACAAACATAGGAAAGGAGGGTTTCCATCTATCACTATCAAACATCCTTCTTTGCACAATGAACTTGGGTTAGTTACTCTACTCTTCTTGGATTATCAGAGCTTAATATCTTCTCTTCTCTGCCTCTTATGGCATCCCCACTGTCCTTCTTAAGATATACGCTTGGAACACTTTCTTGTTGCCCTCCAACAGTCCATAACTGTCCAATACCAAATCTGCCCAATTGGACACTACATCCATTAGCATCAAACCAAAATGAACACATCAAATACATACCTTATTCTCTTTCTTCTAGTTTTTCTCCTCTGTTGTAGGTTTCGATGACCTGGTTTGTAGAAATTCCTTAATGGATTATGCAATATACTAAAACGCAATACAAGATATACTTCTACAACACTTTGCAAAAGCTTAATCGAATTGAGCAAGATCAAGAGAACACATATAACTGAGAATGAGAAATCAATCACACATAACATAGAAGAAATAACCTGGGGAAAGCCTCAACCTAAAACCCCAACTCTGTATTATCATACAAGTGGAAAATAGTCACAGAATTACACAAAGCCTTAGCCTGGAAGCCAACTAGCTCTCAGTGTAATCCCTCTACTACTCATAGACAATCAAAGGCCTCTCACACACCTTCTCCTCTGCCCTTCAAGCCTCCTATTTCATTGCACATTTTTTCTTGGGGTCCACTTCTTCCACACATGTGAATTCCCACCTCACACTGCTCACTTGGCCCAATAGTAACTGCGCAATTATGAAGGAGATAAATCCTTCTGGATAGATGAGTTTCCTTTATAGGAAAAATCCATCCAACTGATAGTACATTGTCCCTCCTCTAATCTCAATTGGGTCTCTGTCTGAACTGACATGCATGAGTTATTTAAGAGAGAATATTCAGTCATTTGAAGTGCAGCAATTGCATGCATGCAAGCATTAACTAACTAAACTCACAGTTAATTCAACAAACTATTTGAATTAATCTAACTGGACTTGACTCAATTAAATGAGCCAGCTAATTACAACTCAATATTACAAATCATCCTTATCTCTTTAAGTGATGGATAAATTCCTCAATTAATGGAGAAATTGTTGCATGTCCCCACATAGACTTCATGTTTGATTTTCCTTAACTAATTAACCCAAGATGAATTAATTAATTATTTTACAAATAGCTGCTAAGATCAAATTCGAATTTTACTTCACTATTTTAGTTCAAGGACTAACTAAAATAGGAATCTATCTCGAACTGCTAAAAATAGCAATGTTATCTTTAGCACTTCCATTTTTCATTCCTTGTTGCTTAGTCCAGCACTGATACCTAAACTGCTATTTGTAGCAGTACTATTTTTAGCACCTCTATTTTTAGCATGTCTTGTTGCCATTTTCAACATGGTTAGGGCTAATTATCATCCACTTTAGCCCTCTTTCACTACTCCAAAACCCTCCTAATAGTTGTGTCCTACCTCACACATCATGCTACTCTCATATGTTGTCATCTAGGGATGATCCACACCTCAAATAGGCCTCTTGGCTTGCTGTTCTAGGGAGGTACAAGACCTATGGTCCTCATGTACAAGCATTCCTAAGCTACGACCTAATTTCAAAGGTTTTCCACACAAAATTATATAAAAAACTAGACCTAGAATTCCCTTCTCCTACTTGGCCCTACTACTGGATTTTTGTGGCCCTCAAATTGTCACAGAGAAAGATAAAACAAATCTATCTACCATCACTTTAGAAGCTCTTATCCTGCAGCCAAGTTCTTATGTGTCTCATTTTTATTGGATGCACTTTGGATGTGTTTTATTGTCCTCCACTTCACTCTTATTTATATGCAACCTTGTGGCTCCAACAAATTGCCTTGAAGCACACTAATACACCAAGCCGACCTAACTTATGTGCCACAAAACCCACCAATAACATAAATAAATTTATATCTCCATTTCTAGGCCTTGTATTTGAGTGCTTGGCATTTCCCCTTGCTCCTCTAGGGGTCCTCTATCACCTCAAAAAATATAATCACTCAAAGACCTTATGGTTTCACACCCATAAGCTTGGGTGCAAAGCTCACACCTTGGATTCTAAGCCCACAAACCAATTTTGTGGTGCCTATTCCTCCAAGCCCCAAACCCCAGGGCTTGGAGTACCCACCAAGCTACTAATATCAATACTCCCTCTTAACAAGGGAGGTACTTCCAAGACTAGGAAGTAACTCTTCATCGTCATTGTCACTGCTTGCAACACGTTCCCAATTCCTGGCACCCACAACTATAGAAAACCATGTATCATGGAATACACCTCTCTTGAAAGTGTCACTATCACTGGAAGTCTCTTGCTTCTTCTTCTTTGAAATTATTTCATGTATTTCCATTATTCCTTCTTTCTAGGTGTAGAAGCACCCTTGCACCCCACTGACCACATGCTCTTCTTGGGTTGCACAGTCTCACTTTGAACCTGCAAATTCCCTCATGAACTCAACTCCCTTTGAGCCTCTAGAATCTTGACCTTCTTCTATGAAACCTATAACTTCTCCTCTAAAACCTACACCTGCTTCTCTAGAACTTGTACCTGGTTCTCCTTCTTCTTCTTCTCATGATCTATAGGCTTACCCGTCGGCATGTATATACCATGCTCTCTAACTCCAATCAAAATACCTACAGAGCTAGATCCTCTCAACCTAAGTATTGCCTTCCCACTCTAGAACAAGACCTTAAACCCCTTCTACTTGATGGCTAAGATATATATCACATTATATTTGAGTCCTAGTATAGATAGTACATCTTGAACTTTCATCACCTAACCTGAGTCCATCCGGAATGACATGACTCATTATCCCCTAATCTATTTCTAACTCTTGTCACCCACCACCATATGAAACTTTGAGTCCCACTTAGTTAGATTCCCTAACACATCTTGTGACCCTGCCATATGTTTTGACGCTCCTTTGTCCATATACCATGTAGCCTCTTCGATGGTACCTTGCGAGAAATGAGAGAACAAAGCAAATTCCTCTTTCTCCAATATCCTAGAGAGATCATCTATCTCGATAGAAGTGGTGACACCTACGATATGCTTCCCTTTCTTCTTCTCAATGTCTCCCTTCTTCTTCATCAGACACTTCATCAAAAAATGACCAAATTGCCATAGTTGAAATACTTGATCTTACTCAAGTACTTCTTTTGATTTCCCTTCATTCTCACTGCAAGCTCCATGTCATGATCTAAATCCTTCTTTTTTGGATGAAGAACCTTGTCTCGCAACTCTTCCTGAAAGAATTCATCCCACAACCTGTTCCATTTTGGCATCTTGTCCCTAACAATAATTCCCTTCGATGAATGGCTTTCACTTTGGAGTAAACCCCTTCAAGGCAATCCTCACCATCTCAGAATATGTAAAAATCACACCAATGGCGGTAAGATCATCTCAAACTTGAGACAACCTTATCAGATATGAAGTCACCCCTTCATCCTATATCATCTTGGTGGGCTTCAACTTATTCTCCAATACAAATACCTGATTTTCATTCTTGTTTTGGAAAAAAAATTGAAGATCTACCCACATCTCATGGGAAGTGTTCTCCCCAGATAAATGAGGTAATAAGGAATCGTTTACACCATATAGGATGATCAACTTGGACCTTGTATCCATCTCTTTGTATAATTCCAACTCCTTAGGATCAATCAGCTTCTTGATTTCTTTCTCGACAAAGTACCATATCTTGTACACCATTATAATTTACTTGATCCTTTCCATCCATGGACTATAGTTTGAAAACCCTTCCAACTTGCCCTAATACTGAAGACCAACCTCCAAATTTGACATTGCATGAGCCCTTCAACAACAATGCGACCAACTCGCTCTTAAGTTGTACTTCATTGTGCACACTTTGATTCACTGGCTCTTCAAAGTAGCTTTGATACCATGTTGTGTTTTCTACGATACTAGAGTCTAGGTTAGAATCTTATAATCATTGACGCTACCAATCAAAATATCACAACAAACTACTTTGCACAATAGATTAATATACAATAGTAAATCTACTAGTGCACAAATATAGACATTTTTTTACAATTTTCAATAACCCAACTTCATTATATTAACACTCTTTAATACAATAATATAGGGCTCCCATACCATGGATAATGTCCCTTATACATCCATTAGTAAACGAATACAAGAAAAAGATACATTGAGGGTCTAGCTGATGTAGTGCACAATCACAAATTATTTCTCGTATGTTGAATACACTGTGAGTCCTTTGTTCCATTTTGCAGCACTGCCTCTATCAATGCTCTTGGTCCTTTAGGTCACTGAACTTGGCTCTCCAATCTTCCCTCTAGCTGATAATAAGTTCAGCTAGAACCAACACATAGGTTCTTCATGCTCGCTAGTTTCTCCTTATTCCTTAAAGGACACAAGCCTTTGATACTACTTTTCCATTGCTACTCCACAGCTACTTTGGGACTTCTTTCCACTATTGTCTTCCTATGTTGCTCCAATGAATACAAACATAGATCAGGAGGTGATTGGTGAGCCCTAGTATTGCACCAAGAGTGATGCAACTCCCAAGGGCTCCTCAACTCTATTTATCAACTTGGGTTTCATACAAACTTCGAGGTGATAGTGCTATATACACAATAGATGGAGTTCTACTCATGCCACCCTCAACTAGCTCATTTGATCATTAGGAATCCAAGACCATTGTTCTACTGAATTAGGCAGAAATTAACTACTGAAAGTGCAATTCAAAAGCTATCTCTAATGTAGAAGAAGTAAATGCCTTTAAAATCTAACTTGTAGATGCTACCAACTTGTAAATTTTATTGAATCAATGCTACATTCAGAAAAGAAACTACACTAATTGCAATCAATCATCTAGCTATCAAAGTCACTTGTAAATAGGAAATTATTCTACCAACTCATAACTCAAGATTTCATGCATCATCTATCTAATTCACACTTGCATATAAAGTAATTTTCTACTTTTCCAAATCTGTGATAAAGAAACTAATGTTATTCTCTCTTGCAGTGAAGGAAAAAGGATGGTTGGAATCGCCTAGGTGCTACCTTTGATCATGGAGTCCAAGCTAGGGGGTACACCTACTTCTAAACTAATTCATACTTTCATTATAAGTCAAAACAAGGGCAAAACAGGATGCTACAGGCATGCTACAAGAAGTTGCTACAGGATCCTTGTATTGCTACTGAAAGACTTGTAATGCTACAAGAAGGTTGCTGAGAGGGTTTGGAAGGTAAGAACAATTATGAGATCAAGGGATGGCAAGATGGATGAAGGTTGTGGTAGATGGATGGAAGGTTAACAACATCCCTACCAAATCTCAACACTACAGGAAGGTCGGTTTTGGACTAAGACGGTTTCTCATGGTGACCTAAAAGGCGGATCTCAAGAACAGTGGTTGAGATTCATCAAAAGAGAGTGGAGAAGTCCTGGATGGAGATGGTGAAAATGTCCCTTGCCTACAGGTCCAATAGTCCTGCAACATCACATGCATGTTCTCTTCTTATCATTCAAAAAATATCATAACCAATGGTGGAAAAGATAAGTTGAATTTGAAACTATCTAACTTATGCCAAAAACTTTGATCTATGTGTTGGAATAAGGAATTGCTGGGGGGGGGGGGGTGAATCAGTAATTTAAGAAAATTTTATTTTTCTTTTCTTACTATGTTAATATTACCTTCTTATTTTCTTTCACATGTGAGAGAATTCATTCATGAAACAATGAATCAATAATATTTCAGACACACATATTCAAATAACAATCTCATGAGTAGCACACATTTGACACAATGTTTTGATGTGGAAACCTAGAGAAACAAACCACCATTTTATTTTATGATGTAAATTGAGCGCCCACTTAATTACGTATGTTTGTTTGTGAGCACCCACTCACAGGAGGCACCGACCCCCTTTGTTTAGAAAGCACCAACTTTCAAAGAGGCACCAACCTCTTGAGAATGAAGGTACCAACCTGCCCTTGCTACTGTGTTACAGGGAAAAGTGTCTATGCAGAACTGCTAATCCCACTAAGGCGGGTAGCTACCTTAGAAACAAACAAAGTAAAACTACTTTGTTTTCCTTTATGAAAGATAGAAGAGAGAAGAATAAAGGAGACCAACCTCTGTCTTGCGCTTGGTTCCTTGCTCGATTCCTCTCCCTTCTGATAGTCTTTTGCTACTTGCTTTCTTGTATACCCAGCTTCACAGAGTACCTGTAGAATCAAAGTAGCATAACACTATACAAGAACATGGATCTATTATCATAAACAATCTAGGATCAGATGTAAATTGACCATACAAATGCATAAAACATAAATCACACAAGAGTATGGAGGAAAACTTGAACAGATTTATTGATAATCAAGAAAGAGCCAAGAGAGTTACAACCAGTTGTTCTGACCCAGCATCATCCTCTCAGCAAGTAAGCCCTTATTCACCTCATGAAAAGCTTAGATCACCCAACACTATGATGTTGCCTCAAGAAACTAATAGCAATTCCTTACAAGATGCAAAATTCCAGCCTCTTGATCTCTGGGATGAGGGATCCATATATAGATGTCTGTAAGGGAGATGAGTCAGCTTGTGATTTGATTATTGTCTTCCCTCTGATAGTTTGTGCTTCCACTTGGAGATTGATGATCTCTTACTCATCCTTGGTCGAATTTAGAGAGGCAAGTGTCACAGGAGAAGTTTCTGGAATATTCCATGCTTCTCCACCTCGCGGATTGACATTGCCATTTGTCTCTTCTCGCCCATCGCACCCCATAGAAGGGATTTTTGAAATGCAACGCACCCACTGAGTGTATTTAGGTGAGATGCAATACACTTTGCCTATGGAGCAGGTGAAATGATCTAGTTTTGACCAATTCTGAGTAGTTTTTCATGGATAACTTCTGGGAGAAGCTGTAATCAGTTGACCTTGTTCCTTTAGGGGTTGGAACAACACTTTTAGGGACTTAGGAGCCCTTGGTTTATGGACATTTTATGCTTGGGGTTGCAGTGCCCAAAAATGTCTATAACAGTTTCCCCCTAAAGCATGAGGTTGTTAATCTTTTTTGATGTCGAGTGAAATGCTTTATCATGAGGATCTGAAGTTCTTTCAAGCTGGAAGGAGACCTGTAATAAGATACAATACAATACGTTATCTTCATAATATTTTCACGATTTGGCTGAGGTGGGCATTCCCATGCTCAGCTTTATAAATTCATTTTCATGTACATAGGATAGAAAATCGTCTGAGTGTAGACTGATGATTCTGGAGGAGCCATCATCCCATAGATTGGATGATTATTTGTGCAGCAATGATGTACATTTGATGTCTTTATTTTCCTGAATATATATCGTAGCCCGGATGGATGAAACTAGATCCGGGGTCTTAAATCTCGTTCAATCTTCACTCAAAGTACAAGTCGATCCATGTGAGAGATGTTCTGGAGTCGAACATGGAAAGACATCGCCTGATTACCAGCTAATGATGTAAGCTGTTAACAGGCGCGAGAGGAATCACTGATAATGATAATGATCCTCAAGGTACTATAGTACAATTCATGTGGTGTGAATAAGGGACTTGGCGTCGAACACCACGCAAAATCTTTCGGTCGAAGGCCATTGATGTAAACCTGTCGCCGGAAGTGAGAAACTTGCCATTGAGGCATGCAAGCTTCAAAGTACTGAAATGGGTGTTCCTAGATCAAATTCTTGGATAATGAGCTGATGTCAACAAGAAGCGATCCATCACAGGAGGGCCTTAATAAATCCCACATCAGTGACACGGAACGGAGCAAATGATTTTAATGGAGGTGAAAATAGTCTGGTGATATAAGGTTCAGGGTGGCGGTCATGAAAGAATGGATCGTAACTCTATTGCAGTGGGTGAGGCACAGGTGAATTCTCTGAGTGACTTCTCTTGAACATACCGGCAACACTGACTTGATGGATTGGTAGCATTAACCCCAAATGTGGATGGTGTGATGTGACCATGGTGATGTGACCGGTGAATGAAACAACCCAACCCGACTTGGATGCGGAGTGAAAGTGCCATGTTCAAGAGCGACTTGCTACCAACAAAGTTTCTTCAAGATTTCTTCCCAATTTTTCCCCAGTCATTGCTGACCAGTACCTCTTTATTTTTGTCAAGCTTGAGGAGGATAACATATGCTTGTTCTATAATTTTCCCTTCTGGCAAACCCATCGCTATGTTTTAACGAGCCTAGTGATAGTGAAACTCGTTCTTGTCTGCTATGGACAAGTTTGTCGCTATTAAGTTTTAACGAGTTTAACGACAAAGATAACTCGGTCGTTTTCAATTTTAGAGAGTCTGAAAAGGAACGTAAAGGAAACTCCGAAAAATCCTTTTTCGTCATCTAATCCCTTACGTCCGAAAAAGTATAAAACAATACAGAAGGGATGAATTTGATACTTTTAACGAGCCGAACAAAACAAGCGCTCGATCTTTTTGTGTAATAATCCCTCAGGTCCAAAAAGATTAAAATCTAAAGGAGGGATAACACTTCCGGTCCCTTTAATGAGCTGGAGAGGCCAATGGCTCGACTATCTTTTCATATTTTACGAGTCAGTTGAAAAGAGCTTAAAGAAGACTCGTCTTTGAGGAACGAGTGATAAATTTGGGTAGCAACTGATTCCAGGTAAGGTTTGGAACTTTCCAATCACGGCAGTGTTACAAGGATGGCTAACAGGATCACTCTTCGCAGTTGTTCCTCAAAAGGGGTAAACAATCAAATGGAGGTGAATGATCGGCCGATACAGAGTGGAGGTGATGATGAGAACACGACCAAGGCTTTAAAGGCTGAAGTACTACATTCACGACGGTTATTTACCAGAAATTGGTTCATTTTTTATTGAGCTTAAACGCTGGGGGAAACATTTGCTCATTGCTTATGTTTATTTTTTAACGAGCATGAAGTCCGTGTTAAAACTACTCGATTAATCCAGTTGTATAATAAGGATGTCTCATATATCATAACGGCAATTTTTAAAGTTTTACCCCTCATCATTTCTTTATGCAAGCTAGGAAACGACCGATCCTATGAGTTTAAAGGGTTAGAGGACCTACAAATTAAAAAAAAAAAATGGTCACTCTTCGCTTGCACGCTAAAAGGTTTGCATGCCCCCAGGTATAAAATAGAGTTTCAAGGTCACCACTCAATCTACCGACAAAACATTTGTTTTATCGGGAAAGGTTTACCTCTTTCAGGTTACCAAAGATTGTTTTATTTGCACCGCGAACAAAACACTTCTTCGAAGATGCCTACCGAAATAGACAAAGGCGAGTGGCGCAGATGCCTCCACCCACATAACTTTGACAAGGGAATCTTATTCCAGTCCAACCCCCTTTTCCAATCACGGACGGGAGTGTCAGACTAGTCATATATCTCTCGTGGAAACCTATCCTATACCTGAAGCTTTCCTGCCGAAGCAGACCAGGGTGCATGCCCCCTGGGTTTCAATCATGTCCCCGAATCACTCGCGCTCATCAGGTGCACGGAATGGGGATTGATGAAACATTCCTTGCATGAAAAGACCATTCAGGGATGGTATATGACTATTTTCCATGTGTTAACTGGGAAATGAAAGCTGGTCTACAAGCTTGACCACTCTTCCTTCGTGCGGAAAACACATTACTCTAAAGAGTGATGAGACAATGGCTCCCATGCAATAAATATAGTCTCATCCAAGGAGTAGATTATAATCGAGTGGTCCTTGGACTACCATTACGTTCATTTGAACGTTTTTCCCTCTCAACTTTATGGGCACATTGGGAAGGATCCCTAACGGTCGACTGATTCCTTTGTCAAAGCCTGATAGATTTCTCATCTCAGGAAAAAGCGATGGCGAACCAAGCACTTTCCAAGCAGTCGAGGAAAGGATACTCACAGAAGTCCCTTCATCTATGATGGTACCAGCCATAACCATTCTATATATTTGAGCAATGATTCGGAATGGTACCCTAGCCGGTAAACGGGGTCTGCCTAGTTGATTCCAGTCAAAGGAGACAAATAGGTTGCTTGGAGGTGGGACCGAATAGATGGCCAGGTATGACTCTGACGAACTTCCTTCCTGCAGTAAAGGAATGGGTAAATTGCCCCCGTGTTCATCAGAGTCTGTGTTTACGAAAATAATTTTGACGGTGTCATCTTTGTTCTCTTCGGTGACTGTATCATCTGAAGATGGAACCTCTGAAGGCAAAACCGGGTCAACTGCCGCCTTGACCTTTTGAATTTCATCTAGTATGGGTTCAGATGGTTTATCTTCGATGATAGATGCTTCGGCCGACCACCTGGGCGGGTCAGCCAGATTCTCAACTAGTGACGAACTCGACAAGAGTTTCTTATATCTAGGAGGAAGTCGTAACGGTGAAACCGAACGATCGTCCAAAACTCTTTTAGCCTCATCTAAGAAGGGACAACGGTGGATGGCGTGATCGCCTTCACACAGTTTACAAGGAAATTTGCACTTTCCTTTTTGTCCAGGGGCTTCACTTTCACTAGTCGACGGTGTGTTTTCAACATGATCATCAAAGGTTGACGACACCGGGTTGTGCAAACGAGGAGACCAGTCCCTTAGAATCCGAGGGATGCAAGGACAATCTCTATGATAGTGGTCTCCTTTGCAAATGACACATGGCGATTTAGGCCTAGTCGGTGCAGTGTGTGGATTTTTGCTAGACGATGCTTGGTTGCCCCTTTTCGCCTTTGGCTCCTTCTTCTTCTTCTCTTTCTTCTTCTTTTCCTTCTTCTTCTCAGGTATTTGATTTTTGGGTTTACCAGCCTCATCAAGTGAAGAGGAAGGAGGAGAGGAATAATTTGACGAAGTAGAGGGTTGGGGGGTAACTCTGGAATTGTCTAGTTGCTGACTCGATTGTTCAGGAATTGTGGTGTTCTGAACAACAGAGGTTGAGAAAAGCCATACGGGCAAGCCAATTGTCAATCCTGGAAGTGACAATGTGGCCATATGGGGTGCACAAACATCTCCCCAAGAGGAGAAGGGACTAGGATTTCCTCCAAGGGGAACTCCTTGGTTTGTGGACTCCATTTTCTCAACCTAAGACCAACGTAGGAAAGGTGATGACTATTCCATTTAAAATAAATTTTAGACGCTTTGACACAACTTGTTTTTTTCAATTTTAAAGAGTTGAGAAAAAACAAAAGATGACTCTAGTCGCCTTCGATTTTTAATGAGACTGAAGTGACAAGTTCTTAGATGGACCTTTTCTGTTAAGGAGTCTGAAAAGGAATGAAAGGGACTACTATGGAAATCTAGGCATAGGGATTACCAAACCAATCGCAAAACTGCAAAATACTTTTTACGGTACGGCAGTCAATCTTCCCGAATGCTGTGTTCAGTGCATTGCGATCGATATGGCGGCAGACATGGCTTCCTATGGATAAAGGATTAAGCCTATTGTGGTCTCCCAAAATATACTCGACGGTACGTGGGAGCACAAGTCTGTACTGGCACTTAACATCTCAAAGTGGAGGAATCACCCAACCAACAGTGAGAACAACAGTTACCAAGCTTTACGATGCCAGAATAGTCTCTAGCCTAGACTTCTAGATGTTGTGCGTTAGGTTCCAAAGCGTTGCTAGATTCATTAAATTTATTTTATAGTTGATCTTGCTTAAGAAATTTTCCTTTTAGGTTCACCGCGTGATGTAAATGTACAATTCCTAAAATGAAATCTAAGATGATAAACAATCGTTTTATCTTCTTTGTGCAATGAAAATCCTAGCTACTAAGGAAAGAAAGACAGTATTCTTTCAACAAAGAGAAAAGAGCACACACTATATGCACCGTCCTAAATCAAACCAATCAAACAGTCCAAATGCAAATGCAAATGCATGTATTTGTTTTCAGCCTTCTTAATATGTGAATGATAAAAGAAAGCTAATACAAAAATCTGAATTATTTTCAAAGTGACAATTACTAACAAGTTTCTTTTCAAAATCAAAATGAAGACAATGAAAATACTTTGTGATTTGGAAATGAAAACTTGCTTTCTACACTAGAAAAACTACTAATTCAGATCAAATACAATAGTAACAGGGTAATTGACTATCAAGAACAATCAGATTCTCTTCTATGACTGAAAACGACACTTTCAACACTTTCAAATCAAGAAACGACAGTACAATTACGTTACTTCTTTGCAAAGGAGAACTGAAAATGACTCAACAAATACACAAAAACATTTACAGTTTTTTGCACAATGGAGGCAGAATAACAAAACAAAAGGGGTTTCAAACAGAGGTGTACTGACTACAGGTAGCAAAACTCTTGAATATAACTGAAAAGAGTGAACACAGAAACCAAAATTTAGGAACAATGCCTAGTCTGATCAGCGCACCTGTAACACAGTGAATTTGAAATGCAGTGCACCTACTACACTCGGGAAGTGCGCTAAATTTGAGATTCACAGAACAGACAATGCGCTGGGCCAGGTACAAGACTTTGATTGGGTTCCGGGTCACAGTTTGCAGTTCAGTTCAGGGATTTTGGCCAAGCAAGTGGTAATCAGTAAATCAATCACAGGGGTAGATCCAAGGAGGTTACTAGAGCCACCACAAGGGCAATTAGAGAGTTTGTAAATCAGTTGTTTAATTCATAAACAAGACCTAGAGATTGACTGAAGTGGCATTTATCTACTTTGCATTTGCATAGCAAATGCAGTTCGAAGGCTACCTAGCTCAACTTCAGGCTCCATCTGTAAGTTTATAAAGTAAACAAATGTAGATAAACAAACAACCTAGTCGCTCCCCAGTGGAGTCGCCATTTTGTTACAGGGAAAAGTGTCTATGCAGGACTGCTAATCCCACTAAGGCGGGTAGCTACCTTAGAAACAAACAAAGTAAAACTACTTTCGTTTTCCTTTATGAAAGATAGATGAGAGAAGAATAAAGGAGACCAACCTCTGTCTTGCGCTTGGTTCCTTGCTCGATTCCTCTCCCTTATGATAGTCTTTTGCTACTTGCTTTCTTGTATACCCAGCTTCACAGAGTATCTGTAGAATCAAAGTAGCATAACACTATACAAGAACATGGATCTATTATCATAAACAATCTAGGATTAGATGTAAATTGACCATACAAATGCATAAAACATAAATCACACAAGAGTATGGAGGAAAACTTGAATAACTTTATTGATAATCAAGTAAGAGCCAAGAGATTTACAACCAGTTGTTCTGACCCAGCATCATCCTCTCAGCAAGTAAGCCCTTCTTCACCTCATGATAAGCTTAGATCACCCAACACTATGATGTTGCCTCAAGAAACTAACAACAATTCCTTACAAGATGCAAAATTCCAGCCTCTGGATCTTTGGGATGAGGGATCCATATATAGATGTTTGTAAGGGAGATGAGTCAGCTTGTGATTTGATTAGTGTCTTCCCTCTGATAGTTCTTGCTTCCACTTGGAGATTGATGATCTCTTACTCATCCTTGGTCGAATTTAGAGAGGCAAGTGTCACAGGAGATGTTTCTGGAAGATTCCATGCTTCTCCACCTCGCGGATTGACACCGCCATTTATCTCTTCTCGCCCATCGCACCCCATAGAAGGGATTTTTGAAATGCAACGCACCCACTGAGTGTATTTAGGTGAGATGCAATGCACTTTGCTTATGGAGCAGGTGAAATGATCTAGTTTTGACCAATTCTGAGTAGTTTTTCATGGAGAACTTCTGGGAGAAGCTGTAATCAATTGACATTGTTCCTTTAGGGATTGGAACAACACTTTTAGGGACTTAGGAGCCCTTGGTTTATGGACATTTTATGCTTGGGGTTTCAGTGCCCAAAAATGTCTATAACGCACTGTTCTACTATTTCATACAATTTTACAAGCAAAATAACACTGAATGGTTGTCTAGAAATTCAGCTTCTGCACTCTAGTTTCAGTGTTCTATTACAACAAGTCTCCTCTTGTTGCTCACGGCAACACTTCCTCTACACTCTACCTTCACTTCCAAGGGTTCTTCATTGATTACACACCTGCACTACCCTCACCATACTTGACGCTTCATGCTTGATAGTTTTTCTACACACACATGCCAAGTCCCCTTAGGTGCTCAACTTTTCTCATCACTCACTTCTCAAAAAATTCTCACATCTGCTCCATTCCCAACTTGGCTCAATGGAAGTTTGGTGTTTTGTTCTTTTGTTGCATTGAGCTCGATGTATCCATTGTCACTGCATTAATTCATAAGAATGGGCTTTGATCACTTATGTATCTCACTACATGAATCTCCATGCTATGTACTTAAATTTAGTCCCCCTGCACATTTCACAAAGACTCCCCATACTTATTTATGGCTCATAGAGATTTAGCTGTACCTCCAGATAGCATATATGTTCTTCATTTACATCTACAAAGTGTCCACGAGAACTCTCTAGCCACCAACATTACTACTCTTCATTCAAAACTATAGTTTCCAACTCATATGCCTTTAATGGCTCCCTGTACCTTTATATCGATAGTGTTGTGTAGTGGTGCAACACTGAGAAATTGTCGATTGCTGACCTCTGATTATGTCTAGCGCCTTTTGTATTAGCTCCTTGAATAATTCCATTATAGGATCGGGTGCCATGACCTAAGGCTTAGCCCTAAGGTGTTAAGTCTTTCTGCACACTGCTAGGGGTCTTTTCTCTTATGATAAAGCATTACGCCCTTGATTTTTTGTGTTTCTTCCAGACCAAGTGCTAACCACATCGAAGCCACCTTATCGGCCTTTTTCAATTGTTACCGAGTGCCAACAACCTCAATCCTTCAATTTCTAACTTGTGATATGATGTCATCATTACCACATGGCACTTCTTGAGTGGTGACATGTGTCACTCAGATATGGCCCATTAGGCTACCCAGTATGGTCAAATATGCCTGCCACATGTCCTACCTTGCTGCCACATCATGTTGACATAAACTACCACTTGTCCCTTATTAGAACCAATTAGATGCTGCCATGTGTCCTGATCAGAACCCATCGGATGTTACCATGTGTCTTATTAGAGGAGAGAGAAAGAAGCCTCACCTACCCTAGTTTTTCAATGAATTCCTTTGTTAATTCCTTTTTGGCCTCCCCGATGGTTTTTAATGCAATCAACATTTCACCGTATCACAACTGTATGAAGGGTCACCCTTGGGAAGTTCCAATGTGTGATCCCTGATCAGCCTATAACCATGTGCCGATCCCTGGGGTTTAGTCGCAATCGAAATTTCAACAGTATCACAACATTTCAAAGGGTTGCACTTGGAAAATTTCGATCTTCAAACTTTTGATATGCAATATAGCCTGTTTGCTTGACCTCTGATCGCCAATTGCGATCATCAATAAGTCAACATGCTCAAGTGTCGACCTCTGATTGCGATCATCGATAGGGCTTGATCACTAGCCTCTAATTGTGATCCTCGATACGCTCAAGTGTCGACCTCCAATTGTGATTGTCGATATGGCTTGATCACTTATCTATGATTGTGATCACAAATATGCTCAAGTGTCGACCTCTGATTGCGATTGCCAATATCGCTTGATCGCTGACCTCCGATTGCGATATTGTTCCCTGCATAAAGCTTTAAGACTCCGAAATTCAATAGGCCATAAATTTTGAACCAGAAATCCATTTCTGGACTTTTGTATATCGCTAGAAATATCTTCAAAACCACTTTCTAATGGAGAGGAACTGGTATGGACTTTGAGTCCTTCTGTTGTAAGGAAAGTGACTGCAAACTTCTATACCTGTAGTCCAAACACCCAACCATTGTTCTGACCCTTGTTTGACATCAATGACAATACTTACACAACCACCTATACACATATAGCCATCAAATGTCCAACAATCTCCCCCTTTGGCATTGATGGCAACACCATAAGCTCCCCCTCAAGCTTGGCACAATCTGTTCTGATGCCAATTTTCTCCCCCTTTAACGTTAGTGGCAAAGAATACTTCACAAGCACTCCCCCTCAACCAATCTAGTCTACTCTCCCATGAATTCCACCTACTAAGTAGCTACCACCACCTACCAAAATGAAGTCATTTGGAGGGAGGAGTCACAACTCTTATCTTCTGCCTGAGATACTCAAATGGTTCCCTTGCCAGTGGCTTGGTAAGGGTACCTGCCAATTTCTCTTTAGTGGGTACATATACAAGTTTGACAATGTTGGCTGCAAATTGTTCCCTCAAGAAATGATACTTGATAGGAAAATGCTTGGTCTTTGAATGCAAGACTGGATTTTTTGAGATGTTGATTGAACTTGTGTTGTCACACATTATTGGAATGGGATCATAAAACTATACCTATATATCCTTTAATGTTTTCTTCATCCGTATAATCTGCGTATAGTAGGTAGTAGCAACAATATATTCTTCTTCAGCAATCGATAGAGAGATAGAACCTTGTTTCTTACTGACCCACAGCACCAAGCATTCACCTAGAAAGAAAGTATCACCAGAAGTATTATTCCTATCATCGAGACTTCCAACACAATCTGCATCTGTGTAGGCCTTCAAATTGAAATCTTCATCCTTAGCATACCATAGTCCATAATCTGTTGTACCTTGAACATATTTAAAGATCCTCTTAACAAAAATAACATGGCTTTCTCTTGGAAAAGCCTGAAATATGTCCACAATCCCTGATGCTTGCATGATGTCTGGCCTTGAAGTTGTAAGATACAGTAAGCTTTTGATCATTGACCTATATTCAATCTGATTTATCGACGGTGTTCCATCTTCCTTGCACAATTTGCAGCCTATAGTCATGGGCATGCTGACAGGTTTGCAGTCTTCCATTCTAAATTTCTTCAAGTTTCCTTGAGATATTTGGATTGGGATATAAACACCCCTTGTGGAGACTGAGTATTTTGCAGACCCAGAAAGAAGGATAGTTCTCCAATCATGGACTTTTCAAACTCTGTTTTCATACAATTTGCAAACTAATGCCCCAACTATTCCACATCGCTGCCAAATATTATGTCATCCACATACACAACCATTATCAGTAGATGATCACCTTCATTTTTGACATAAAGATTGTTGTCAACTGAGCCTTTCTTAAACCCTTGTTGTTGGAGATACTTATCCAACCTTTCATAACAATCTCTAGGGGCCTATTTCAAACCATAGAGGGACTTCTTCAGTTTTCACATGATCCCTTCATTGGAGGAGAGCATAAAAGATTCAGGCTGCTCAATGTAAACCTCCTCTTCTAAATCTCCATTGAGAATGGAAGACTTCACAACCATATGATATACCTTGATGTTCTTATGAATGGAAAGAGCAAGAAAGATTCTTATAGCTTCTAATTGAGCTACTGGTGCAAAGGTTTCTTAAAAATCTACCACTTATATTTGGAAATACCCTTTGCAAACCAATCAAGATTTGTTCTTAATTACTTGACCTTCTTCATTCAGTATTTTTTCTTGAATACCCACTTGGTTCCAATAACATTTTTCTCTCTTGGCCTTGGAACAAGCTCCCATGTATCATTATTTTCAATATGGTCAAGTTCTTCATTCATGCCTTTCACCCATAACTTATATTCACTTGCTTGACAGAGGTTCTTGGGTTTTATTTGTGATAGTAGAGGCATGTTTTCATAACTTGTACTACCCACAAGTTTCCTTCTAGTCTGAACACCCTGTCTTCGATCTACAAGAATTTGAGGGTGTTCCTTCTGTACATACTAGGAGGGTGTCTTTGGCCTTGAAGGTGTGCTTGCTTCTTCACCTTCACTATCTGGATCTATTTCATTCAGATCGGCAGACTTCAAATTTGAGCTTTCTTCATCATCTGAGTTCATTTTGCTGCTAGAGGATTCAAGTTGTGATCCTACTTCATCTACTATTACGTCGAATAAATCCTCAATATTCCTTATCCCTTATAACACTTATATCCTGTGCTTCGAATACAGTATCCGAGTAATATTCCTTCGTCACCGTGTGAGTCAAACTTCACAAGGTTCTTTTCATTCCTTTTGATGAAACACTTGCTCCCAAACACCTTGAGGTGTTTAACTGATGTAGGTATTCCCTTCCATAACTCCTAGGGAGTTTTATCATTATTATGCCTGAGTTGAGCTCTGTTAGACAGATATACCACTACCTGGCCTACTTCTCCTCAAAATTTGTGAGACACTCCTGCTTCATCTAACATCTCTTTAGCCATTTCTTGGATTGTCTTGTTCTTCCTCTCTACTACTCCATTTTTCTTAGGAGTTCTAGCCACTGAGTACTACTTCCTAATGTCGTGCTCTTCACAGAATTCCTCAAACTCTTGTTGGGGAATTGTTTCCAAAGGTGACATTACTTCCTTTGTCTTTTTCCTTAAGTGTCAAAAATTTTCTTTTGTCTCTAGTCATATGTTTTGAACAACCACTATCCACATACCATTTGTTTCCCTCATTACGAGATGATAAGGCAAAACCACACCGCATGCCTTCTTTACTCTTCCATTTCCACCCCCATTATCCTTTTGGATAACTGACTATCTATCACATTGGGACTTAAATAGGTGTTCAGACCTGCATCTGCTTTCACTTTCTTTGTGCCCAAAATTATTACATTTGAAGAATTCTACTTCACTCAGTAAGGAAGAGAAGACATTCTGGTTTCTAAGAGACGAATCGTGAGACTCAAAAATCTTGTGTGTATTATATCTGAGATTTTCATCTCCTTCAAATTTAATTCTTCTACAATCAATGGCTTTATGTCCAAAGATATGACACTTATAGTAGTGACCATAAAACAAATAGGCATGTTTGTTGTTAAAAGTATTATGAGATTGAGTAGGAAAATACCTTGGTCGTCTTATCGATTGGTTCATTCTCCATTCTGATTTCCTCTTTTGTCTTCATTAATTATTTCATGATGTGTATTCCCATGAATCTATGGTTCTTCAAATTCTGTGGACTTGAAGTTTATCTTCCTAACATAAGATTCTTTTGTCTTAAAGTATCCTAGACCGGTTTTGATTCTTGAAGGCCTTTGACTGCTCGGGATTTGATCTAGTTTCCTTGACCCTTCAGAAATTTTTTCATTTAGAACCTTCTCAGTCTTTGTTTTCTCAAGAAAAATTCTCATAGATACAACCTCTGCTTCAAGACTCTGACTTTTCTCTTCCCATTCTTAGGTCTTGAAGAACATCTTCCTTTCATTTTGACTCCTCCAACTCTATTTTTAAAGACAGAATATCATCTTTGCATATCTGTGATCTCATCTCCTTTTTTAACTTGAGTACCTCCAGTTTCAACTGCTTGTTCTCATTTTCCAGTCTCTCACAGTTCCTTGATTTTCTTTTAGTAAAATGACTAACTGTCCTTGTTCTTGATAGATTCTTCAAGCTTTTATTTTTTATAGGTATACTCTTCATTATCAGAGTTATACATACCTTCCTCTACAAGATGTAATTGTTCCTTCAGCTTCTTATTCTTCTTCATTTAACTTTTTAATTCATTGAGGGCACTAATAAGTTCCCCTTCAAGGTCTACAACTCCTTCTTCTTCTTCCTCTTCAGAATCCGTAATACCTTGTTTCCTGGAGTCTCTTTCAATGGCCCTAAGAAGGTACTTACTTGACTCATTCTCATGTGAGTCTTCACAATCTGACTCTGATGTTGAGTTGTCTTCTTTGGAATAGAACCCCTTCTTCTTATATTGCTTTTTTATAATGATGCATCTGAGACTTGTTCCCAAATTTAAGATCCTCTTCCCTTTTAGCCTTCTCTGTATAAGGGAAATCGGAAGAGAAATGTCCAAATGTATCATAGTAAAAACATTTAAATGGAAACTTCCCTTTATATTTTCCTGAGCCACGCTTCAGTTTTGTGGCTATTTGATCCAACTCCCGATCAAATTCAAAGCTGGAGAAATCTTGATGGTCTTTGTGCTCATTTCCCTTTTTGGACACTTTGACCGTTGCTTCCTTTGTTTCAGACTTCTCTATTCCTACTCTCATTTCATAAGCTGTTAGAGTACCATGCAACTTATCCACCTTGATATTCTTTAAATTAGCCATTTCCTCAATAACTGAGATTTTGGAATTAAATCTCATGGGTAGAGATCTCAATATTTTCTAAATGATCATCTCTTCCTTGACTTCTTCACCAAGTCCTCTAATCATATTAACCACTTCATCAACTCTAAGGATGTATTCTACTATGCTTTCATTCTCATTCATCTTCAAGCTTTCAAACCTCATTCTGAAAGTTTGAAGTTTCGCTTGCTTGACTTTGTCATCTCCTTCATGACACTGGTTAAGTTTTTCCCACATTTCATAAGCAGACTTACAATGCATAACTTTTACAAGTTCTGATTGACTAAGACCAACAAGAATGGCATGCTTGGCTTTACCATTGCTCAGATATAATTTATTTCCATCTGCATCAGTGGGGGGAATATCAAGGACATTGTAGTTTACTAGTACTGAAGTCCAAACATCTAGTCCCAGGGACATAAGATATGCTTCCATTCTCACTTTCCAAAAAGCATAGTTGGCCCCATCAAAGATTGGTACTCTACTTGAGTAAACTTCCTAACTCTCTTTCCTAGACATAATTCCTTATAGATCTACCTTCCAGTGTTTAAACTATTGCTGAAGGAAATTATGATACCAATTATTGGAATAAGATATTATTGAGAGGGGGTACTGAATCAGTAATTTAAGAAACACTTATTTTTATTTTCTTACTATGCTTATAGTCCCTTCTTATGTTATTTCACATGTGAGAGCATTCATTCATGAAATAGTGAATCAATAATATTTTAGACACACATATTCAAATAACAATCTCATGAGCAGCACACATTTGACATAGTGTTTTCACGTGGAAACCCAAAGGGAAAAAACCACCAATTTGTTGTTTGTTTTATGATGTAAATTAAGCACCCACTTAATTACATATGTTTGTTTGTGAGAACCCACTCACAAGAGGCACCGACCCCCTTTGTTTAGAAAGCACCAAATTTCCAAGAGGCACAAACCTCTTTAGAATGCAGGCACCAACTTGCCTTTGCCACTATTATATTATTTCATACAATTTTCAAACTGAAAATAGAGGCATAAAATTTTACAAGTAAAATACCACTAAATGGCTTCCTACAGATTCAACTTATGCACTTTAGTTTCAGTGTTCTCTTACAACATGTCTCCTCTTGTTTCTCACAACAATACTTCCTCTACACTCTACCTTCACTGCCAAGGGCCCTTCACTGATTTTGCACCAGAACTACCCTCACCATATTCCACATTGCATGCTCGCTGCTTTTTCTATGCACAGAGGCCAAGCTCACTCAGGTGCTCAACTCTACTCTTCACTCACTGCTCAAAACATTAACACATCTACTCAATTCCCCACTCAGCTCAATGGAATTTCTGTGTTTTGTTCCTCTGCTGCACTGAGCTTGATGTATCCATTGTCACTGCATTCATTCGTAAGAATGGGCTTTGATCACTTCTCTGTCTCATTGCATGAATCTCCATGTTGTGTATTTAACTTTAGTCCCCCTGCACATTTCACAGAGACTCCCCATGCTTATTTATGGCTCACAAATATTTAGTTGTACCTCTGCATGGTGTCTTTGTTCTTCATTTACATCTACAAAGCATGCATGGGAGGTCTCCGGCCACCAACATTACTGCTCTGCATTCAAAACTACAACTGCTGACTCATATGCCTTTAATGGCTCCTTGTACCATTATATCAATGTTCTTCCATCATAGTGCTGTGTAGTGGTGCAACACTGAGAAACTCCTAATTCCCGACCTCTGATTATGTCTATCCCCCTTTGTATTATCTCCCTGCTAGAATTCCATCATAGGACTGAGGTCTATGACCTGAGGCTTAACCTTAAGGTGGTAAATATTTCTTCGCTCTACCGAGGGCCTTTTCTCTTATGTTAAAGCATTGCACCCTTAGTTTTATGCATTTCTTCTAGACCAAGTGCTTCCCACATCGGAGCCCCCTTATCGGCCTTTCTCAATTGTTACCAAGTGCCAACAGCCTCAATCCACTGATTTCTTACTTGTGATATGATGTCATCACTGCCATGTGGCACTTCCTGAGTGGTGACACATGTCACTTATATATGGCCCATTAGGCCACCCAATATGGTAAAATATGCCTGCCATGTGCCCTGCCTTACTACCACATCATGCTGACGTTAGCTGCCACTTGTCCCTTATCGGAACCAATTAGATCCTACCATGTGTCCTCATCCAAACCAATCTCTTACTGCCATGTGCCCTTATCGAAAACCATTGGATGATGCCATGTGTCTTGTCAGAGGAGAGAGAAAGAGGCCTCGCCTACCTTGGCTTTTCAATTAATTCCTTTGTTAATTCCTTTTTGGCCTCCCCGATGGTTTTTAACACAATCATCATTTTACCGTATCATAGTTGTATGAAGGGTCACCCTTGGAAAGTTCTGATGTGTGATCCCCGATTGGCCTACAACCATGTGCCGATCCCTGGGGTTCCATCGCAAACGGTGTTTCAATAGTATTGCAACATTTTAAAGGTTTACTTGGAAAGTTCTGATCTTCAAACTTCTAATACGCAATACAACATGTTTGCCCAACCTCCGTTCGTCGATTGTGATTGCCAATACACCGATGAGCTCAAGTGCCAACCTCTGATTGCGATAACCAATATGGCTTGATCACTGACCTCCGATTGTGATCACCTATATGATCAAGTGTCGACCTATGATTGTGATCCCCGATATGGCTTGATCGTTGACCTCTAATTGCGATATTCTTCCCTGCATAAAGCTTCAAGACCCTTAATTTCAACAAGTGATAACTTTTGAACCACGAATCCATTTCATGACTTCTGTATATTGTTGGAAAGCTCTTCCAGAGAACTTTCCAATGGAGAGGGTCTAAAATGGACTTTGATTCCTTCTTCTATAAGTAAATTGACTGCAAACTTCTCTACCTGTAGTCCAAACACCCAACCATCATTCTGACCCTTGTTTGATATCAATGCCAATACACAACCACCTATACACAACTAGCCATCAAATTTCCAACACTATGAAATGAATTAAATTCTAAGATGGAACAATTATATGCAAAATAAGATAATTAATGTGGCCTTTTTCCAAGAAATCATCAACATAGTTTTTTTGGGCTGTGATTGTAGATTCCTCTAGTCAGGCTCCCCTGAGAGAGATAAGATAGAGGCAACGGTCAGAGGATTTTTGAGGAATTATATTCTACTAAAATGTAGCAACTAACAAAAATTATAAGATAAAAAGTAATATCAATACATAAGAGGGACCTAAGCTACTGGGGTTGGGCCCAGACCCAAGAGCCTCAACCCTCTGAAACTAACTCAGTGATGGATCAATAAGAAACTTCCCATTATCATTGTAGAAATATCAAATACATCACATAATGAGTCAAAAAAGCAGTCGCAAGTGCTTGAGCTCAATAGCTTCTTAGCTTAAATGAAAGTTTGAATCCTAATGAGTTCCTTGGCATTTTTATTTATACAAAAGGGTAGCTGGCAACATCTCCCTAGAAAATAGAGATTTTGTCTCCCAAAACTTGAGAAATATGGATCTAGATCTTCCTTGAACTACATTGGCTTGGCTGTCAATGACTTCGAGTTGATGAGAGTTAAAGTGGTGATATTGGTTGATTGAAGGAGTTAAGGAGGTGGACAACCTCCTAGAATCTCTCCTTGTTGTCTACTTCGAGCTCCTGCATTGAAATTATCTCAAAATTGTTCCAATTCCTACATTTAAACTATATTATGCCACATGACATAGCAACACATCTTTCACCCATCTCAGTAAGCATAATATAACAAAAATTGTAAATAAATGTGAGAACTATATAATTTTAAAGTTGGAGGATGGCATTATGACCCTTATGGTATACCTATTGATGAGCCTCATCATCACTTCCCTACTAAAGTTGTTTCTCATCCTCTGAGAAACTCAACCATCTATTTCCATGTCTTTCATGGTCCTGGTGGCCTCTATGGCATCCCAAGGCTCCTCAAATGGCGTGTCTTCTTGAGGAAAGAAGCTCGCATTCTTTTCTATGTTTGTCCACTACTTCCTCTCCTCTTCTTTATTTCTTCCTTCGTGTAGGCCTAGCAGCGAAGGTGGAATGAGCTTGAGTCCAATCCATTGGATTTTTAATCTTTGCATGAGTCTTTTGTACAGGGGTGTCCTTTCCAATGCATTCCTCAACCTTTTAGGAGAGTGATACTCCCTGATTTGGAGACTATGCGGTAAGGCATTCCATCTTCTTTGGCATGCTTCCTAGCTTTTTGTCCCTAACAACCTGAGTGTATCTTCAAAATGTGAGATGGCCTGCTCCTGGGTGGATCAAAATTAGTGGAGATGGTCTACATTAGTTATCTTGTTTTGCATTTAATTTTTGTAGCTTAGAAGTTAATTCATTGCATAGATCAGAGTTTTTGGCATAAGTTAGATAATTTTTAAATTCAATTCATATTTTCCACCATTGGTTATGATATTTCGTAAATGATAAGAAGAGTAGGTGTATGTGATGTTGCAATATTGTTGGACCTACAGGAAAGGGACCTTTTCACCATCTCCATCCAGGACTTCTCCACTCTCTTTTGATGAATCTCAACCACTATTCTTGAGCTCTTCCTTTTAGGTCACCGTGAGAAACCCTCTTAGTCCAAAACTGGCCTTCCTGAAGTGTTGAGCTTGGCTAGGGGTGTTGGTCACCTTCCAATCATCTACCACAACCTTCATCCATCTTTCCATCCCTTTATTCATCATTCTTACCTTCTAACCCCTCTCGGAAACCTTCTTGTAGCATTACAAATATTCCTGTAGCAATACAGGGATCTTGTAGCACCTTCCTATAGGCATGTCAGTAGCAACCTGTTTTGTCCTTGTTTTGACCCGTGATGCCAGCTTGACTTAGTTTAGAAGTAGGTTGACCCCCCAGCTTTCACTCCATGATCATATATAGCACCTAGGCCATTCCAACCATCCTTTTTCCTTCATTATAAGAGAGAATAAAATTAGTTTCTTTATCACATATTTGGCAAGTAGAACATTACTTTATGTGCAAGTGTTAATTAGATAGATGATGCATGAAATATTGAGTTATGAGTTGGTAGAATAATTTCCTGTTTACAAGTGAATTTTATAGCTAGATGGTTGATTGCAATTAGTGTAGTTTCCTAGATAGCAAGATGTTGGCCCTATAGTTATGGAATCAACCACTATCTTCAAACCTACAAAATGACAAAAACAATTAACAAACATGTTGTGGATCCATGTTCTGTGATTTTTCCTTTGTTTCTTCCTTCTTCTTCTTTTTTGAGAAACACGGGCTTCCTCAGGAGAGGTTTTCAACCTGTATGTCTACTCTGAGCGCCTCAAAAGAGGTTTTCACCCAGGGATCTTTATTTTTTCTTCTTTTTCTTTACTCCTGAGCTACCTTAGAGATACTTTCAACCCAAGAGTTGGCCTCTGATGCCTCATAAAGGTTTTCATCCAGACCTTTTATTTATTTATTTTTCAAGACAATACCTAGAAATGTTGTGGACTGGAACCTATGACACTTCCAATTACATTGACCTCTCTACTAATGGTGCTGGTGAATTCTTCCATAGACATGGGTTTTTTGTATACCTTCATCCTATAGCCATTGACAAGAAAGGGAATCCCTTCTTCATCAGTGGTCTTGATTTGAAAAGCTCCATTGTCATGACATTTCTCTATCATGTATGAGCCTAACCATCTTTTCATCAATTTTCCTTTGAAATCCTTGAACCTAGAATCATATAATAAGGCCCAATCGCCTTCCTGAATTTTTTTCCTTGATATGCCTTTCATGCCAGACCTTCCTCTCTAATTGTATAAATTCAGTGTGTAGGAGGGCATGCATTCTGAACTCATCCAAGCCATTCAACTGGAGCAAACTCCTATTTTGATTTGGTTACATCTAAGTCCAAATGGGTTACCATTCTCAAGGTATTATACTCAAACTCAATGGGGAGTAGAGCTTTCTTTCCATAAACCAGATCATATGGAGTAAAACCAGTAGTTGTTTTCCAAGTTGTGTTATAGTCCTAAGTGGCCTCCACTAATATGTCTACCCAATCCCTCCTGTTATTGCTCACAACCTTGGTGAGGATGCTCTCCAATTCCTTATTTGTAACCTCTACTTATCCATTTTCTTGAGGGTGATAGGCAGTATATTTTGTATTTGATATGATGATGCCTTAAAATATTCTTGATCAAATGTGATGTGAATTGAGCTCCCTGATTGATGACTATCTCTCTGGGGTACCCAAAATTGTAGAACACATTATCCCTTAAGAACGCAACCACTTTCTCCTTTTTTGTTGCCTTGACATCCTTTGTCTTACCCACTTTGTCAAATAATTAGTGCACACAATGATGTACTTTTTTTGCCCTGATGGTGGATCAATTGGCCCAATGAGATCCATGACCCACTTGTCAAATGGCTCTAGGGCCACCTGGTTATAGGGGCATTTCATCCTTGGGTGTCAGTTTCCCCATCCTCTGGCACTAATCACATCTATTGGTATACCTTCTCACATGTTGGTGTAGAGTGGGTCAATAATAGCCAGCTTGTAGAGCTTTGAAAGTTATGCCCTTGGTAGAAAAATGACCTCCACAAGGCCCATCATGACAGGCTGAGAGGATGTCAAAGACTTCCTCTTCCCTGACACATCTCCTTAAGATCTTATCTTGTCCCATATTGAAGATATTTCCCCCAATCCAAGTGAAAGGGGCGCTCTTCCTTACAATTATGCTCTTCTCCCTAGATGACAAATTTGGAGGAAATCTCACATCAACTAGGTAGTTGGATATGTTATAAAACAATGGAGAGAGCACTAAGATAGAAAATATGTGTTCATCTGGAAGCTAGTTGTCGACCATCCCTTAATCACCTTCAGCAAAGCAAGTCTAGACAGAAAATTTGCAACTATATTTACTTTTCTTGGCTTGTCAATGATTGTTAAATCAAATTGTTGTAACAAAAACATCCATCTAATGATTCTAGCATTCACATCAGGCTTATTCATCAAGTATTTGGTGGTTTCATGGTTAGTATGCACAAAATTTTGGTATATATTGATGTAGTGTCTGAATTTGTTCAAGGAGTGTATAACAACTAGGAGTTCTTTATCAGTTACAATGTAATTTAATTCAACCTTAGATAGTTTTTTACTAATGAAGTAAATGGCATAAGGTAACTTACCATCTATTTTTCCTAAGGCTTCCCCCACAACATTATCAGATGCATCAACATGGATATGGAAAGACAAAGCCCAATTTGGGCCCCTAAGTATAGGTGCAATGGTTAATTTCTCTTTCAGGATCTCAAGGGCCTCTTGACAACTATCTATCCAACAAAGTTCTGATTCCTTGGCTAACAATCCAAACAATGGTGAGGCCACTTTGATAAAGTCCTTGATAAACCTCCTATGGTGTCCAGCTAAGCCCAAGAAACTCCTAACATCCCTCTGCTTTTGAGGAGTAGGGACCCTTTTTATGATGGAAATTTTGTTTGGGTCCACTTGTATTCCCTCATAAGATATCGAATGGCCAAGGAGAGTGTCTGAATTCATTAATAATTCACACTTCTCAGGACTAATCGAGAGGTTCATTTCAATGCACTTCTTCAGGACTTTTCCATGGTTAGAGAGAGCGTCCAAGAAGTCACACCTATAGGGAGTGAAATCATCCATGTAGATCTCTACAGAGTCATGGACCATCTCAACAAAGATGCTCATAACTTCCCTTTGAAAAGTAGCAGTGGCATTACATAAACTGAAAGGAAGGAACCTATAAGAAAAGGTACCCCAAGGAAATGTGAGAGTATTCTTTTCTTGATCCTTAGGGCTGATCTCGATCTGATTGTAGCCATTGAATCCATCCAAGAAAGAGAATAAAGTATTCCCTGCAATACCATATAAAACTTGATCAATGAAAAGTAAAGTGAAATAGTCTTTCTTAGTGGCTTTTTTCAATCCTCTGTAATCCACATAGACCCTCCACTTCCCATTCTTATTTGGGACCAAAACTAGATGGGACGCCCACTCACTATATGAGATGGGGTATATGAACCCTGCATCCAACAACTTTTGCAACTCTTCATCTAAGATGGGGTATATGAACCCTACATCCAACAACTTTTGCAATTCTTCCTTTACTATGCCCTTGAGGGTTGGGTTCATTCTCCTCTGAGGTTGTGTTGTGGCTAGCTACAACCCCCCTTCTTATTTAGTTTTCTCACTAATACTAAATAAGTGGGGACCCTTATCCAAAAAAATTATAAAAATAAATTAGGACTTGTATTCCTTTTTTTTGAATAAATCTTACTATCATAAACTTAGGAGAATAACCTAAAATCTAAAAAGACTTAAGTTTTATGATAAGTTTGAACAAAAATCGTTCCCTCAATAAAAAAGCGTCGCATCGCAAAAAGGTAATAGATGCTTTCTTACAAACATAATCCTAAGATTGCGAAATCATGATGCGAGATTACATACTAAAGAAATTCATCGCATCACAGTTTTCATGTGCTTCAAGTATCACTTAAAGTGAAATACCTCAAACCATCGATATGTGATGGCGCGTGTCACAAATCACATTTCGCAGAAAACATATGGTAATGGATGATTGCCACACGTAACGGATCTACGATATTGTGATCTGCGATATTGGGATCTGTGATATTGCGAAGCAAATCACAAAATCGCCTTATCGCAAATCTACATGGCTCGTCGTTCGAAAAAGCTTTTCCATAAACATATGCCCAGTTATGCGCGTTAATGTTAATTTAATGAGTTAGTTGGAAATCACTAATGAAATATGGTTTTGATCTGATCGAAGAGCCATTTCACGTAAGGTGATATATTTTATATGATTTCCGCATTTAAAGCTTTCCCATCACCTTTTTCTTATCATTACTCTTTCCTCATTTGCAAATTGCAAGAGCGAAAAGCAAAGAAGTATACATAGCAGTGTTCAGAATATTATGGGAAAGAAGGGAAAGGCTCCGAGTTCTGAAGACAAAGAAATGATGCCCTTATACACAGACACCACCTGTAACAAAAATGTCGACGTTACTACTTGGGAAGGCATGCACAGTCTACTCGAGGAAGAAAATCCTAGAGCTAGAAAAATTACAACAGGACTTTCAATAAATGCAGCTAGGATACCAGAACAGTTTGGCTGAAAGAGAAAAACAGCTACAGGTTATGCAAGAGATGCATAAGAACGATCCTAAGCTTACCGAATTTGTCACAGAATCCATTTCCTTAAATGATCAACTCCTATAGTATCAAGAAACATTGTGCCAAGGGATATCGCAGCGGAGCTCTTATTGTGAGATAAACAATAGAATTACTAATCAAGTCGTGGACTTGTGACATGATTACGATTTAATTGATAAAAGAGTTACTAAATATTTGGTTAGGCAATAATCAGAGGAAGGGAAAAAGGAAACCACACCCATGATCAATGAAGCCCACAAAGAAATGCTCTTTAATAAGTGGGATGCACAGATCAGGAAAGCAGAACAAGCGGCAGAAGAAGCAGCCACTGCAGCAAACAATGTCATCGACTGTGTCAATGAAAATTTACACAGGGAAAATCTCATATCAGAGACCACTCCAGGATTTCTACCAAATGTGCAGCATCTACAGACAAGCTGGAGACAAAAGGCTCAAGAAAGAGTAGGGTCCATCAAAAGGTTAACCAAGTTAAATTGGGATTCTTACTGGCAGTACTTGGTTAAACCACACAGTCAGTGCATGACTCTCAAGTGTCTCACTAACTCTGCCAAGAAGATGATGCCAACACTTGTCGATTCTGTTTTCGCAGGACAATTAAAGTCGGAGGTCGGCCAGCCAACTCTCCTCAAGCTAATGCTGGATGCTTGCAACTACAAAGATCAAATACATAGATAGTTATTTGCCAGTTTTACTTTTAGATTCAGTTTTAGTTTTAGTTTTGCTTTATTTTTCCCTGAAATGAGGACGGTCATTTAAACTGCCTCCTATATTTTTTTAATAAACTATTTTTAGATTTAGCTAGTAGTATTTAAACCCTTCTCACACATTTAGAGAAGGGTCTTTAAATTTATCAAAAACTTGTCCTCAGAACATGCACTTCTGCACCCTCCGAGGAGGTTTTGATGAATGAATGGAACAAGATTTATTGACATCTTTGTTTAATATCTGCTACTGAAATTGCACTTCTGTAATCTTAGTAGATGTTGAATTAAGAAGACATAAATCATTATTGCTGGAGCTCATGAGTAGAACTCGTTATAAATGGTACTTTTATCTCTTAACAATTTCTTCTTATGTGTTAAGGTGATATTCATGTTCAGTTATTTATATGTGAATGCCTGAATGCTTGAGTTATCATTTGGCACTTTTGTATAGTGATAGTCATTTATTTATGCTTAATATATGAGTGACTTGTTATGTGATATTTTTTTCATGACTGTTTGGCTAACTTTTTATACAAAACAGTTCATCTTTATTGAATTCTTTTCTTATAGCAATTGAATGATCTTTATTACCCATTGTTGTAGAAACTATTTTAGATCGCATAATTGAAATATTAAATCCCGGGTTAGTTTTAGAATTAGATATTTCTGTTCATTATGATATAATTGCATGTTGTTAAATTAGATTTAGAATAAAAGCATTTTACTTAGAAATTATTAGGAAGGAAATATCAATTCTCAACACACAAACACATAAATTGGGAAACTGGTCCCATATCCCTAGTCGAACCCACTATACCAAACGGAAAAGGAGCTGCTAACCAAGGTCTAGACCGGGTGGGTATCCCCCTTGTTATAGACCCAATTTTCGGGGCTCCAACATATTTTGCACTAGAAAGAGGGCCCCGAACTGTGAATGGCAAGTAAATCTAAATCTGAATACCATTCTGAGAGTAAATCGCCCTCACCATCTCCCCTAACTTCTCCATTGCATTTATAATCTTTAAATCTTGAGTGGGAAGTCGTTAAAACAACAACCACTGCCACAAACTTGAACATTTCAAAGAAATCTACTATTGAACCTCCTGAAGTTGAATCTTTGATCCATAAACTTCAATGATTTTCTATATCACCCCAAAAATCTGAAAAATCTCAAGGTAGTGTGACTTCGCAATATAACCCTTCTCATTCGCTTACCAGATTGCAGAGTGAAAAGTTTGGTATCGAACCAATTGAATTAGCTCTACCTACAAGGAAAAGAGCAAGGAAATCACCTAAAGGGTCTTATAGAGAAACTCATTCGTCATCATCATCCATCTCAACTTCTCCACCGTTAAGTCAACCATCCACTCCTCCACTTCAAATTATCGTCCACCAGACCACTGGAACTTCAACATCTCCTTCTCAATCATCCGAAACTATAATATCCCCATCTTCCCAACCGCAAGGATCATCTTCTGCGCTTTCCTCTGTTAGTAGTTCAATGATGGCCCAAACTCCATGGAATAACCTAGGGGCAATCTTAATGTCTGCGCCCTTGAGTCAATTACAGGCCCATCCCGAAAAATGGCTGCCTAAGTTTAATCCTGAAGCAGACATGTTAGCAGAAGAACACATAAACAACTTTATCTTATCTATAAATCTTAATGGGATTACTAATGAAGACGTTGTCGTCCAGCTCTTTCCTTACACTTTGCAAGGAGCAGCTAGATCATGGTATTTCTCATTACCATCTGGATGTATCACTAGTTGGGATACTTTCCAAGAAAAATTCTTGACTAAGTTCGGTGATGACAGGTCTACTGCGACACTGATCAATGACCTGTCTAACCTTAGGGCTGAATCAAGGGAACCTATCAAAGATTTTAACTCGCATTTCAATAAACTTTTGAACAAAATTCCTACCGCCTCCAAGCCTAGTGAAGAAGTTCGAAGTGAATGGTACATATCTGCTCTACCATCAAACATAGCAATCTTCGTTGATAGAGCTAACAAAACAACTTTAGCTGACAATATGAAGGAAGAAATAGTGGTAGAGAAACGTATCATAGCCTTAGAAAAGAAAAACGTTGTCGACGAATGAAAATCTAAGAAGGTTACTTTTAAAGAAGATCCAAAGAAAAAACAATCCAAAGACCCATTCGATTTAGAAGGATTGCAGAAAGTTTTGAAAACCATGTCTAACGAAATGGTTGGCATTAAGAAGCAAGTAGCAGAGACTTGTTCTAAAAATCCTTACAAGCCTCATAGAATAAATCCTTCAAATGATTCAAAACCTCCCAATGTTATCATAAATGTTGAAGCAAAAGAAGAAGAAGAGGAAATTTCCAATGAGGAGCCTACTGATGAAGAAGAAGTTGTAGAAGTACAGGGAATGCGGGATTTCATCCTACCAGATGAAGAGGATAAAGAGGCATCACCAGTCAGTACTAGAAGTAGAAATCAACTTGATCATCCTCAACCTGCTCCTAAGCCAAAGAGCGCAAGCTCAGTTTCTAAGGATAAAGTCGTAGGAAAGAAAACGTCACCCAAAGCGGATCAAACAAGCCTAGTCCAAACAGATTCACCAACTATATCTAAAACATTGATTGTTTCTGATGAGATGGAGTATAATATCGTAGAAGACATGAAGAAGACTAGGGCTAACATTACTTTTTATGAATTGAGCAAGTTAAAACATCAACAAAAGCTGCTTTTGAAAGAGTTACATGCAATACCAGTTGCACCTCTACTTGCCGTTGTAATCTCACAAGCTTCTCACGAGATGGGAAGACCTCCAGCTAATGTGACTAGTAAAGTTGATCCAAACGATATCGCTCTAATTAGAGGAAGGTCAAGATCTCATACTCCTCCATTTCTTCTTACTTATGAAGTTTTCAACAAAAGTTTGCATAATTGTTTAGTTGATTAGAGAGCTTCATCTAATATCTGACCTAAATCAATATGTGCAAAGCTAAACGTTCAACCTCAAAAATCTGCAGTACGCATAGTTTAGCTGGATCGGTCGCAGGTTGAAGTGATCGGTGAACTAAATCAGGTTACCATAAGGTTGTCATCTAATCCAAAGGTATGTCAAGTTATTGATATTTTAGTTGCAGACATTCCAGAATTTTATGGCTTAATTCTTAGCAGGGATTGGTCTGAAAAACTTCATGGATATTTTGCAATTGACTGGTCGCATATGTGGCTCCCTTACAATGGTAAACCAAATCAAATAAAGGTTGAGCGAGAAAGACATCAAAAATGCATAGTAACAGAATTGGAAGGAGAAAATGAACCTATAGCATACAACAACAATATAATTGGCAACTATTTTGTTGACTCCTTCTTAGGAAATTTCAATGCTCATACTTCGCCTTACTTAGAACATTCTGTTTTATCTCAAGTAGAAAAATTTTCTCAAATAGATAGTTCTAAATGTGTTAATTTCATAGATAGTCCTGTAAATAAATCTTTATTTTGGAAGTTATTTTTTGACGGTTCTAAGTCTAACGTTGGAGCAAGAGCAGGATGCATATTAGTTAGCCCAGAGGGAAACAAAACTATGCTAACCTGTAGACTCGAGTTTGATTGCACCAATAATACTGTAGAATACGAGGCTTTAATCCAAGGATTATACAAAGCAATCGGACTAGTTATCAAGTATCTACAAGTTTTTGGAGATTCTGAAATTGTAATTAGACAGGTACGAAATACTATACATTATCTATCAGGTCATTTAAAGCATTATCAATCTTTAATGCAAGATCTGACTGGACATTTTATAGCATTAAATATTTCATCAATTCCCAGACTCAAAAATGCTAGTGCTAACCTCTTGGCAAACGTAGCTTCCAAGTTCATTACCTCTGAAGACTATCTAGCCCAAATAGATTCTCAATTGAATTGATTTTTAGACCCTCAATTCTTGATAACATCACCAATTGGAGAATTTTCAACGATGACCTTGATATTGTAAGCTTCCTCACATCAAAAGGATCTTACAATAATCAGATTATAGATGAAGATCAACATGACAAAAAATTGCAACAAGATAGAACTAATAATGTTATGCCAAAATCAATAGTCAAATTGGAAGACCTATATGATTTGAAAGACCAATTCAAAAGATCTACCAATTCAAAACTTCAAAGTTCAACTCTGAACTATGAATTAGTAAATCTAGGAACTGATACCAAGCCATAGAATATCAATCTAGGTCTTGGCCTAGCCTTTGAGGAAAGATTAGCATACATTCGTCTCCTGAAACAATACAAAAGTGTCTTTGCCTGGAACTATGTTGAACTTAAGACTTACGACACTTCTATCATTCAACATACTATCCCAATGATAGACGATGAAAAACCTATCCAACAAAAGTCAAGAAAAATTC
This sequence comes from Pinus tabuliformis, assembly GCA_031772625.1. Lineage (NCBI taxonomy): Eukaryota > Viridiplantae > Streptophyta > Pinopsida > Pinales > Pinaceae > Pinus > Pinus tabuliformis. The sequence goes on along the minus strand of CM062820.1, from coordinate 1,472,936,197 downwards.
ACCCTAATTTGGAAAATCAGATTAAGTCTAAGCTCAATAAATTATTGAAAGCCAAAATAATTCTTCCCATTCGACATTCTAAATGGGTTTCCGATATGGTTCCCGTTAGAAAGAAAACGGAGACATTAGAATTTGCATTGACTTTCGAAATCTTAACAAAGCCTACCAAAAAGATAATTTTCCTTTGCCTCCCATGGAGAAAATATTACAAGCAGTTGCAGGATCAGAATTAATGTCCTTTTTGGATGGTTTCTCCAGCTACAACCAAGTTTTGGTCCACCCTGATGATCAATTAAAGACCACGTTCAGAACCAAATGGGGTACTTACAAATATCAAAAGATGCCTTTTGGTCTGATCAACGCTGGTGCCACATTTCAAAGGGCCATGGACATCGCATTTAAGGGATTAGTAAACAAATCAACAGTAATCTACTTGGATGATATAACTATATATTCCAAGAAATGAGGTAATCATCTCAGAGATTTGAAACAAATCTTCCAACGTTGCCAAAGGTATAGAATTTCACTTAATCCAAAAAAGTCCTTTTTTGCATTAAGTGAAGGAAAGCTTCTTGGATTTATAGTGTCAAAATATGGAATCCATATTGATCCCGACAGAATCAAGGAGATTTATGAAATACCCTTGCCTCACAACAATAAAGCTATGCAATCCTTCCTTGGCCAAATTAATTTTGTAAACAGATTTGTTCCAGACTTTTCAAGGATCGTATCTACCTTACAAGCAATGATTAAAAAGAATTCAATCTTTAAATGGGGCCAAGAAGAATATGAAGCATTCAATCTGATTAAACAAGCTATTGTGAATGCCCCATCTTTAGCCACTCCAAATTTCTCCGATCCTTTCATTTTCTATACATTTGCTCTGATAGATCATATGCTGCGATACTCACTCAAGCAAATCAAGATAAGGCAGAAGCCCCAATTGCCTTTTTCAGTTCAAATCTACAAGGGGCCAAATTAAATTATTTTGACGTCGAGAAGCAAGCTTATGCTATTTTCAAAGCGATCAACATTTCAGATCCTTCCTACTTAAAACCCATACAAAAATCATTGTTCCGTTTCCAGCGGTAAGAAATCTCTTAATACAGAAAGATGTGGGTGAAAATAGAGCAAATTGGGTTACGGCTTTACAAGAATACGACGCTGAAATTCAACCAGCAAATATTGTAAAAGGTCAAGGATTTTGTAAAATGCTGGCTGGAGCTTCGCTTATTTCCAAAATATCGTCTTCAGAAGTACAAATGTATGAGGTAAGCCTAAATGATATTGAATCATTATATGTTGATATGATATTTTATCTAGAGAAAGAATATGCTCCTTCAAACCTAGATTATACAAAGAAAAGAGCCCTAAGGTTAAAGGCTAAGCAATATCAACTCGTAAACGATGTACTTTTTAGGATGAATTATGATTCTATTCTCCTTCGATGTCTCGAGAAATTTGAAGTTGAAAAGGTGTTGCAGGAACTCCATGATGGACCAACAGGTGGACATTATGCTAGAGATACTACAGCACATAAAATCTTGCGCGTAGGGTACTATTGGCCTACACTATACAAAGATGTGCATAGCTATGTAAGGAAATGTCAAGTTTGTAAAACTGCTGCTGGGAGACAAAAGAAAAAATCATTGCCTTTGCAACCAGTCAATATTGATCAATCTTTTAATCAATGGGGATTGGATATAATAGGTGAGTTTGTTCCTCATTCTTCTAAATAGCATAGGTATATCCTTACAGCTACAGATTATTTTACTAAATGGGTAGAAGTAGTTCCTCTCAAGACAGCTAATGCCAAACACTTCATTGATTTCATAGGTCAGTTCATAATCACCAGGTTTGGTTTACCCTCCGCTTTAATGTTTGATAATACATCGTATTTTTCTAGCAATGCTATGACTCAATTTGTGCTCAAAAGAGGTTTTAAGCTTAAATACTCTGCCAATTATTACCCACAGGGGAACGGGTTAGCTGAATCAACAAATAAAAACTTAATCAAAATCATTAAGCGAACAATTGATCAAACTCATAAGAATTGGCACAAATCTTAATATATGCTCTATGGGCAGACCGAATAACGCAGAAAGCCTCCATTGGCACTTATCCCTTTAATTTGGTTTATTGGAAAGAAGTGGTCCTTCCAACTCATCTAGCGATTCCCTCGTTGGCCCTAGTTCAATTTATTGAGGAAGCACCAACTTCTTCCTTACAACTAAGGCAGTTGCAAATCCTTAAGCTAGAAGAGCAACGAGAACAGGCTAAAATAACTCATGCCCATCACCAAGCATTAGTAAAATCTTCTTTTGATTCAAACATGATATCCAGAAAGGAATTTAAGATTGGAGATCTAGTTTTAAAATGGGATAAGGCTCACGAGGAGAAGGGCAAACATACGAAATTTCAACGAATGTGGCTTGGCCCTTTCCAATTCGTAAAAATCATAGGTCCATCTACATTTATGTTACAGGATTTAACAGGAAAAAGAGAATCTTTACCTATTAACAAGAAAATCCTCTAAAAATACTTTCCATAGGAGATCATTCTTTTATTTTTTGTAAATTAGCTTTTCCTTTATTTTGATAATAAGACCAGTTGTAAATGGTTACATTTGGAATTCACGAAAACGACTAGATTTTTTTTTAAATTTTGTTTTTTCGCCTGTATAAACAGGACTGATTTAGAAAATTGGACATTATTATTGAAAGATACAGTCAAAGGCTATAAGCTTGAAAATGATACTAGTTTCAACCTTGTAAATTTTGATAAAAAAACGACCTTTCGTGGGAATTTGTTTTATATCAGTCAAATGAAAAGTATCAATAACAAAACAAAGATTCTTTGTAGAAAAGCTATTTCCAAAAAAACTCTACCATTGTCATCCAGAGTTATTCTTAAGGAAACAATGACTTTCTCCCCACCTAGGGAATTACGAGCTTCAAGGAATAATCCAACGATACACTTTAACTTAAATAATAAGAGGTCTCATCACAAGCTGACTTATCATGATCATAGATATTATAGCTTGCTAACTTTGCCAAACTGCATATCATAACAGGGCAATGACTCGAGATTATTTCAATCAAAAGACAAGGGGTCTCATCATGAGCCAACTTGTTCAGCAAAGTTATAAATCAAGTGAGTGGCACTGTCATAATTTGGCTACCAAACCAAGGCATTGTTCTTTAAGGATTAAAAGAAAATAAAAGCAATAAGTGTGGATATGGATTTCCCTTTGAAAGTTGTATATTTCTCCAAGTAGGATACAAGATCATTGCTGGGTAATAGGTAACCCTATCGAGGCTATAAACGCCTGCTAGCAGCAAAGGCTCTACCTATGACAAATGAGCATATTTAAAATTGATGTATAGAGAAGACTTTGTTTTTATCTTTATAAACCAAGTAGTGGTTGATGTAAATACAATGACTAGCTCTAGGGAGTAAATAAACAAAGTTAACATAGAAGAAACAAACTATCCTTAACAGCTAAAAGCATGGTGTACTTTATCTTTCTATAATAAAGTTTGATTCTCTAAAAAACCTTCTTTTTTGGAAGTTTAGAAAATGCAAAAGTTAAAGCAGAGATAACTGGTTCTTCCAAGTGAATTGCCAATTGTTGTGGCCAGCAACAACCACCCTTCTTATTTAGTTTTCTCACTAATACTAAATAAGTGGGGACCCTTATCCAAAAAATTTATAAAAATAAATTAGGACTTGTATTCCTTTTTTTTTAATAAATAATACTATCATAAACTTAGGAGAATACCTGAAAATCTAAAAAGACTTAAGTTTTATGATAAGTTCGAACAAAAACTATTCCCTCAATAAAAAAGCGTCGCATCAAAAAAAGGTACTAGATGCTTTCCTAAAAACAGAATCCTAAGATTTTGAAATCACGATGTGAGATTACATACTAAAGAAATTCATCGCATTGCAGTTTTCATGTGCTTCAAGTATCACTTAAAGTGAAATACCTCAAATCGCCGATATGTGATGGCGCGTGTCGCAAATCACATTTCGCAGAAAACATATGGTAATGGATGATTGCCACACATAACAGATCTGCGATATTGCGAAGCAAATCGAAAAATTTCATTATCGCAGATCTGCAGGGCTCGTTGTTCGAAAAGCTTTTCCATAAACCGATGCCCAGTTATGCGCGTTAATATTAATTTAATGCGTTAGTTGGAAATCATTAATGAAATACGGTTTTGATCTGATCGAAAAGCCATTTCACGTAAGGTGATATATTTTATATGATTTCCACATTTAAAGCTTTCCCGTCACCTTTTTCTTATCAATACTCTTTCCTCATTTGCAAATTGCAGGAGCAAAAATCAGAGAAGTATACATAGCAGTGTTCATAATATTATGGGAAAGAAGGGAAAGGATCTGAGTTCTGAAGACAAAGAAATGATGGCCTTCTACACAGACACCACCTGTAACAAAGATGTCAGCGTTACTACTTGGGAAGGCAAGCACAGTCTACTCGAGGAAGAAAATCCTAGAGCTAGAAAAATTACAGCAGGACTTTCAACAAATGCAGCTAGGATACCAGAACAGTTTGGCCGAAAGAGAAAAACAGCTACAGGTTATGCAAGAGATGCATAAGGACGATCCTAAGCTTACAGAATTTGTCACAGAATCCATTTCCTTAAATGATCAACTCCTGCAGCAGCAAGAAACATTGTGCCAAGGGATATTGCAGTGGAGCTCTTATTGTGAGATAAGTGATAGAATTACTAATCAAGTCGTGGACTTGCGACATGATTATGATTTAATTGATAAAAGAGTTACTGAATATTTGGTTTGGCAGGAATCAGAGGAAGGGAAAAATGCAAGCGCACCCATGATCAATGAAGCCCAAAAAGAAATGCTCTTTAATAAGTGGTATGCACAGATCAGGAAAGTAGAACAAGCGACAGAAGAAGCAGCCACTGAAGCATCGACTGTGTAAATGAAAATTTATACAGGGCAAATCTCATATCAGAGACCACTCCAGGATTTCAACCAAATGTGTAGCAACTACAGACAAGTTGGAGACAAAAGGCTCAAGAAAGAACAGGGTCCATCAAAAGGTTAACCAAGTTAAATTGGGATTCTTACTGGTAGTACTTGGTTAAACCACACAGTCAGTGCATGACTCTCAAGTGTCTCACTAACTCTGCCAAGAAGATGGTGCCAACACTTGTCGATTCCATTTTCGCAGGACAGTTAAAGTCGGAGGTTAGCCAACCAATTCTCCTCAAGCCGATGCTGGATGCTTGCGACTACAAAGATCAAATACATAGATAGTTATTTGCCAATTTTACTTTTAGATTCAGTTTTAGTTTTAGTTTTGCTTTATTTTTGCCTGAAATGAGGACAATCATTTAAACCGCCTCCTATATTTTTGTAATAAACTATTTTTGGATTTAGCTAGTAGTATTTAAACCCTTCTCATGCATTTAGAGAAGGGTCCTAAAATTTATCAAAAACTTGTCCTCAGAACATGCACTTTTGCACCCTCTGAGGAGGTTTTGATGAATGAATAGAACAAGATTTATTGACATCTGTGTTTAATATCTGCTACTGAAATTGCACTTCTGTAATCTTAGTAGATGTTGAATTAAGAAGAGATAGATCATTATTGCTAGAGCTCATGAGTAGAAATCGTTATAAATGGTACTTTTATCTCTTAACAATTTCTGCATATGTGTTAAGGTGATATTCATGTTCAGTTATTTATATGTGAATGCCTGAATGCTTGAGTTATCATTTGGCACTTCTGTACAGTGATAGCCATTTATTTATGCTTAATCTATGGGTGACTTATTATGCGATATGTTTTTCATGACTGTTCGGCTAAATTTTTATACGAAACAGTTCGTCTTTATTGAATTATTTTCTTATAGAAATTGAATGATATTTATTACCAATTGCTGTAGAAACTATTTTAGATCGCATAATTGAAAGATTAAATCCTGGGTTAGTTTTAGAATTGATGAGCCCCAAAAATGTACAATTATTTGGGCTCATTCAACCTCCTAATTTGGCTTAGTCCACCATTCTCATTTGTTTATTGCATGTTTTTGATTATTTTTATGTTAATAGAGTGAATTTGGTTAGTCATTATGCCAACAAGTCTAATGGGTGCTTTGTGTAGCCTTTTTGGTCAACTTGGAGACAAAATTGAAGGTCTTAATGAGCACTTGGCAGCCAAATTCGTGGGAGAACAAGCTAGAGGATTTGTAGGAAGGTGTCCCCCTCATTTATGGACCCTTACCTCGAATTCTCCACCATCAGCTCGGAGTTCAAAGGCCACCAAATCAATGAGCACAAGGGCAGCCAAGCAAGTCAAGTTGGACTGCTGTTAACTACAAGTCTTGGGCAGCCAAGTCCCTAACTTTTAGGAGGACTGTTGGGTCCTCAAATTGTATAAATAAGAAGGCTTGGGGCCTCATTTTGGTTAGCTAGTGGTTAGTCATTTTGTAGCTAGTTAGTCATTTTGTTTTAGCCATTAGTTAGCTAGCTTGTAGTTCGATTTTTTATGCAGTAGATTAGCTTTGCTTTCAGCTCATGCTCAAGTTCTTCTTGTGGACAGTTTTGATGTACTTTTCATTTCTTGATTAATAAAGATGGATCCAGCTTTGCACCAGCTCTAAATCTTTCATGGGAGGCTGTAGCTCTTGGGGTTGGGCCCATCTCAAGCGCCCAGTACCTCCCTTGTTTCTCTTTATGTGTGTTTGCTGCGTTCTTGAGAAAAAATCTGCTCTTTAGATTTAATTCATGCTGTGTTACTTAGGTTGCTTTCGATGGTTAAAGTAGTTTCTTATGTTTAAGATAGATTGGTAGGAGTTATTCATGCGTTTATATCTCTTTGATAATGTTTTGTTCACAGGTTGTACGTGATTCTTTTCATGAATAAGGTTGTTGTCCACCGATTTCACTAACTTGTTAGATAGATCACATGATATTTCGATTGCATGCAAGATGTAGTTGGTTTGATCAAGCAACCACTATGCAGGGCATCTTCATCACCTCCTCGTTCATTTGAGCCTCGTTCAGATCAGCTCCTCCATCACCAAGTCTATTCCCTCATCTCCCATCTTCTCTTTTGCCAAGTAACCTTACCCTCTTCCCCATTGTTGTCTCAACTACCTTCAAGCCAAGTCAGCTTTCCACATCATCTCACCACTCCATCCATCAGTTCCTGGGTCACTTCAGACCCCCATCCTACCTCCATAACCATCCATGCATCTTCCATCAACCATCCATCCTCAAAAATCCAATTCGTAAACATCCTGTAGAAGAATTACAGAACATCCTGTAGAAGCCCCTGCAGACTTCCTGTAGAAGTTCATGAACACGGTTGCATGTCATCCAGACTTTGTGAAACTCTCAGAAAGGATACTGGGGATCCCTTAGACTCTCTCTGTACCATCCCAACCTTTCCCAAATCATTTCATCCCTTGATCCATCCCTGCATAGTGGAAAACTAGTTAGAAGCACCTGCAGGATAATTTCAACAACTTAATCAAAAATACAAAAAGATGTTTTCTTCAGATAGTGATAACGTAGACACATGCATTTTACCTTCCTAGAAGTAATGGCATCTCTTTTCGTTGTTTGCATTCTTTCCTTTGCATCAGTAGGACTAGCTGGTAGAATTAGGGTTTGCTAGGGTTTGCTAGGGTTTGTGTTTCTTTTTGGCTTTCAGTTCATTTTTGCAAAATAGATTAATTTCCTTCGAGATAGCCTTCGTCCATCATTTAGAAAGCTTCTTCTGAGAGCATATAGAAGTTGGCTTGAGCCCTAGCGGACTTGTGCCAGCTGACCAAGTGACAGCTGCGACAAGAGCTAGTACTTGTGCATACAGCACCGTCGCTTCCAAGTTTGTACGAACTACCGGGTTGATAAAATTAGAGATAGGAAGCTCCAGGAGTTGTAGCATTATTGCTACAATACTGGAGCCCACCATCTTTTTGGCGCCGTTTCCGGGGAAGCGGCAGAGTATTGGTGATTGTTGCTATTCTTCTATTTTCTACTACAACCTTCTGCTAAGTAGTTTACTTCATTTCCATTCTGCAAAAGTAGCATAGACATTTCCTGCTTTCATAGATTAGCATTTCCTACTTTCATAGATTAGAATTTCAATTCCGCAATTTCGTTTCTGCAAGCGTAGATTAGCATTTCAATTCCGCAATTTCATTTCTGCAAGCGTAGATTAGCATTTCAATTTCGCAAGCGTAGCCTAGCATTTCATTCCTGCAATTTCATTTGAGCAAAATAGATTAGTCCTTTCCTGCTTTCATTTCAATTCCGCATTTTCATTTCAGCAAGATAGTTAGTTGCAGTTCAATCTATTTCAGTTTTGCAAGTAGAAGTAGAAAAAAGAAAAAACAACCAAAAAGATTTCATTTCATGCTTTGTAGGAGTAGAGATAAGTTAGAAAAATGATTGCACAACCCCCCCACTGCTTCACACAGCCAACGTTCTTCTTCGATGGCTGTGATGAAAGAACCCCTGGGTGGACATCAAGACATATCTGAAGAACCTCTAGGGGAGAAGAAGAAAGAAACACTCCTCTGAAGCAAATGGCTACAAGCAGAAATGATTGGAGCAGTCCCTTGTCCAAAGATGAATTTGAAAATCAGATCGAAGGTTTCAAGAGTGATATGAGGCAGTTTCTTGCCATGCAACTGGATACCTTGCGGATCCAAAAGAAGCAAGAAGAAGCCAAGAGGGCTTTGGTCATTTTTTGTCCTAGGTGCCTTAAAAAGCATCCTAGGAACGAATGTCCAATGCACTCCCTAGAAGTGTGTTTTGTATGTGAAGAATACCATCCTACAGATCAGTGCCCTTCCTTGCCCAGAATCAAAGCTGCATATCAAAGAGCCAAGGGAGCCACTGAATCACTCTATTATATGAACCAAAGGAGGCCACATGGACCTAGATCTTACCAGCAGGAGCTGCAAGGGATACCCGAGACCTATTATGACCCTTATCAAGCCACTTTCATGCCTTCTTGGGATCCCCCTGCTCATCCTTCCTGGTCTACACCTCCTCCTTGGTCATATTCTCCTTGTTCCTTCACAGATCCATATTATGCCCAACCAGTTGCTCATTCATTTCACTCTTATGCTCAGCCACAGCCTCAGTGGAATGCACCTCATCAGGGGTGGAGGCCCCAGTATAACACTCCTCCCACTTTGTTTCCTCCACCACCTGCTCATCCACAACCATCGCCTCCTCCTCCACCAAGGCAACCCCAAATGCCTACCCAACCACAATGCCATCCATCTCCCTCTCAATTTCACACCTCCACTCAGCTACCCGTACCTCCATTTCCAAAACCATGCAATGGAGCAGCTCAACCCCATTGCAAATCTGAGGCACAACATGTGCAAATGATTCCTCGTGAGCTCAATGATGTTCACCAAAGCTCAGGAAAAGTAATGAAAAGAGATCATCTTGAAAGCATTGAAGGATCACATCCAACAAAAGAAGATTCAAAAGAGGAGATCAAAGAACCAAGGGCTGCACTTGATGAAGAAAAGAGATCAGAATTAGAGATCGAGAGAGTTCCCTCATGGTTACCATTAAATCCTCCATGTACTCAAGAGAAAGATCAGCAAAAAGAGGAAGATGAGAAAGTCATGGTAGAAAGTGACATGAATAATGACCCAGATCAGCAAAAGGACCAAGGATATCAAAGCTATATTGAGACATGGTTCCAGACAGTCACTAAGTTGCAGCAGTACTCTCTTCCTCAGCTATGTTTTGTACTTTCAAAGTCAGATCATGTTGTCTCTGAAAGTTGGATAGTTGTCAAAGCATGCATTTCGAGCCTTCACATCATCTTGTCTCTAATATCGATGTGCACATGGCTCCATTGGAAGTATTCTTATACTTGAAAATGATTTTGTTTTTCAAATAGGGTAGGGTAGAAAAAAAAAAGAAAAAAAGAGAAAAAAAAAATAATGAAAAAAGAGGAAAATAGAAATCTAAGGTGAAAACCTCCTTGGAGGCGCCTTAGATTGGCTCATTGATTGAAAACCTCCATGAGGCGGTCAATGGGTTGGAAAAAAAAAGAGAAAAGAGAACAAGATCTTTGGGTGAAAACCTCCCTTGGAAGTGCCCAAGGCAGGCAATTAGGGTGAAAACCTCCATGAGGCGCCCTAGTTGTTTTTCAAAAAAAAAAAAAAAAGAGAAAAAAGAAAAAGAAAAATAAAAAGCTAATCTCCATTGAATAATTTCATGTTGCAGCAATGACATTGCAGGTTGCAAGAAGGACATTGTAGGTCAGGTGGATCACTCAAAACAAAGACAAAGGAGTTTTTGTGCCTTCTACAGGAAGTTTCGTATCTTCTACAGGAAGCTTACAAAAAAGCCAACTTGATCTCCGAGGAGGACCTGAAGGCTTGGAATATGTCCATGAGGCCTACCCACATCCATGTTTCCATTCCTCACCCCTTTTCCATCATTTTTTTTCATGTCATTATGCTTCTTTCCTCAAAACTGTGTCTTCTACAGGAAGCTCTGTATTTCTACAGGAAACATCCTGTAGAACCTTTGGACGAGCCAAATACAATTTCAGAGGTGAATCTGATGGTGGGAATCTATTGATTAGGCCTACAAGCACTTGTGTGTCCATCCCTTGCCTTCATCCATCATTTTTTCCACCTCCTTGTGCTTCTCATTGTGCTTCTACAGGATCTTCCTGTAGAAATTGTGGGAAACTAGGCATGCATTTCAAAAAGTGGTTTGGGGTAGCTTCCTCAAGGGTTCAGAAGTCCTCATGCAATTTTCCAACTCCTCCTCCATCATCTCCATACCTGCATCACAGCCAAAATTCATTTTGTCATGCCATGCAAACACATACAAAGTACCTTAAAGCAAAAAAACACATAGAGCAGAATTTGTTTTTGCCATAACTTGAAAACCATGCATCCTTTTGACAAACCGTTTTATGGGGAATTGTACAAGGTTGATGACAACATGCCTGAGCAGTTTCATGCAATTCCGGTGCACGGTTTCCAAGAAATCAGCCTCCATCACCATCAGCCATTTTCGCATTTTCTCCATATCTGTGCATCCGTTTTAAAACCTGTTTCATGGGGATATGCACATGGGTGATAGTAGCCTACCCAAGCAGTTTCAGCCGATTCCGATGCATGGTTTCCGAGAAATTGAACTCTGAAATCTTCAGCCATTTTCCAATTTTCTCAAAATCCGTGCATCCATTGATCACGAATTTTCTATGGGAGATGCATAATGATGGTAGGTACCTGCTCACCGAGTTTCAGATCAAACCGATCTACCGTTTGGGAGAAATAGCAAAAAGAAGTTCTGGTTGTGACCATGCAGCAGCAGCAGCTTGAACGGGCAGAGTTGAACGTGGAAATGAACGCGTGCAGCTTGGATCCGTCCAGAGGGCACCTGCACAAGAAAAAAACAGCCATAAATCATCAGTCAAGCCACCATACATGCAGCAAATGAAGATCAACACATGCATGCAGCAACATGCTTCACAATCAGCCGTTTAACTTTCAGGTACGTGACTTAACCTTGTTCATCTATTTGCATAGATCTAATCTAAAGCAATGCATGAATGAATGAGATGAGTGGATTCAGCCAATAAGGGAGCCACGTTCAATTGCACTCAGCAAGGCAAAAATCACGCATGCATGGATCAGCCATTCACGTGAAGTTCAAAAACAAAACACAGTCAGTTGGGGATATTCTAAACTTTAAGTGCAACTAATGGAATTGAATACAAGCAGAGAACAAATAAATAACAACAGCAGTTCATGACATTATTGCAGTTCTAAAAAGCCACGCACGCTCTGCCACCTCACTCCAAAAATCACGCAGATATCACTGAGCGCTCGGCTGAAATCCAAAGACCGTTAGTCAACTTGCACTTGCATCATGTTCACTCAAAGAATACATCCTCTGCTTCCACAATCGGCTTAATCTATCATCCTCCGCTGTCACTCAAAGGCCGAATCACGCTCTACAGGCGTTTCTACAGGATGTCGTCTACAGGAAAGGCAGAAAACAGCCATGCAGAAAGAAAACATGAGGAGCTTCTGTGGGTTGATGCTTCTGTTGGCTGACCACGGGATTTTTAGAAAAGTTCAAGCTCAAAACGAGGAGAAAGGAGGAATATGCTGAAGGCCACATTCTTGTTTCCATGCATTTCCTTTTGCATTTTCTTTATTCTCAATGCACTGCTATGAAAAAAAATCAGTTGGTATAGTTCCTTTCGAGACTATGTTTGCCTCAGTCCTTTTATGGTTTGGAATTGTATCCATTGGATTGTTCTTCAGATTAACTTCAATATGGCTGCATCAGTCCTACTGTATATTTGGGTTCCTGTTCATTATCTTTGTGATCCTCATGGTTACATGTGCAGAAATCACTGTTATCTTGGGCTACGTTGAAATGTGCAGTGAAGATTACAACCGGTGGTGGAGATCTTATTTGACTGCAGGCTCCTCCGCATTTTACTTGTTTCTCTCTGCCACATTCTATTTATTCACCAAGCTGGAGATGACAAAACTTGTTTCTAGAATTTCATATTTTGGCTACATGCCCATCATGTCATACTCATTTGTTGTTCTGACCGGTATAATAGATTTCTATGCATGCCTTTGGTTTGTGCGGACAATGTACTTATCAGTGAAGATTGACTGAGGCTCTGCATGCAGCTACCATTTTTCAGAGGGGCCGTTTAAATTTCAAGATTTGGACATAATTTGATCATGGTTCAGCCTTCTACAAGAATATACTTGCACACTCATACCAAGGCTGAGGGCACTAAGAAAAGCAGCAGAAATGGAGGATGTCTTGGCAAATGATTCTGCATATCTAAAGGAGACTGAAAATTTTGAAGCTTCTGAGACAAAGGATGTATTAACAAACAACATTGCAGAGCAAGTAGATTTTCAGAGAAGAGGAAAAAGCAGTTTCAGATTTGAATGATGCAGTGTCCGAGTCCAATCCATCTGGTGAAACTATCAGTGTACCTGTGAATGTAAGCCTTCAACAAGCCACTAAAACAGAACAAGTTGAGACAATACCACAGGCAAAATCAGAGAAAATTCGTTCTACAGGAAGCTAGCAGACTGTTTCTACAGGAAGCCAGCGAAGAGTTTCTACAGGAAAGTTTGAAAAGCGGGAAGCCAAAGGAGAAATTGGCCGAGATGCTAGCCAAGGAAGTCACCAGGGCCATCAAAGACAAGGAGAGAGATTGGTTGCTCAGAGGATGAGCAACACTTTCAGTAGGGGGGTGATGATGAGCCCTAAAAATGTACAATTATTTGGGCTCATTCAACCTCCTAATTTGGCTTAGTCCACCATTCTCATTTGTTTATTGCATGTTTTTTATTATTTTTATGTTAATAGAGTGAATTTGGTTAGTCATTATGCCAACAAGTCTAATGGGTGCTTTGTGTAGCCTTTTTGGTCAACTTGGAGACAAAATTGAAGGTCTTAATGAGCACTTGGCAGCCAAATTCGTGGGAGAACAAGCTAGAGGATTTGTAGGAAGGTGTCCCCCTCATTTATGGACCCTTACCTCGAATTCTCCACCATCAGCTCGGTGTTCAAAGGCCACCAAATCAATGAGCACAAGGGCAGCCAAGAAAGTCAAGTTGGACTGCTGTTAACTACAAGTCTTGGGCAGCCAAGTCCCTAACTTTTAGGAGGACTGTTGGGTCCTCAAATTGTATAAATAAGAAGGCTTGGGGCCTCATTTTGGTTAGCTAGTGGTTAGTCATTTTGTTTTAGCCATTAGTTAGCTAGCTTGTAGTTCGATTTTTTATGCAGTAGATTAGCTTTGCTTTCAGCTCATGCTCAAGTTCTTCTTGTGGACAGTTTTGATGTACTTTTCATTTCTTGATTAATAAATATGGATCCAGCTTTGCACCAGCTCTAAATCTTTCATGGGAGGCTGTAGCTCTTGGGGTTGGACCCATATCAAGCGCCCAGTACCTCCCTTGTTTCTCTTTATGTGTGTTTGCTGCGTTCTTGAGAAAAAATCTGCTCTTTAGATTTAATTCATGCTGTGTTACTTAGGTTGCTTTCGATGGTTAAAGTAGTTTCTTATGTTTAAGATAGATTGGTAGGAGTTATTCATGCGTTTATATCTCTTTGATAATGTTTTTTTCACAGGTTGTACGTGATTCTTTTCATGAATAAGGTTGTTGTCCACTGATTTCACTAACTTGTTAGATAGATCACATGATATTTCGATTGCATGCAAGATGTAGTTGGTTTGATCAAGCAACCACTATGCAGGGCATCTTCATCACCTCCTCGTTCATTTGAGCCTCGTTCAGATCAGCTCCTCCATCACCAAGTCTGTTCCCTCATCTCCCATCTTCTCTTTTGCCAAGTAACCTTACCCTCTTCCCCATTGTTGTCTCAACTACCTTCAAGCCAAGTCAGCTTTCCACATCATCTCACCACTCCATCCATCAGTTCCTGGGTCACTTCAGACCCCCATCCTACCTCCATAACCATCCATGCATCTTCCATCAACCATCCATCCTCAAAAATCCAATTCGTAAACATCCTGTAGAAGAATTACAGAACATCCTGTAGAAGCCCCTGCAGACTTCCTGTAGAAGTTCATGAACACGGTTGCATGTCATCCAGACTTTGTGAAACTCTCAGAAAGGATACTGGGGATCCCTTAGACTCTCTCTGTACCATCCCAACCTTTCCCAAAGCATTTCATCCCTTGATCCATCCCTGCACAGTGGAAAACTAGTTAGAAGCACATGCATGATAATTTCAACAACTTAATCAAAAATACAAAAAGATGTTTTCTTCAGATAGTGATAACGTAGACACATGCATTTTACCTTCCTAGAAGTAATGGCATCTCTTTTCGTTGTTTGCATTCTTTCCTTTGCATCAGTAGGACTAGCTGGTAGAATTAGGGTTTGCTAGGGTTTGCTAGGGTTTGTGTTTCTTTTTGGCTTTCAGTTCATTTTTGCAAAATAGATTAATTTCCTTCGAGATAGCCTTCGTCCATCATTTAGAAAGCTTCTTCTGAGAGCATATAGAAGTTGGCTTGAGCCCTAGCGGACTTGTGCCAGCTGACCAAGTGACAGCTGCGACAAGAGCTAGTACTTGTGCATACAGCACCGTCGCTTCCAAGTTTGTACGAACTACCGGGTTGATAAAATTAGAGATAGGAAGCTCCAGGAGTTGTAGCATTATTGCTACAATACTGGAGCCCACCAAGAATTATATATTTCTGTTCATTAGGATATAATTGCATGTTGTTAAATTAGATTTAGAATATAAGAATTTTACTTAGAAATTATTAGGAAGGAAATATCAATTCTCAAAACACACACACACACATAAATTGGGAAACTGGTCCCATATCCCCAGTTGGACCCACTATACCAAACGAAAAAGGAGCTGCTAACCAAGGTCTAGACCGGGTGGGTATCCCCCTTGTTGTAGACCCGATTTTCGGGGCTTCAACAAGTTGGCACACAGGTTTGCATCCCTCCTTGATGTAGATGCGATGAGTACAAACTGAAGGATTCACCCCCTTCATTTATTTATAGCTCCAAGCAAAAGCATCTAAGTGCTCTCTCAACATTTTGCACAATTTCTCTTCTTGGTTGGATGAGAGAGGGGTTAATATTCAAGGTTCTAGATGGACTAAATTCTAAAATTTTGACATGTGTAGAACTTGGGTCAACTTAGCATAATTCAGTCCAAGGATTACCCTCATATTCCTTTACAAGCTCAACAAGAGGCATTGTGGGGTTGGTTCTAACGAATTTGGTCAATGAGGTCATCTTCATCAGGTTACTCCCCTCCTATAACAACATCTAGGGTATAGATTAGATGGGATGTTGTATGATACACATCATCTTCTTCCTCTTCTAACCATAGGAGTAAGTCATGCTTAATGGATGGTTGAGCAGGAGGGTACAATACCAATTGTTTGTACAAATTCCCATTCTTAATGGTCATGTTCCTGACCCTGCAAGTTATGTAAGCATCAGCAGTGGTTAACCATGGCCTTCCCAGGATGTGAGGATAACCATTGAATTTGGTTTTGGGTTGGAGAACCAAGAAGTCAATAGGATACTCCCAAGAGTCAATAGAGACCATTACATCCTCAATTACTCCTTTAGGAGCATAGTTTCTTTAGTCATCACATTGATGGCAACCCCAAGATCAATTAGGGTGTGAGGGACAATGATGTCATCAATGTGCACATCTACCACTAGACTTCCAGGGTCTAGAAATTTTGGACAAATCACTCTCCCCAACATCAAGTCAGATAATTGACCAATAACATTGATGGCAGGGTGTATCTTTTTCTCCTCCCAAGGTGTTTGAAACATTTCTCTTTGATAAGATTATTTTAGATGGGAGCATCCTTAATAGCTTGGAGGAGGGGTATTTTAACACACAAACTCTTCAATTCCCCCATAAGTTCAGTATATTTTCGGGTGTGTTGGTTAGAATGGATCAATCTCTTGGGAAAAGGAGGTGGATTTACTTGAGGACTACTCTCTTCATTTTCCTCTTCAATATCCTTAGGTGGAGATGGAGGTTCGCTATCTAGGAGCACTCTTCCAGATCTGAGGTTGATTTCTTGAATCTCCATAGCAGAGGCAGGGTAAGATGTCTCTCCACTATAGACCTATTGGGCTTGCTTGTTATTCAGGTTCAAATTGGCTTGAGTAGGCATTTGAGGTTGCTTGGGTGGATCAGGATGAGTGAGTTGTGGTTGAAATGGAGGTGGAGGAAATAAAGCAGGAGGTTGGTTGAGTTAAGGCCTCCACCCTTCTGATGGGTTATTCCACTGAGGATGTGGAGAATCATACGGCTAAAATGGTTGACTGACAAGTTGGAGAGTATATTGAGGTGCATAAGGCCAAGAAGGAGGTATGGACCATGATGGATGAGTGGAAGAGTACCAAGGTAGTAAGGGTGCATTCTGGTTGGGATGGTAATAAGAGTAGGATGCACCTTGCATGCCCTACTGGTATCGCTGAGGCCCTTGAGGCCTCCTTTGATTAATAAAACAAAGTTTCTCAGACCCATATTCCTCCCCTTGATATACAACTTTTAATCTAGACAAAGAAGGAAAATTATATGTGCCATGGTTTTCCTCACAAATTGAGCAGACCTCTATGACGTTTAATGGACATTCATTTATGGGGTGCCTTCTAGTGCACTTAGGGAAAAAAATAGCTAAGGACCTCTTTGCTTCCTCTTGTCTCCTCTTGATCTACATGATATCCGTTTGAAAAGAAAAGGTATGCAACATGTAACTTTTAAAGTCCTCCAACATGTTTCCAAATTCATTCTTGATGGCTGTTGTGGAGGGAGAGGAACTGGCCAAAGCTTGACTATCCCTACCCTTCTTCCTAGCAACCCTAGAGTAGTTCTTAAACATTGTTTTGATGTCTTCATGTGATAATTGACAGATGTCTCCCCCATACAACATGTTGAAGGTTTCCAACATGTCCTCCTTGATCCCTCAGAGAAGAACTAACTTGAGTGATTTAGGATCAAGGGTGCATCTGGCCCTCCTATAACTGAGCTGGAACCTTTCCTCATAGTCCTCTAGGGATTCATCAGGTCCAAGAGTCATCTCTAGATTTGTTCTTTGGTTTCTTTGGACCTACAGTAGTCCCTGTACTTTTTGTTAAAGGCTTATTTCATTTGAGCCATGGTAGTGATGTTATCCCCAAGTAGACACATAAACCTTTGCATGGATGCATCCTTAAGGGTAGATGGGAATAATTCAGCTTCTGGTCATCAGAGGTATAATCATAGGTCCTACAGACAACAAAAAACTCAAACATAAAAGTATCAGGGTCCTCAGAGGTTAAGACATGGAAGCGGGGAAGGGAAATAGTGCTTATATTCTTCATTCTAGCCTCTCCATTAGTCTCTCTGATAGGAAAAAACCTCCTCATTCCTATTTTCAGCCATGATTTGGGTAGGTGAAATGTGTTCTTCTTATTCCCCAATAGGTTCTTCAAAAATATTAGGTTGTTCACCTAAGGGGTCTTCTAACTCCCCTATACTCAGAGAGGGAAGTTGACAGTAACCGAAGAAGAGTGAAGGTTGACTATTTGATGGTGTGGGGGTGTTTGGTAAGAATTTTCCTTGAGTATCTCTATTCATATGAGGCATGAAAGTAATTTATTCTTCTGTTATGTGATTTTTTCAAAAATAAATGCAAAACATAATGAAATGCTTAAGCAGGAATAACATCTACCAAGACACCTCCCCGAAAACGACACCAAAAAGTGGTGAGCCCTAGTATTACACCAAGAGTGTTGCAACTCCTAGGGGCTCCTTAAATCTATTTATCAACCCAGGGTTCATACAAACTTTGAGGTGACAATGCTATATACATAGTATATGGAGTTCTACTCATGCCACCCTCAACTAGGTCATTTGATCATTAGGGCTCTAAGACCATTCTTCTATTGAATTAGGGGGAAATTAACTATTGAAAGTGCAATTCAAAAGCTATCTCTAATGTAGAAAAGAAAATTATTTTCGAACCTAACTTCTAGATGCTACCAACTTGTAAATGTTATTGAATCAATTCATGAAAGAACACAAAAGTTATGCTACCAGAAAAGAAAATACACCAATTGTAATCAATCACCTCGCTATCAAAGTCACTTGTAAATAGGAAATTATTCTACCAACTCACAACTCAATATTTCATGCATCATCTATATAATTCACACTTGCATATAAAGTAATGTTCTACCTTGCCAAATCTATGATAAAGAAACTAATGTTATTCTCTCTTGCAGTGAAGGAAAAAGGATGGTTGGAATGGCCTAGGTGTTACCTTTGATCATGGAGTCCAAGCTGGGGGGTAAAACTACTTCTAAACTAAGTCATACTTTCATTACAGGTCAAAACAAGGTAAAAACAGGTTGTTACAAGCATGCTACAGGAAGATGCTATAGGATCCCTATATTGCTACAGGAAGGCTGCCGAGAGGGTTTGGAAGGTAAGAACAATGAGATCAAGGGATGGAAATGGATGAAGGTTGTGGTAGATGGATGGAAGGTGACCAATACCCCTAGCAAGCTCAACAATTTAGGAAGGCCAGTTTTGGACTAAGAGGGTTGCTCACGGTGACCTAAAAGGTAGAGCTCAAGAACAATGGTTGAGATTCATCAAAAGAGAGTTGTGAAGTCCTGAATGGGGATGGTGAAAAGGTCCCTTGCCTACAGGTCCAATATTCTTGCAACATCACATGCACATGCTCCTCTTATGATTCACAAAATCTCATAACCAATGGTGGAAAATATGTGTTGAATTTAGAAACTATCTAACTTATGCCAAAAACTCTGATCTATGCAATGAATTAACTTCTAAGCTACAAAACTTATATGCAAAACAAGATAACTAATGTAGACTTTTTTCCAAGAAATCATCAACATAGAATTTTTGGGCTGTGATTGTAGATTTTTCTAGTCAGGCTCCCATGAGAGAGATGAGATATAGGCAACAATCACAGGATTTTTGAGGAATTATATTCTACTAAAATGCAGCAACTAACAAACATTCTAAGCTAAAAAGGAATATCAATACATAAGAGGGACCTAAGATACTAGGGTTGGGCCCAAACCCAAGAGCCTCAACCCTCTGAAACTAACTCAATGATGGATCAATAAGAAACTTCTCATTATCATTGTAAAAATGTCAAATGCATCACGTAATGAGTCAAAAATAGCAGTCACAAGTGCTTGATCTCAATAGCTTCCTAGCTGAAATCAAAGTTTGAATCCTAATGCGTTCCTTAGCATGTTTATTTATACAAAAGGGTAGCTACCAACAACTCCCTATAAAATAGAGATGTTTGTCTCCCAAAACTCGAGAAAGGTGGATCTAGATCTTCCTTGAATTGCCCTGGGTTGGCTGTCAATGACCTCGTCCTACTTGGCTACTGATGACTTCGAGTTGATGAGAGATAAAGTGGTGATCTTGGTTGATTGAAGGTGTTAAGGAGGTGGACAAACTCCTAGAATCTCTCCCTGTTGTATACTCCGAGCTCCTGCATTGAAATTATCTCAAAATTATTCCAATTCCTGCATTTAAACCATATTATGCCACATGACATCAAAACACGTATTTCACCCCTCTCATTAAGCATAATATAACAAAAATTGTAAATAAATGTGAGAAAGAGATAATTTTAAAGTTGGAGGAGGGTATTATGACCCTTATGATATACCTATTGATGAGCCTCATCAGTGATCTAAGTGGATATTGGTGGCCACTTGCCTATTCCACCTAGACCTCTAGTCGGTTTTGAGTATTTCCCTGATTATAGCAACATATTTTTTAGCAATTTTTTAGGTCCAAAAATTCTGGAGTTGTTTTGACCCCCTAAGCAACATTTTTTTAATTATGTAGTAGGCCCATATCCATAGGCAAGGGCCTATGGCAAATCATGTATTAATAAGAGATATATTTCGAACAAGGTATCTTACGCAACAAACAAAGATCATATAACAAAGTTACGACCCTGAGAAGTTGGCTGCTCAACTAACCCCAACGAGGCCCACAAACTCGTGGTGTTTCATCTCTTGGGGTTAGGGTTTTGGTTGTTTAGGATTTTGTCTTGTTTTTCAATAATAAAAAGGCCCTTGAGTCTCATTGTAACATAATTTAGAGGCATGTAGCCACCATATCTCTTCTCTGAGATAAGCTACCGTCGTTCAAGCTAGTTTATTTCCATTCTGTACGTAAACATATTTCAATTATTTGATATTAATGAAACGAAGTTTTATTTCTATTGCATCTATGTGTTTATGTTATGAAACCAGCTCACAAAAAGATAGAAAATATAGATCAATGACTTAGAAATCAACCTCTTCAAGGGGCAGCCTCCTTTACATTACACAAATGAAAAATTATTGGATGATACAAATGACAAAACCTCCTTTCTATATATAGGAGTCTAAGGGGTCACAATAAAACCAAAGCTGACCTAAGAATAATAATATAAGGGCACAAAAATAACAATAGTGGGCTTCTATGGGGCACAATAATAACAATATGGGGACAATAGGGGCACAACAATAACAATAAGGGATACAATGACAATAGTAATGGGGGAATCACTAGTATTATAGGGGCCTAACATGCCCCTCTCCTTTAAAAAAGTGTTGTCCTCAACACTTGAGTAGTTTTGGATGCTTCTGTATAAAATTCTCATCCTCTCATGTGGAATCTTCAATGGGTAAGTTCTTTTACTTGATGAGATACTCTAAAATTGATCTATTTCGTAGCTGTCAAGTTCTTGTTTCTTTGACTACTTCAAGTTCCAATATGATTTTTCCTTCCTCATCAAGTTCTGGATATATTGTTTGAACTGGGAGCTTGTCACTTATAACCTTCTTTAAGCATGAAACATGGAAAATTGGGTGCACTCAGGAAGCTACAGGAAGCTCCAATTTGTATGCAATAGTACCTATCAACACCTTATACATACCATAATACTTTGGTGATAATTTATTATCCTTGTTAGCTTGAGGGACATTTGTTTATATGGTTGTAGCCGTATGAATACCCAATCACCTGCATCAAAACTTCTTTCACTGCGATGTTGATCTGCCTGTTGTTTCATTCTATTCTGCGCCAAGGTGAGGTTATCCTTTAAGAGTTGGAGAACTTGTTGTTGATGCTCGATGTGATCTTCCATGGCTTAAACCTTAGAATTTTCTCTTAAATATGATGTAATGGATGGTTGATGATATCCATAAAGTGCCATAAATGGGGTCATTTTTGTTGTAGTATGCAAGGAAGTGTTATACCACCATTCAGCCAGAGGCAGCCAATTGACCCATTGTGTCTATTTATCAGATACAAAGCAACAAATATATCCTTCCAAACATTTGCTTACTATCTCAGTTTTTCCATCAGAACTAGGATGATAAGATGAGCTACGAGCTATGAGCTAACTGAGTACCAAGACAAGAAAATAATTTTGTCCAAAAATTTCTAGTGAAAATGGAATCTCTATCGCTTACAATAATCTTTGGGTTTCCATGTAGCTTTTTAATTATTTCTATAAATGTAGTAGAAATTGCACTTGCTTTAAATGGATGAGATAATGCACAAAAGTGTGCATACTTGGTAATTTTGTCAACTACAACCATGATAACACTCTTTCCTTCAGACTTGGGTAAACCTGTGATAAAATCCACTGAAACCTCCACCCAACGTTGGCTTGGAAGGGATAAAGGTTGTAATCGACCTGTGGTCTTAATTGTTTCAACTTTATTTTGTTGGAAAACCAAACATTCCACCATAAACTTTTGAACATGGAAAATTTTAGGGGCTAATGTTCGCCCAGTGGGCTAATTTTCCATGATTTTTCCACAAAAAAGATTCACCAATTTCCAATTTTATAAAAGACGATTCGCCCAAATTTTAGAATATAAGATTATTTTACCTTAAAAATCGCCAACATTATATAGAGAATATATATAAAATAATTATAAATTTGATTAATTTTACAAATATATCAATAAACATTTATAATTTGCATATTAGGGATTAGTGAGATTCGCCAATGTTTTAAACTTCAAGAAATTTTTCCATCCTTAAAATTTTCCTTGCTTTTGAATATCCAATTTAAGGCCATTCCAAAAAAAATCCTTCTTAACCCTGTGGTATTTTTTAGAAATCCTGAGTGCCCTCCTAAGGGAGAGGTGTGAAATTCCCTAAGAATATTTTGTTTGAGTTGGGAATTCTTACATAGGTATAACCGATCTTTGTACCATAATGAATCATTTTTCCAGCTAAATGTATCAGATTTACTGGGTATTGTTGTAACTTTTGAATGATTTCCCACACTTTGTCATCATTCTTCCATTCATCCCTTGCTTCATTTATCCAATCTAGTTGGATAATAGAAATGGTGCAAAGAAATGCTTCCACATCCTCATCCTTTCTTGAGAGTGCATCTGCCACAACATTTTGCTTCCATTTTTGTAGATGATTTCAAAGTCATAACCCAACATCTTTGTGACGTAATTTTGCTGCTCTTCTGAAGATAATATTTGTTCTAAGAAGTATTTAAGGCTATCATGATCTGTTTTTACCTTGAAGTGTCTTCCCATTAGGTAGGGTCGCCATTTCTTAAGTGCATGTAGTATTGCCAACATTTCCTTCTCATAAATAACTTTGTGTAAATCTTTCCTTTGATTGGACGGCTTTAAAAAGCAATGGGTCTTTCTTCTTGCATTAATACAACACCAATTCCATTTCTTGAGGCATCACATTCCACAATAAAGGTTTTTGTGAAGTCTGGTGTAGCTAAGACCGGTGTTTGGCACATTTCCTATTTAAGATGTTCAAAGGCCTTCGTTGCTTTTGGAGTCCATGAAAATGCATCTTTCTTCAATAATGTTGTTAGAGGTGTTGCTATTCTCCCATAATTCTTAACAAACTTGCTATAATACTCTGTCAACCTGAGAAATCCTCATAGATGCTTTATGGATGTGGGGAATTTCCATTCCTTAATGGTTTTAATTTTGCTAAGGTCTACCTTAACACCTTCATGAGATACAATATGACCTAAATATTCCACCTCTTGTACTCCAAAGAAACATTTGGAGCTTTTTGCATATAATTGTTTCTCCTCCAATAGTTTGAGCACCCTGTCAACATGTTGAACATGATCCTTCCAAGACTTGTTGTAGATTAGTATATCATAAAAAAATACTAACACAAATTTTCTAATTAAGGGTTTGAAAATGGATCATCAAACCTTGAAATGTAGAAGGTGCATTGGTAAGGCCAAAAGTCATGACCAAAAATTCATAATGACCATCATGAGTTCTAAATGTTGTTTTTGGAATGTCTTCAGTCTTCATTCTGATTTGATGATATCCTGAATGAAGATCCAACTTGGTGAAGTAAATTGATTCATGCAATTCATCCAATAATTCATCAATGACAGGAATGGGAAATTTATCTTTAATAGTGAGCTTGTTGAGCTCCCTATAATCTAGACACATGCACCATGATCCATCCTTCTTGTGAACCAATACTACTAGAGCAAAGAAAGAAGTTTGACTAGGTTGAATTATACCAGGCTCTAGCATTTCTGCAACCATACGTTCAATTTCACTCTTTTGGGCATAGGGATATCTGTACGGCCTAATGTTTGGAGGAACACTTCCTGGAATCAAATGAATAGCAGGATCATGATCATGAATAGGTGGGAGACCTTTGGGAGTCTCAAATACCTTGGAATGATTTTCCAAGAATTTTTGGAGATCTGGAGAAATAGATGCTTTCGATGTAGGAACCTCTACCGAACATAATTGTGAAATTACACCTCGTTTTTCCTTCTTTAGAAGCTTTGTCATACCATTAGAGTTGATTATCTTTCCTGATTGCCCTATAATACCCCTTAGTTCAACTTCCTTTCCTTCCGCAAAAAATTTCATGAAAATTTCTTGAAAATTAAAAGCTATTGTACCCAAGGATTGTAGCCATTGGACTCCACGCCATCCATCTTAGCTTCCATGCCATCCATCTTAGCTTCCATGTCATTCATATTAGATTCTACACCTTTCTTTAAAGCATTCATCTTAGCTTCCATGCCATACATCTTAGCTTCTACGTCTTTCTTTAAATCATCCATATTAGCTTCCACACCATACATCTTAGATTCTATGTCTTTCTTTGTTAAAATTGGCAACCAGGGAAAAACTTCATGTGGGTAATCTTATTCATGGCTGATAATATTTTTATTAGATTCCTCTCATCGAGAGGTGTAGGATTGATATAAATATCATCCGATTCCTATAAGTATTCATGGAGATATGAATTTATTTTGATTATGGAATTATTATCAAGCCGACCTACAACTCATGTAGGCTCAGAAGCCCAACAGTCGCATCTATTCACCCACCAACGTTGTGTATAAATATAAGAAGACTTTTCCTCATTTTGACTCACTCATCTCATCACATCTCTCTCTCTCTACTACGCAGAAATGAGTCTCTTCTCTACTGCGCTGAAATGGGTCTCTCTCTCACACATGTGAAGCCGGAAACTGTTGAAACTGAAGCTGCAACTGCAGAAGTAAAGATTGACTTGCATGGCCTAGAATATCTCCTATTTGGAATTGTGTTGTAGGTTCATCTGAACCTCCTCTAAAAGCTACAACTTTTGGTGGTGGAATGAAGTCAATCCGATGAACGGTTTGCAAGATATCAACTACCCTAGTTTGAAGCCGAAACTGCTGAAACTGAAGCTGCAACTGCAGAAGTAAAGATTGACTTGCGTGGCCTAGAAGATCTCCTCTTTGGAACTACGCTGTAGGTTCATCTGAACCTCCTCTGAAATCCGCAACTTTTGGTGGTGGAATGAAGTCAATCCGATGAACGGTTTGCAAGATATCGACTGCCCTAGTTTGAAGCCGGAAACTGCTGAAACTGAAGCTGCAACTGCAGAAGTAAAGATTGACCTGCATGGCCTAGAATATCTCCTCTTTGGAACTGCACTGTAGGTTCATCTGAACCTCCTCTGAAAGCCGCAACTTTTGGTGGTGGAATGAAGTCAATCCAATGAACGGTTTGCAAGATATCGTCTGCCCTAGTTTGATAATGAAGCCGCTAATGTTGATGCTATTGATCTAGGGTTTGCTACTGCTGATATGAATCAGATTTATTGTACTATTTCTATCTGCTGAATTATTGAAGATAAAAGAAGATTTGATCAAAGGGTTTCCCCACACATTGTGGGGTTTGTCCCTGGCTAGCCGCCACATCTTGTGTCTCTTGTCTTGGCTTGTCTTCTGTCGATCGTTTAATGTTATATCTACACTTTACTTTATGTACGTGTGAATGCTAATCTTTGGAATATAATAAGGAAAATAAGTAAATTGATATAAGAATAGAACATACCATAACCTATCATGGTATCAAAGCTGAGGTGAAGACAAAGCCCGAGCAAGAGCAAGATCAATCATCGAAGAGAATATTGGCAAGGCTATCCTAAAAGAACTATGGGGTCCTCAACACTCTTTCCTACTAAAGACAAGCTCCGTGAGAAAGCTGACTATCACGGATGGGAGATGTCTATCGATCTAACCCTTGAGAATCAAGGAGTGTTGGATCATGTGAGAGGAAATATTTTTGAGCCTCCATCAAATGCATCCGCTACTGCCTGGAACAAATGAAAAAATGGAGAAGTCAAAACAATAGAAGATCATCTGAGACTCTATCGACAAGCACTTGGTGGCCTACATCTCTGAACTGGACACCTCCAAGGAAATCTATGATAGACTGGTGAGTTTATTTAAAGTTAATGATGCAAATCAAGTTTTGTTTCTTAGAAATAAGCTGAGGGAAATCAAGAAGGGTAAAGATGAAAGTATGCAAGCATACTTCTTAAGAATCACCGAGATCAAGAATGATCTCCTATCTATTGGGGAAACTATTACTAACAGAGAAATGGCACTCACAACTCTTGGAGGATTGCCATTTGAATGGTATGTGTTCAGGACTACTCTTTTGAACTATAATGTAATTCCTGGTTTCAAGGAATTAATGGCTAGATGCATTCAAGAAGAAACAAGGGAAGAAGTGCAAGAAATGCCCATGCCTAAAGGTCCTCCTGCTGCCTTTTGTTCTCATGCAAAGAAAAGAAATAATTCCGGGACTAAATCAAAAGGAAAGGTTGGAGCTAAGGCTAGAAGAAAATGACAATGTTACATTTGCGATAAAGCAAGTCACGATGTATGAGATCATGAGCATCATGATGAATGAGATCATGGACATAAAGGGCAACATGAGATCATGGACATATAGGATACCATGATGATGATGCACACTAGTTTGAGCAGCATTATGATGGATAAATCATGGACATGGGCAGCATGATGATAATCATGATTAGAGAAGCATGGTACAGTATGCAGTGGTGCAACTCGAAATCCCTCTGATGGCAATCAAAGGAATGACAAATTCAACAAGCAAAGGTAAGAGGAGAGCTAGGAATCAAGGAAGAGGACAAGCATTCAAGAAGGCTTTAAATTCTAGGATGTATTAAATGCACCTGACCTCAAAAGGAACCTAGTGTCCATCTTGGCAATGGAAGACAGAGGCTACAAGGTAACCTTTAGCAATGGCAAGGTATGTATATGGAAAAATAATGTTAAAGATGCCTTTACTCCTGGGTTTAGTGTTGATTCATTATATCAGGTCGATGGAAGTCCGCTAGGTGTCATGTCTTGTGACACAAATCTTTAGTCCGAACTTTGGCATCGGAGGTTTGCCCACCTTCATTACAAAGCTCTACCCGATGTAAGACAGATGGTAATAGGGATGCCCGAATTCCAAGTAGAGAAAGAAGGTGTATGTCTGGGATGTGCCAAAGGAAAGCTCAAAAGGGGGCCATTCCCCTCAAGCCAAAGCAAGACCTCCGATATATTACAATTGGTTTACTCAGGCATACCTGAGGTTGGAATTAAGAAGGAGACTACTACACAACATACTCCTGAGCCGAATGGTGTAGTGGGAAGGAAGAACCACACGATGATGGAAGCTGTCCGGGCCATGCTACATTATCAAAGACTTCCAAAGTTTCTATGGGCTGAAACTACAATCACCGCCATATATGTATAAAATTGATGCCCTCATCAAGCATTGGGTTCCTAAACTCCTGAAGAAATGTTCACCACCGGTCAAAGGGAAGTCATGATTATTCATGATGTCACCTTTGACAAAGATATGGCTCTCAGCAAGGTGGAAAATCTGCTGACTTTGAGTAGCTCTCAAAAAGCCGACACCAGGGAACCGAAAGAAAAGGATGATGAATCAATGCCTGATGTAGAAGAACCCATGGATCCAATTGATCCTCATCCACATGAGCCTTCCTCTTCTAGGAAGAGGCCTTCATGGCTTAGGGGGATACTTGATGATGCTGAAGGACATGCTGCACCCTGAGGAACCTTCCATCAAAGTAAGAAACTTAACAGGTATCAGGGATACCTGACCATCATGAGCACGATCATACAAAATGAACCTTCATCATTCTCAGATGTCATCAAGAATTAACTATGGAAGGATGCTATGACCATAGAATATGAGTCTATTATGGAGAATGATGTCTGGGAAAGAGTTCCCAGACCCTAGACAAGACAATTGTTACTTCAAAATGGCTTTACAAGATAAAGCATGCAGCAAATGGAAGTATGGAAAAGTATAAGGTTCATTTTGTTGCTCGTGGTTTATCCCAGAAGGGAGGTATAGACTATGATATTTGCACCTGTTGCCAAATATATGACCATCCGCTTGATCATAGCCCTTGTGGCTTCACAAGGATGGAACCTACATCAGATGGATGTTAAGACCACGTTCTTGCATGGTTCTATCAAAGAAGAGGTCTATGTGGAGCAACCTGAAGGATTTGAGATCTATGATTGAAAATATCATGTATGCAGGTTGAAGAAGGCTCTCTATGGGCTGAAGCAAGCACCCCGAGCATGGTATGAGAGGATCGATAGCTACTTGATGAAGCTGGGATTCACTAGGAAGCTGATCCTAACCTTTACTTTAAGGTTGAAGATGACAAGCCTCTCATACTGGTGTTGTATGTGGATGACCTCTTTCTAACAGGTGCAAACCCTTTCATTCACAAATGTAAGAGGGAGATGGCTTCTGAATTTGAAATGAAGGACCAAGGACTTGAAGTGTGGCAGAAGCCAAGGGAAATTTTCCTATCTCAAGGAAAATATGTGGTAAATATATTGGAAAGATTTGGTATGATGGATTGCAAGCTTATGACTACCTCGAAGATATTAACTTTTAGAAGTTATATGGTAGTGATGTCGGACTAGACTTGGGAAATGCCTCTGAGTTTCAAAAACTCATTCGCATTGATGTTCTTGGTGAACCTCCGTCCGAACATATGTTTTGCAGTTAGCATTGTGAGCTCATATTTGGTTGAGCCTCACTGGATTGATGCCAGGAATCTTCTGAGATGTCTTCAGGACACAATCTCTCATGGATTAAGATACACTGCTGGAGATGTGAGACTACTGGATATACTGATGTTGATTGAGCAGGCAGTGTGGTGGACCGTAAGAGCACTTCCGGGTACTGTTTCACCTTGGGATCTGCTTCAATATCCTAGATGAGTAGGAAGCAGAAGTCGGTGGCTTTGAGCACCGCCGAAGCAAGATATATTGTTGCTAGCATAACCTCGTGTGAGGCAGTCTGGTTGCGAAAGCTCTTCAGTGAGCTGTTTGGATTTACATTGGATACCATTGTGATTCTCTGTAACAACCAGAGGTGGGATTCGATTATTGAGGAATCCCGTATTCGTCAATTGCTCCAGCAGATAGACATCATCTGGGATATGGTAAGTCGATGAGCAAGGAAGCTCCATCACATTAAGATGATGTACAGGTTGATACACCTTGTCAAAGCCCCAAGGAAAGATCTAATCTGTGATTTTCCCAAATGACTTGGAGTCGGCAAGAAACCTTTGTACAAGGGTCCTACATGTTGCATACATTGAGCTCTGGGAGCTCTAAGGGCTTGCGGTTCCTACTGGAGCAACATATGACCACAGGGTGACTCACCCTCCCCTGGTGGTGCACACTGGAACAAGATGATTCGCTCTCTTGTGGAACAAGATGATTCGCTCTCCTGTGTAGCAGGATGATTAGTTCTCCTGTGAGGCCTGGATTGATGTGTTCTCCATGGCAGCCTAGATTGATGTTTTCTCCATGGCAATTGTAGCAGGATTGATGTGTTCTCCTGTGAGGACAGGATTGATTAGTTCTCCTGTCGAGGCATCCTACCCATGCAGTCTGGGACTCATGGGAAGTAACTCTCATCTGATCAATGAGTAGGGAAATGAAGTTAGGGACCATAGTAGTACCGATGGATGCATCGTTGTATCTACCGTACTCCCTATGCTAGGATGACCTCCATTGATCTGGGATCAATGATACTGGTCTGGGACCAGTGGTAGGAGTTGTACCATACTATGACGCTGACTTCGGGTCAGTTGAGACTGGTCTGGGACCAATGGTACATACTCCGAGACTGACTTCGTGTTAGTGCAGCACTGGTCTGGGACCAGTGAGAGTGGTACATACTATGACACTGACTTCGGGTCGGTTGAGACTGGTCTGGGACCAGTGGTACACTCTCTGAGACTGCGATACTGGTCTGGGACCAGTGGTAGGAGTTGTACCATACTATGATGCTGACTTCGGGTCGGTTGAGACTGGTCTAGGACGAGTGGTACATACTACGAGACTGACTTCGTTTCAATGAAGTACTCGTCTGGGACCAGTGAGAGTGGTACACACTATGATGCTAACGTTGGGTCGGTTGAGACTGGTCTAGGACTAGTGGTACACTCTCTGAGACTGCGATATTGGTCTTGGACCAGTGGTAGGAGTGGTACTTACTATGAAGCTGACTTCGGGTTGGCTGAGACTGGTCTGGGACCAGTGGTACGCACTCTGAGACTGACTTTGAGTCAGTGGAGGATGATACTGGTCTAGGACCAGTGGAGTTGTACTCACTATGATGCTGACTTCGGGTTGGTTGAGACTGGTCTGGGACCAGTGGTACATACTCTGAGACTGACTTTGAGTCAATATGATACATCCTCGATCATTTCTTCTTCTTCATAATTTGGACAAAAGCAGAGCAGAACAGAACAATGCAAGAGCAAACTAGAACAGAGCAAAACAGTACAGATCAGTGCAGGGCAGAACAAGACAAAGCAGAATAGGCATAATAGAGTAGAGCAGGGCAAGGGTCAGGCTGTACAGGGCAGTGCATTTGATCGATGAATAGTAACGACCGATAGACAGATTGCAGATGAAGTTCTCCATGGTTGAGAGGGAGTGTTAAAATTGGCAACCAGGGCAAAAATTCATGTGGGTCATCTTATTCATGGCTGATAATATTTTTATTAGATTCCTCTCGTCGAGAGGTGTAGGATTGATATAAATATCATCCGATTCCGATAAGTATTCATGGAGATATGAATTTATTTTGATTATGGAATTATTATCAAGCTAACCTACAACTCATGTAGGCTCAGAAGCCCAACAGTCGCATCTATTCACCCACCAACGTTGTGTATAAATATAAGAGGACTTTTCCTCATTTGGACTCACTCATCTCATCACATCTCTCTCTCTCTCTACTACATAGAAATGATTCTCTTCTCTACTGCGCTGAAATGGGTCTCTCTCTCACACATGTGAAGCCAGAAACTGTTGAAACTGAAGCTGCAATTGCAGAAGTAAAGATTGACTTGCGTGGCCTAGAATATCTCCTCTTTGGAACTGTGTTGTAGGTTCATCTAAACCTCCTCTGAAAGCTGCAACATTTGGTGGTCGAATGAAGTCAATCCGATGAACGATTTGCAAGATATCGACTGCCCTAGTTTGAAGTCGGAAACTGCTGAAACTGAAGCTGCAACTGCAGAAGTAAAGATTGACTTGCGTGGTCTAGAAGATATCCTCTTTGGAATTGCACTGTAGGTTCATCTGAACATCCTCTGAAAGCCGTAACTTTTGGTGGTGGAATGAAGTCAATTCGATGAACTGTTTGCAAGATATCGACTGCCCTAGTTTGAAGCCAGAAACTGCTGAAACTGAAGCTGCAACTGCAGAAGTAAAGATTGACCTGCGTGGCCTAGAAGATCTCTTCTTTGGAACTACACTATAGGTTCATCTGAACCTCCTCTGAAAGCCACAACTTTTGGTGGTGGAATGAATTCAATCCGACGAACGGTTTGCAAGATATCGTCTGCCCTAGTTTGATAATGAAGCCGCTAATGCTGATGCTATTGATCTAGGGTTTTCTACTGCTGATATGAATCAGATTTATTGTACTATTTCTCTCTGCTGAATTATTGAAGATAAAAGAAGATTTGATCAAAGGGTTTCCCCACACATTATGGGGTTTTTCCTTGGCTAGCCGCCACATCTTGTGTCTCTTGTCTTGGCTTGTTTTCTGTCGATCGTTTAATGTTCTATCTACACTTTACTTTATGTACGTGTGATTGCTAATCTTTGGAATATAATAAGGAAAAGAAGTAAAATGTTATAAGCATAGAACATACCATAACTTAACATTCTTTAAACCATCCATCTTAGCTTTTGTTACTTTTTGTGCGAGTGAAATTTGTTGCACTTGGTCTCGTAATTTTGATATATCATGTTGCATTTCTTCCTCTTCTTCATGAGTCATGCTATAGCTTTTAGGTTGCTTACTAGGTATTTCAATTTTCTTTCTTCGGGGCATAAATTATTGATAATAATGCTTCACTATGCCTGTCATGCGGAAAGAGTCATTAGTGCGGACACAACCGACCTCCCTAGAAGCCTAAGACTTTCTAGTGACAAACAAGACAAATAAGAGCAATCCTTCTCTAAATATGCTTTTACAATATGAGAAATCAAGTGTTTAGATCCTACCTGTAACCCAACGTTGTTGTAGTAGTCCAGCTTCATTGATCCGGATGAGCTCCTCCTTCCCTTCGAAACCTGCATTCACTAACAATCAAACGATTAAATAGCACCTGAATATCACATAAAATAAAACATATTTAACATATAGACCAAGGAGTATATGAAACAACTCATAAATAACAAATTATTGAGAAGAATGGACTAATTTGTATTAAAAGGTAACAAAAAGGAACCATTACAAGCTGAGACTTGGTGTTGTGCAAGTCCCTCCCAGGGTCCACAAGAGTTCTCCTTTACTCTGATCAGCTCACCCACTTCCAAATAGAACAAGCAAAGATGGTAATCTCTCCTCACAAGATTCTACAAGGAAGTCCTAATTCCAGCAGCATCTACCCTTAGGAATGTTCAGCTTTCAACCTCTCCTCTCTTTGGCCCAATGCCTGTATTTATAGTGCTCTAGAGGAAGTTATTCAGGTCCACCATCAATGGGATAAGCCCCTCTTTGGATGGGATAGCTCCCCTCTTGATGGGATAAGTTCCTCTTTGGTAGGGATACATGAACCATCTGGAGGCGCTTCATACACGTCAAACAAGCTTCTAGAAGACTCTAGAAATGACCACAAGTAACTTTTTTAAGATGAAACTCGCGCCTTTTGACCTTTACAGGGGTACGCACCCACCCCTTTACATACAGAGCGTACAAGTACGCAGATATTGTGAACTTGAGTTGCGTGCACGCAGGTAAGGCTAAGAGAAACTGCGTACCAAAGATAATTGACTTTAAATGACTTTTCTCTCTTTCTTGAAGTTTGACATGAAGAGCAGAGGCATGAGACTTGCCAAGGAGGATAGTATGACAGTGGATGGAGCCATACTAACTGCAAATAGTCATGGTGACATTTTTTAGTGTAACAGATTGCCCCCTAAAGTGCGAAGCCTGTAGTAGATTAGGGTTTTATATGATCTAGGAAGGGTGAAGTACTTTATCATTTCAAGGAGTATCTTGCGGAGAGCCCGGTCAGAACCTGCAAATATTCAACTATATAAGATGATATCATCGCTGAGGTAGGCATTCCCATACTCAGATTGAAAACTTTAACTAACAATCTAACTACTGCTCTGATACAAGAATGATTTTGCAGTACATCACAATCGTAGACTTTTGTAGACACAGTATGGACGCAGCCATCTGTTTAGGGTTAGTCTACTATATAATGAATACAAAACTCCTCGTAGCCTGGATGGTGGAAACTAGATCCAGGGTCTTCATCTCTACTTCCTGAATTGGTACGATTATGTCCATGCGAATAAATGAGTTGATGTCGAACATGGTAGAAACCACTTGATTACTAGTCGATGATGTAAACTGTTAACAAGTGTGAGAGAGACCACCAGTGATGTCAATGGTTCTCAAAGTACCCAGTACAATCCATGAAATGTGAATGAATGGGTTGATGTCGAACACGTCACGAAATCCTTTGATCGAAAGTCAATGATGTAAACTGTCGTCAAAGGCGAGAAACCTGCCATTGATGCATACAGACTTCAAGGTACTGACGATTTCTAAGTCATCTTTCTAGATAATGTGCTGATGTCGATAGAAAGCGACCCGTTGCAGGCAAGCCCACAACACGAAATCATTGTTCAAGTTGAAGAAATGTTGCTGTAAGGACTGACTCAGGGATGGTCAAATGGATGACACGTATTTTGCATATGAATGGTTTATTTGCAGAGACCTCTTGAACACATAATGACACGACAGATGGCTTGGTGACGATTGACCCAAAGTTAATACCCAGAAACGGTTGAAGACTTTCAAAGTGGTTTTATCAGCTTTAAGGCAAAGGATTTCCCAACCCAGGTGAATGAAAAAGTGTCGTGTTCAAGAGCGGTGATAAGGTTCTTCTGTAACAAAGGATAACAAATAGGTTCATTCTTCTCTCTTTTCCCCCACCATTTCTAGCAAGTACCTCTTTATTTTTTACAAGCTTGAGGAGGATAACATATGCTTGATTATAAGCTCATCCTTCGGATGAGTCCAACTTAGTTTAGATTCGGACCCTAAGAAGGAGTGGTCCGTTCCTGTTTGTAATCGAACAGGTCCTTTACTGTGAAATTTTAACGAGTCCAGTATAGGAGAAACTCGGCGTTTTTCAATTTTAGAGAGTCTGAAAAAACTAAAGAAGACTCCAAGGTGAATTTTTTCGTAAATTTGTGTCTCCCAAGCCCGAAAAAGTATAAAATAATACCTGAGAGAACCGCTTGATCTTGCGACCAAGGAGTACTTTCATGATTAATGCCTTTGACCTGAAAAGTAAAAAGCGATCAGAGGCATGTCGTTTTATTTCCAGTATCGAATTTGAAACGACAAAAATCCGGCAATCTTTTCTTGTTTTTACGGTCAGAAAAGGGCTGTAAGAGGACCGTCTTTTAATTCCGTTTTAACGAGTGTAAAAGAAACGCTCGGCAATCTTTTCATGTTTTAGGAGTCAGAAAAGGGCTTAAAAGATGACTCTGATGTCTTGGTTCGTGAAAAATGATGATTTTACCCTAAAGTCCTTTTGTCCTGCACAAAAACAACACATTACTCATACCTGTTTAAGATGGGCAAAAATACATTGAAAAACATCCTTTCATGGTGAAAAATAAACAAACTTAGCATTCATTTATCCAAAAAACCTATAAAAAGACTTTTTACCATGTCATTTTTACCATTTTACTGTTGAGGGTGAGAAAAGGGCTTTTGACAAGAAACTTCCCGTGGATTTTGCGTAGAATCCGACCGTCAGAATCGAGCGCCGTCTCTTTCAGGTATTTCACAACATCCTCCTCTTCAATTTCATCCATTTAGAATTCCATTTTAAGTTCTAGTTTGATTTTTTGGAGGGTTTGGGGTTTTAGAGTCCGCTTTTCGGGGGACGCAGGTGCCCCATGGGTGACCCACGTACCCCAACATTTTCGTATATGGGAAAATGGTCGGAGTATGCAGCCCACCTTCAGAACAGCTGTGTACCCACGCTCTGTTTTCTGAATGCGGGGTGCATACTCCACACAAAGCGGATTTTCAAAACCCAAACTCAAAACCTAACCATCAAAATTTGATTTAATGAATTCTAATCAATGTTTTTTGGTGTGTAGATTGCCCACCATGCTAGATTGGCGTGAAAGAGAACATGAAGATGTCGATTTGGCTGCAATAGGTCATCAACCTTCCATTGATGCTTTAAAGGCATGCGGTCTTTACAAGTACTGGGCCATACCTGGCATGAGGGCCCAGGTGCCATTCTTAGAGTGGCTGGTTGAAAGGTGGAACATTCAGGATCAATGTTTCTACATCGGAGAACACCAGCTCGAGATAGAGCCCTCCGACATATATTTTCTCACTGGCTTGCCTAACAGGGGCGAGCAACTGTCTCTATTCGGGACTAGGCCGGATGGCCAATCCCTTGCTAGTCTCCGGCTAGAGTGGTGCAACAATCAAAACCAGGAGAAGGGGATAGAAATCAAATACATATCCCAACCTGAACTTATGGTAATTGTCTTTACAGTTACCAGACTTTGCGGTGCTGTCACTTTGCACATAGCCACTGGTTCCCAAATGCGGATGGCTATAGATTGCTTCTGAGGCACCATTTTCAACTGGTGCGATGCTGTGTTGGCCAATATGAAGGGCCAACTGACTAGGGCAAAGAACAGACAATTGAAGACCTTTGGATATGGGCCTTTAGTTGTGAGCTTTGCCCTAGAGAGAGTTCCAATGCTGATCCCCCAGCATCTTACTGTTCTAGTTGGGCCTCCTCGGGAGCCTAAGTTGACGAGGTGGGTTTCGGTAATGGCCCGACATCCTGATGAGGGAGCGGGAGTTGTTCGATTTCCTGCGGGTTACTTTCACTGGTTGGAGAGCCAGGTCTTTGCGATTCAGGATTTTCCTTATGCCGGAGTAGATTTTCGCAATGATCCGGACATGGTTCTTCCACAGGGAGAACAATGGGACGACAAAGGTACTTCATTTTTCACAAGTTTTTAAATTATCTATTTTTTTTTGTTTTTTATATATCGTCTCAAAACTGACAGCAAAAAATTTTCAAAATGCAGATGTAGGCCCACGGCGTCCAGCCAATCTCCGAGCTTTTGAGAGAAGAGTACCAGTTGCACCAGCACCAGCCCCACAGGATGCGGCCGCAGAGACCTTATCCGAGCTGGAACAGGACCTAGAGCGTCTCACGGCGGATATACTAGAGACGACTATAGATGATATTCTATCCAACTTCAGCGCTATGTGGTCGCAGTCCCAGGACCTTTCAAAAGGTTCCTGTGTAGAGTAGCGCGAGCAGTGGTCTCATATAGAGAGCACCACCAGTGATTGGCTAGTCACTTTTGTAGACACATGTGACATTTTTGGTTTTTTGTACTTATCTTTTTTGCCGATCATAAGGTGTTTTTCAACCTATGATCGAAGACGATGTATATTTTTTGACACACTCCTATTTATATATATCATTATTACTGGCTTATTTTGTTAAACATGTGTGATGAAATGTTTATAAATTTACATTTATGATTGTTACAAATGTCTATTTAACATTCGAGATGCCATTGCATCTGCTAATGTATTTAAAGACCTTGGAATATGCTGATATTCAATGTAATCAAATTCACGTTCCAAGAGACGCACCCTCAAAAACAATCTTAATAACACTGGATTTCTAATGGCATAGACTCTATTAAGCTGTAATACAACGAGTTCAGAATCTAACCTCACTATCAAACTCTGAATCCCAAATGAAATAGATTCAGATAATAATTCAATCACTGCACTGTATTCTGCAATGTTGTTTTTTGTTTGACCGAGGCTCACCCCATGCATAGAAACTAACTCGTCAGAGGGCGAATAGATAACCCAAGCTGTGGAAGAGATATTCCTTGTACTACGACAAGCACCATCAGCAAATCCAATGTACTTTTGGAGAGGCGTCGACATCTGCAATATCAAGAGTAAAACCAAGATAAGCCAGAATAACGACGAAAAACACACTCTCTAAGCTAAGCACATTGTCTAAACTAACAAAACACACCAGCTAGAAAGACAAATTAACCTAACTAAACTAACTGAATCTCCATACCCACCATTTAAGCATAATACCTCTTTAGGTAAAGTCCATTTCTGGGCTTACCCAAAGAGTCCCCATCAAAATCTACCAGCTCATAGGCCCCTTTTGCTAGCTTTCGCTTGACAATGTAGGGCCCATGCCACATGGGAACGAATTTTCCAGCACCTAACTTATCGTTAGCTTGATCATATAATAGCACTAGGTCTCCTTCCGAAAAATTACGAGGGGTCACGTTACGATCATACTGAGCTTTCATTCTTTTTGCGTGAGTCTCGATTGCCAAAGCAGCATCACGTCGAGTCTCATCTAATTTAGCTAAGTATAACAGACGCTTCTCCTCTTCGGAAGTAGCTGGGAGTAATTCGATAGCCATTTGAAGTGATGGGATTTCGCATTCAATGGGCAACACTGCTTCCAAACCATAAACTAGTTGGAAAGGAGTGAACCCTGTTGATGTTTTCACTGAGGTTCGGTACGCCCAAAGCGCTGAAAATAACATGTTATGCCAATTCGACCGATGAATACCAATGATTCGTCGGATCATGATAACTAGAACTTTGTTGATGGATTCAACCAAACCGTTTGCTTGGGGATAATAAGGAGTAGAACTATCATGGCATAAACCAAGCTGGCTTGTAAGTTCTGTCATCATAATGTTTCGAAAATGGCGCCCATGGTCAGTGATTATCGCTTGTGGGACACCAAACCTAGCAATAATATGATTGAATACGAAAATCGCAGCTGTCTTGCCATCTGCCTCGAATGTAGGCATCGCCTCGGCCCACTTAGTAAAATAATCAACCGCAAGGATGATATACGCATGCCCCCCGGCCGAGTGAGGGTTACATGTAATAAAATCGATACCCCATTTAGAAAAAGGACCAACGACAATTATAGGGTGGAGAGGAGCAGGTGGTGCGCGCATCTTGCGATCAAACACTTGACAGTTGTGGCATTTTCGGACCGCAATGATACAATCTTTAAACATGGACGGCCAGAAATAGCCAGCACGCAACACCTTCTGAGTTGTGGCATACCCAGACATATGACCGCCACATGCTCCAGAATGACAGTCATTCAAAACCCTTTCTGCCTCTTCATGAGTTAAGCAACGACGAAAAACCAAGTCTGCCCCACGACGATAAAGAGTATCTCCAATAATTTTGTACTGTTGGGACTGGAATCGAATTTTCCGACGTTCCGACTTTGAAGCTTCGGGCCGAAAGGATTGGGTTTGGAGATAGACGATTATATCCCCATACCACATATCTAAAGTGTTGATAAGAAACAAAGATTCGTCCGCAATGGGTTCCTCTACCACAGTTTCCGTGTCAGCACGCGGGAAGTCACACATCAATTCCGCAAAAACTAAGGATTTCTTAGACTTAGATTTTTCAAACTCCAAGTCGAACTCTTGCAGGATAACAATCCATTTGGAGTACTTGCCCCCTAGCAATTTTTTAGTCAAAATATAGATCATAGGGTTGCAATCCGAAATTACTGTAGTTTTACGGAGAAGAATGTAATGACGAAAACGCTGGACAGCCTGAACAGCTGCCAGGGCCAATTTCTCCACATGCGAATATTTTAGCTCAGTGGGATTTAACGTCCGACTAAGATAATATATCACATGTTCCGTTCCGAATTCGTCTTCCTGAACTAAGACCATTCCAATGGTGGAGTGGGAGGCGGCGAGATACAAAAAGTAGTCCTGGTTGTAGTTGGGAGGATGCAACAACGGTGCATGGGTCAACGCGTGCTTAAGTGCATCAAAAGATTTCTGAGCTATCTCATCCCAAGAGAATTGTGCATTTTGTTTCAACAACCGGGTGAAACCCTTTGTAACCTCGGTGTAGTTAGGAATGAATCGATGTAAAAAGTTTGCTTTCCCTTGCAAACTTTGGAGTTGGCGCAAACTCGAAGGAGGAGGCAATTTGATGATAGCTTCGACCTTCGAGGGATCGACGCGGATACCGGCTTTTGAAACGACAAATCCTAGCAATCGTCCCACTTCTATGCAGAAGACACATTTTTGTGGGTTCAACCGAATTCGATAATGCCGACACCTCATAAAAATAGCGCATAAGTGAACAAGGTGATCAGCTCGATGTAAAGAATGAGCAGGCAAATCATCGAGATACGGTTGCACAATGTGCTTGATGTCGTGAAACGCGTAAGACATTGCCCGTTGGAAAGTGGCTTCGGCGTTCTTAAGTCCAAAAGGTAATTTGCAGTAAGCAAATGTCCCCCAGGGACAAATGAAAGCCGTTTTTGGTTGATCGGCAGGTAGAATATTGATTTGGTTGTAACCGGAAAAACCGTCCATAAAGGAAAATATTTCACTGCCAGCACAATCATCAATTATTTGATCGATATAGGGCGTAGGATAGTTGTCTTTTGGACAAGCACGATTTATATCCCTATAGTCGATGCATATTCTTATTGTTCCTTGTTTCTTGTTAACCGGAACAATATTCGATACCCAATCCGTTAACGGGATCGGATAAATGAAACCTGCTTTCAACAGCTTCTCGACTTCTGCTTTAATCGCAGCCGCTTTCCTAGGGTGTATCTGACGCAGACGTTGCCGAACGGGTTTAGCGTCCGGGTAGGTCTTGATTTCATGAACAACAATGGAGGGATCAATTCCTGGCATTTCCTCATAGGACCAGGCAAACACGTCGCAGAATTCTTGAAATAGGACCTTGTATGTTTGAATTTCGTCATCTGTACACGAGGCACCTATATGAATGTTCTCAATAATTCCGGTTTTGACTGAAATTTCAATGGCAATAGTTTGGGAAATGTTTCCCAAATTCAACTCTGAATTAGGATGTTTCATGGGATTCTGAGCGTCCTTGACATATTCAGCTGTAAAAATTGATGAAAAATCATTTTCAAAGTCATCACCCTCAGGTAAAAACGAAGATCTATGATGAAGATCTTCCCATGGTAGATCGTCTACACTTAGGATTTCGCGAAGTTGTTCGTCAGATGACACAACTTCAGGAAACGTTATCCGTTCTGAGGTCGATGTGAAAAGTGATTCCTCACGGACCACATTCATTTGGTCGGATTGTGTTGAACTTGAGTCGGAAAAAGACTGCACGGCCTCATAAGCAATTTCATATGGACTCAAAGGCATTGCATTGCCGAATGAGTCTATCTCAAATTCAGATGGGACAATCCAAGGATCATCATAGATAATAGTGTCTGAAGTAATCATATGAATGGTTGCGAATGAAGGGTCTGCGTTGATTGGAGGGAAAGGAAAAGTTCCCAGTAAACCGGAATCTTTAACTAATCCTACACCAACATCCTTGTAAGGGATAGTCGTTTTACCGACATGCTGGATACTCTCTGAAGAGGCTGGGTCGGATGAAAAGTAAGCCAGTTGGTCTATCGTCACGATTTTACCATTGTGTGGAAACTTTATAACTCTGAAGACCGATGACACGACTGTTGTCATAGCGTAAGACCAACTGCGACCCAAAAGAAGGTTGTAGTCTAGAGGGGCATCAACCACCTCCACATCTAGACTAACGGTTTTTCCTTCAACCCCTATAGGCAAATCCTGTAGAATGCCAAACGGATGGAACCCACGGCCATCAAAGGCCTTAAGAATCGTCGGGGATTGGTTCAGTGAAGGAGAACCAAGCGATCTCCAACACTGAATCGACATAATACACGTAGAAGCTCCTTCATCAATTACAGTCCGATGAATAGGCCTGTTTTTTACTATCACTGGAATCTGGAAAGCCATCTGATGAGGGAGACGCGGTGTACTATTTTCTAGATCAAATATTATCAGGTTCGAGTCCTGAACATCAACAGCTCCTATAGCTGACAAAAGTAATTTTCTCTATGCGGGGCATGATTGCAGCACTTCTAAAGCCGACATTGCTGAGGGTGAAATAGCTAAATCCTCAACAATGTTGTAATTCTGGGCCACTCTCGCATGTGGATTGAAAGCAAACCTTTGAAGTACACCCTTGGCGGGCGGTTTTATTACTAAGTCAGGGTTAGGTTTCTCGATCTGTAGTGGATCTGAACCGGGAGTTGAGGTTGATGGATTTGAACGAGAAGATTCTGCTTCTTTCGATCCATCAACAGGACTTTTACTACCATAATCTTGTGATCGAGTCGCAATCCGTACATGAGACATCATCAATATGGGTTCTTCACTGGCATTCGAGGAAGAACCTATCATTTTACTCTCCTGCTTTGGAAATGGATCTTTCAAAACAGCAGGAGTTGGGGAACCTTTAACGATTTTCACAACCTCTGCCCGATGAGGGCAATCTCTTGTGAAATGATCTTCTTCCCAAATTAAACAAGGAT
Source organism: Pinus tabuliformis (assembly GCA_031772625.1). Classification (NCBI taxonomy): domain Eukaryota; kingdom Viridiplantae; phylum Streptophyta; class Pinopsida; order Pinales; family Pinaceae; genus Pinus; species Pinus tabuliformis. The sequence goes on along the minus strand of CM062820.1, from coordinate 1,472,894,245 downwards.
AGTGAGGTTTGCGCTTTTCGTCGTTAGATTCCGACTTCTCTTTTTTCTCCTTTGGAGCCTTGTCTGCTTTATCCTTATTCTTACCTTTCTTCTTACCACCGTTTTTTGATTTAGCCGTAGATGACTCTACAGCGTGAATGTCGGCGGTAATTTCAGGAGAAGACTCTCCTGTCGGGGAGTCTGGTAAGGTTATTATTGGAGAAGAATTCTTTGAGGATTTCTACTTACTTTTAGTATTCACCGTACCAATCATGCCATCAGCAGCATGAGACCCCGAAGGAGCAGCAGCGATTTGATTCAACTTAGGAAGATCTGGGATCTTCTCGTGCAACGTACCCGACTGAGTGTAAACTAAGTCAAGGTACTGAGCTTGAGCAATGACTTTCTCCTTAGTAACTACTCCGGCCTTAGCTACATCTTCAGTAATCTTCGGTAATAATGATTTTACAAACCATTCAGCTAAGATTTGGTCCGGAATAAAAACTTTCACTAATCGCCGTCGACGTCTCCATTCATGAATATGATCGGAAATATAAGTGGAGGTCGACTGTTTTAATGAAGTTAATAGCTCCGTGTCGTTATCGTATTTGACCGGCAACTGAAAATGAGTTAGGAACGAGGTAGCCAACTGACTAAAATTGTAAAAAGAGGCCCGTGGTAACTCAATTTACCACTTGGCCGCGAGACCAATGAGCGTACGCTGGAAAAGACGTAAGCGGATCGAATCATCCGAGATGGAATTTGAGGCACACCAGAGGTGGTAAGTCATCACGTGATTGGACGGATCCTCTCCAGACTTACCTTCGAACTTGGGTATATCACTGGGCAACTTATTTGGCATTGGCGGCTAGAACGGAAGATATTGTATTGGATCGTTCGTTAGGCGCGTCAAGTCGGGTAAATCCAAAGTTGCGATAAATGGTAATTGCCGATTAGGATCCCTAAAACTTTGGGTCACAAGACCAGTCCCAGGAGGAGGATATCCAGGATAACTTGGAACAGGAATCGCATTTGGGATATTATATCCTCCTGGAAAACCAGGATTAACCGGACCGTACTGGGGTTGTTGAGGTTGTTGATAAGTGTACCCAGGATACGGTTGATACTGGTAAACTGGTTGTTGGACAGCAGGACCGAATTGGTACTGTCCCTGGTACTGTTGATAGGTAAATTGAGGTTGACTTGTTACAACAGTACTTAAACCAGGCTATCCTATAGGCATCTGTACCGTGGTTTGAATCGTAGATCCGGACAACGGTAAAGATGTCTGAGGAGTGGTTGCAGAGACAGTAGAAACCGGAGCTGTCGATACTCCAGAAGTAAGTGCGGTAGATGTTGCGGTAGTTGCAGCAGTCATTTGAGATGGAGTACTAGGTGCAATTGGCGGCTGAGTAACTACCGAAGTTACAGAAGTTTGAATATTTGACTGGACAGGTTGTGGTTGCTGGGGTGAACCAGAAACTACGGGTTGTCCAGTTTGAGGTAACAACTGTATACTTGGCTGCAACACCTGTTGACCTTGTGATGGATCCCACACTATCATTCTGGGGTATTGACCCGTAACAGGTTGAGGATACTGAGATCCATAACCAGATTGAGGATAGGATTGATAACTGAAAGGCACAGTTCCCATACCTTGAACATATGACTGACCTTGAGGTGGTTGATAACCTTGACTCGAGTATTGACCTTGAGGTTGATAACCTTGGGGTAAATACTGATACTGAGGTTGACCTTGACCTTGAGGTTGATACCCTTGAGGTAAATATTGATACTGAGGTTGACCCTGGGGTACATATTGAGGCTGGGGTTGACCTTGAGGCATGTATTGTACTATGGGTACATACTATCCTTGAGGTTGCCCCCCAGACGCAATTTGTGTACCTTGAGGTTGCCCCCCAGGTGTTAATTGAGGCTGCCCCCCAAGCGGTAATTGGCCACCTTGAGGTTGAGAAACGGGAACTGAACCTGACATCATGTAAATGTCCCCTACACCCAACGGTTATTACCATTGTTTCCAGCTAATAACCCATGATCAATGGGTTGAGGAGATGCCCCCACAAAGGTACCAGAAAGTGACTGATACCCGGAGGGAACAGAAGGACCGTCGTACAAGTAAGATTCAAGAGATTGAGTGAACACAGACGACTGACCAGACATATTTACAGGAGTATAAATACCTCCAGGTGGAAAAGGAGTTCGAGGTGGAGAAAAACTTATCCCTGAGTTGTCTAAATAATTGGTTAACGAAAGGTACCAAGTAGTACTTCTAGGAGGACTGTAAAAGATAGATTCACGCTCTCTTAGATCAATAGTAGGTTGATCTTCAAGGATAGATACGCCTAATTCTTCCTCTGGAGCAAGTTCTTCAATAGCTATCAAACCAGTAGGAAGATTTTCGGTGATGACTCTTTCTACCCTAGGTGAATCTGGTGCACTAGAAGTTGGAGTAACAGGTTCAGATACTTCAGGTTCTTCGCCTATATCACTAGTAGATGAAAAACTACCAGCAAGCTCGGAAACTGCAACAGCTTCAGGATTATAACCTGTTTCTAGACCTTGGTAATCTGGATGGACTACCAATGACGATTCTCCTTCTTCAGGTGAACCTACTTTACTGCCACTAGGAGTTACAAGGACCTTTAAACCTTCGTAATGACTTGGGACGTCTTGAGGAGGTTCACCCCGAAGTCTACGGGATTTCCTCAACAATTCGGCCACAGAAACAACCTCAGGAGACTTGCCCCGAAGTCGACGGGACTGTCTCGGTAATTCCGCCATAGTTAAAAACTTTTAACTACTGCACACGCAAACAAAGTAAAATCTCAAAGCAAACCACCTAAAGTCTCTAAAGAACCAAATAAATTTGAATCACACGCCTAAAGAATCTAGGGCGTCAAACCAAGCACAAACAGTAGCCTTCCGGACCAAAAATGCTAGTTGGAGATGAAACCCAACATCGCCGGATTCAGTACAGAAGTGGCGGGTGGAACAGTTACCCCGGCAACCTGCTTAATGAATAGACCGGCACAAGTTCCTCCACTTTAACCGTCTCGAGTAAAGTGAACCCCCCGGAAAATCCAAGTGAGTCTAGCCGACGTCTGCTCCAGGTACAGTGGGATCTTCCCTCCACCGTCACCTCGGTAGAATCCTAAAAATAATCGTCACTAAGGTTACCAACAGCAACAAATGCACCTGGGGGAACAGTCTACACTCCGACAGCACGCAAGGGCAGAGTATCAAGCTCAATCCCCTTGCCGGCTCCTTGATAATAATCCAAGGTTTACCGACAAGTGACCCCTGGCTCCTCGACAATGGTTAATCCGAGGTTTACCATTTGTAATGCGTGCGTGTCTGGCGTCGTTCCCAACGAGGGAGGATTGATCCCCTCACTGGTTCGAACACGAGCTCGTGCTTCTCCTTTAAGAGGAGCTTTCCCAGAGTACAAATGAAACAATTGGATTTATTCTATCACAAGATAAGCTACTTGTTTGGTTTTGTTGTCTTGGAGAGTTAATTACTCTCCTACTCCAAGACACTAGCCTGATCTAAATTGGTGTTTCAGAGCCCTAGTAAATAAAAGTTACTAAGTTGATTTTACTTTAAGCGTTAATTTTATGGTTTTTCTTAAAGACAAAAAGGTAGTGGAGATGAAACTGGTGGTGTGTAGACTCGACTCGCAACCACTACAAAGATGCACCTAAGATGATTTATACTACTTTTCTTTTTCAATGAATCTCCTAACTAAGAGAGTTGGAAAATGCAAATTTTATAGAAAACAACTTCCTTAGTAAAGACAATCAAAGAAACAATCTCTTTATCTTTTCAAAACACACAACTCATGACCACTAATTACTTCACGAAATTTTCTTTTTCTCCCAAAAGACTACAAATGCTACCAAAGCAAACTTTTTCCAAAAGAATTTTTTGTGTTTTTTCTATATTAATAAAGCATGTAAAAACTATTTATCAAATGAAATTTAACAAATCTAAGACAATCAAATCAAATTCACTCAAAAGAAAATTAAAAGGAAATTTACCTAAAAGCAAAAAATAATGAGGACAAAAGCCTACAAGGATAATTCCCGGATGTTTTACTCAGTCAAAATGCAACTAAGGATCAGTTCATGCAGAATCATAAACTAATCAAAAAACAAAATCGAAATCTTTTTGTTCTTTTTTCTCAAGAATGAAATTCAAGGCTTTAACAAACAAACTTTTCGAGATTCGCAAAGAGAAGACACAAAGGTAGGTCTCTCATAAGGGTGACTTCTATGACAGGCCCGACTCCTAAGAGGACTGATCAAAACCAAGTAGATCCAAAGTTTGACAACCTCTAATGCCAAAGTCACTACAGGACCAGTTAAAAATCAAACCCTAAGGCAAAATCCCTATGAATTCCATCAAAACCCTCGATACTAACGGGACAAGTTCAGGTGAAGATCTCTGACAGTAAACTAATGGATCTGGGCAGTAAAAACAAATTAAAAACAAAATCTAAAGAGCATAAAGAGGAAAAATGAAATTTTCTCAAATTTGACAGGGGTACGCAGGTGATCTGTTGACACAGGTGCGGGGACGCCCTGTGCACAAAGACACAGTGCGTACAAGTACACACTGTGCCTAACTCAGAAGCTGCGTACTGCTGGCAAAGCTAAGAAAAATAAAAATCTAATTTGACTCTAAGCTAACGCACCCAAAGACACAGTTAGACAGCCAAAAATCAGAAAACAAGCGATTTTTCTCAGACCAAAATATCAAATCAAAAAGAACTCAAACACATTCATGGATTCCCCAGTATGGTCGCCATTTTGTCATGCGGAAAGAGTCGTTAGTGCGGACACAACCGACCTCCCTAGAAGCCTAAGACTTTCTAGTGACAAACAAGACAAATAAGAGAAATCCTTCTCTAAATATGCTTTCACAATATGAGAAATCAAGTGTTTAGATCCTACCTGTAACCCAACGCTGTTGTAGTAGTCCAGCTTTGTTGATCCGGATGAGCTCCTCCTTCCCTTCGAAACCTGCATTCACTAACAATCAAACGATTAAATAGCACCTGAATATCACATAAAATAAAACATATTTAACATATAGACCAAGGAGTATATGAAACAACTCATAAATAACAAATTGTTGAGAAGAATGGACTAATTTGTATTAAAAGGTAACAAAAAGGAACCATTACAACCTGAGCCTTGGTGTTGTGCAAGTCCCTCCCAGGGTCCACAAGAGTTCTCCTTTACTCTGATCAGCTCATCCACTTCCAAATAGAACAAGCAAAGATGGTAATCTCTCCTCACAAGCTTCTACAAGGAAGTCCTAATTCCAGCAGCATCTACCCTTAGGAATGTTCAGCTTTCAACCTCTCCTCCCTTTGGCCCAATGCCTGTATTTATAGTGCTCTAGAGGAAGTTATTCAGGTCCACCATCAATGGGATAAGCCCCTCTTTGGATGGGATAGCTCCCCTCTTGATGGGATAAGTTCCTCTTTGGTAGGGATACATGAACCATCTAGAGGCGCTTCATACACATCAAACAAGCTTCTAGAAGACTTTAGAAATGACCACAAGTAACTTTTTTAAGATGAAACTCGCGCCTTTTGACCTTTACAGGGGTACGCACCCACCCCTTTACATACAGAGCGTACAAGTACGCAGGTATTGTGAACTTGGGTTTCGTACACGCAGGTAAGGCTAAGAGAAACTGCGTACCAGAGATAATTGACTTTAAATGACTTTTCTCTCTTTCTTGAAGTTTGACATGAAGAGCAGAGGCATGAGACTTGCCAAGGAGGATAGTATGACAGTGGATGGAGCCATACTAACTGCAAATAGTCATGGTGACATTTTTTAGTGTAACAATGCCCTTTGAATTCCTTCAAACTAATTTTTCAAACCAAACTTACGCAAAAATAAAAATAAAAAACTACACACCTTTTTTCACTTTGTAGGAGCTCAATAATGAATCTGATGTATCTTTGTAATTTTTGATCTCCAAGGTCTGACATTGCTCCCTGCGGTAGCCCTCTGAGTACTCTTTCTAACCACACAAGTCTGATCAAGATTGGATTGTCCAATGAAGATTTTTACCAAATCTCCCACGATGACCTGATTATAGACTGGTTCAGTAGAGTGAGCTTGTATGAAGTGCCACATGTCACTGTTTTGACCTTAGGATCTGAAACTGATACACAAAAAACTACAGTCTGTCCTCTTGTTGTAACTTCTGACGAAAGTTCAATCGGATGCTCAGAAACAAAGTTATGATGATTTTCCCTTGGTCACCTGTTTGAGATATAATTCAGGATCCTATAAAATCCCTAACATCCTTGGATCATATCTCCGAAAATATAGAGAGACAAGATCAGAAATTCGGACTCGAGGTGTAGAGAGGTTTCTTCCCAAATGGTTTTTTTTTTTGCTTTTGAAACATCACAGGAAATAAGTTATAGTAAAAATTCCATGATGACCTATTTGGAGCAACGAAACCCTAGAATCCAAGCTCTGATACCAAATGTTATCCAACCAACTCACAAAAATATAGAAAAGATAGATCAATGACTTAGAAATCATCCTCTTTGGGGGGAAACCTCCTTTACATTACACAAATGAACAGTTCCTGTATGATACAAATGACAAAACCTCCTTTCTATATATAGGAGTCTAAGGGTTCACAATATAACCAAAGCTGACCTAACAATAATAATATAAGGTCACAAAAATAACAATAGCGAGCTTCTATGGGGCACAATAATAACAATATGGTGACAATAGGGGCACAACAGTAATAATAAGGGATACAATGAAAATAGTAATGGGGGGATCACTAGTATTATAGGGACCTAACAGTTTATGTTTTTGTCTATTTTTTTTTTGTTCCTACATAAGTCAGCGTCAGGAGGGCTTCCACCTATCACTGTTAAATGCCCTTCTTTGCAAAATGAACATGGGCTAGTTTCTCTACTCTTCCTAGATGATTAGATCTTGAGATCTTCTCTTATCTTCCTCTTCTAGCAGTCCTAGTGTCCTTCCTAATCTTTCCACTTAGGGCACACTTGGAACACTTTCTCCCTGCCCTCCAACAGTCCACAAGTGTCCAATACCAAATTTTTCCAAATTGAAACTACATCCACTAGCAAACAAACATGAAACATATCAAATACATACCTTATTCTCTTTGTTATGGGTCTGCTCCTCTGTTATAGGTTTTAGTGACTTAGTTAGGGCTAATTATCATTCACTTTAGCTCTCTTCCATTGCTCCAAATCCCTCCTAATGGTTGTGGCCTCCATCACATATCAAGTTGCTCTCATACATTATCCTCTAGGGTTAATATGCACCCCAAATAGGAATCTTGACCCCCTGTCTAGGGAGGTACAGGTCCTGAGGCCCTCTTGTATAAGCAAATTTAAGATTTGGCATATTTTCATAGGATTTCCCCACAAAATTACACAAAAAACAGATCCAAAATTTTATTCTCCTACTTGGTTCTGCAACCCTCAAACATGCACAAGGAAAGACAAAACAATCCTCTCCACCTTTTCTTGAGAAGCTCCTATCCTACGACCAATTTCATATGTGCCTCCTTTTGATTAGATGCACTTTGGATGTGTTTAAATTTCATCCACTTCACTCTTATTTATATCCTACCTTGTGGCTCCAACTAATTATCTTGGGGCACACTAATACACCAAGTGGACCTGACGTGTGTGCCACAAACCCATGAGGAACATAAATAAATTTATATATCCATTTCTATGCCTTGAATTTGAGTGCTTGAAGCTACCCCTTACTTCTCTAGGATTTTTATATCACCTCCAAGCATCAAATCACTCAAACACCTTGTGGTTAAACACCCACAAGCTTGGGTGCAAAGCTCACACCTTGGTTTCCCACAAACCAATTTTGTGGTGCCCATTCCTCCAAACCTCAAACCCTAGGGCTTGGTGTACCTCCCAAGCTATTAATATCACATAGTTAGTTCAGCTTGATCCCATCTTCCTTTGTATGGGTCAACATTCTTGTTCCCTCTCTCCTACCTGCAAGCAAATTAAAATGGTTACATAAATTTGCATTCAAAGAAAATTATTAGAAATGTCAAATATTCATGAAAAACAAACATCAATTTTGGACCCTTGAATATTCCTTTTCTATAGTGTCATATCATGAATATATGTATAGCCCATGCAAGATCTGAGCCATAATCCAAGAGGCACTCGAACTAGTGCTTTGTGCAAAAGGTCCGAGGCCTTTCCATCATCCATATACCTATGAATAAAACCTTCTGAACAATGTTTTTTCAAAAATCATGGCCCTTAAGTCGGCTCTGGTATACTTTACTACCTTAACTGCTACACTTATCACTTTAACACTTGCACCATAAACTTCCAAAGTTACTGAGGATTATATCTAATTATCCAATCGCAGGACACACTAGACTTTTATCATTCCTTGTTTGCAAGGCCTTCTGGTCATTTGAATCTTTTAATAAAACCTTCATATGCAATCAATATTGGCAACAACATATATATAATTCTTTATAGTGTTGATGTACATATGGCCCTTTTGCAATTTTCAAATGACATTATTGTTATGCCTTTTGAAATGGTGTGACTATCACACCATTGAATATACAACTACCACTACCATATATAGATATATATATATATATATATATATATATATATATAGGCACACATACACACACACACTCATCACATTGCTTTCTTTTGACTTCACCTTTGTTATATGGGATCTAGTTCCATGAGAATGCAACTAGTGATTTTAAGTACAATGTAGGTCACACTTTTGAGAAATAGGACAAGTCGCATGTGGTGTCTCTAAGGTAGGTCACACTTTCCCATTGCATTGTTCAGGCTTCCAACTGTGATTTGCGACCTAGTGTGTTACTATAATGGTTAGGTTGGAAACTTGGTTCGCAGGTATGATCACACATTTGTAAGCTCATAAGATAAGGCTAATAGCATCTACCATTGCAATTTGCGACCTAGTAGCAGTTTTGGCTAGTATTGCAGGTCACATTTTGATCACAAGACAGGTCATAATTCCTTTTTGCAATGTCACTAAGGACTAGATTTGTGATTGGAAACTTAGACGGATGAAAAGAATTGGTATATTCACAATTTTGAATCATAGTGAGGGATCATATTTTATTCTTATCGTTAGTCACATATCCAGATCCTAGCAATTAACAACCTTAGGTGCAACTATGCGACTTGAGACTAGTTGTTAATTAAGGTCATATCGTAGGTCATCATTCAAAATTGCAATTCTAGAGTTGACTAATTATGGTGATTCAAGGTTATATTAAGACTCAAGGTTCAGGATGGTAGTTGTATTACATATGGGTGCAATGATCATGGATTCAAATTGTGAGGGAAGCATGAGGCTTCTAATGTATTGGCTAAAACGATTACATTTTAAGGAAATACATGATATAGTGTAGAGAAATCCAACCACCAAGAAAAGATTTGAATACGTGACCTCTTTAATGGCACCCCAAAACAAGCGCAATCCCCTATATCATCCTTCACAATGCATCCATAATTCCATCAACAAAATAATAGGATTGCAAGTGATCTCCAATACCTTTTGTAATCATTATGCTAGTCGCATTTGGGAATGTGACTTGAGGAAGGTCACGGGTGGAATTGTAACCTATGGGAGACTTTGGATGGAATTGCAACCTATGCGAAATCAAAAATGAAAATGCAACTTGAGGGAAGGTGAAAGCGCTTGAAGCATGGTTGCACTCCTCATTCTTAGAACAAGTCGCATTTGAAAATGCAACAAATCAAAATTAAAATTGTGATGTTTCCTTATCTCAATTTCCAATAGTGAAGATTAAAAATGTGACTTATGTTTAGGACTTGATATGTGCCTTGAATTCATCAACGTTGTCTTCCCATTTTATGGTGAGCGATATCTAGAAGCACTTGCCTATAGTTGATATGATACCATGGTGACTGTAAAACACCCAATATGCTACAATGTGTTGCCCAACACATTCTCCAATATGTGATATCCACCACATTGGAATATAAAATATGCCCAACATATTGCAAAGACACACAACGCATCACATTATTACTAAAGTACAATGCATCTTTCCAATGGTACTTAATGCTCCTTTAACTAAACTTTCAATGTAACTCTTGACGATTTAAAATGTTACATGTACATGAATTTCAACCGCAACACTTTGATCGCTGATGTTTAATTCTTTCAACACATCCATGTAGTGCAATTTGACCAATATTTTAACTGTATGTTCTGACCTGACCTTCAACAACTCTTTCACATTATATTGCATCATTCTTGCATTTTTTGAGCGTTCAATTTATAGTCTTTTCATACATTGTCATATAACCTTTACAACAATCATTGCATGAATTTTGTATGTTTGTGTTGCCAAATGCTACATCTTTCATTGGTGGGTTTATACACCCACTAGAGCATTGAATACCCAACTTGTACATGGGTTGTTGTAACATTCTTGGCATGTTTTTTTAAGATTTTGTGCCCTTAATTACGACATGCCTTGGAACAATGCATGGTCTTTAGATGCTACATGTGGATGTAGTCCCAACGTCCCTTGTTTGATGTGAATCCATCATGGCCTCTTAGATTTTCAATGGACTTGAGCAATGATCCTTTTTTCATATGCACCACCGCCTTACGACTTGTATTCTTAATGTGTTGTTCACATTGCCTCGATTTTGTGTTGTGTATACCTTCACCAATGTTTCCTTTTAAGTGCTCATTCTGTGTGCATACCACACACTTAGTATTAATATGTATCTTTGAAGAGGGTTGCCTATTATGTTTGACATTATTTAATGTATTTCTTGACATAACTTTCACACACATGGGAGTATCAATCCTTTGATTGTGCCTTAGTGCATTAGCCACTATCAATGAATTCAACGCCTTGGTCTACCATTGTTTAATATTCTCCCCTTTTTTGCCCTACATGCCAAAATACAACATAGGTTAGCAAGGTGATGGGGAAATAAAAATGGATTTACATGCATTTGAATATAAATATTTAAATATATATTAAACAAGGTAATTAAAAGCATGGCTTAGGTGAGTTTTAAGACAATTTAGATGTTTCACAATATAAATCTTATAAAAATTAGCCTTACATGTACAAGTGAAATCTCCTTATCAAATTAACATCTGAAATGATGTTGGATGCATTCATGATAGCATAGGGATTCAAAAGAAATGATAGTTTCCAAACCCTAGTACATTCACTAGGATGGGAAATAAGATGAACTAGGGAATAAAACTAATGTATATCATAAAGGTATGAACATTGGTATGGAATTGTCACCAATGAGTCATCGAAAACCCTGATTAATTTAGAGTCATGGGATACCCTTAGGACCTTGGACAAGTATAGGGGGACCCAAATTTTGGATATTAGGCCAAAATTTTAGGTGGTTGTTGTAGCAGCTACAACAAAACCTAGACACATTTTCTTGCATCTTGAGCCAATATACATACCTCTACAATTTGGAAATTGTCTTCCCTACACCAAATTTCCCTACAACCTTGGAGGTCTAAGCCTCTCTAATCAACTACAATTTCTCACCTTTAGCAACACATAACTTATCCAGCCTATAGAGTACCCTATCTTGGAGATGATAGTCAATGGTGTTGTCACCATCATGTACATGACTTTAGCTTTGCAACTATTGAAACTCCACCTTGAAGTCCCTCATCATATGAATATGCCTCTCTATATGCATCATAGGTGAATGGATCCATGTCCATCAAATTCTCAAAACTATGATCTTGATGTGGGTGGCCTTGAAATCATGTTAGCAAAATTATTGGTGTTTCCCATCTTATACTTGACTAGTAAAGGAAATTGTTGTAGAAACTCCATCCACTTGTAATACCTAGTCTTTTGTAGCTTACTTCAGGCCTGTAGGTACTGTAGTGGCTAGTGATACGTGTGGATTATTGTCTCCTTTCCCATCAGATAGTGCTTCCACTTCGTCACAACTTGCACTAGGGCATAGAGCTCCTTGTCATAGGTAGGGTAATTAAGAATTGCCCCATGAAATACTTCAGAATGGTAGCATACAAGTCTTCCTCCTTGCATCAAGATCGCTCCCATAGTATACCCACTTGCATCTATCTCTACTTCAAAGGGTTATTGCAAGTTAGGTAATTCTAGAGTTGGTGCTTGACTGGTCGTCTTATTTAACTCCTCAAATACCCTATACTAACCCTTTGCCTACCGAAAACTCTTGCCACTTGTTATTATGGTGTGGAGTGGTGTTTCTACTACTGAAAATGAGGCTATGGATTTCCTTAAGTATTGTGCCACCCCAAAAAAACTCATAACTTCATAAACATTAATAGAAACCAACCATTTCATAATGGTCTCCATCTTAGCAGGATCTATCTTCAACTCTCCTCCACCTATCACATACCCTAGATATACCAATGCTTGTTGTGCAAATACACACTTCATGATATTTTCTAACAGTCAGTGCTTCTTTAATGTCTCTAGCACTTGCATCAAATTTGAGATGTGCTCCTCCTAGGTAACATTATATATCGGTATATCATCCAAATAGAAAATAACAAATGAATCTATAAAAGGGTGTAATATATCATTCGTTAAGCTCATAAATGTAGTCGGTGCATTACATAGGCTAAATGACACAACTAACTATTCATAAAAACGTTACCTGGTTTTGAAGGTGATTTTCCAAGTGTCTTCTTATTTGACTCAAACTTGGTGATATCCAAATGTTAATTCAAACTTGGTGAAGTATTTCACTTGATGCGACTAATCCAACATATCATTTATCTTATGTAGGGGGTACCTATTATTGGGTACATCCTACAACAATACACATCTACAAAGTCCCAACAATAGCTACATCTTGTGCTCCACTTTACTCTTGGATGGAAACCCTTTAGGTTCTAAAAAAAAAATCCTTGTATGATACTAGCAACTCTTCTATTTGTTATATCTATTTATTAGTACAACCCTCGAGGGATGCCTTTACATTTACTGAATCTTTTGTAGAATGATTCTCTTGTAGAAACATCAAAACATACTTCTTGCTAGAACTGATCAATTTCTTGGCTTGGTTAGTACTTACTAGTGAAATTTTCAACTTGCCTTTGTGCATGTTGATGGTGAACTATTTTCCATCATTGACAAGTCGATACTGATTGGATGTAGATTTTTATTGTAGATTCAAAATGTAGATTGTGATATGCTAAAACATTTGACTTGAATCTACTATATTCATTAGTAGAAGCAAAAAATTGATTGATGAAATCATGAAGCAGAAAAGGAAGAATTTCAATCAAACATAACACAATAATTTTCCGGGGAAAGCCTCAACTGAAAACCTCTGCTATTTGTATATTTCATTAACCAAAAGATCTGAGAAGAAAATACAATGCTTGTTCAATCCGGACAATCTTTTCACAAGTACAATCTATCTCGCTGCTTCACAAACCAGCTCAAGCCAATAATTAGCCAAATCTGCTACTTTCCAAACTCCTACTTCCTTGCATTGTTCCCTTGGGAATTAGCCCATATTTAATTGGGAAATACCTCACTCATAACTATGCAATCCATCCATAGGAATTCCTCTTATTGCATGCGCCATTGGTTTAATTTAGATGATTTTACTATTGATAGTACATTGTCCTTGAACTCTAATATCAACTGGGTCTTTCTCATAAATGACATGCATGAGTTATTTATGAGTGAATTATCAGTTATATGATTGATCACAGCATGTGAATTAAATCCAATTTAGTTCAATTGACGTCTCACTAGTTCCTCCATTAGTTAGAACTAGCTTAACTGAATTTAACTCAGTTAAACTGAATTAAATAATTACAACTGAATAAGAACTCAGCATGGGCCCCTAAAATTTATGGATCATTCTACATGACTCTAAATAGACTCCCAACTCGAATTTACTGAGCCAACTAAGTCAACTTAACTTAGTTGACTATTACAAGTTGCTATGAGAATAGAATTACAATTTAATTCAAGGAAAAATTAAAATAGGATTTTCTTGTTGCTATTTTTTAAACTCCCTCTCAACAGGAAAGGGATTATCTGCTACGCTGATCCTACCTTTGTGAAACTCAAATTTTCATCTTGACAATGCCTTTGTCAAAATATCTACATCCTGCTTCTTTGTAGGAATGTACTCCAGCAACATGATTCTCCTCTGCACGCAGTCTCGTAGATGGTGATACCGGATGTCAATATTCTTGGACCAATCATGAAAAAATGGATTCACATAGAGTTTGATACAACTCTAATTGTCACTGTAAATCATTGTTGGATCTATTTGTTGACCAAACAATCCAACAAGGATCTTCCTCATCCAGATAGCCTCACAACTTGCTTTACTAGCAGCCATGTACTCTGCTTCTGCTGAATTGAGTGCAACTGATCTCTGCTTCTTGTTGTACCAAGAAACTATTGTTGACCCAATAATGAAGATTCCTCCTAATGTTCTCTTCCTGTTAGATGGACTCCCTACCCAATCTTCATTCATCAAGCCTTGAAGCTTCACTTTCTATGTCCTTCTGTATCAAAGACCAAATTGAGTGGTGCCTCTAAGGTATCTGAACACATGTTTAGCTGCCTTCTAATACAGTTTGGTTGGCTTAACCATGGCTTGACTAAGCTGGTTAACTACAAAACACATGTCCGGTCGTTTGTTCACCAAATACATAAGTGAACCCACAAGCTGTCTATAAATAGTAGCCTCCATTACTTCACTTGAAGTAGCATCCTCCTTCCTCTAGTTACCAGCTAGATGAGTCTCCATGGGTTTGTTGCTATCCATGTGGAACTTCTTCAATATCTCGTTGGCATACTTTCCCTAAGAGACAAATAGCTCCTCATCTCCTTGCCTTACCTCCATACCAAGAAAGTAATGCATGAGCCCCAGGTCCTTCATCTCGAACTCTCTTCTAAGATCCTCTTTGCAAGATTTAATCAGCTTCTCATCACCTGTTAGAATCAAATCATCGACATATGATACTATAATCAACAATTTACCTTCAACCACAATATTTTAAAGGTTCGCATCTACTTCAATTTTGGTAAATCCCAACTAGGTGAAATAACAGTCAATCCTGGTGTGACAAGCATGAGGTGCTTGTTTCACTCCATGCGGCACTTGCTTGAGTCTACACATATGCAACTCTCTATTGAAGTTATGAAATCCTTCCGGCTGCTCAATATACACCTCTTCCTCAATCATGTTGTTGAGGAATGTTGTATTTACATCCATCTGATGTATCTCCCATCCCATCTACGCTGACAATGCTAGAATAGATTTGATTGATGAGTACCTTGCTACAGGAGCAAAGGTTTCATCGTAATCAATTCCCTCCACTTGAGAGAACCCTCTGGCCACACATCTGGCCTTGTGTTTCTCCACACTCCCATATGATACTTGCTTTACCTTGTAAATCCATCTAGAACTCACCATTGACTTGTCTGTTGGTCTTGGGACCACCTCCCAAACATTGTTTCTGATAATGGAGTCATACTCCTCAACCATGGCATCAACCCACACTGGTTGTTGCATTTCTTCCTCGAATGAGGATGTCTCAATCTCTAAACTCTCTCTCATCGAAGCCATGTAGCCAGTGTACCGATCTGGTGATCTCCTCTACTTGCATTGTGATGTGGGTGCTCCCACATTCTCTATAGAATCATGCAATAATCTGTCAGCCTCTCTGGTGTGCTTTCTCCCATCTCTGGAAGTCTCTACATGAGTGGGTGTTTCCACTCTCTTCTCCTTTGCATGTGGCTACTCCACATCATCTTGATGTTCCTCCTTTGGAGCTAAAAGCTCCTCATATACATGTAACTAAAGCTCCCTCTCAAGGGAACATCTCATGGCCTTCTCTTCATCAAAATTCACATCTGTACGAACCATTATCATCTTGTTGGATGGCAGGTACACCTAATATTTTTGAGGTGTATTGTGTAACCCACAAATATGCCCAACTCAGTGGTTGGCTCTAGCTTTTTTTGTGCATCCTTGGTAACATGAAAGTAGATTGATGAACCAAAGATCCTAAAGTGTGCCATATCTAGTTTCTTACCTGAAAAAGATTCGTATTGTGTACTCATCTCGAGAATTCGATGAGGGCTTATGTTCTGCAAATAAACTATTGTGTTGCATGCTTAAGCCCACAAGTGGAATAGTAGGCCCTGATCATGTATCATTGCCCATGTTTCTCCCACAATACTTTTGTTCTTCTATTCAGTCACCCTATTCTACTGTGGGTTATGAGGTGCTATCAACTCTCATTGAATGCCTTCTGGTGCACAAAATTTATTGAATTCATTTGACACATATTCTCCACCATTATCGCTTCTGAGAGCTTTAACTTTCCTACCAGTATCTTTCTCGACAAGTGCTTTAAATTCACAAAATTTAGTGAACATATGATCTTTCTTCTACATGAAGAAAATCCAGAACTTGCAAGAAAAATCATCAACAAATATTACATAATACATGTGCTTGGTCATGGATGTTTTCGAGAACGATCCACACACATCTGAGTGAACTCGACCAAGGATCACTTGGGCTCGACTGTCTTTATCATTAAAGGAGCTTCGGTGTACTTCCATAATGTACACCCTTTTCATGTGTCTATCTGCTCTAGTGTACCATTGAGAACTCATGTAGAAATTTGTCGCATGATATTCAAGGCTCAATGGTGCAAGTGACCAAATATTCTATGCCACAACTCACCGATGTATCGACTCTACGCATTCTCTGCTTTAGTGCTCAAAGAGGTGCAAACTTCTACATCCAATTTGTAGAGGTTCTTTGCTCAAAGCCTAATCCACTTCACATGTCCTGAGGCTATGTAACGAAGGAAATCCTTTCCCTTATTAAATACCACATCGTAGCCATGGTCCTCCAACATGGCAACAAAAACAAAGTCCTTCTTCAAACCCGGAACATACATGACATCTTTTAATGTGAGGGGAGACGCAGACTCCCTCTGAAAGGTAACAGTACCGATGTTGGTCGCGCTATACCTCCCATCATCTCCCATATCGATGTGAATTTGGAGGTCCTTCTCCTCCAAGTTAATGAAGAGCTCTTTGTTACCGATCACATCCACACCTTCATTTGAGGTGGTTTTTGCCTTTGCAGAAGGAGCATCATCAAATCCCTTTCCTTTCTCAGGAGATTTATATCTACAATCCTTTTTGAAGTGTACTTTCTTTCTGCATTCCAACATACATTTACAGGTTTTCCTGGAGATTTAGATCTCCCACTCGAGGAATTATTTTTGTTTCCGTTTTGGGACCATCCTCGTATAGAAAAGGTATCTCCATTTTGGCTCTCCATATTTTTTCGTCTCATCTCCTCTGACATCAAGGATGAGACTATTTCATCAAAATTAAAGGTAGTTGTATTGCTACCTATTGCAACAACCAGGCTATCCCATGAAACTGGTAGGGAAAAAAACAAATTGATGCACTTATCTTCATCTGGAATTTTTATATCAACATATAACAATTGTCTTACCACAGTATTAAAGGAATTTATATGCTCTGTCACTGAGTCTGCATCCTTCATCCTCAGGTTATATAGTTTCTTTCCGCAGGAACAATTTTTTCACCAAAGACTTAGATTGGTACAAAGTCCCTAACTTGACCCACAAATCCTTCGCCATAGCTTCCCCTAGTATATTCAACAATATTGAATTTGAGATACACAATTGTATTGTGCTCTTTGCCTTCTGATCCAACTTCGCCTAGTCTTTTGTTGACATTGCCATTACCCAAATATACAGTGATCCACTGATCTTTATCCACCATCAGATCCTTCATCTTGAGCTTCCACAACTCAAAACTTTGACCATTAAATCTCATAGATATCCCACTAAATAGGGTCTACCATAAGCCTGAGTAAAAAACTCTCAGTAGCAAAGGCGTCCCATTGAATCCAAAACAACTTTGATACCAAATGTAGGTTTTAACACTGTACAGAAATTACCTGCATAAGAATTCTAAAAACATAAAATAAACAATGGCGAGAACATAAAACATAAAAAAATATACACAAAGATTTTCCTCTGGATCCCAAAACCGGGACTACTAGATTGATTTTTCATTATGTTCCTTTCAATGTTACAATACATATATATACAAGTCGAAGCATTCATAAACCCCAATCCATTAGCCCTGAATTAGAACATAATTGTAGTTCCCTTGACTAGATCTACAAAATACCATGGGGGAAACCATCATGCCCAAAACCATGTGCAAAACCCATGCACAAAACCATAGGTAGGTCCACCCACCTTATATAGGGTCAAAAATAATTTCTCAGGGCACTACCTCGAACCCTGTATAGCCGGGGGGGGGGGGGGGGCTACCGCCCCCTTAAAAGCCTCCTAACAGGGGGGGTTATGCCCTCATGTGACCCCCCTATTGCACCTAAAACAACGAATAGGGGGGGTTATCGCCACCCCATATGACCCCCCATGCATGCGACTAGTCGTGGAAAGAATATAACACACACCCAACAATATTCACCATTGTAATTAGATCTTAGAGTGTCAATATTAAGTTGAGTTTCATTTTTAATCAATAAATGAAAATTTTTAAAAGTTTCAAAAACTTGTGATTTCTCTTTAAACAAATAAACGCACACACATCCTCTAGTAGTCATCAATAAAAGTTAGCATATATTAGTTAATATTGACATATGGAACATGCATAGACCCTCATAAATCATAATGTATGAGACCTAATTTCCTAGAAGCTCTAGAAGTAGAGTTTTGAAAAGGCTACTTACAATGCTTCCCTAAAATACAAGCATCACATGGAGTAAGTTTTCTTGGAATAGTAGAAAAACCTTTAATGCATTTTTGTCTCCTAAGCTTGATACTATCATAATTTATATGACCAAAATGAGCATGCCACAACAAATTGGAAGGCAAAATATCACTTTGCTGAGTTAAATGAGTAGAATTGAATGTAGAATATGAAGTGCATTTGAGTTTCAATAGTTTGTCCTCTTCAATGCCATTGATAACAATCATATTAACAGAGGCTCTATGGATTTCTACTATACTATCAAATATATGTATGGAATGCCCTTGCTGCTTCATATGTATGAGAGACATCAATTTTATTTGAAATTGAGGAATGTAAAGAACATCTTGTAAAATATAATCAACAAATCCTGATATTTTCAACCAAATAGATCCAATTCCCAAAGGCTTTACTTTTGATTTATCAGCAAAATAAACCATTCAATCAATATTATCACTGAAAGTTTCAAAAAAAATATCTTCTGAAGGTTATATGACAAGTTGTTCCAATATCCAATATCCAAGTATCTTTCCAATCAGATAAACTAGTGTTAAAGGCACCATTTATCCTAAAATTACAATGTGCAACAATATAGTGGGAATATTCTAGTGGTTTTCCTTTGTTTGGAGGTGGTTTCTCTTTTCTTCTCACTAAATTTCTCTCTCTTCTCACTGATCTTTTCCCAAGGAGTGTGACAATTAGGGGTATTATGACCAATTTTACCACATATATGACATTTAACAGATTTTTTATCATTATGAAAATTCTTTTGTTTCCTGCCACCTTGATGGTTATTACCCCTTGCCTCTAAAAGTTTTCCTACCGATATTGTTACATAAAATATTGTCACCATGACATTCTGCAATCAGTGTGAGTCTATCACCACTTATACTTTCCTCCTATGCAAGTCTTAAACGTCAACTCTTCATGTCAAACCTTGAAAAATGAGAGAAAGTCCTTGAAAATCTCTAAAACTCTGGTTCCGCACTTTCTCTTAGCATTACCTGCGGTCCCGCACCTACTAGTCATGTCCCCTGCGGACCTGCCCACTCTATTTCTGTGTAATGGGTGTGGACCCCTGTGAAAGTCAAAAAAGCGCAAGTACAATTTAAAAAACTCACTTTGGGTTATTTCTGGAAGCTTCTAGAGGGAATCTTGAGGTGGAAAATTCGCTCCTTTGAGGTTCATGCATCCCATAACTAAAGGAGCTAACCCCTTGATGTGAGGAGCTTATCCATTTGAAGGAGGACTCTATCCCTTCATAGGTGGACCTGTAACTTCCTCCCTCTGCACTATAAAATGAGGCATTCGGCTGGTCACCAAGGAGGTTGAAAGCTGAATATTTTTTAGGGTAAATGTTGTTGGAATTTAGACTTCCTAATTGAGCTTGAGAGGAGAGATTACATACCTTTTGATCTCATTGGGAAGAGTGTGAAGCTTGTTAAAGTAGAGGAGATTCTTGCTTGGACCCTAGGAGGAGCTTGTATAACATCAAGGCACCAAAGGTTGTAAAGTTCTTCTTTGTTCAAAGTTAATACAATCAAGTTTATTTTTCTCAATAAGCTGTCTTTTATGGTTTATTTCATGGATTCCTTGATCACCATGATGAATATGATTTATTATATTAGTTATGCAGGTGTTATTTGATGTGTTCTTGTTTGTGTTTGCAGGTTCTTAAAAAGAAACTCATTTGGATGGTCGAAGCGTGGCTGCCACAAACTAGCGTTGGACTTAAGGTAGGGTCTAAAACACCTCTTGGTTTTTATTTATAAATCGCAATATTTAGAGAAAGGTAGATTTGCTTGTTCTGCTTGTTGCTAGATATCAGTTGATACTAGGGAGATCAGTCTTATCCGCAAGAATGATTTATCCGGCCGACAAAACGGCGACTCCGCTGGGGACTTGAATTTGGTTTTTTGTCTTTCCTTTTACTTTGACTTGAGAAACTTTTTCTTGTTTCTGGTTTTTGCTTAATGTGTGTGGGATTGGGTAGTTTTTAGGATCTAGAGTATATTTTGTTTTTTCTGAAATTTTGAAGAGGACCACACGTTCTGTTTGTAACACAGTGCAGACATCCCCGCACTGTTACTTTACTACACAGAGTGGTACTGCATTTGTTTATACCGGAAGCCTGCGGACCCTGATAAAATTTTTGAAAAACCTAAATTGTTTTTGTCCAGTTTAGTTTAGTTTTTATTTTCGTCTTTTAGTGTCTGCCCAGATCTGCATGTGTTTAGTCAAAAATTGTTTATGAGTTTCTTTTATAGAATTCTTCATCTCATCAATCTCCATTAAGTTAATTGGGTGTTTTGAGTCTCTTTTTTGACAAATTCCTAATTTGATTTCCTTTGATCATTACTTGGAGGTTTGTCTCAGTCTTTTCACAATTTTGCATCTTTTTACTTTTGTTTTTGCAAAAAAAAAAATCCCCCTCATTCCCCGGGGGGGGGCTAAATTGTGTATGAGTGTTAATCGCCTTTGAGTGTTTTTATTTTTTGATCTTTGGAACTCTCACCCAATTTTCTTGACTTGCACTTGATTGGTTCTTAGATTACATTAGAATCATCTTTGTGTTTGAGAATTCTCTTGCATAGATTACATTTGCATAATTAGAATTCTCATTTTCAGAATATGAATGAAAAATGTGCATAAATTACATTTGCAGACTTTTCAAGTGAATTGTGCATAGATTACAATTGCATAGTTTACATTCTGAAAAATCAATCGTAGATTTAGATCAGCTTTCTTTGATTTGAATTTACATATTTTTATGCTTGTTTTTAACACACAAAAATAAAAATAAAAACTGTTTTGGAATTGATTTGCATTAGTTTTTCTTGATGAAATTAGTGCATTAGAGAATTTGTTATATTTTCTCTTAGTGATCAATTTTTTGCATTGTTGGAAGTGAATGGAAACTCTCTCCTTACTTTAGTTAGGATTCATCGAATTGAAAAGATTACATTATCATATTCGATTGCATTCAGTTTTGGGTCGGGTCATAACACCATTGGTTTCATATCCATTTACCCTTTTGAGTAATAACAGCCTAAATAACATAGCGCTTAATTAAAATTCATCTAGTAATTTTTACATTTTTAGGGCTCTTTCCACCAATCTAGCTTAGGCTAGTGTCTTGGAATAGATTTAGTTAACTCTCCAAGACAGTAAAACAAACAAGTAGTCGATCTTGCGGTAGGAAAAATTCCAATTATTACATCTATGCTCTGGGAAGCTCCTCTTAAAGGAGTCAAGCACGAGATCATATCTGAACCAGTGGGGTAATCAATCCTTCCTCATTGGGAACGATAGCAAATATACACTTATTAAAAATGGTAAACCTCGGATTGGCCATTGTTGAGGAGCCTGGGGTCACTTGTTGGTAAACCTTGGATTATGTCAAGGAGCCTTCAAGGGGATTGAGCTTTGTTACTCTGCCCTTGCGCGTGTATCGGATCGTAGACTGTTCCCCCAGGTATATTTGTTTCTGTTGGTAACCATAGTGACCATAATCTATAGGATTCTTTCCTAAGGTGACGGTGGAGCGAAGATCCCACTGTACCTGGAGCAGATATCAACTAGACTCACTTGGACTCTCTAGGGGGCTCTCTTCACTCGAGATGGTTTTGTGAAGAAACTTGTGCCAGTCTGTTTCATTAAGCAGGTTGTCACGGTAACTGTTCCAACCGCCCTTTCTGTATTGAATTCTGCGACGTTGGATTTCATCACCAACTAGTGTTTTTAGTACGAAAAGTTATTGTTTGTGTGTAGTTTGACTCCTATATTTGATAGTGCGTGTTAATTTGTTTGTGTTTACTTTTAGATACCATAGGTGTGAATTGTGAATTTTAATTGTTAGGTGTGAATTGTGAATTGTTAATTTTAGTTTTAAATTGTTAATAAAATTCACTGAAGTTGAATATAATGGCAACTGTTCCAGAATTTACCAACCAAGGAACCCCTCTTAACGAGAATCCTAGTACTTTTCCTTGCTTTGGAAATGTTGGTCCACCTTATATGGCTACTTTGTCATTACCTAGATTTACAATAGGTTTACCAATATGGTTATTTTCAACTTCATTGGCCCCAAATACTCCAATTGTTCCACCTCAACCGAATGCTTCACCTCAACAGAGTTCACCATCTCAACATCACCAACCTTCTGTTGACCCTTTACCTTCTTCGCCTAATATTTCTTCCTCCATTTCTTCCTCTTCGCTTGGTAAAAGCCTTGACGCTAGTAACCAGGTGGCTAAGAAGAAGAAGAAAGGGAAGAAGAAGAAGAAGAAGAAGCAAGATAAGAAAGAAGTCAACCAACCAGCCATGGTTGTAAGTGTTAGTGTTGAGGAAACCTCCAACATGCATTGTAAACCCAAATACCCTTGCAGGATTTGTAAGGGTGACCACTTCCTTATCAATTGTCCTGGTATTCCAAAGGTCTTGGAAGTATGGTCAGAAAAATCTCATCAACTTTTCATTGATCCATCAACCAGCGATAGTCAGGTTCCTGGGAAAAAGGGTAAAGTTAGGTTTCCTTGTAAGTTATGCAAAGGGAGTCATCAAACTCACATTTTCCCTCACATGGATGAAGCCTCAAAATTGTTGGAAAACCTTACTGTTCCACAACAAGAATTTCCAACTGGTTACCGTAAACTTTCTCCCAACCTACCGTCAACTGACGGAGTGATTGATCTAATTTCAAGTACAGTCGATCCCACTCTTCCATTGGAGAGTGAAACTCATATCACTCAAGTTGATGATCCATTAGTTGATCAAGTGGTCGATTCAATTTCACATTCGGTCGATCCCACTCTTCCTTTAGAGAGTGAACTTCATACCGCTCAAGTTCTTCTTGTTACATCAGATTCTTCTACGCCGGGGGGCATTTTACCTGTTTCTACATAACCCTCTCCAAGTACTGAGGTCTTTTCCTTTGATTGGAATAGACTGACAGAACCTCGTCTTCCTTCCTCCATCCCTTTCCAAATCATTGTCAAGGCTGGTGGTAGGAACATACACCGCACACAGGTACATGAAGGTGCTTCTGTTAGTATTTTATCCTCAATTGCTTGGAAAGCTTTGGGTTCCCCTCAGCTTGTGCCTATTACGCAAGAATATGAAATCTTTTAACAGAACCATTAGTGAACTTTTAGGGATCCTTCCTAAGTTTTTTATTACCTTCGAAGTTAAAACTATCTATATTGATCTTATGGTAGTTCGAGGTCCCTTGGATTTCAATTTACTCCTTAGGCATGACTATGTTTATGCAATGAAAGTTGTCGTATTGACACTCTTTCGCGTGATGTCTTTCCCTCACAATGGAAATATTGTGACCGTAGACCAACTTTCGTTTCCTAGTCTTATTTCAACTACCAATAATATGACACCCCTAAATGTTCCTGATTCTAAAGTGGTATCTACCCCACCACGGGTTAATTATGTGGCAAATGGTCCCATGTTTTCAGTTACCGATGTAAGTGAGCCTCTCATTGTTTACTCATCTTCCTTTGATTTAGATCCGGTAATTGACATGGAAAAATCTATGGGATTACTTGAACGCGATGTTCTTATCCCTTTTGAGTCCCTTGACATGTGTTCCTTCCAGAGAACTATTCTTCCTTCTGATGAAGACCTCTTGGAAACCATGATCAAGGTGTGTCCATTGACATGTTTTTCTTCCAGTTGGAAGCCATAATCACTGGATGTGGCGAGGATAGTTTTTTCCTGTATCAACCTCGTTAAAAAATGAAATAGGCTGTCGCGAGGATAGTTTTTTCCTGTATCAACCTCGTTAAAAAATGAAGCAGGCTGTTTCGAGGAAATTTCCTTTTACTGTGTCGACCTCGTTAAAAAATGAATCAGAGAGTTCGAGGAAAGTTCCTTTTACTGTGTCGACCTCATTAAAAAATGAATCAGTGAGTATGAGGACAGTTCTTTTCCTGTGTCAACCTCATTAAAAAATGAATCAATTGGTCAGAGGATAGTTCCTGTTATTGAGTCAACCTTGTTAAAAAATGAATCAGTGAGTATGAGGACAGTTCTTTTCCTGTGTCAACCTCGTTAAAAAATGAAATAGTTGGTCAGAGGATAGTTCATGTTACTGCGTCAACCTCGTTAAAAAATGAATCAGGTATGAGGATAGTTCTTTTCCTGTGTCAACCTCATTTAAAAATAAAAAATAAAAAATCAGTAGGTTATATAGGCATATTGTAGAGAGTAGTCATGAGCATAGTTCCTTATCTTGTGTCAAGCTCATTTAAAAAATGAAACAAGGGTTTTGAGGATACTTCTTTTCCTGTGTCAACCTCACTAAAAAATGAAACAACTCCCTCGAGTCTTTCCAAGATTTCAAAAGTGAACCTTCATTCCATCCACCTGGTTGAATGCAATGAAGCTTGGGGGGCATGTACCTCGTTTTGCGTCGTTATGTTGGCGGCATGCGAACTTATAACAAACATAGTTTTTCGTTTCAAGCTTGTGTAAACATGAAACCAAATCCAAGCAGAGTTCTCTATGGTTCAAGCTTGTGTAAAAATGAACCTATACCTGATTTACATCTCGTGATTGATGTTTTTATCCGCTAAATTCTGTTAGATGATCCTTTGTTGTTTTCATTCCATCGCCCCCATCTCTTTGGCTGATCATATGCTTTCACTTGGTTGTTTACCCTTCCTGAGGGACCGCATCTATGAGTGGTTTTATTAGCCAGCCTCTTAACCATTACATGTTTTGAGCAGTTCCTCCATCACCGGAACTAGTTGCTACCCTTTATACCACTCGTTCCTCTAGGACGAGTTCTTTTTAAGCTCTTTTCTGACTCGTAAAATATGAAAAGATTGTTGAGTTTTTCCCTTTTTTAAACTTGTTAAAATGGAATTAAAAAGATGGTCCACTTACAGCTCTTTTCTGACCGCATAAACATTAAAAGATTGCCAGAATTTTATCGTTTCAAGTTCGATATTGGTAATAAAATGACGTGTCTTTGATCGCTTTTTTAATTTTTCAGATCAGGGCCACTAATTATGAAAAGTAATCCTTGATCGTAATGGTCAAGCGATTCTCTCAAGTATTATTTTATACTTTTTTCGGGCTTGGGAGACACAAATTTAAGAAAAAGGACAGCCATGGAGTTTTCTTAAGTTTCTCTTCTGACTCCCTAAAATTGAAAAATGTCAAGTTTCTCCTATACCAGACTCGTTAAAATTTAACAGTAAAGGACCTGTTCAATTACAAACAGGAACAAACCACTCCTTCTTAGGGTTCGAATTTTAAACTAAGTTGGACTCATCTGAAGGATGAGATTATAATCAAGCAAATGTTATCCTCCTCAAGCTTGTCAAAAATAAAGAGGTACTTGCCAGAAATGGTGGGGAAAAAGAGAGAAAAATGAACCTGTTTGTTATACTTTGTGTCTCAGAAAAGCATTCAACCACTCTTGAACATGACACTTTTTGTTCACCTGGGTTGGGTAATCCTTTGCCTAACAATTAATCAAACCATATTGAAAGTCTTCAACCGGTTTTTGGGTATTAGCTTTGGGTCAATTGTCACCAAACCATCTACAGTGTCATTATGTGTTCAAGAGGTCAGTTCGAATAAACCATTCATCTGCAAAATATCTGTCATCCATATTGACCATCCCTGAGTTAGTCCTTGCCAAAAATATTTCTTCAAACTTGATTTATGATTTCGTGTTGTGGGCTTGCCCTACGACGGATCACTTTCTATCGACTTCAGCTCATTATCTAGAAAGATGATCTAGAAATCGTCAGTACCTTGGAATCTGCATGCTTCAATGGTAGGTTTCTCTCCTTCAACGACAGGTTGCATCATTGACCTTCGATCAAAGTATTCTATGACATGTTCGACATCATCTCATCTATTCACATTTCATGGATTGTACTGAGTATTTTGAGAGCCATTGACATTACTAGTGGTTTCTCTCACACTTGTTAACAGTTCACATCATTGACTAGTAATCAAGTGGTTTCTACCATGTTTGACTTCGACACATTCATTCACATGGATAGAATCATACTATTTCGAGAAGTAGAAATCAAGACCCTGGATCTAGTTTCCACCATCCAGGCTGCGAGGAATTTTTTTATTCATTATACAGTAGACTATTCATAAACAGATGGCTGCACCCATACTGTGTCTGCTTATGTCTATACTTGTGATGTATTACAAAATCATTCCTATATCAGAGAATTTTAGTTAGTTTTCTAGTCAGTTTTGATCTAAGTATGGGAATGCCTACCTCAGCGATGATATGTTCACATATATATATTTTGTATTGAATGTTTTTACAGGTTCCAACCAGGCTCTCCACAAGATGATCCTCGAAATGATAAAGTACTTCACTCTTCTTAGATGACAAATACTATCCTCATCTATTACAGACTTCGCACTTTAGGGGGCAATTTGTTACATAAAATATTGTCACCATGACATTCTGCAGTCAGTGTGAGTCTATCACCACTCATACTTTCCTCCTATGCAAGTCTTAAACGTCAGCTCTTCATGCCAAGCCTTGAAAAATGAGAGGAAGTCCTTGAAAATCTCTAAAACTTTGGTTCTACACTTTCTCTTAGCATTACCTGCAGTCCCGCACCTACTAGTCATGTCCCTTACGGACCTGCCCGCTCTGTTTCTGTGTAATGGGTGCGGACCCCTGTAAAAGTCAAAAAGGCGCAAGTACA
This sequence comes from Pinus tabuliformis, assembly GCA_031772625.1. NCBI lineage: Eukaryota > Viridiplantae > Streptophyta > Pinopsida > Pinales > Pinaceae > Pinus > Pinus tabuliformis. Next base: position 1,472,866,655 of record CM062820.1, on the reverse strand, counting down.
TTTTTAAAAACTCACTTTGGGTTATTTCTGGAAGTTTCTAGAGGGAATCTTGAGGTGGCAAAATTTGCTCCTTTGAGGTTCATGCATCCAATAACTAAAGGAGCTAACCCCTTGATGTGAGGAGCTTATCCCTTTGAAGGAGGACTCTATCCCTTCATAGGTGGACCTGTAACTTCCTCCCTTTGCACTATAAAATGAGGCATTGGGCTGGTTACTAAGGAGGTTGAAAGCTGATTATTTTTTAGGGTAAATGCTGTTGGAATTTAGACTTCCTAATTGAGCTTGAGAGGAGAGATTACATACCTTTTGATCTCATTGGGAAGAGTGTGAAGCTTGTTAAAGTAGAGGAGATTCTTGCTTGGACCCTGGGAGGAGCTTGTACAACATCAAGGCACCAAAGGTTGTAAAGTTCTTCTTTGTTCAAAGTTAATACAATCAAGTTTATTTTTCTCAATAAGCTGTCTTTTATGGTTTATTTCATGGATTCCTTGATCACCATGATGAATATGATTTATTATATTAGTTATGCAGGTGTTAATTGATGTGTTCTTGTTTGTGTTTGCAGGTTCTTAAAAAGAAACTCATTCAGACGGTTGAAGCGTGGCTACTACAAACTAGCGTTGGACTTAAGGTAGGGTCTAAAACACCTCTTGGTTTTTATTTATAAATCGCAATATTTAGAGAAAGGTATATTTGCTTGTTCTGCTTGTCACTAGATATCAATTGATACTAGGGAGATCGGTCTTGTCTGCAAGAACGATTTATCCGGCCGACAGATATCTCTAATACTTTTGGAATTCCTAGTAGATTCTCCTTAAGACTTATGTTCTTTTTGTACAAGGCACAAAGTATCAACATTGGAATTAGGAAGTGACTCTTTCTTCCCAAAGGTCTTCTCTCTTTCAACAATTTTGCCTACAAGTTTATCAAAGGTAATTTCTTTCATTTGTTCACTAGATTGAAGATATTCCAAGTAGTGTGAATAGGTAGGGTATAGGGATTTAATAAATGTTGTGATTTTTAAATAAACTTTAACACCAATGGAATCAATATCATGGTAAATAACTTTAATTTCCAAAGCCAATCTCATGGGATCATTATCCTTAAATTCCAAATCAAACAACTTCATCAATAATCGTATGATTTCTAGCTCTGAATGGGAGCACAATGGCAGTCAAAAAGATATTTTAAGTTCTTTAATGCTTTAATGTTGTGGGGCTAGAAAGTATATTGTGACTTACCTCTTTTGTTACATAAGAAAAAATCAAAGCATATGCTTTCTTATCTTTACCCTTCCAAATTGCAAGTTGTTTCTCATCTTCAAGCTATTATGGTTCACTACCATCCTTACTTTCACAAATACCGTCCCATAAATCATTAAAAATATGAGTATTATTTCTTTTCTGTAATCATTTGATCCATAAATTGTTGTGGATACTCCATTGGAAATTTCATCACAAAAGATATGATAATATTATATTAAAAATAGAAAATCATGCACTATTCTAGTTTTATAAAAATTCTAGATCTATAGACTTCACTATAATTAGTGCATGCATGTGAATGGAATTTATGCCTAAAATAGAGAACGAAAAAATAAAATCACACACACACATAAGACACAATATATGCTTTGGGAAACCCTTTCGAGAGAAAAGTCGTCTGGAAGGTGAGGTTGCTCTGCTCTCTTTCTCTATCTAGAAATATGGTTGTGGGTATAAAGAAGTATGGCATGTGGCACGTGGGATTCTACAATGCACAAATCCTCTTTGTGTGCTTTACCTCCTATCACTCTTGGCTATTTTTTCTAAGCTATGGAACAAATGCACTCGAAATAATGGAATGCCTCTTCCTCCTAGTGGCCTGGTTATAACACAACCCGATAGCATACTAGTGGTTAAGTTTGACTACCTCAACTCTTAACTAAAGTTACAATATAGACACTTATAGAGTATTTTACATCACAATCACGTGGCTAGCTCCTTTTCCTTGAATAATGGGGGCTAACGCAACATCCTAAGTTATCTCCTTTTCCATGAATTATGGGGGGGGGTGCATTTATATCCTTTTTCCTCACTACCTCGCCACCTTTTGCAGCCAAATGAAGCACCACAAAGATATTTGGTAGCAATAACAAATAGTAGCCAAATGTAATTCAATACCGCTAAAGAAGCCTCAACAACTTTCAAAAACCGATTTGTCATATCGATACACAAGTTCAAAATTATACTTCCTCCATGTAATCCAAAGAATGAAACTAAAGATCCTTTAAATCTTTCAATCCACAATTTTTAAATTAAAAAACCACTACACACATGACTCACCAAAGGGAAATTGACACAGACTCTTACTGCACCACTTGTAGCAGCTACCTTGTGTTCTTTCTGTGACAACCACCTCCTGTTAGGGTGCCAAACGAACAACCATCACACTAGCAAGGATCAAGCATTGCTTGCAAATGGCTCCTTTGCCAACTCTACGGTTATGGTATTCCAAAATTTGTTACTAAGGGAAAATTGCAGTCATCCATTGACATCCTCTAGATAATTATATTTTCTTTTCTGGCCCTTTTCTTTGGTGCAGATGATGTCCATTCAATTGAAAATATGGAAGGCAATGCCTCGCTTCCTCCTTTTGCATTTTATGTAGAAACCCTCTTAAATTTCTCCAATTTCTCAACAATAACTTCTTGGTGGTAATTGAAGTATATCACAATGCCCTTGAGGATTTATAATGCAAAGGATTAAAGCTCCTACATCTCTTGACAACATGCACTGAGGAAATGTTGTTGGGAGCTCAAGATCTCATGGATGGAATACTCTGCAGGCCGCGAGGGATCATTTCTTCTTACAAAGTTCACCATGCTTCTATTGCGAACAATTTTCAAGAACCCACATCACCATATCCTCACGAAAAGTCTAACAACCAATTAACGAGCATTATTAGATCACTTGACAAACACAACAAACACATCATCAAAATCATGGAGTTCATAATTTCCCTTGTGCTCTGATACCATTGTAGACATGCCCATGAATAAACTCCATGATGAAAATTTGATTTATTAAAATTGAAAGCATACGTTTATATAATTGTAAAGTAGGTATGAAAGTAGGTGTGAGATAGTTCTGTCTTGGTAACTTATTAACGGAAAATAAAAACTATCAACCAACTAATATTGTACAAAATAATCCCAAAAGATTAGTTAACACTACCTTGACTATATTTGTTTCATAATCATAGAGGAGTTCATTTTCCTCTCTTCTACATAAATAGCTAAATATTATAGCATGTATAGAGGCCACACTTTTATCCACATTAGTATTGTTGACCTTTGGAACTCTATGTTTGTCAACTCATTTGCACAGATAATCTTGAATCTCCCAAATATTATGTATGTACTTAATATACTTATTCTTTGCAGTATCTAAGGCCATATATTTTTCATGAATGGAAAAGTGATCTAAATGATTCTCTTCATTCACAATGTAGATCATAAATGGTATAATTGATGGATGTCTTTTCATGAGCTCCATCTCAAAGTTTAGACTCAAATGTACACTTTCAACTACAACACATTCCTTTCTTTCTCCCTACTCATTGATTAACCTGTCAAGACTTTCAATCACCATATCACTTTGTCCAGTTGTCTTCAAGATATTCTAGGCTACCTTTTGATGCAATTTGAATGGCTCTCCTTTGACTAATAAAAATAAGAAACAATATTAAACATGTACACCAGGCATAGTAGGTGAGCTACAAACTTTACACTCTAGAAAGTCGTTGACCATGCCTTTTGAGCCTTTAAGAAAGTTTTCAAACACCTATTTGCAAAAATATTAAGTGTCTAACACATGATGGGGCACTCAACATTTGATCACCAAAATACAATCTAGCATTTAAGGAACCTTAAAGAAAATATTATCTTATTTAAAGCTAGTGAGTCAACCGTAAAATGAACATCGAGACTAAAAAATGATTCGTATCAAACTCAGCATTAGACTTTGTCAACATGGAAAGCTTTGTCAATATGAAAGATAAACAAGCCAATATTATGAGCAAGATGATCTCACTGATATTTAAGTAATGCTTCCATCAATCCTCTTTGTTCAAAGTAGTGAACACATCATGTGGGCATCACCATTTATTTTTTGTATTATATAATGATGTTCTAGTTTTCATTGAAACTTTCAAGTCAATCAAACATACAATAACAAAATTAATATGGGTTGAGTTGGAAAAATACTTATATCCAAGCAGGATTGTTAGTGATATGGTAATTACAATTCCTATATTTATTTTAATTATTGTCTCTATTCCATTATATTTAATATTGTCTTTGTTCCATTATATTCATTTATACATGGCATCCACAAATATGAACATAATATCGAAAGTTATATCGTTATCCTTCAAGTTTAACTTGACATATATGTCCATCATAAACATTGTAGGAGCATCAATCATCCCCTGTGGAAGGAATCATTGTAGGAGCATCAATAACCCCCTTTGGAAAAATAGGTGCAATGTAAACTCATATCTCATATCTATACCAACAACTGATGCCACACCAACATAGATTTAGTCTCCTTTGTTTCACTTTCAATTTTGGTTAAAATCTATTTGTATTGGATTTAGAAGAAGATAAAGAGAAAAAATGGTATATAATGCTTCAACAACAAGCATTCCCAAATGGAAACTACCAATAGTGTCTTTTCACATTTTCCCAAAGCTTACACATGTAGCAAATTCCTTGGCATGGTAGAAAAAAAAAAACTCTGTTGGCTTGGATTCCAAAAGTAGGTGATGAGTATTTTCAAAGCCTATGCACTATGAGGATGGGTAACCAACTCCAAAATACCATCCCCAACAATTTGTCAAAACACTTCAACATTTGACCATGGACAATGCTACAACACGCTCGGCGGGGAAGGTAGGCTTCTACCTTGGAACTCTACCCGTAATTTAACTTATTTTTATATTTATATAGATTTGTTTTTAATAAAAATAAAATTTAAAAGAAAGGCAGTTATAGACAAAAATAATGCATTGTGCACAAATTTAGCCCTTCAAAGCTAAATTTAGCCATTTTCTTCAAAATTTTCTCTCTTCTTGTAGTGATTTCACCTTTTTGAGTCTCTAAGATGTCTGTGCTCTTTTCCAGGGTAAATTTTAACCATGCCCACCATTGTGACCTTTGTCAAATAGTTGGTGAACAATATGGAATTTTCTTATTTTTCCCTAAATTTGGTCCAATCACTCCCATTGTTGTAAATTGATCTTTGATACAACTCTATAATGTCCTCGACCCCCAACTAGGTGACATAATGAACCTAAAACCCAAAATTCACAATTAATTCCCACATAAGCACATAACATGAATGTTGTGACCCAGAGTACGTTCACTTTTCCTGCAACATCCCATGTATGTACAAACCAAACCATACACATAATTCCCATGAGATGTATAATGGAAGATTTTGTTGGGTCCCTATAATACTAGTGATTACCCCATTACTATTGTAGTTATACCCCTTATTTATATTGTTGTGCCCCTATTACCCCCATATTGTAATTTATTTGCCCCATAGAATCCCTCTATTGTTATTTTTGTGGCTTTATATTATTATTGTTAGGTCGGCTGGATTATATTGTGACTCCTTAGACTCCTATATATAGAAAGGAGGTTTTGTCATTTGTATCATCGAAGAATTGTTCATTTATGTAATGTAAAGGAGGTTGCCCCCTCGAAGAGGCTGAATTCTAAGGCATTGATCTTTCTTTTCTATCTTTTCTTGAGCTGGTTTCATAACATTTGGTATCAGAGCTTTGGATTCTAGGGTTTCGCTGCTCCAAACAGGTCATCGTGGCATTTTCGCTATAACTTTTTTTCTGTGACGTTTCAGAAGTCGCAAAAAAAAACCCATTTGAGAAGAAATCGCGTTGAACCTTGGGTCCGAATTTCAGAGCTTTTCGCGCGATATTTTCGGAGATATGATCTGAGGAATTTGGTCTTTTTGCAGACTCCTGAATTACACTCAAAACAGGTGACCTGGGGAAAATCGTCATAACTTTCTTTCTGAGCATCGGATTGAAATTTTGTAAGAAGGTACAAAAAGAGGACGGACTGTAGTTTCTTTTATATATTTTTCAGAGTCAAAGGTTGAAACAGTGACACGTGGCACTTCATACAAGTTCGCTCTACTGAAATAGTCTATAATCAGGTCACTGCGGGAGATTGTGCATAACTCTTTCTTGGAGAATCCAATTTGGATCAGACTAGTGGCATTGGAAAGAGAACATAGAAGGATACTACAGGTCACAATTTCAGAACTGGATGGTTCGAAATTACAGAGATACATCAGATTCAATATCAGGCTTCTACAAAGTAAAAAAAGGTGTGTAGTTTTTTTTTTTAATTTTTGCATAAGCTTGGTTTGAAGGAATTCAAAGGGCATAGTAAAGCATTATTATCGGTAACTGATGCCCCGAGGAAAGAAAATGCAAACACCTAGTAAGGAACCTGAAAGCTCTAGCATGACTCATGAAGAAGAGGAAGAAATGCTACATGATATATCAAAATTACAAGAACAAGTGCAACAAATGTCACGCTCACAAAAGCTAACAGATGCTAAGATAAATGGCGTGGAATCTAAGATAAATGGCATGGAAGCTAAGATGGCATGGAAGCTAAGATGGATGATTTGAAGACAGATTTGAGGACAGATTTGAAGACAGACATGGCAGATTTGAAGACAGATTTGACAAATTTTCTACAAGAAATACTTACTAATGGTGAAAAGGTTGTAAAGGAAACTCATGATGTGAACAAAAGAAATGTTAATCATGATTCCATAGACTCTAATGTTGGATCGAAGACCCACCATATTCCAAAAATCGATATGAGGAAGTTTGATGGCAAGGATCCCGCCACATGGATATTACAGATGGAGCAATTCTTCGATCTCAATAATGTGCAAAACACACAAAAGGTACGTATGGCAACTTTATATTTGGAACCAAATCAGTTTGTATGGTATCAATGGCTTTGCTCTCGTAAACAATTTATCACTTGGGCAATTTTTACGGAAGAATTGATAGCACATTATGAGGATACAAAAAGCAACACTTTTTTTAGCCAATTGATAAGTCTCAAACAAAAGGGTTCAATAATGGAGCACATTGAGGAGTTCCAAAAATTGAACATAAGGGTAAAAGATATTCCAGAGGAGCATAGGATTGATGTGTTCATAGGGTCTTTAAAGGATAATATCCAACATGATGTTCGCCTTGGGAACCTGATTCATTAGAGAAGGCATTCAGGTTAGCAAGAAAAATGGAAAGCAAAATTATGGCAACTAGGAAGCATACCATTCACAACTATAAAGACGGAAGTGTTGTTGCCCATAGTCTTCCACAACCTACAAGGTTGACACCACAACAATTGGAAGAAAAAAGAGCAAAAGGGCTTTGTTACAATTGTGATAGCAAATACACAAAAGGTCATAAGTGTGCTGAGAAGAAATTATTCTACATAGATTGTGAAGAGGAAGAAGAAAAGGAGCAAGAAAGGTCAAAAGAAGAGGATATATTCCAGGAACAAAGCCTAGATGAAGAACAAATAAATCCGACCATATCTTGTAATGCATTGGCGGGAATTACCACTCCTCAAACCATCAAGATAGAAGGACAAATCAAGAAGAAAAAGGTAATAGTGTTGATTGATTCAGGAAGCACCCACAATTTTATTCATTGTAGGGTAGCAAAAGAATTGAATTGCTTCCTATATCCAGCACCAGAGTGTCAAGTGATGATTGCAAATGGAGGAACAATAAATTGTTCTGGAAAGTGCCATAATATCAAGCTATCCATGGGAGAATATGTATTGACTAGCCCAATGCTTTCCATTCCAATGGGAGGTGCTGATGTTGTACTAGGAGTCCAATGGCTACAATCCTTGGGTACAATAGCTTTTAATTTTCAAGAACTTTTCATGAAATTTTCTGTGGAAGGAAAGGAAGTTGAATTAAGGGGTATTGCAGGGAAACCAGGAAAGATAATCAGCTCTAATGGCATGACAAAGCTTCTAAAAAAGGAGCAAAGAGGTGTAATTGCACAATTATGTTCGCTAGATGTTTCCACATTGGAATCATCTATTTCTCCAGATCTCCAAAAAGTCCTGGACAATCATTCCAAGGTATTTGAGACTCCCAAAGGTCTCCCACCTATGCGTGATCATGATCATGCTATTCATCTGATTCCAGGAAGTGTTCCTCCAAACATCAGGCCGTACAGATATCCCTATGTCCAAAAAAGTGAAATTGAACGTATGGTTGCAGAAATGCTAGAGGCTGGTATAATTCAACCGAGTCAAAGTTCTTTCTCAGCTCCAGTAGTATTGGTGCACAAGAAGGATGGATCATGGCGCATGTGTCCAGATTATAGGGAGCTCAACAAGCTCACTATTAAAGATAAGTTCCCCATTCCTGTCATTGATGAATTACTGGATGAATTGCATGGATCAATTTACTTCACCAAGTTGGATCTTCGTTCGGGATATCATCAAATCAGAATGAAGATTGAAGACATTCCGAAAACGGCATTTAGAACTCATGAGGGTCATTATGAATTTTTGGTCATGCCTTTTGGCCTTACCAATGCACCTTCAACATTTCAAGGTTTGATGAATTCAATTTTCAAACCATTCCTTAGAAAATTTGTGTTAGTATTTTTTGATGATATACTAATCTACAGCAAGTCTTGGAAGGATCATGTTGAACATGTTGACAAGGTGCTACAACTATTGGAGGAGAAACAATTATATGCAAAAAGATCCAAATGTTTCTTTGGAGTCCAGGAGGTGGAATATTTGGGTCATATTGTATCTCATGAAGGAGTTAAGGTAGACCCTAGCAAAATTAAAGCCATTAAGGAATGGAAAATCCCCACATCCATAAAGCATCTGCGAGGATTTCTTGGGTTGACAGGGTATTATCGCAAGTTTGTTAAGAATTATGGGAGAATAGCAGCACCTCTAACAACATTATTGAAGAAAGATTCATTTTCATGGACTCCGGAAGCAACAAAGGCCTTTGAACATCTTAAAGAGGCAATGTGCCAAGCACCGGTCTTAGCTACACCGGACTTCACAAAAACCTTTATTGTGGAATGTGATGCTTCAGGAAATGGAATTGGTGCTGTTCTAATGCAAGATGAAAGACCCATTGCTTTTGAAAGTCGTCCAATCAAGGGAAAGTTTTTAAGCAAAGCTATTTATGAGAAGGAAATGTTGGCAATACTCCATGCACTTAAGAAATGGCGACCCTACCTAATGGGAAGACACTTCAAGGTAAAAACGGATCATGATAGCCTTAAATACTTTTTAGAACAAAGATTATCCTCTGAAGAGCAACAAAAGTGGGTCACAAAGATGTTGGGTTATGACTTTGAAATCATCTACAAAAAAGGGAAGCAAAATGTGGTGGCAGATGCACTCTCAAGAAAGGATGAGGATGTGGAAGCATTGTTGTGTGCCATTTCTATTATCCAACCAGATTGGATAAACGAAGCAAAGGAGGAATGGAAGAATGACGAAGAAGTGTGGGCACTTATTCGAAAGCTACAACAAGATTCCAGTACTTCTGATACATTTAGCTGGCAAAATGATTCGTTATGGTACAAAGATCGCTTATACCTCTGTAAGAATTCCCAGCTAAAACAAAAGATTCTTATGGAATTGCACACTTCTCCCTTAGGAGGGCACTCAGGATTTTTAAAAACTTACCACAGGGTTAAGAAGGAATTTTTTTGGGATGGCCTTAAATCAGATATTCAAAAGTTTGTGGCGGAATGTTTGGTTTGCCAACAAAATAAAGTTGAAACAATTAAGACACCGGGTCTATTACAACCTTTATCCATTCCAAGCCAACGTTGGGAGGAGGTTTCAATGGATTTTATCACAGGTTTACCCAAGTCTGAGGGAAAGAGTGTCATCATGGTGGTAGTTGACAGACTTACCAAGTATGCACACTTTTGTGCATTATCACATCCATTTAAAGCCAGTACAGTTTCTACTGCATTTATGGAAACAGTTCAAAAGCTACATGGAAACCCAAAGATTATTGTAAGTGACAGAGATCCCATTTTCACTGGAAATTTTTGGACAGAATTATTTTCTTGTCTTGGTACTCAGTTAGCTCATAGCTCATCTTATCATCCTCAATCTGATGGGCAAACTGAGATAGTAAACAAATGTTTGGAAGGATATCTTCGTTGCTTTGTATCTGATAAACAGACACAATGGGTCAAATGGTTGCCTCTGGCTGAATGGTGGTATAACACTTCCTTCCATACAGCAACAAAAATGACCCCATTTATGGCACTTTATGGGTATCAACCACCATCAATCACATCATATTTAAGAGAAAATTCTAAGGTTCAGGCAGTGGAACATCACATCGAACATCAACAACAAGTCCTCCAACTCTTAAAGGATAACCTCGTGTTGGCACAAAATAGAATGAAACAACAGGCAGATCAACATCGCAGTGAAAGAAGTTTTGATGTAGGTGATTGGGTATTCCTACGGCTACAACCATATAAGCAAATGTCCCTAAAGCAAGCTAAGAAGGATAATAAATTATCACCAAAGTATTATGGTCCGTACAAGGTGTTGGAAAAGATTGGTACTATGGCATACAAATTGGAGCTTCCTGCAGCTTCTCGATTGCACCCAGTTTTCCATGTTTCATGTTTAAAGAAGGTTATAGGCGACAAGCTCCCAGTTCAAACAATATTGCCAGAACTTGACGAGGAAGGAAAAATTATATTGGAACCGGAAGCAGTCACAGAAACAAGAACTCGACAGCTACGAAATCGATCAATTTCAGAGTATCTTATCAAGTGGAAGAACTTATCCGCTGAAGATTCCACATGGGAGGATGAGAATTTTATGCAGAAGTATCCAGAACTGCTCAAGCGTTGAGGACAACACTTTTTTGAAGGAGAGGGGCATGTTGGGTCCCTATAATACTAGTGATTACCCCATTACTATTGTAGTTATACCCCTTATTTATATTGTTGTGCCCCTATTACCCCCATATTGTTATTTCTGTGCCCCATAGAATCCCTCTATTGTTATTTTTGTGGCTTTATATTATTATTGTTAGGTCGGCTGGATTATATTGTGACTCCTTAGACTCCTATATATAGAAAGGAGGTTTTGTCATTTGTATCATCGAAGAATTGTTCATTTATGTAATGTAAAGGAGGTTGCCCCCTCGAAGAGGCTGAATTCTAAGGCATTGATCTTTCTTTTCTATCTTTTCTTGAGCTGGTTTCATAACAGATGTATTTATTAACCCAGAGGTGTAAAATCTAGGCATAGTGCAAACATATGCATAATATACAAATATACACATTTGACAATAATAAACATAAATAAAATATAGTTATGCACTAATTGTACAAACCCTAGGCCACATAACCAATATGTGTGTAACCAAACATAATTAGGGCTAGGTTAAGCCCTAGATGACCCAAACCCTAACATCATTTTTAGTATGCATATAACCAATTTCAGGCAATTAAGCCCCTCGAGGCCATTTTGAGTGTAACGAAAAACCATGCATTAATTTGGCATTTAACTACACACTTCATTAGCTATTAGATACATTAATTATTTCATGCACAATGAAATAATGATAGATATAAACCTAGACTAGGGTTTACAACAAAATAACAGATACTTATTACACATGGCTCATAAATAAAATGCATAGTAGACACTTATCTTTATTTGAAAAGCCAATTGGATACGATCTCTCCATGTTCCACCTAACCATAGACCGTGTGGTTCATAAATCTCAACCACAGGTCACAACCAAGCTAGACCTACAACTCCACAGGAAATTGTGTAAAACTAAATAATAAACACATAATAATGGACAAGGTGCCCATCCAGTAGACACTGCCCAACTGTAGGATCCCACTCTCCCGAACCTGCACTAGTGGCACACTCCTTCTCTGCACCCTATAAGTGCTTCGATGGTGCCCACCTCTTAAGGCACCTTACAGCCAGCTGGAAATGGTCTTAGCCCAAGCTCACACGAGCTTGTGCTACTCCCTAGGCACTTCTCCAACCATGAACCAAAATAACTTCCAGCTAGTCGAGAACCTAAGTGCAGGGTTCGCCAACTGATTGCACCAAACTAAATTCCCTAGAATGGGATACAATGAATCATCATGAATCCATAATGCCTGAATGAATCCCTCTTAGGAAAATATATACTTTTTATAATTTCATGGCCTCTCTCTGCTATGTGGCACCCCCTGAGACCATGTGGGCCCCAAGTGTCCCTATTCACCAACACCTATCACATCACCTAGTTTCCTTTTCATCATGGAGTTGTATTTCCCTCCATACTCTTTACCATGGAGGGGGCTCCACAACCAACCATTATTTTATTATCAAAATATATATGAGAGTTTACATCATTTTTGCAAACTTGGCCCTCCGACCACTTAGCCAAAATCGACATATATATACCTAGGCATGTTAGCCCTAAAGTTTATAAACATAAATACATAGGTACATGGGCTCGAAAAATAATTCTAGCTCACCAGCATAAGTATCACTATACATATATTTACATTATCATAAATGTGTAGGGTGTTGAATTTTGTAGCTATGGCTAATCTTCATAATTATATTATCCCTTGTAATGTATAAAGAATTTGAAAGACATGTTCTTAATGTTATTTTGATTATTTAGTCCTTGAAAGAATTTATATGAGACATGTTCTTCATGTTAGATTTAAAAGAGAAATTTTCGAAATTTGAAATTTGAATTTTTGGCTCCAAGTTAGTCAAGTTGGCCCTCCCTCAAGTTAAGTTAGCCTAGTGAAGAGACACACCCATTTTGGACAGGTAGACCACTTTATAAAGGCATTCAACCTACTCCACAGAGGCACCATTCAATCATCACATAAGAAGACAAGTTCTGGGCATCAAAGCGAAGGACAAGAGGAAGAAGAAGGACAAAAAGAAGGACAAATACCTCTCACTAACTCGCATATCTCTCTCTCTCTATAAATATTTCACATGTGTGACTTTTTCTAGGCAATTTTTTGGACAAGTTGAATTTTTGGGCAGTTTTCTAGGCATGTCGAAATTATGGGCAACTTCTCAGAAACATATTTTGGGAAGGCCGAAATTCTAGGAAGATATGAGAGGGCCAGATTTTTAAAGGGAATAAGTTTGACTTGGTTTGATTTGACTTAAGGGTTGGAGACCAAGTTTGACCATAGCTTGTCGATCTTGTTGATGTCATAGTTGACTAGCCGCATTAGATGTATCTCTTGTTGAATTGAAAATTTTCTCTAAGGAAAATGTTGTTGGGTTTTTCCCAGGGTAAATCTTGTGTTCTCTTTTGTGCATTGTGATCTCTACTGTCTTTATGGTTTATTATTGGATTTCTGAAGTGTAATTGCTTAATGATAAACTAGAATTGTTATAAGAAGATTTATATCATTCGAAGTAATTACCGATTGTTCATAAATATTGTGCTTTTATCTATTTGAACTTGAAAAATCAACACATGGGTGTTACATGGTTAGGGCATGACCATCTAATTTCAATCATGCAAATGAAATATTTTGTTGTTCTTCAATATGATGAACACTAAAATTTACTTGTAATTGCTGTTGAAAATAGCAAGAAGAAATGTTTAAAATAGCATTGCTATAGATAGCATTTCAAGATATATTCCAATTTTAATTTGTCCTTGAATTGAAATTGAGAATTCAAATTCAAATTTAGTCTCACCAGCTGGTTGAAAAATAATTAATTAATTCATCTTGAGTTAATTAGTTGTAGAAATTCAAACATGAAGTCTTTGAGAAGTCATGCAACAGTTATCCCTTTGATTGAGGAAGTTATCCCTTAATTAAGGAGATAACAATGAGTTGTAATTAGTTAGCTCAGTTAACTGAGTTAAGTCCAATTAAATTACTTCCAAACAGTGTGTGGAACTAATTGCGAGTTCAGTCTGTTAATGCATGCATGCATGCAACTAGTGTTCTCTAGATAACTAAATATTCTCTCACAAATAACTCATGCATGTCAGTTCAGACAAAGACCCAGTTGAGATTAAAGGCAGGGACAATGTACTATCAGTTGCTAGAATATTCCTAAGAGAATATCTCTTGCATGCAGAAGGAATTCATTCCTTGAGGATTGTGCAGTTTCTACAAAGGTCAGTGTCGTGTGTGAGGTGAGAATCACACAAGTTACAGCTGGAGGACCCAGGGAAAACTGCGCAAAGAAATAGGAGGCTTGGAGGACAGAGGAGAAGGCATATGTGTTGTCTATTATATCTATGAGCAGCGGTGAGGGATTGTACTGAGAGCTAGATAGCTTGAGAGCTAAAGCTTTGTGTAATCCTGAGATATTTCCACTTGTATGATAATACAGATAGCGGGGTTTTTCGCTGAAGCTTTCCCCAGAGTATTCTTCTATGTTTCATGTGTTATTGAATTGTCTTCTCTGTTATATGTGTTTTGTTTGATCTTTCTCAAAATTGATTAAGCTTCCGCAAGTTTGATTGTAAAAGTAGATTAAGTATTTTTCTTTAGTACATTGCATAATCAGTTTAATCTACAGTGAAATTTCTACATGGTATCAGAGCTAGCTGATCTATAGAGAAATTTCTACATGGTATCAGAACAAAGGTGATCAAAGAGGAGAACAACATACAAAGAAGGGAGAAGGGAGAAGTTTGAAGTTCTTGATTGTAGGTACAAAATCAATTTCTTATCACATCTCAAAGTTCCCCAATGGCATTCAATGGCTTGCGACTCGAGTATGCCCTGGATGGCAGCTCGAATTACATAGCATGGAAGATTGCATGGAAGTGGTATTAGAAGACAATGGTTTGAAGGACTTTCTTGATCAAGAAGTCCCCAAGCCAGCAACAGCTAATGCCCAAGAATTGGCGGAATGGAAGAAATGTGTGGCGAGAGCGAGGAGGATTCTTCTGGAGGGAGTTCGAGACCATATTGTCTCGAGTCTCCATGGGAAGGAGAATCTGTTTTCAATGTGGAAGACATTGAAGGACTATATCAGAACAAAAATGACCAGAGGAAACTGGTGTTGAAGGACAAGCTTCGAAAAATCAAGTGTGAAAAGGGCGACACGATTTCTACATATTTGAACAAGCTCACCACCTGCAGAGATGAGCTTGGAAGTGTAGGAATCACGACAACTGATGATGATATGGTGAGTCTTGCTCTCCTCTGTCTTCCTAAGAGCTAGCATAGCTACCAGGACTCAGTGAATGGAAGAGAGAAACTGCCAGATTGGGAGAAATTGTGGTTGGATCTGATGCAGGAGGAGATCAGGAGGAGCACCAGAGATGGTTCTTCATCTAAGCATGATGATGAAGAAAATCTAGCCTTAGCGATTAAAGCAAGGAAAGGGAAGTAGAAGGATTCTCATACCAAATCGAGTTCTTCTCATGGAGGAAAGAACATTAACAAATCTAAAGTGAGATGCTTTAATTGTCATGAGGTGGGCCATTATGCAACTAATTGTCCATTGAAGAAGTCCAAGAAGGGATCCTTGGAAGGATCTGAAGGTGAGGCATTGGCCTCTCAGTTTGAATTGGATTTTACCCTCATCGCATGCATGGTTTCATCAATGATGGGTTGTGGTTGGTTTCTTGACAGTGGAGCCTCATTCCACATGATTGGCGATAAAAGTTTATTCAGTACCTTGGAGGAGAAAGACCTCAAGATACTCATAGAGATGGGTGATGATGAAAGGTTTAGTGTTTTAGGAGTAGGCACGATTGCTTTTAAGAGGGAGCATGGAGCTCTCATCACCTTGACAGATGTGAAGTATGTGCCTAGACTGAATAAGAACTTGGTATCGATCACGATGTTGGAGGACAAAGACTACAATGTGGTCTTCAGTAAGGGAAAGGTTTTCTTTAGACACATCACCACGGGACAGGTGAAGCAGATCGGTTCATGAGCCAAGAACCTATATGCTCTTGAGGTTCAAGATGCATACAAAGCCTTGAGGAGCAAGGAAAATGTTAGAGACTTGGTGGTTGAGAGGGAGAGTAAATTACCTCTCAACATACAACCCTGGAAGGCCATGCGAGTTTCCCTTGAGAGGGAGCTCCAACAAGAGGCTGTGGAAGAACTTTTGGTTCCTAAGGAGGAGGAGCTTTAGACTGATGTGGAGCAACCACATGTAGAGGTTCCAGGAGTGGATACATCCACTCAAGCAGAGTCTTATAGAGATGGGCAGAAGTGCCTAAGGGAAGCTGACAGATTGTTGTCAGATGTGAGAGAGAATGTGGGAGAACCATCTTCTCAGTGCAAACAGAGGAGGTCACCTGATAGGTACACTGGATACATGGCCCTTGTTGGGGAATGTATTAAGACTGAGCCATCTTCCTTTGAGGAAGCAGTGCAACAACCAATTTGGGTTGATGCTATGGTGGAGGAGTATGACTCCATAGTTCATAATAGTATTTGGAATGTGGTTCCAAGACCGGAGAACAAGTTAGTTGTGAGTTCCCATTGGCTTTGCAACATAAAGCAAGCTGCTGATGGTAGTGTGGAGAAACATAAGGCAAGGTTTGTTGCCCGTGGTTTCTCACAGGTCGAGGGGATTGACTATTATGAGACTTTTGCTCCTGTAGCAAGGTCCTCATCTATCAGATTGATGTTGGCACTATCAACACAAATGGGTTGGAAGATCCATCAGATGGATGTGAAGACTGCATTCCTCAATGGCAAGATTGAGGAAGAGGTGTACATAAAGCAAACAGAAGATTTTGAGACCTTCGATCTGAGTCGCATGTGTGCCAACTCAAGAGAGCTTTGTACGGGCTGAAGCAAGCACCTCATGCTTGGTACACCAGGATCGACAACTACTTCACTGGGTTGGGCTTCACAAAGAGTGAAGTGGATGCAAACTTGTACCATATCATGGTGGAAGGTAAGTAGCTGATCATTTTTCTTTATGTTGATAATCTGATATTGACATGTGATGATCATTTGATCATGTCTTGCAAGGAGGACCTTGCAAGAGAGTTCGAGATGAAAGACATGGGTCTCATGCACTACTTTCTAGGCATGGAAGTGTGGCAGAAGGATGGGGAAGTGTTTGTGTCTCAAGGCAAGTATGCCAATGAGATACTGAGGAGATTCCACATGGAGAAGTGCTAGCCCATGCAGACTCCTCTAGCAGGTAACTGGAGGAAGGAGGATGCTACTTCAAGAGAAGTAGTAGAAGCTACTGTGTATCAGTAGCTTGTGGATTAATTGATGTACTTAGTGAACACATGACCAGATTTGTGCTATGCGGTGAACCAGCTGAGTCAAGCTATGGTTCAACCTACCAAGTTGTTTTGGAAGGTAGCTAAGCATGTTTTGAGATACCTTAGAGGCACATCTCAGTATGGATTATGGTACAGATGGTCAGAGGGAGTGAAGCTACAGGGCTTCATAGATGCAGATTGGGCAAGGAGTCATAAGATCGGAAGAGCACACCAGGAGGAATTCTCAACCTTGGTTCAGCTGTAGTTTCTTAGTACAGCAGGAAATAGAGGTCAGTTGCACTCAGCTCAGCAAAGGCTGAATACATGGTTGTAAGTCAGGTAGCATGTGAGGCCATTTGGATGCGGAAAATTCTAGTTGGTTTGTTTGATTAGAGGATGGATCCAACTGTGATCTATTGTGATAATTAGAGTTGTATCAAAATCTCTGAGAATCTAGTATTTCATGACAGGTCCAAGCATATTGACATTTGGAATCATCATCTCAGAGACTGTGTGGCGAGGAGGATCATGTTGTTGCAGTGTATTTCGACCGAGGAGCAAGATGCTGACATTTTAACTAAGGCATTGTCAAAGTGTAAATTCGAGTTCCATAGAGACAGGATCAATGTGACAGATAATCCCTTTCTTGTTGAGAGGGAGTGTTGAAAATAGCAATAAGAAATGCTAAAAATAGCACTGCTATAGATAACATTTCAGGATATATTCCAATTTTAATTTTTCCTTGAATTAAAATTGAAAATTAAAATTCGAATTTAGTGTCACTAGCTGTTTGAAAAATAATTAATTAATTCATCTTGAGTTAATTAGTTGTATAAATTCAAACATGAAGTCTTTATGAAGTCATGCAACAATTATCCCTTTGATTGAGGATGTTATCCCTTAATTAAGGAGATAAGGATGAGTTGTAATTAGTTAGCTCAGTTAACTGAGTTAAGTCCAGTTAAATTAGTTCCAAAATGTTTGTGGAACTAATTGTGAGTTCAGTTAGTTAATGCATGCATGCATGCAACTAGTGTTCTCCAGATAACTGAATATTCTCTCATAAATAACTCATGCATGTCAGTTCATAAAAAGACTCAATTGAGATTAAAGGCAGGGACAATGTACTATCAGTTGCTAGAATATTCCTATGAGAATATCTCTTGCATGCAGAAGGAATTCATTCCTTGAGGATTATGTAGTTTCTACAGAGGTTAGTGCAGTGTGTGAGGTGAGAATCACATAGGTTACAACTGGAGGACCCAGGGAAAACTGCACAAGCAAATAGGAGGCTTAGAGGACAGAGGAGAAGGCATATGTGTTGTCTATTTTGTCTATGAGCAGCAATGAGGGATTGTACTGAGAGCTGGATAGCTTGAGAGCTAAAGCTTTATGTAATCTTGAGATATTTCCACTTGTATGATAATACAGATAGCGAGGTTTTTACCTGAGGCTTTCCCCAGAGTATTCTTATGTGTTTCATGTGTGATTGAATCTTCTTCTTTGTTATATGTGTTCTGTTTGATCTTGCTCAAAATTGATTAAGCTTCCGCAAGTTTGATTGTAGAAGTAGATTAAGTATTTTGCTTTAGTACATTGCATAATCAGTTTAATATATGGTGAAATTTCTACAATTGCTACAACTAATGATTTAGCTTCATAGTGTCGATCTCACCTTGGTATGACTTGATATCGATCTTCACTTTAATTTTGAACAAGGACTACGAATAGTTCATGGCACTTGAACTAGGTTGATCTTTTTTGGGTCCTTTCTTTGACTGGTTCTCTATTTCTTGTTGATCTCCAAATCTCCCCTCTAATCTATCCTCTATGTTAGAAACCCCATCTTCTCCTAATAGCCTAATTTTATTGCTCGGGGACAACACAAGGAGATTCACATTACAGATTATATTTGAAATTTGTGCTTCCAACTACAAAAACCTCTCCTCTATAGGGCTAGGATGGTTATTCACAAATTCATTGGCCACGATTAGGTTTTTTTTACTTTTGGCTTACTCAATCTAGATCGCCTACAAATGTCCACAATATACCCAAAGAAACTTGGCTTTGATACCAATATGATTCGTAAACTTCTGTGGATATTCCACTAGATAGTTCATCACAACAAATTTCATAAATTATATTTTAAAATCCAAAAGCTACACTATGATGATTTATTTCTCTTTAGATTTATGGATATGTATATTATTGTTATGCATAAAATAAAGAACATAAAAATAAAAATTCACAAATTACGATTTGACACAAGATATAACTTGGAAAATCCTTTTGGAAGAAAAACCCCGCTGGAAGGTTAGGCTACTTTGCTCTCTTTCTTTGAATAAAAGATTCTTGTGAGTACAAAGAAGTATGGCCTATGGCCCATGGGTTGCTACAATGTACAAATCCTCTTTGTGTGTTCTCTCTCTATCCCTCTCATCTACTCTTCTCATCTCTGGAACAAATGCACTCGAAAATAATGAAACCCCTTTTCCTCCTAGTGACTTGGTTATAACACAACTCAATAGCCTACTAGTTGTTAGGTTTGGTTATCTCAACACTTAATCAGAGTTACAATATGGACTCTTTAAGAGTCTTCTTCATCGTAATCACGTAACTAGCCCCTTTTCCATGAGTTATGGGGGTTGATGTGGCATCCTCTCACATTATGGTGGTGAAAACAGGAGGTTCAACTTCCGAGTGGCATAACTTTTGCATATAGACTTCAAATGAGATGATTCTTGCGCCATTGGAAAAGTCTTTGTATGTAGAACATGAAAAAAAGTGTGGTTATATAGTAACAATTTTTTACCCCCAAAAAACATCATTTGATGCCTCAAAATTCTCTTAAAAGGTTTCTGACCCAAATTTGCCAAATTGGGTCCCGCCGATAAAAATGTATTGCGAGTTAAATCCTCCACTTTTTCCACTCTGAAAGAATTGAGATGAATGATAAATAATATAATGATCTAATACAAATCACATAATCAAAATTTGTGTTGCATGGCTTCATCATACTCCTATTTGCATTGGTACCATCATCATAATCTAAAGAATTATACCATTAATCAAAGTTTTATACTTAATAATTTCAAGTGGGCATCCTATCTACAACATTTTCTCAAAGGATTTCAAATTCTCTTCCCTGTGACCTCTCCTGCTTTTCCGAAGGTACATGAATTTCAAAACATTAAGAGCATTTTCAATAACCCATGCATTGACCAAGGAAGTAATTGTGGTTTGATAAATATCTACTATGAAGTCACTTTCCAATAAAAAATCATCTCCAAAATATATTTGGTCTCTAAACCAAAACTATTTCCAATGTAAATGACCTAGAAAGGGAGACACGAATATTATGATCATAGAATACCCAATTTCCAGTAGCAGAGGAAGGTATTGCAACACCTTAATTTTGCTGTTGACTCAAGCCATAAATTGATTAATTATCATTTCCTCAAGAGTCTCATGTAGCTTGCCATAATACAACAAAATTTCCCTGTTATGGGTTTTCCTGTAATATCAAAGTGCCTTGTCATAGGTTCTTGTTTATTGATGTGATTCCTTTGCGCTGAGGGATTTATGCTCATCTACGTTGTGCATCTTTTAGGTATTAAGGATACACATATAAGCCCAATAAGCCCAATAGGATTCTATGAAGAGACTAGCTCTCTCCACTTCACACCAAAAACATGGCAACTGATATTCTTCATTTCCATACAAACATATTCTTATTACCCCTTGAGCATTTTGGTAGAAGTGCAGGGATGCAAGTCAATATCAACAAAATGAAAGTAGTGGTTTTTTCTTAAAAAAGAAAACATAACCAGCATAAGTTCTACTTTGAAGGTAACATTCTAGAAGAAGTTGCGGGTTACAAATACCTCAAAATTGACTTCAACAAAAGTCTAAACTAAGATGGTTGTAGAAAGAAAATAACTTTGGGGAGTTGGAAAACATTTTATGCTTTTCAAAATAGGTGTAGAGGCAGAGTTATGGGATTGGAAAACCACTCAAACTCTTTTTGGGCTTCTAGTGATTCTCTATGGTTGTGAATTATGTACATCCGACATGTAGTGGAAACAAATTGAGAAATTTCGAAAGCGTTTGATTACAAACAAATTCAAGATTAAAAGCGCAGTTCCTTATGCTATATTGTTAAGTGAAATAGGGGTTGCGCCTATTGAAGCAATTGCTATGGTGCGAGTCATAAGGTATTTAAAAAAATTGAGCAAATGGAAGAGGGTAGATGGCCTAAGGTTGTTTTTAATGACATATTGTGCAACATAAAAAAGAATTGGATGCAACAAAATAACAAATGGTTTAGTAAATGGGTTATTTGCTTGAACACGTGTCCCATAAACAGGAAAGACAAAAGCTTTTGATATGGATAAGTTCCACAAACGTACTTGGGATAAGGAGTGAAAGAAAAAATACTATATTGAAGTTTTTAATCCCACTCAAAGTCCTCAACCAAAAGCATACATAGAGGACAATATCTCTTGGAGAGCCAAAATTCTTATTGCTCAGTTAAGGACTAATTTTCATCAACTCCGTTGTGAAACATGGTGTTCGAAAATGCCAAAAGAAGTGTGGGAGAAAAGAATATGCATTTTTTGTTCTTTCGAAAAAGTGGAAACAGAAAAGCATTTCATTTTAGAATGTGAGACCTTCAAAGGCAATAGGGAAAGTTATGTAGATATGTTCATAGCTAGCTCTTGGGATAATCTATTTAGCGAGGGGTTTGTCAAGAAGTTGGGAGCATTTATTGTGAGGCTTCACAGAAAAAAGACCAAATATATCACGCAGATGAAGAAGTAATCTGTCTTATATGCTATCTTTAACCTTGCGAACAATAATTTTTTTTTCCTTTCTTTCTTTCTACTTAGTTTCAGTTTCTAGTTGAGAATAAGTCACAATAACTATAATCTAGAAATTGGAGTTTACAAGTGAAATATCAATTCAATTTTGGTTGTATCCAATCAAGTTTCTTGATTGTTGAAAACTTCTATAAGTTTTCCACTTTCAAAGCACGCAATATTGTATAAATATCGCATAGTGAAGTGACAAGGAAGAGGACTACAAAATCTCTATCTCAGGTTCAAATCTTGCCAAACTGCAGCTGATAAAAAAAACCCACAAGATAATGGAGCTACTTGGAAAAACGACGACGTTATGACACATGATGAATGGAGCACAACTCTACCTGTTCGTGACCATCCTACAGTAACCTAACTTCTAGGCAGGTGGCGATAAGACGGCATCTGCATAGCGCTTATTTTCACTCTATCTATCTCAGTTTGTCTATACTAATAATTCAATATGCATGAGATTCCTGAACCTCGATCTTCCTGAGATGTTCCTGATGCCCCTGGCTTATTTGCTTATTCGTCAAACATTTAAACCTGAGGTAATGTGCAAACGCATTCGACAAACGATATCTTTTCAGGGCAATAATAATGCGTTCATCCCTCAGACTTCCTTTATAGCGGTTGCTCTTAATGAAATTTCCACACAAGTAGGAAAGCCGAAACCAGAAAACCAGAACTCATTGGACTACAAGATATATTCCTCAATTGCTTCTACTTTGCAGGCGTGTTTCAACTTGAAAGAACTCAAACAAATCCATACCGAACTTCTTAGAACTGGGATTGTGCAAAACATCTTTTTGAATACCCAACTCATTATCAAGTATGCTATGTTGGGTTCTTTGGAGCATGCACGCCAAGTGTTTAACCAATCTTGTGAACGAGATGTTGTGTTATGGAATACCATGATCAGAGGATATGTAAAGAATGGATTATGTGAGGAAGCACTTAAACTCCATTTCCAAATGCAATTAGAAGGCGTGCAGCCAGATAAGTTCACATTTCCCTGTGTACTCAAAGCTTGTTCCGGCTTATCTGTTCTGCTAGAGGGCAAGCAGATTCATGGCCGCTTAATAAGAAATGGCTTGGAATCGGACGCTTATGTGGGAGATAACCTCCTCTACATGTATTCCAAATGTAGGAGTATTGAGGATGCACGCCGAGTGTTTGACAAAATGCCACAGAGAACTGTAGTATCATGGACTAAGATGATTGCAGGCTATGCCCAGAATGGAGATGCCAAAGAGGCATTGGTACTCTTTCATGAGATGCAGATGTCAGGCGTTAAGCCGGACCCACTAACTGTCGTGATCACACTTCCGGCATGTGCTGATTTGGGAGCTCTGGAGCAAGGCAAGTGGATACATCATTATATAGTTAGAAATAGTTTTGGTTCTGATATTTTTGTGGGAACTGCACTGATAGACATGTATGCAAAATGCGGGAGTATAGAGGTTGCACGCCAACTGTTTGACAAAATGTCAAAGAGAGATGTAATTTCATGGAATGCTATGATTGCTGGGTATGGAATTCACGGGCTTGGGGAGGATGCACTTGCAGTTTTTGCCCAGATGCAAGAGGCACACATTAAGCCAGACGATACCACGTTTGTGGGCGTCTTGTCTGCATGCAGTCACGCTGGTTTGGTAGATAAGGGCTGGGATTACTTTGGTTGCATGAGTCGAGATTATTACATTAGCCCTTCTGTAGAGCACTGCGCCTGCATGGTTGATCTTCTTGGGCGAGCTGGGCGTCTTGAAGAGGCGCGGGACTTTATCAAAGCGATGCCGTTGGAGCCTGATACTGGTGTATGGGGTGCTTTGCTCGGTGCATGCAGAATTCACAGTAATATTGAACTCGGGGAGAATGCAGCGGAACACCTTTTTCTGTTGGCACCGGGACATTCTGGATACTATGTACTTTTATCAAACATTTATGCTGGAGCTGGGAGGTGGAATGACATGGAAAGGTTAAGAACAATGATGAACAGCAGGGGTGTGAAAAAGACACCAGGATGGAGCTTGATTGAGGTAAACAGAGAAGTACACGAATTTCATGTAGGAGACAAATGCCACCCACTATCTGAAAATTCTATGCAAAGTTAAGGACCTTGGCGTGGCATATGGAAGGAGGAGGGTATGTCCATGACCGAAACTTTATGTTTTGCGATACGGAGGATTAGATGAGAAATACGTGTGTTAGTCGCTGTAAGAAGCTTGGAATTGCTATCGAGGTTATCCACCAAGACCATGATCCCTTATTGAACCAAGTTGTAACTTTGTATATGGGGAGATTGCCACTAGACTGCTTAAAGTGAGAGATGCAAATTGGTTCCTCTATTTCACAAATGGATTACTGATGTTACCTGGAACAAGTGACAAAGACAATCTTGTGCAGGCACCGGCTCATGCAGCCTCTCACCTTGAGTAAGCAGCCGAGATCATCATGTCATATTCTAATTTTTCTCATAGGAATATGTGAAGATCTAGCGTGCAAAAATTGTATAATACTTCAAATGGACTGACGTGACAGGATAATGGATAATAAGCAATGATACTGCATGTTAAAGCAATCATTCATGTATATATTAGAATTCAAAAGGTCAATTGGGAAATTTTGCTGCTTTTTATTAAGAACTTCTGCAGTATTTACTCATGTGGTTAGATTGTGTAGTTTTTTCTTTGTCTTTTTCAGCTGGGCTGAGATTAGGCTGGGGCCAACCCTATTATTGGAGGGAATAATGATCTGCGCAATTGTAAGATGTATCACCAAGATTATGCACGGCTTGGTCGAGCCTGTACACCTTTTAGGATAGTTTTATTTCTCAAAGATGGTTTCCATCATCAAGTTCTTTTCATGAGATTTGAACCAGTAACTTTTCATGAGATTTGAACCAGTAACTTGATAGGGACTAAACCTAAACCCTACACAAACTAACTGATCTACACCGGTTAGATTATGTAGTTGTTTATGCTTTGGAAAAGGGTTATGAAGTGCTCATAAAGTTTTAAAATTATCATTATTTACCGATATTGTTGGTTTACCCCATATTGGTAAATCTGATTCAAAGAACTGGGTAGAAGGAAGCAAGTCAAAATTTCGTTGTATAACGTTTTCAAGGATTTTATGCTCATTTAAGTTTCTAACTTCAAAATATCCTTTCCCACCGTTTACTTTGTGAAATCATTTTGGGTTTTCTTTTATTCTTCTGCATCTTACATTACCATTTTTTCACAATTTTGTTACTTATTTAAAATACCATATTTTTGCAAACTTTGGGGCCCCCTACATACTTCTTTTATC
Source organism: Pinus tabuliformis (assembly GCA_031772625.1). Lineage (NCBI taxonomy): Eukaryota > Viridiplantae > Streptophyta > Pinopsida > Pinales > Pinaceae > Pinus > Pinus tabuliformis. The sequence goes on along the minus strand of CM062820.1, from coordinate 1,472,841,151 downwards.
ATTCTTGTGACAATGCTCTGGGGTGACTGAAATTCCTACAAAACTTGATCGATATTGCCTATATACATTGGCTAGATGATTGAAATGATCTTCGTTGCATGATTGCATGACTCCATGTTGAGTCTAGATCTTATCCTTGTCACAATTATCTCTTTGCAAAAATGGATTAGTTCCTTAGATGAATTAACGCTAATCCTATTTTTTCATAATCATTTTTTAAACCATTTTAGTTTGGTCTTGATTTTAATTCTCTAAAGTTTAGTGGTAGGAACCTTTAGTACTCTTTCAACATGTTCAAGATTTTTGATTCAAGTAAACATTTTGATAGGTTTTTAATAATAAAATGGATATCTTAATATTCTATCACAAATTTGTATTCATCCTCAATTATATTTGGTTTGTTGGACACGTAATTTGTTAGGGTTATGGTGATCAATTACTAGAAGTCCATGAAACCTTGGAAGTTGAATCCAGTGGTTTCAATGTTGTATTTATATATACATCATTCTTAATGAAAGTTGAATTCATTTTAACATTGGTATCAGGGCAGTGGTGGATTTGGCTTTGGCTTGTTGAATAGCTTGAGCCACTAGTTTTGTGGGGTTCCTGGGCACTCCTCTTTTAGACTTTGGAACTCTTTTCAAGCAGTCTGTCCATGGCATCGAAAGTTGGTTACGGTGATTGGTGCAGTTGTGAAAAGCTTGTGAAATTCTAAATGCTGGAAAAGTGTTAAAATTGACAACTAGGGCCAAACTCCATGTGGGTCATCTTATTATTGACAACTGGTATTTTTCTTAGATCCCTCTCATTGAGAGGTGTAGGATTGATCTAAAAATCATCTGATTCCGATAAGTATTCATGGAGATATGAATTTATTAGTGTTATGGGACAATTCGTCAAAGTCGGCCAGCAACCAAATAACCCACACATGTGCTCAATATTTTAGTATAAAAGGAGATGACTTGAGAGTCATTTCACACACACTTCAGTCTTGATTTCTCTCCACTTGTTTTGGGTTTTAGTGTGAGAGAAATCTAGAAGGAAGTAGCCCTAAGACGCAGGAGGAAAGGAGGGTTACAATCTGCCCTAGCCATAGAGAATAGAAGGTATAATGCAGCCCTTAGACACAACTAACAACAAGGTAGTTTAAGGACCATTCTAGGGCTCATTGAAGGATACCTGAACTATGGTTAGAAGGCTGAAGTGTTAAGGGCTAAACATTGTTGTGTTGAGCATAACCAAAAGCCAGTTGCTGTTGTGCTAGGCCTCAGGCCATAACAACACAGCTGGACTTGCGTTGAGCTGTTAAGAGCTGTCATATACCCTATGGCAGCAACCTAACAAGGAAGGAGTTCACCTTCAGCAAGCCACAGTCTTTCAAGGTTTGTTTGGGTCAGATTGGAGAACATTAAGGTTACTGCAATATGCACTAACAAACAAGGTTGGAGCAGCATGCCAAAGTGTAAAAAGTGTAAAAACTGTTGATGATAAAGGCTGCCCATAATAGATGGAATAGTATGACAGTAATATGGCAAACATGGAATAGCAATGACAATGGGACAATAGCAATGGCATAGTGCAATGATGGCACAACGGGACAACAACAGCAGCAAAGTGACCCATGAAGTTTGAATGCATACTAATGTGATAGTACAACAAGATTCATGGGCAACATAATAGCACCGATGACATGTGGCAGCAAAAGCACATTGGGACAGTTGTAGCAATGCTAAACAGTGGGACAGCAGCATGGTGCTGCAAGGGATAGCAACATGGTAAGTGGTACAGCTGGACATCGTGCTTGTTGGAGCTTGGTACTTGGGACAACAAGCTATGACATGGCACAACAATGTTAAACGATGGGACAATAAGGACATGGTGCTTGCATAGGACAACAAGCAATCATGGTGCAACAGTATGATGCATGCAACATGGTAATAAGGTCCAGCATAGTGATGATGGGTGCAACACAGTGAGGTGCAGCGTGATGACAAGGTGCAACACTATGATGGGTGATGGAGTCACCTAGGAGAATCAGTTGAAGCAGCATGTCTTCAACTGAGTTCAGCTACTTCATGTATCATCTACTTAGAGATGATCTATGCTCTTATTTAAGATAAGTCAAAGTGTTGACTTTTGTTGTAAATGTACTATCTCTCTCTCTCTCTCTGTTGAACTTGTTAGCCTCCTGCTGCAGCAGGTATTCATTTTTCATGATTGACATTTTCACATGCCAAATATGTCATACTTTGCAGGCTGCAGTGTTCCATATTTCCAGAACAGGCCAATGAAGATGCCATGAAAGTATCCTGGTCCAGATGCCACTGCTGTATTCCATTTTTGATCACAGTTATCAGACAGTTTTGCATTCAAAGGAGGTATTCAAGCTGGAATTCACTAACCTCCCCTTCTTCTCGTTTCCCCCAAGTCACTTACTAACATCCCCCAAGAGGTCAAGATCTGCTTGAGCCTCTCAGGTTCATCATCTCCATGACATTCGCCTTGGTAAGGATCTGCTTTACTCAAGGACTGCTCACTCATCATCTGTGAGCCTTCTTTCCCCAACAAAGCCTAAGGTCTCATACCTTAGCGCCCTCTTTGCATCTCCATATTAACTATTAACTTTATTATGTAACTCCCCTATCAGTTTTCCCTTTCCCTATTAAAATCATGTATATAAAACTCCCCTATGTAAATACCCCTCCCTGGCAATATAGCCATATTTCCTATAAGTCCGGGGAATCACAGTCCATCTGGGGCTGTCTTTAACCCATCCGAGTCATAGCAGGGATTAATCTGACACCTGGCCAGATTAATAACCTCCCCCCCAAAAACCCTAAAGAAAACCTTCAAAAACCCATTTTTTGCACCTTTTTCCTACATTCTGTGCATAAAATATTAACCCGCGCCGTTTTTTCACATAAAAACCCCCATTCCCTATGTTTTAACCCACCGCCGCGATATATTCAAAAGGGAATATTCCCGCGAATATCCCCGCCCACTAACCCGCCGTCACTACCCATCTACCGCCAACCGCTAGATCTGGCCCGATACAGATCTACGGTGGGCGGGCTTTCCTATATGCAACACGCCCGGGCTTTAGCATCCGGGAGTTCGGCGGTTTTGCCGTCGTACTCCCGCCACGCGTCAAGCTCTGGGGTGTGGCGGAGCCCCCTCCCCCGAGACCGCCTTTGCCCATAAGCGGTGCGCCACAAAACTGCTTACCGCCCGTGACGTCACATCCCACGTCACCCTCTGCCCAGTCACCGCTTGCGTCACCCCCTTTGCCCAGTCACCATGTCGAGTCACCTGCCTGCGTGGCCTCTTGCCACGTCACTGCCACGTCGTCGTCCGTACATGATGACGTCATGCTGATGTCATCTCGCCACATCGTCCTGCTGACGTCACCCGCCGTACAGCGTCACGTCATGCTGACGTCATCATCAACCTTTTGCACGCAGAGGCGAAAATCGCACTTCGGAGCCCCGGAATCCGATTCTGAGGCAGTTTTTGATGAGCAAATCGCTCATCGCTAGATTTTTTGGGCCTGAATGGGGAATCTTCAGGGAATCTTTTTATTCTGCGGCCCCCAGCAAGCCCGAAAGGCGCCGAATGACCCATTTTTCTTCACGAATCTCGCCGGAAGGACCAGAAAACGGTTTTGAAAGAAACAGAGGCCGAGCAGCGGCCATTAAATTGTGAATAAGACTCACAGCACGACAGAACAACATCAATTTATTGCCAAAGAGTATCAGAGGAGGAAGGAGAGCCAAAGAGTATCTGCAGAAGATTTTTTAGGGGCTCGAGGCACTTGAACATTGATGAGCCCCCCAGAAAGTCAAATCAAAGAGGAGTAAGCCCATCCTAGCTCTCAAATCACAGTCAAAAGCATTCAATACCGCCGAACAGCAATGGTGCAAAGACCAATGCACAGTTATGACAGATGAAAAGCACAGAGCCACCTGGACAGATATTAACTCATTTTGACACAGCTGCCCCCAGCACAGCTCAAAGATATTTTCTGGCATTTATTTCTGGATAAGATTAGGTTAAAGTAATCAATTTTCTGTCGGACCTGTTAGGTCGGTTGTATTAGATAATTTCGGATATATCTTCCCTATATATACCACCCTCCGTATTGTTTTAAGGGTTGGTTGGTTGATAGTTTTTCAGTAGAGACTCGCACTGCATACCTGACATGTTTTCTGTAATCAAAGACTGCTGAAAAGCTTGGAGGAAAGACTGTCTGCTCTGTGTCTAATGGTTTCAAGAAGTGAATCTGGAATTCTTGTGCTGCAACATGACTCAATAAGTTTTCCTATCTCTGTTGTTTTTTTTTTCATTGATATACTGATCCGGATTTAAGCAGGAACGCAATAGATTACAGAGATAACCATAAATACAGAGATGCGATAACCATATACACAAAGATGCAGCGGAAATAATACTTCATTTCATTACTGTAAAATACTGAAATATGCTTACAATAGAAATGGAAAGAAACCAGCTAGGGCGATGGTAGCTTATCTCTGAGAAGAGATGTGGCGGCTACATGCCTCTGAACTGTTCCGAACTGTATTACAATGAGGCTCGAAGGCCTATTTATTGTTGAGAAACAATGGAAAACCCTTCACATCCCGAAACCTAACCCTAGAAGATGAAACGCCAAATTGTGGGCCCCGTTTGGGTAAATTGGTACATCAATTTCCCGGGGTCGTAACTTTGGCATACTATCTCCGTTTGACGCGCACGATAGCTCGTTAGAAAGATCTATCCGAGTACTACCACTTTGGGAGGCAACATCAGTCCATGGACTCATGTTGCCCCAGAATCCCAAAAAAACGTCGTTTAGGGCCTCAAAACGGCTCCGTAAGTTCAGGACCCGAAAAACTGCTAAAAATAGTAAACTGTGCTACAATTTAGGAAACTGAAAAGACTGAAAGAGACAGTTGTGGGGGTCCAAATGGGTTGGTGGGTGGCCACCAACATCCACCTGGATCATTCCTCCCCCCTTAGGAAGCAATGGTCCCCATTGCGTTGAGTTCCTCCATCTGCTGAACTTGTCCTGCAATCTCTGATGTGTCCAATGATGGTGGGAAGCATGGTCGACGATGGTCCACATTGAACATTTGGTGTAGGCGAAGGAATGGAGGAATTATGTGCTCCAAAGCATTGTTCCTCATAGCCTTGGTACTGCTGTAGGTACCATGTCGGAGTGGTCTGAGCTTCTGATGGGTTCTGGTAAGGCGTTCTTTCTGTCGATGCAACCAGACTTTGTTGCCCACCTGAAACTTGTGTGGTACCCATGTGGGTGAGGAGAAGTTGTTCCTGTGTTTTTTCATGACCGTATCCCTTTGCTGCTGCTGCTGCATGGAGGAACCCTTTGCAGGGGTCATGGATGTAGCAACGATCTTCCCCTTGTTTTGGGAGTGAACTAGACAGATGAATTTCCTGGTCTGTGATATGAGCTTGCTGCCTTTCTTGGTAGTGATCAAAGATGTGGCGGTAGGTGGGGCTACCTCCGGTATCCTGTATAATGAATTATTTAAAGAAATAATGACAGCACGAGGCCTTGACTCATACACAGCATGTCGCCTCCACAAGTATGGTTGGCCTAATAATACATCGCAAACATCCAGAGGTGTAACATCACACAATACCTCGTCTGTGAATGGTTTGATACTGTAGGGAAGGCGGCACTGCTGGCGAACTTTGAGATCTCGTCCTTCATGAAGCCACCCGATACTGTACGGCTGTGGGTGTGGTGTAGTCGGTAGGCCCAACCGCTTCACGACCTCTGCTGAAACCAGGTTCTTTTGGCTGCCACTGTCGACAATGAATTGTAGCGGCGAACCCTTCACCCACATCTGTGAGTGGAAAAGACGCTCCCCTTCCTCTGGATTTTCGGGTTCATCTTTCTGGATCTTGGCAGTGGCAACAGTGGCGCTGGGATCCGCATCAATGATCTGCTTCCCTTTGCCATTACCCTTGTCGGGTTCTGGCTCAGGGTCGGAACATGCATCTGATTCGGAAGCCTTCAACTCAGCCACCAGCGACTGCTTGGTCCGACACTCACTTGTGTTATGAGTGGGACTCTTGTGGAACTCACACCACTTTCCTGTGTCCTTCTTCGGCTTCGTGGTGTTGTTCTTTTCTTGCGGCTTCGACGGGTTGTCTTGGGTCACCCCGCCTTGGCTTTGTCCTTTGGGCTTCGGATTTGCAGATCCAAAGTCTCGCTTCTTCTGTTTGAACTTTTGCTCGATTTTGACAGCATATCGGTATGCTGTTCCGAGTGAGGAGATGTTCAAGAACACCATCTCTTCCTGGATGTATCTGTGCAGGCAGCCACGGTATTTGAGTACCAGATGCAGCTCAGAATCTTTGATACCCAACTGTGTGCGAAGGGTATGAAAAATGTTTGTGAACTCCGGCACATCTTGGTCTCGTCCTTGCCGCAGTGTGGTCCATTTGATGTATTTGTCCTCATAGCTTCCGACAGGGTAATACTGCTCCTTGATGGCATCCCGGAAGTCATTCCAAGTGGGTGCGGCTGAAAATAGTGAGCCTGTACTTTCATCCTTCTGCTCGCAGTAGGTTTCCCACCAGTCCTTGACGTGGGGGGCTGCTTTAAGAAGAGCGAAAACAATCTTTTCCCGACTTGAAAATTCATGAACAGAAAAATACCCATCTAGCAGATTTAACCATTTATCTACGGCATCTGCGTCTATTTGACCCTCAAAGATGGGGATTTCAAAATTAACTTGTACCTTGAAGGGTGTGGCATTTCCAGAGTCGCTGTTAGAAGCCGATGCGTCGCCTCTGGGTAGCCGCTGAAGGATCTGCACAAAGCTATCCATCATCGCGTTCCTTTGCCGCTCGAGCGCTTCTTCGAGCAAGATTTTGATGGGATCTCCTGCCCCCTCGTCTTTCTTCTCGTCCGCCATGGGAGGCCGTCGGGATTTGCGAGGCTGGTCTTGCAAAGGTTCGACCAGTTCAAGCCCTAACTCCTTATATCCTGACCTCGTTGGGGACATGCGAAGAAAAACAGAGAAAAAGCAGACCGCTCTGATACCACTGATCCGGATTTAAGCAGGAACGCAATAGATTACAAAGATAACCATAAATACAGAGATGCGATAACCATATACACAAAGATGCAGCGGAAATAATACTTCATTTCATTACTGTAAAATACTGAAATATGCTTACAATAGAAATGGAAAGAAACCAGCTAGGGCGATGGTAGCTTATCTCTGAGAAGAGATGTGGCGGCTACATGCCTCTGAACTGTTCCGAACTGTATTACAATGAGGCTCGAAGGCCTATTTATTGTTGAGAAACAATGGAAAACCCTTCACATCCCGAAACCTAACCCTAGAAGATGAAACGCCAAATTGTGGGCCCCATTTGGGTAAATTGGTACATCAATTTCCCGGGGTCGTAACTTTGGCATACTATCTCCGTTTGACGCGCACGATAGCTCGTTAGAAAGATCTATCCGAGTACTACCACTTTGGGAGGCAACATCAGTCCATGGACTCATGTTGCCCCAGAATCCCAAAAAAACGTCGTTTAGGGCCTCAAAACGGCTCCGGAAGTTCAGGACCCGAAAAACTGCTAAAAATAATAAACTGTGCTACAATTTAGGAAACTGAAAAGACTGAAAGAGACAGTTGTGGGGGTCCAAATGGGTTGGTGGGTGGCCACCAACATCCACCTGGATCATATACCGTCTAAATAGAAGAAAGAAAGAATAGTCTAGAATTGGTTAACTGCCCTCTATGCTAATTTTCTGCTGTTTCTTTATGTTTTCCTCTGGATCAGTCATGAATATGAATTCCCTTCGGCTCATATTTCCCCTAATCCATTCATCTTTGACAGTTGTCTAGGAATTCTTAATTGCTCCTAGATAGAGTTCACTCACTTTCCCTCTTTTAAGCTTAATGAGAGATTCTTTGTTGCCTCTCGTTTCTTATCCCTCATCCCATCCTTATAAGCTGTTCAGTGTTGTTTCATGAGCAGCTGCCTTGCTCCTTATTTCTCATGTGACCAGGAAACGCACTAGCAGTCCCACTCCTCGACTCCACGCCCAATGGTTTGAAAACTTACCAGACTATGTCTTGCCTCTCTACTTGGAATGTCTTCCTTCCCACCAAAAACAATACAAAACCCTTGTGCATCATACTTAGCCTAAAATCATCCATTAAACAAAGCTACATCTAAAAGAGAGAGCCCTCTCTGATTGCAGGCAGGCTAGAACCTGCAGTCCAAAGTTGGTCTGTGGTTACCTCGGCCGTATCCTTTTCTCGAGCTTTAAGGACAACCTGAGTGATAACAAAACTATTGAAGAACATATAAGAAGAATTGATCAAGGGTTTCCCCACATTGGGGTTTGTCCCTGGCTAGCGCCACATCTTGTGTCCTCTTGTCTTGGCTTGTCTTCTGCGATTTATATTTATGTTCTATCTGCAGTTTACTTTAATGCTGATGTGATTGCTAATCTGAAAAAGATATTGAGCTAACTATGAAAATTGAAATAAATTGCTCTAGCATAGAACATATCTAAAATTAACAAAAAACCAACAACAATGTAAACTTTGAAACGGGAACTATAAACTCAAAACGGGAACTCTGGCCAAAAAAACCCCTCAAAAACAGTGCTAAAAACAAAAAGTGTGTATACTAGAATGATGATTTTATTTTTTAGAGGTCAATTTTGAACATGTTTTAAAAATGGCAGTGACTACGAATTTTACTATGAAATTTTCATGCAAAATATAGCTTCAAAACGAAAGTGATGATACTGGAACAATGATTTTTTTTAGGGTCAATTTTCAAACTTCTTAAAAAATGATAGTAAAACCAAATTTTTATGTGCCAAATAAAGTTGTTTTTGAGGAAAAAACACATTAATGTTTTTGGTAGGATATCATTTTTCTTTCCTAAGTATAAATTCAACATGTTTTCAACCATAACATGTTAGATACAAAAGAAATTGAAATTTTTTCAACTATAAAATTAAAAAACCATGACATTATGAACAAATTACATCACTAAATGAATTCAAAAGTCATTATTTGTATATTGAATAAAACATACATTATATCTCTAATTTAATATTGCATTGTAGATATTTTAAACAATAAAAATTATCATAATTAAGACATATAATCCAACAATGTAAAAATGCCTCATAACTTCTCATTTAATACCATATGGAAATCATTAATTTTATTTCAAGATACGATGCATACATCAGTTATATAAACTATCTTAAACAATTATTCAAAATCACTCATATTTTCTTGCACACCATCAGAATTCACATCTTCAGATGAGTGACTGAATGTTGACGAAGATGTTCCATATTCTTCTCTTTCATCAACTAGTGCCCCATCTGATCCACATGCATGCCCAACGTTTCAGGTTTCAAAATTCTTCTAGATCTACAACTGGTTTCGGCAGACTCCCATCTCAGCACTGTCCCTTCTAGTAACAACTTTTTCAGAATCTCTATCGTCTTGAAGCGAAGAGTTCCTCTCTTTGTTAAATTGAAGTCATAAACAAGTATGTCAACATCCTCCAATTTTAACATGTTTGTGCGGCGACGATTTATATTTGTACTCTTTCTTTTTCTCTTTCCACCATTTTTTTGTCAACTACCATCTCTGGCTTATACACACCATTGAATGGGTGTGTATTCCTGGAATCGCCCAACCACCATCCGGGCCGGCGGGTGGGCCGCTGGGGTGGCGCCAGCCCTGGCAGCCTGCTGGCCCGCCCAGCTGGTGGCTGGGCGATTCTAGCCTGCCCACTGGGGTGGCGCGGCTGGGGCTGGCGCCACCCCGGCAGCTCACCCACCCGCTCGGCTGGTGGCTGGGCGATTCTAGCCAACCAGGCAGACAGGAGGGCTGTCGGGGTGGCGCGCCCCAGGCGTGGGCGGGTGAGGGGGCGGATGAGGGGGTGGGGCGGGCATGGGCGTGGGCAAGGGCGGGTGAGGAGGGTAAGGACGTGGGCGAGGGCGGGTGAGGGGGTGAGTGAGGGGGCAGGCGAGGGTGGCTGAGGGGGCGGGTGAGGGGTTGAGGCGGGCGTGGGCACGGGCAAGGGTGGGTGAGGGGGTGGAGCGGGCGTGGGCGAGGGCGAGTGAGGGGGCAGACAAGGGCGAGGGCGGGTGAGGGGGTGGTGTTATCACCTAAGAAACAATTTCTAAATTGTTTACATCATTTTGATTGTAAAGGTTTGGTGTTAGTATGGGTTTAGTTTTCTTTCAAATTTGCTTAGTATCTAAGTCCTAGGAGTCTTGGTGGTATGGTTAAATAAAGGTCAAACACTCCGTTCTCATTCATCACTGGTTACATAACTCACACAGATTCCATTGTATCAAATTTGTTCTAAGCTTCTTATGTGTTATGAAACTGTATAGGTGTTTTCGTAGTGCAAAACCCAGAATTTACACTGACTGCGCTACGAAATCAGGGATTCGTTCAAATCCGTAGCAAATCTCACCCAACTGTCATATTTATCAAATCCCGCTGTGTTTACATTAACGGTTGTCAGCTTATACACTTCGTTTATCATATCCAACCGCTTATCCTCATCATTAGGTCGTTAGGTGTCTTGGTATTGGCACATGTTTACAGTTGTACTTTGCTCTGCGGTTTTGGTCGTTCAACTAGGCTTTTCGAAATGGTATCAGAGCAATCGGGGAAATGTCCTTCTGGGTTTTGCATCTGTTCTTTGGATTTGGGGCAGTCTGAAACTATTCCTTGTAAACAATCTTGAGCTCAGTTTTAGTTTTCCATGTGACCTTGGGGATGGGCATCTATTCAACTTCATATTGAATATGAGCATTAGAGAGTTGTCTGACTGGAAGAAGATTTCGTTGGGTACAGAAGCTATCACCTTGAGGACTTTTCGCTCTAAGAACACAGCACATGTTTTTGCAGCATCAGACAGGCCGACAATTATTTACAGTAGCAATCGGAAGTTGCTGTATAGCAATGTGAATCTCAAGGAAGTCAATCACATGTGCCCTTTCAATTCAGTTTCCTTTCCAGACAGCTTTGCAGAGCGAGAGGGCTACAATTCACGTACTCCATTAATTCAAGGGTTTCACGCGACAATGGCGATCCGTTTCTTCTGCTTCGCCATTCTCATTCATGTGGCTGTAGCTGCTGGTGTGCAACATAGCTCCATAGAATCAGTTCCAGAGCTTGAAAGGGCCATGTATATAAGAGTTGATGGAACTCCTTGCGTGAGGCTTTTGAATATTTCGGGTGAAATTGGATGCGCAAATCCAGGTCGTGTAAAAGTTACTGCTCCAATAAAGCGACTTGAAAATGCTGGGGAACATCTGGATCAACCTTTAGCTCTTCTTTTGCCTTCACATGAAATGGAAGCTGTTTTCAACAGGATATTAGATGAACCTGGGTTTGCTCAGCAAGTAGCAGGGCTATTTATTGAGTATGGTTTTGGGAATCAGATTCATGCATCAGGATTTTCTCCTGATAAGACGTTTCCACAGGCTGAATTTGCCCCTTATGAGAACAAGACCTATTTATGGAATCCCGTTGGAGGTGGCATTCTGCAACATAGCTACAACTTTCCTGTCTTTATGCTGTCTAAATTGCAAAGGAGGACCTGCTTACTATTGGGTAAATTGATGACATTCAGAAACTTCATATCCGTGCAGTTCCTCTTGGAGAGCATGCTCGTCGTATTTGCCATCAGGAGCAATTTCGCACCTTTGCCATTTGCAGTGTGAAGTATTCTCAGACAAATATTGAGGAGACTGAAACACACTTTGTGCGCCTGTTAGATGATCAGACATTTTAAGTTCTTTATCAACTTGATACTTATGAAAATGGATGTTCCATCCTCAGTTGTTCATTTACAGATGACAACAATGCTTATTATTGTGTTGGGACAACATATGTATTGCCCGAGGAGAACGAACCTAACAAGGGCCGAATTTTAGTATTTTCAGTTGAAGATGGTAAACTGCAACTTGTTACTGGGAAGGAGACAAAGGTTTCTGTTTACAATCTGAATGCATTTAATGGAAAGTGCTTGCTGGCATCAATCAAAAGATTCAGTTATACAAATGGGTGCTCCGTGATGATGGTTCAAGAGAGTTGCAGTCTGAATGTGGCCATCATGGTCATATTCTTGCACTATATGTTCAATCTCGTGGAGATTTTATTGTAGTTGGTGATTTGATGAAATCAATCTCTTTATTGATATACAAACATGAGGAGGGAGCAATGAAAGAGAGGGCACGTGATTATAATGCAAATTAAATGATAGCAGTTGAAATTTTGAATGATGATATATACCATGGAGCAGAAAACAATTTCAACCTTTTTACAGTGAGGAAAAATAGCGATGCTGCCACTGATGAAGAGAGAGGAAAATTGGAAGTTGTAGATGAATAACACTTAGGAGAGTTTGTTATATCTTTTTAGACATGGATCTCTTGCTATGCGTCTGCCAGATTCAAAATCTAGCCAAATTCCTACAGTTATATTTGGAACAGTCAATGGTGTTATTGGTGTCATTGCATCTCTTCCTCAGGAGCAATATATGTTTCTTGAAAAGTTGCAAGCAAATCTTGTCAAGGTGATCAAGGGAGTAGGGGGCTTAAGCCATGAACAGTGGCGATCATTTAGCAATGAAAGGAAGACTGTGGATGAAAAAAGTTTCCTGGACGGTGATTTGATTGAGTCATTTCTGGATCTCAGCAGAAATCGGATGGAGGAAATTGCAACTGCAATGTCTGTTCCAGTAGAGGTAAAGCAACTATCTCTCAAGAGGAATGTGGTGTTTAAGAGTTAAAAGGGGCCTTTGCATTCAGTTTTGAACAGCTTCAGGGCACATGAAAAGAGACATTTCAAAATAATGAAGCTCAAGACAGTCAAATTTTGGCATTAAGACTGTGTTTTTAAAATTACACAGTAGTTTCGTAGCGCGCTACGAAACTGCTGTAGCTGCATGTTATAATTCGGTTGATCAATTATGATTGACAAAGTGGCAAATATTTTTGAAAGGAGGTGTATAAAGAGGATCATTAACGAAATATGAGCATCTAGCAGGGACAGAACAAGCCGAGGAAGGACATATATGAGTTCTAAAGCTATGTGTTATAAAGTGGTTATTATTCATAGCTAGCTTTGGTCATAATACTTAAAACAACATTAGACAGGTGTTGTCTTAACACGTGTGCATGAGCCAGGGTCTACAACACATGAAGAACGTGGCACTCCAATACATTTTGTGTAATCAAAGAAGAACAACATGGATAATTGGTTTCGAATATCTTTGTGGAGACCAAAAGCAGAAAAACAGGGGCAGTTTCCTACTTTCCAGCAGCAGTAAAGAGATAAGACATTAAGGGCCAGCAAGGAGCTTCAAACATCCACCAAAGCAAAACTGAAGGAGACCACTTGTCATAGAACGAGTGTTGATTGTAATAAATGATATTACCAACTTGATGTGGAGTTACACTCCTAATTGTCTTAGGTTTCTAGAGCTTTCAATTAGCAGTAAGTTGCGTTTAATAGTTAGTTTGAAATGTTAATAGGTGTCATAATAAGAATAATTCAAGTTCCCCTCATGCTGGAGGAGGAATCTCAGCTGTGTAAAGAATTCTATATATAGGAGAGAGAGCAATGTACCAAGGTTTGGAAATTTATTGAAAAAGGCTTTGATATTTGGCTTGATGTAAAAGACTCTGTTTTTAGTAATATAGTACTAGCTTTGCTTCTCAAGAATCATAAAGAATTCAATGTGATGAATGTCTTGTGTTGTCTTTTCCTATTATTTACGGTGTTATGAATATGTGATTACTTAGAAATCACTAACAGTGCTCTAATTTCCTTCATATATTCGTAAACTGTACTGGCCTTCTATGTGTTTGGTGTATTATACATATGTTGGATTCTGAATGCCTTGACTTCTATACAGAGCTAACCTCATTGTTAATACTGAAGCATATCTAACTCCATAAGCCCAATGGATACCTTCTAATTGTGTTTCCACCACTCTCATTTTTCTATCTTTGTTTCACAAGAGTTAGCCATCTTAATCATAATAAAAAATCATTAATCCTTTGAGAGAGTCCTCTCAGGTTGGGAAGGCTAAGCCTCAACCTAAAGTAGGTTTGAAATAGTTACTTAAGGTCTTCCTGGTCAGCAGCCTTTCAGGGTCCGATTTTGAGATAACAGGTGGGTGGGTGTGTGGGGGGGGGGGGGCCCGGGGGTGGTGAGAGAGCGGGTGAGGGGGCGGGCGAGGGCGGCTGAGAGGGCGGGGTGGGCGAGGGAGGGCAAGGGGGTGGGCTAGAGTGAGGGCAGGTGAGGGGGTGAGGAGGAGGGTGGGTGTGTGAGGGGGTGGGCGAGAGGGCGGATGAGGGGGTGCGGTGGGCGTGGGCATGGGCAAGGGGGGTGAGGGGGTGGGTGAGAGGGTGGGAGGGGGCAGGTGAGGGGGTACGAGGGTGGGACGGGGCAGGACGGGCGTGAGGAGGCGGGCAAGGGCGGGCGTGAGGGTGGGCGTGGGCGAGGGCGGCTGAGGGGGTACGTGGGTGTGTGAGGGGGTGCACGAGAGGGGGAGTGGGTGTGTGAGAGGGTGGGTGCATGTGAAGGGGGGGAGAGGAGGGAGAGTGCATGTGAGGGGGGGTGTGGGGGGAGAAAGGGAGGGGGGTGGTGAGGGGTCGGGCGACAGCGAGAAAGGGAAGGGGGGGGGGGGGAGCAGGCAGCGGCGGGGGTGGGCGGGCGAGGGGAGAGAGGGTGCGTGTGGGGGGTAAGAGGGGAGTGGGGGTGCGTGTGAGGTGGGAAGGGCGTGAGGGGGGTGCGTGTTGGGGGCGGCGGGAAGCGAAGGGGTTAGTGTGCGGGCGAGGGGGGCGTGAGGGTGTGGGCAGCGGGCGAGGGGGGCCAGGGTGAGGGTGGGCGGGGGAGTGCGGGGGTCGGCCGGCGCCCCCCCGTGGGCAGTTGGGCGATTCTGAGGGCCAGGGTGAGGGTGGTAGGGAGGAGCGGGCGGGTGGCCCCCCTGCCTGCCGTGGGGCTTGGGCGATTCTAAGGGCCAGGGTGAGGGTGGAAGGAAGGAGAGGGCAGGGTGAGGGTGGTAGGGAGGAGAGGGCGAGTGGGTCGGCGACCCCCCCGCCCGCCGCAGGGGTTGGGCGCTTGGTGAGGGTGGTGGGGGGTTGGGGGAAGGGGGGAAGGGTGGCCCTGCGGTCCCTCCGCCCGCTGCGGGGGTTGGGCGATTCTAAGAATCGACCATGATTCTAAGAATCGCCCATGGGGAAGGAGGGGGGAGGTTGGCCGGTTGGGGGGGTTGGGCGATTCTGATGGGGGGGGGTGGGCCGGCACGCCCCCCCGCCCGCTGCGAGGGTTGGGCGATTCTAATTGGGGGATGGCGGGGGGGGGGTCGGCGGGGAGTGAGTGGGGGGTGGTGGGCCGGCGGCCCCCCCGCTCGCCACAGGGGTTAGGCGATTCTGATGGGGGGGTGGGGCGAAGGGGGAGGGTTGGATCGGCAGCCCCCCCGCCCACTGCGGGGGTTGGGCGATTCTGAGGGGGAGGGGTGGACCGGCGGCCCCCCCGCTCACTGCGGGGGTTGGGCGATTCTGAGAATCGCCCAACCCCCACCCACAATCGCCCAACCCCCACCCACACGCCAGCTGAGAATCGCCCAACCCCCATAGTGGGCGGGGGGGCCGCCGGCCCACATGCCCCCACCCACACGCCGGCCCACACGCCCCCACCCCGTACCACGACGACTCCCCCGCCCCCACCCACACCCCATACCACGAAGGCCCCCTCGCCCCCACCCACACCCCGTACCACCCCACCCGCGCTCTCACACCCCGCTCGCCCACCCGCCTTCCCCACCCACCCCACGACACCATGGTGGCCCACACACGCTCACCCATGGCCGCCCACCCGCCCGCTTCTGCCCTCGTCTTCCCGCCCACAAATAAAAAATTTATGATATATTTTCGTTGTTAATTTAAGTTAATATGTTTTTGTTATTTACTGATTTATGTGTTTCTATTTTTCAGGAAAATGGCATCAAAGAAGATTTTTGTGAATCTTTCTGGACCAAAGACTCTTAAAGGTGCATCTTCAAGAAACATTGGTGAACGAACTCCACCTGAGCTCATGGCTACAAATCTTTCAAGTGCCTCAAGTGATAAGAAAATGATTTCACACTGGAAGAATTCAAAAGAGATGAAATTTCCATCAAGAATCTAGTATGTGAAAGAAAGAGAAAGCACAAATGTCAATATATATCTATATATTGATATACCGAATGATAATGGAATTTTTGAGGTGATAGGAAGAGTCATAGATATGTGTTCGATATCGGACACTGAAGTTGTTTACATACTTACAAACGCTCCCAAGTCACATGAAAGGATTAAATACCGACTATCATATTCATTGTATGACAGGAAAGAGGTATCTATAAAATTGTGTAAACAAATCGTAAATGAGATGACACAAAACATCATAAGTATTGTTATTTATATTTATATTTTGCGTTCTTGAAAGTGTCTCACTATATTTTTTTAACTTTGTTTTTTATTGACATATGATATTTTGTTTGGCAGAATTTTGTTGAAAGTTGTTCAATTAGGTTGGGAGGCATTCATTTCGTAGAGTATGATATCATGAAAGTTGTCAACAATTTTTACTCAGTGTCAGAAAAAGATATGGAAAACAAGCAAAATGTAGTAATTGATGATGCTACAAAACTACATCCAAAGAATCAGGAAAGAAGGCCTCTCGTGGATAAATCTAGCAAGGGTAAACAAGTTATTTTTGAGGACGATGAAGTTGAAACTGACAGTGAAGCATATGTTGCCATTACTAAAGATGATATTGGAACTGAGAAGAGCCATAAAAGACCAAAAGTAACAATGCCCAAGAATAAATTTGTTGGGAATGTTGTGATGAAGAAAAGTAAAGTTGAAGATTTTGAAGTAGTCATTACCAGCAGTCAAGAACCTAATGAAAATTCAAAAGAAAGCAGAGAAATCATTACACCAGGAGCCGATTTAGAGGATGGCATTATCAAAACAAAACAAAATTCCATTCGACAGAATTTGACAAAAAAATTTAATTGATGGTGGTCATACATTTCAGCTTAATGTCAGGCAAACCTATAAGGCAAGTGAAAGACAATGTCAATATCAAGTCAGAAAGCCACATCATCTGCATGTTCATAACTTGAATACATTGATGAGGTACAATCCATATGCTCATGTGGTTAGTTATGTGTTTCTTGTTGATCCACTTCAAGTTCCTAACAAAGAAGCATTTAATAAATCAAAATGTTTTGAATACAATTATTATGTGCTTGGGGGGAACCATTCTGTAGAAGCTCAAAGACAATTGATGGAGGAATATCCTAATAACCAACGTTTTGAAACAATGAAATGTATCATTTACGCGGGTTTATTAGATACAGAAGCAAAGTTAGTAGCATGGGATCATAATTCAGATAATGAGTATAGAATGTCTATGACTTTCATCCAAATGGTTAGATTTATTCATAGTGAATTTCAAGAAAAATGTGGTGGGGATAGGATAAATGTTACTGCAAATTTCCAAAAAGAATGTTGTATGGAAATAGACTATCAAATTGAAGAGAAAACCAATTCAAAAGGTGGAAAAGACAACAAAAATAGTGATTTATTCAGAGGTGCTGATAACATTTTCCAATTGGCATTTAGAACTGGAGATGTTTGGAAGTTGATTGATGAGATTTTTAGCATGTGGGAAGACATTGCTATTAAAAACCAGAGGGTCAAAAAGTCTAAGCCATTGATATGTAGCAACAACAAATCAGCTCTTGAAATGAAGCAGCTTCCAGACGATGTGACTATCACACCTTGGAGGGCGATGCAAGGAGTGAAAAATGAAAAGATTGTCAAAACAATATTATTTCGTGTCAGGTCAGGGAGAATTATCATTGGAGGAAATGTCTGAAGAATTTAAAAAGTAAGTTTGTTGAATTATTTTTATTTATTTCTAGATTATAATTATATTTTAAATAAAACATGTTGTTCTTGGTAGTATTTGTTATACATATCATTATATTAACTTTTTGTTACTTTATCTATGCAATCACAAAGTTTACATGAAAATTCAAGAACAAATGGTTAGATTGTTGAATGAAGATAGTTGGGATGATGTTGTACGCAACTATCTAGATTCAAGTTCTACATCAACATTAAAAGCTTTTTATCTTGCATTTAAAAATGTATCTTGATTTATACATTCATTTTTATTCACCTGTGTACTATTTTTAATTTATAAAAGATGATGAAGGATGATATGGAGTGCCAGATAGTTTCAAAACCTTTATTGAAAAAATAAAGATCGAAAGACTGAGGAAGCAACGTATTAAGAATGTTGAACTTGATCCAACTCTTAATCATTTCATTGGGAATGGGCTAGACACTATTCAATATCACGTAATACAAGACGACTGTGAAGACATTGCTAAACTCATACCTAAAAGGGATTATGCCCTAGTCATTACAGATATTCCCCATGGTTTGAATATTCCAAACATTGACTATGATAGTGACCCTTATTCTTATCAAGTTCTTAGTAAAGTGGTAGCGGGATTTGTAGAAGTCACGTCATCACCATTATGGAGATTTGTGACATTTCATTCAGACACACAATTGGCAATGATATTGTCAAGATTCAAGGGGAAAACAAATTCAAGGATACAACTTACATGGTAAGACGTTTAAAATGTATATTTAATTAATGTTGAAAAATTCATTTATGTACAAGTTAATTGAACTTTAATTATTTCATGTTACAGGCAAAATTCAAATCTTCTTAACAATGAAGATCAACAATTTTTAAATGATTGTGAGTTCATTCATATTGATAGTTGGGCAAAAGATGATAGCCATATGTCTATGATTTTTAATCGGGTAGAAGAAAAGAGTCATAGTCAAATACTGACTTATGATGCTGTTGTGAGAAAACTAACATATGAAGACAAAGAAGCAAAAGGAGAGATAGTGAACATTTATCAAAAACCACAGTGATTCATTAACTATCTTATAGACATATATCCAAATGAAAGAGATTGGGTTTTGGATTTATTTTCTGGCTCAGGTAAGTTTTATTATATGGAATTGAATTTCAATATGTTGTTTTTTAATTAATATGTCATTGTATTGATTTAGTTCATTATTTCTTTTGTGCTTGATAATTAGGTACAACACTAGCATGTTGCCTTAAAAAATGAAGAAATTGCATTGCAATTGAAAAAGATCCAGTACAGTGCAATTTCATTCAGCAAAGAATTAATGCTCTACAATTTCTTCTAGATATAATGCAAGAAATTGGGTTGAAGAAATGGGACTTTAGTGAATCACGTGTGGCAAAAAAAGCAAAGGAACCCCAACCACCATTACATGGAATGTTTGGAAAAACATACATTGGGAGATTTGCCGACATCAAAGATCCATTAGAAGAGAAAAATGAGCAAAAGGAAGTAGAAAATATTGTGGAAAAAGACAATGATGAAACTCCAAAGGACGAAAAGTTTGGATTACGTGACATTATTGATTAAATTTAAGTTATGCTTGGAAATTAAGTTTTGCAATGTTTTGGCTTTGACATTTTATGAGAAGAATAAACACTCAATTTAGGATGTTATGCGTTCAATATTTGTAATATGTGATTTTCGCATTGATTTTTAAGTTAATCATTATTTTTTGAAAAAAAATTATTATTATTATTAATTTGACATGAAATTCATAAAAAAAACTATTATTTAACAATTTTTAGTTAAACTTTTCGTATAAAAATTGTGATTTTGACATGTCAATTCTAGCAAAAAATTATCAAAACGTGTAGTTTTTTAGTTATATTTATGTTAAAAATGGTTATTTTTATGTCCATTGTTAAAAAAATATTGTTTTTTAGAAACAATTATTTCATGTGGATTGAAAAATTAATTAAGGATATATGAATATGTAGAATATCGAAAATTCAAAATATCGACCTTCTAATTTAAAAATGCAAAACAATAAAAACCTCACTATAAAAAAATTAAAATAAAAACAAGAAAATATGAAGAAAACGACCACTTAAAAAATTATCAAATTCACAAAATAATTATTTACATTTCATACATTAGAAAATTTAAAGCAAAAAAATAGGTCTTTTAAAAAAAGGGTCTGATGCAGAATACCCACTTTTTAAAATCAGCGTGAAAATCATTATCATTCTGAAACGTAATGCACATAAAAAAATTAAAGTGCCAAAAACTATGCTCTAAAAAAAACATGTGTGTTCTGCATCACCCATTTTCAAAATCAGGTCACTCTTTTGCTATCTCTACGAAACGGGTAACAATATCAGTTCTCGTTTCAAAGTTTACATTGTTCAACCAAGCTTAAGGGTTTCCAAATCGTTTCTATAGACTTTTTGGAGGAGGAATTTACGTAGAGGCCCTGCATGGATCAATTATGCGGCATTGATCGTTGACATCATATTGTTTCCATCCAATAGAGGTGTTGAAGAAGTTGATGAATCTGGACCATAACATGTAGTTAGTGCCGCTATAATCAACAAACTATCTTGCAAAAGAAGCTCAAGACATGATTTGAAGCAACTCTTGAGTGTTGAGAAACCAAGTGTAGGGGAATTAGGCTTGATTTCTCTACTTGATAATTACTTGTGAATGTTTAAATGTCTTCTTTATTATTTGTTATGCCTTCTTCATCGAACAATTATACAAAATGTTCCATCTTCCAGGAAAATAAAGAGACAAGAGACACCAAAAGTAGGTTAGTCAAGGCAAAACCCCACAAGTGGAAAACCCAACAATCCTTCTCTTATAGAATCAAATCAAAGTGAGATATCCAAGATCAAGACCAAAACTTCCACCAAAAATGCCAAGTCAAACCCTCCAAGTCACCTCCATTGTCAAAGGCAACGATGGCCAAACTGTTCCAAATCTAGTCAATTTCTGAAATTTCAAGCTTATAGTAGCACAAAAAAATTCGACCTTCAAGTTTAAAATTCTGTTAAGCAAAAAATATTATTCTCTATTCTTTGACTTCATTTCTATCTCCTTTTTACTTCTGCTTCTTGTCCTCCTTCACATGGTTCAAATGTACTTGTGTGATTGGATGATCTCCAAGAGGGTTGAGCTTGATTCTTATATATAGCTGTCGAGGAGGTTGAACAGGTGTCTCTTGGAGACCTAGGACAACTTGTTCCAAGGAGGGTCGACTTGACATTTTGTGGACTTATTGACTCAATAGAAAATTCAAAATTATTTTCTTACAAATGTCCAAATGGGACATGACATTTTTCTTTGACTTGTAATAAATTATTTTTGACTCATTTTGACTCCATAAGCATGAAGAACATGCTTTGACCAAAAATAAATATAATAAATACATCAATGATTGCTTTACACTACATTATGAAGACTAACACAAGTTACAAATTCAACACTCGCTCATAACTAGGGAGGTGTTCATAATGATTCAATATGACATTCTCAAGTTGAAATATTCATATGAGAAAAGATCTGGATTGACAAGCATTAATAATGATTACATCATCATAACCAACATTTTCAAACTACTAAGACCTTGACTAGTACATTATCTCTACACTAGATCAGAGCATAATGCTGGGAGACATTAATTTGGACACCACCGGCTCTTAAGGCACATACCCCACCCATGTCTTTCGAAGGTATGACCTCATAGGACCATTACCAAGTCCATGTATCCATTCTTAGGATGTCAATCCTAATAAACCACAATACATGACTCAAGAATGTACGTCCTTGATGCTTATCCAATCCATCATTCTCCCTACCAATGTTCATGCACTAGACTTACGACTATTAGTCCTGGCCATAGTATGTGACACATGGAGATCACAGTTTCCATCCTCACTCCCTCTGAACTAGGGAGGAGATCCTCACTCCCTCTCAACCATGGAGGAGACATCCACAAACCTAAATTTGCCTAAAAAATACTCATCCTTTCCCTTTGAAAGGAGCATCATTGATGCATCGACTATTTGTTATTCCATGGAGATCTGTTGTAGCTTCTCGACTCCTATCTGCATCATATTCTTGAATCATAAAGCAATTCGACCTTCCTGGTTCTCTGACAATCTTCATGCAACTTTGATCAATATCATAATCGAATCCAACATGTCATCAAGTAGTCCATCAAACACGTTATGGAGCTAAACTTCTTCACAACTGTTTGTACAAGACTTCACATCTTCTTCCTTCACATTGCAATATAATTATGCTTCATGCTCTTCCAAGAAATCATAGTAGTATCTTTATCAACATCGGTATTGTTGACCCAATCGATGTGTTCTTGAATCAAATATATTAGGGAACCAATCAGCCACTGGTACAATGATGTATCAACAATAACAAAATTCTTTAACTTTTTGCTAAAGGGCATTTCCATAGATATGTCACCTGTCCTTTTGATCACAAGCTTCTTTGCCAAACTTCAAATAGTATTGTATCCATCCAAGGTCTTACAACTCCCTCCTTCTAGCTGAGGTAAGTGAACTTCTTTCCTTTTATTATGTCTTGCTTTCATACTGCCATCTAATTGGCTTCTTTGATGCACATTTCAAATTGATTTCTCCTTCTTCATACGCATGAATTCTTCATGCTTTGCTACATTCTTCCAATTCTTCCATCTGCTAATAAAGCTTAGATAGTTCTTGTTTTGACCTGCAAACTTTATTAGAAGACTATGAAAGAACAAAAAGCAAAGTGCATAGACAAAATAGCAATAGTAGTAATCAAAGAAAGGAGATGTAGAGTACTTATCTTTTTGAGGAAGGTCAACTCCCTCTTAAACTTGGAACTTTTTCACCAACCTTGTCCTCACATCAGCATGATGTCATTTCTGTCATCTTCAAGAGCTAGATCTTCTTCTTACAATGGAAACGATTAGTTAGGGTTTTGTTTCTAGGGTTTTCTAATTCAAACCTTTGCTAGGGTTTACAAACCCTAGATGCTTTAAAGTCTTCAAGACCTGCCATTTAAGAATTGCAAATTCTACAAGCATACTAATGAGTTAGTTGCAAAACCCTAGAGATGCTATTGACAAGCCTTTTATGAGATGGAGTTCATTTCATTCATTGATCACAAAAACCTAGTCTTCATATGCAAGGAAATACTTCAAATGCTATATCAACAATCTCTAATATATCTATATAGATCCATTTATAATATGCTACTATCTTTCAAAAGAACATAAGATCGTTAGCTTATTTTTATGTGATTTCATCGTGACTTAGAAGACTTAACATCATATGCGATATAGTTGACATAGGTCATTAGTTGGAAATGAACAAAAAACGTATGTACCTCTTTCAACCTTACCTGTCCAACCTTACAGTCTTTCTATCACAAGGATTTAGGACTTTTGCAGCAGAGATAATGTCTTTTCTTCAACTTCTTCCTCCAACAAAAGTACCTCATACTTTTAGCCATTGAACCACACATATTTCTTTGGGTTGCTAGCAATGTCCTTTGTCTTGGCTCACAAAGTTTGCATGAATATAGTCTATAGAGGAGGTTAAGTCTCTCCATAATCTTCAGCCCTCTTTTTAATTATATCCATCCGACCTAAATGTATTAGACAAGTCGACTTTGTTGATATACTTAGTCCTTCTTTTATGTATAGTTTCTTCACATACTTGTGCCATAGAGATATGACTTAAGATATCTTATCACAATTCTTCCACAGAGCTCAAAAAATCTCATACTTTGAACTCCTTCCATAGACTATATAAATTTTTTGGTTCAACAATGTGACCTTTCAATGAGCCAAAACAAATGTCACAGGTTTTTCCTCCAGAATGAGCCTTTTCTTCATATTTTTTCAACAACACACTTGTGACATTTTAGTCTTGAGGCTTAATGCTTGTTCCTTTCTCAAATTATACACATTCCTATTGCAGAAGCTTTCATAATTTTTGAAGTTGTTGGTTTTCATAGTTCATTGTGGCTAGGGTTACTCAGTCCTTGTGGCCACCTTAAACTTGTGGCCTTATAGTTATAGAACGACGCATTCACCTTATCAATACTTGCATTGTACCTTGAGAAGTCTCAACCTACAATTGGTTTGATTTTTATAGTGCATCAAGAAAAACTCACATATCACAGTGCCATAGAGAATTTAGTATACCATGGTGCCATAGAAGGTTTAGATTACCACCATAGAAGGTTTGGATTTGTCATAGGTTTAGATCCCTTTTTTTTCTCTTGTAAATGCTTTGTTGCTCTGAGAGTTCTTGGTATATACACATAGATAACGAGATGCAATTCCTTAAACTTCAGAAAATTTGAATGTCTTGGATAGTTCGGATCTTGGACAAGCATTATTGTTTTCTTGGTGTCATCATAGATGCCTTGAGTATGTCAATAAGTCAGGTCACAAAATGTCATGTTTTTAGATGTTATGTCTACAGAGAAAGATTTCTTTAGAAAGACTTGCATTCCTCAGAAGTATATAGAGAGTTCACATTCCAAAGTTATATATTCCTTCAGATAATTCACATTCTTTAGAGATCTAGACTTCACCTTCTAATCTTATTGGAACGAAGGTATACAAACCATATCTTGTGTTTTCAACCTTCATCCTCCTTGTAGTCATTGTAGATTGCATAGATGAATAACTTGAATTAGTTCAATCCTTAGAAATTTGATCTTACTTAAGAGTATTCCTTGACCTCAACACTTTTATGATCTTGGATTCTCTGCATATTAGACTTTTGCTCTGATTTCTTCTAGATTTAGCCCTACTTAGAGTTTCCTTAATGATGCTCCTGTCTTCACCATAGCTTTAATACCATGTTGAGAAACCAAGTGTAGTGAAATTAGGCTTAATTTCTATACTTGATAATCACTTGTGAATGTTTATATTTCTTATTTATTATTTGTTGTCTTCTCATCAAGAAATTATACAAAATGTTGAATCTTCCAGGAAATTAAAGAGACAAGAGACACCAAAATTAGGTTTCTAGCCAGGGAAAACCCCACAAGGGGAAACCTAACAATCCTTCTCTTATGGAATCATATCAAAATGAGATATCTAAGACAAAGACAAAAACTACCACCAAAAACGCGAAGTAAAACCCTCCTCCAAGTCACCTCCAATGTCAAAGTCAAAGATGGTCAAATTGTTCCAAATTTGGTCAATTCCTGAAATTTTGGGCCTGCAGTTTCATAGAAAAATTCGACCTTCAAGTCTGAAATTCGATCAAGCAAAAAATATTTTTCTCTCATCTTTGTCTTCATTTCTCTCTCCTTTTTACTTTTTCTTCTTGTCCTCCTTCACATGATCATATGTACTTCTTGTGTGTGATTGGATGATCTCTACAAGGGTCGAGCTTGCTTCTTATATATCGCTGTCCAGGAGGTCGAACATATGTCTCTTGGAGGCCCAAGTTGACTTGTTCCAAGGACTGCTAACTTGACATTTTGTGGACTTATTGACTCAACATAAAATTCAAAATTCTTTTATTACAAATGTCCAAATGGGACCATGACTCAAGTACATTTTTCTTTGACTCATAATAAATTATTTTTCACTCTATAAGCATGAAGAACATGCTTTGAAAAATAAATAAATATAATAAATACATCAATGATTATTTTACATTACATTATGAAGACTGACTCTAGTTACAATTTCCACATTGAGCACCTCATGAAAACGTTCCTTGCAAAACACTGACAACTGGTTGTGATAGCGAAGCGGGCAACTAGTATAATGTGAACTTGTGACATCCCATGGTTAATAACTTTCCCGTTGTAAATAAATTGTAACTAATTAAAGGCTAAGACAAAGGGAAACACATTCCAGATTTCTTGAGGAATGGGTTGTTTTAAATATCAATCCTGCTTGGTTGAGTGGGTTGATTGAACAATAAATTTAACTAAAAGGAAGAGGACAGGTCCAGGTGTCCTCTAGCTCCAACGACATGCAAGAATAGGAAAAAAACTTAAAGACATGCATGGATTGTGTTGTCCAAGGTGTGGTTGACTAGCATGGAACTGGGAAGAAGAGAGACGATTAGTCTGTTTTGGAAGCACACGCATCCCCACACGATGCACATATGCATATGCAATGGAGAACATACTCTCTCATTCTATCACATGTAGAGACACTGGAAGGGGAGAACACATTCTGATTACCCTCTCATGCATATGCATAGGAAACATAGGAGAGGACACAATGTGAACACTGTAAGAAAAATTCCTTTAAGGGTGGAGGTGAGAAAACATAGAACAATGCTCAGATTTGGCAGAAAGCAAGCTCTGAAGAGATAGAAACTAGCTAAAAGACCTTCACAGAGGCTTGCTGGGTAAAGCATTATAGAGAGCAGTGGCTTTCTTGTAAGGCTGAAGAACCCACTAGGAGCTTGTGGGTTGATGAACCTATTGGATTGGGAAGAGCCTCTTAAGTGCTTGTGAGGATTGTTGAACCACCGAGAGTTGCCTTGGGGCTGAAGCTATGGTACTTGACTCACTGATGAACCACCTGGAGAGGTGACATCTTTGCCCATCAATAGCTTATCCACTAATGAACCTTCCCTTGATGTGGACTCTCTTCTCCTGAAAGTGAGCTGAGACTCTTTGTACTGTGGTATCTTGGCATGTATGTTATTATGTCTGAAAATATTGAGTGAAATCTTGTGTAGATGGTGGATGAAGGTAGAGTGGCCTTGTGGCATCCTATTTCAGCAATAATATTGGTGAAGTTTCCCCTCATAAGCACTCCACCTCCAACATTGGAATTTGGCTCGAGGGTGACAGCTACAAGTGAATGTGGTTGTAGCTTGTCTATGTGTTATAGACAATTTTGTGCCTTACAGCAACAAGCATGAATTGTCAATAATCCAAGGGATCCAAAGTTCCCTAAACATGATGTTCCTACCCCTAGAGGAACAAGGTCAGCAAACCAACAGCTCTCAGATCAGTTCTCCACCTGAAAACACTCAAAAACAAGCAATCCTGAAATCAAAGCAGGTGCTCCACTAGGTTTCTGCGCTGAAACTCAATTGCTCCATGGTGTACCTGCGTTGCAAAGCAAGTGGAACAAAGGCCACCTGCGCTGAGCGAGATGGGACAAGTGGCACAATGAGTCATTGCTCTGGAATCTTCCAAAAATGACACTTGGATCAGGGATTTCGCCTTGTGATGAGTCAGAGGCTCTGTTTCTCCAAGTGGAAGCAAGGTTCTCCAAGTGGACTCAAGAACTGAAGATCAACTAAAGATTAACTGAAGAGGGAGAGGACGCAAGGCAGCTACACATCAGTTGCAAGCTGACTCATCCTTTCTCAGTTCATCTATATATTGAGCTCTCTCCTATGAGATCAGGAGGCTGGAATTTTGTGCAAAGTAATGCTATGCTGTTGGTTTCACTATAGAGCTATTGGGTGATTGCTTCAGGGAGGTGAAGAGGAGAAATTCTTTCTGCTGGGAGGTGTTGCTGGATTAGGACCTTCAATGGTTGTAACACTCTCAGAACCTTTACTTCTTCATTAATAAAAGCTATTGAGGTTCTTCTATATGCATTTGTTCCAATGATGTTTTGTGATAATTGTATATTTGGTTTATGCTAATCCGTGAATCAGTTATGATTGCATGCCTCTTGTAGTCTCCTTCTTTGTCATTTTGCAGGATCTCATTGTAGCTGGGTCGGCAAAAGAGCAAAGAGCTGGGAGCAAGCGGCCATAGAGAAGAGTTTGGATTCGACATTAAGCGCAAGGCAACGGTTAGTGCATTTATCCACTCTCTTTTGCTTTCATAAAGAAGTAAACCTTAAGTAGTTTTCTTTACAGTTGTTGCTGAGGTACTATCACCCTTAGAGTGGGATAGGGTCATCCGAGTCGGATACTTTTCCCTACAACACTATGGTTGGGTGGAGAGTTAAAGTCACACTCTTAGTCTCCAGATCTCTTATAAGATAAGCATATATCCATATTTTGTGTTTGTGCCTATTATGTCTCTATTAATTGTGTTGAAACAATACTATGTTAATGATGTTGTATGAACAAGAATGCCACTATTGTGTGTATAGGCTTTATGGAATGTTTCATTTTCTTGTGGAATTTCTGTGTAGAAATGCTCTCGAATGCCTTCCTTTAGGAATGGTTATTCCGATGATCTTCATAAGTCTGCAGGATGGTCTATGTGACCTGTGTGTGAAGAGTTGGAGGACCTTTGCTAATTAATTAATTGATTGTAAGAAAAATAATGAGACCAGTGGGTCCTGGTTTTTAAGTTGCAGCCTCAGGTGGATGGCATATATATATATATATATATATTTATATTTATATTTGCAGGATGGGTTAGGCCAAGTTCTTGCAAGCTCAAGAGGGATAGTGATGGCTATATATATATATATATATAGAGAGAGAGAGAGAGAGAGAGAGAGAGAGAGAGAGAGAGAGATTAGGTGCTAAAGGGAGAGTCCCTTGAAAACCACCGGTTTTAAGCTATTGTTCACAATGATCAAGTAGGGTTGAGCCTTGATGCCTTAATTGTTGGGTTCCAAGTCTCAATAGACCCATTCACATAGAACCACCGTGACTGAGCTTGTAGGTTGGGATTGGTTCTCAAACAATTCCTAGTATAAGTGTCATGGGGTGAAGTATGGGAACCAGAGGAGTTAGAAGGCCAGAGCCCCCAATCGATGTGACCAAGCGTATCGACCAAATGATTAGGCAGGAGAAATTTGGGTCATCGATGAAGTGCATCCATGACCATTGGATGACCTCAGAGGCTCCTCCCTGGGGGTTTCGAATGGAGCATGGTAGAAATTTTCTGGGGTATTATCTTTGAGGTGATGTGGCCTTCGAGGAGGGGGGGACACCATAATACCACCCTCATAGTGTATGTGTTATAGATTGGGTTGCGCCCATTGTCTAGTGGGGTATTATGTGACTAGGATGGACGTGTCGGTAGCTATGGTAATACTTCCATGTCGCAGAGAGAGGCCGACTAGGATTTCCATGCGGGGACCACACGTGTGCCACGTCGCAGGTTGGTCAGGTGGCACTAATTGAATGGCTAATCTTTGGATGGCCATATGTTTGGATCTAGGAGTTGGATTAGAGTAAAATTTATATTGTCGGAATCATCTCGACGAGATGAAAGAAATGGTATGATTTGTTTTGAGTTTCTCAAGATTAAAAGAAAGCGAAAATTTTGGACCCCATTTCCATAACTGGAGCATGGAGATTGGGTCAGCATAGTAACTGCCTCTTTCTACCCTTAGTCAGGGTTGGGGATAGTCGGGGGTATGTTACAGAACTCGTAATCCATACACCTTCCTTAGATACATGTAAATCGTAATTGCCATGATTAATTTATCTAACTGATAATACGATTTGTTACTTAAATTCTTTTACTTTTTTTTTGGTAGCAAGGCAAAACAATCTGGTCGTTCTTCTAGTCTCTAGTTATAGAGGGGCTTCCAAATATTAAATGAATTAATACGGGTTATTATAAACCATTGGATGAACTAGTGTCAAACAACACCCTCACTCCGGAACATGCCATTCAAGTTTTGGTGCAATTTGATAAGTTTACGACAAAAGCTCTGTGCTTTCTCGGCGTTGTGTCTTTGATGCTTCTGCTCTACTGCGATTGAAAAAGGGATTAAACCTCACACCTTTGAGTGTTTGGTCATTTACATGGTGTACTTTGTTCTCCACCTCTTTGAACGTCAAATCTTGTGACGAGAGTCCCATTGAGAACAGTGATAGCAACAGAAAGATCGTCCTTGACGACGCAGGAAAACCATTGAGACTTGCAGATGTGGAGGCGTTGAGTTCGTGCATGTGCAAACTACGTGGTTCGTTTGTTCATTGTCATTTCGTGAGATAGGAAGAGAAGGCGAACCTGTTTGTATGCTAGTGAAATTGTTAATTAATTGCTTCTGGCATTTGTTTCAAACCCACGTGCTCTATTTTGAGAACTTGTCTACTATTTCAATAATGTGTACCACATATCATATTACTCCGTGCATTTCTCTGCGTCGGTTTCCAACACGTCTAATAGCCTAAGATTTCCAGGTAGGCTTGCTTGTAATTGAGACAACACATTGTACAATGTAGATTGAGATGTGCATGTCATGCAAAGACTTTAGAGGATCTGTAGATAGTAATGATTAGAGGCCAACACAAGAGGATATTCCTGTGTAGGGAATAAAGGTAAACCCAAAATTTTGCAGAGGAAAAGCTAGCGTTATTAAAAGATGGATGGAGACAATAAGGATTAAATAAATAGAAGTGTGATGATCTCTGAGTTGTACTTAAGTTGGTCTGAAAACCATCTCCCCATGTTGTGGCTGCGCACCAATTGACTAACAAAATATTCGCACAATGCAACTAGACATGTTGCGAAAGGCTAATGATGGGGCATGATTCCACACATATAAATGTGTTAAGGAACTTTTTGTCCTTTATGTCAAGTCTTGGAATGGGAAACTACATCATCTCCTGAGATTGTGATATCCTAATTTATATGAGAGTTGAACATATACTATTATGACAAGTTGAGTGAACTTAATTCATAATCACTGTTTAATTCATCTGAGGAGAAAGATATACTATGCCGTAACCAAAGTTTGATTCATGGGCTTCTTTACACACTAAAATGAGATGGTGTAGAAGATTTGTTAAATTTTAACATGTTCTTTGCTTAGGACAGTCACACAGAGATCTATATTAGCCCATTTAACTTTCCATTTTATTTCCATTAGTAATCACATAAATCATTATCACGTAACTCGTAACTGAAGAAAGAACAAACATGATAGACGCAAAATAAAATCAAAGACAAGAGAACACAAGTATATGGCTCAAGCCAGAGAAAAACTCCAAGATGGGGAAAACCCTTTCTCAATTCTTCTTATTATAAATATCAAATGTTTAGTAGAGTGAGAGAGTACAATAAAATTGACTTGCCAATTGAAGGTCTAACAACATTTCCCTTAGATAATAAGATGGTCCAGTCAATCTGTAATTCTGGCATTCATAGCATGCTCCAAAGGCTGGTGACATCTCTGTAGTTCTGGATACTAGTTAGGGAAAAACAATGTCTTTTTACAACACCTTATTCACACCCAACAAACCTTTGATTTGACTGTGGCCTCCCTTCATATGGTGCCTCCATTAGCAAACTATCATTTAATATTCTTCTAGGCCTAAAAAACGAACCATATAACCCACTGTTCCAGTATGACAAACAACAATCTCCTTTCTATAGCTTCTCAGTTTTTTGAACTGGGGATTAAGGCTTGCAGCTTGGATGTAGGTGGCCCAATCAAGTGTGGCCTGCTTCTAGGAGAGATTTTCCATGAGGATCATGCCCAAAACATTATGGATCAACCTTCATACAAAGCGAAAGCCTCTGCTCCAAATTCATATTTGTAATGGAGGGTAAATAAGCCCCAAATAAATTCACAAATAAGCCCAGACTCTCTCCAGACAACCTCGACGTCTTGCCTATGGAATTCGACCCATCAAAGAGTCTAAGATGATGCCAAACTTTCCCTTACCACCTTCGTTGGAGGCCTCCTTCTTTTGTGGCTATTTCAGAGGGAAGAAGAGTGAGATATGATGATGCAAATATGGTTGG
This sequence comes from Pinus tabuliformis, assembly GCA_031772625.1. Classification (NCBI taxonomy): domain Eukaryota; kingdom Viridiplantae; phylum Streptophyta; class Pinopsida; order Pinales; family Pinaceae; genus Pinus; species Pinus tabuliformis. The sequence continues at coordinate 1,472,809,468 of CM062820.1, read as the reverse complement.
AGGACATTTCGATTTATAGGATTTGGAGAGGGGTTCCTCTTGAATAATTTACCCCAAGCCGACCTTGAAAATTTGCACATGTGAGGGATTAAATTCAAAAACATATTTTTCCTTATCCAATTTTGATGATCTTTAGGTCGATTTTGGTCCTCTCGAGAAGAGGAATTTAATGCAATAATCATCTCCAACAGCTGAGCTGTTTAACAGTGGAATTTGGCCCTAGTTTCCAAATTTAACACTCCCTCTCAACTAGGGAGAATTCCACCTGGGAATCTATCATGCCATCCGGTCATAATGAAATATCATGTCATCATGTGCCATCTAAGAATCTCATCTCTACTCTACTTTGTTGAACACTGATAAGAATAATGAATAAGAATCGATCAAGAGTGAGTCACAAGACCTTACCACTCTCCAATGACAAAAGTTAGTCGACAGGTAGAACCTCAATCGTACTTGATCCCAAATCAATTTTTTGAACATCATGCATCCAGGGAAAATTTTAAGAACCACCATAAATTTATATGTATAATAAATGGGAGAATCCCCATGATACATAGGAAAAATGGGAGGCAATTTTATCTATATCTATATCTATATCTATATCTATATCTATATCTATATCTATATCTATATCTATATCTATATCTATATATATATATATATATATATATATTGGTGAATCTCTCACCAGATTATATTATCTTGTAAAGTCATGGTGAATATTCACTGAATTATAAAATCTTGTAAGATCTTGGCAAATATTTCACTGAATAATAAAACATTGTGAAGTCTTGGCGAGTGTTTTGTTAAAGTATGAAACCATATATGATAATAGGAAAACATATTCATTAAACTATAATATACTAACATACATGTTTGGAAAAAAGAAACATAATTTTCTCTTCCTAAAAACGATGTTGCAAGTTTCAGTGGCCGTGTTTGTCAAGGTTCCTACTGTACACTCTTTCATATCCTTCTATTAGTTTTGATAATATTCCACAACAAAGTTCTTGTATGTGTTGATCTTTACCACCAATTCTATCAAGGTAGGAGAGATTAATCGTTTCTCTACCACTTTTGTCAAGCTATGAGAGATTAATGTTTGTACAAATTTTGTTTTATTTTTCTCCCAACTTTTGTTTCCTTGAGTGTTTCCATCACTACCTTGTTGATTCCATATCAAACCAATTTCTCAAATGCCAACCTAACTGTGACAAAGGACTTTCTTGCTTCTACAAATTTGCAGCCTCATTGTAAGGAGAAGTTATGATACTTACAGGGGTAATTTATAAACACTTTCATTCCCTCTCCAGGTAGTTTTTAAGCCATCGACCTTCAGGTAGTTCATCCTTCCATATGATATTTGGTCATTACACTCTGTTATTCAAAAAACATATAAGTTATGAAAGTCATTCTACCATGTCATGAAGTGTTGAATCGAGGGAATCCCATACCCATGAACCTTACCTGTGGTCTTACAATGCAATCTTCTGTTTTGAGTCATTGTGTTAAAGTCCCTCCCCTTCAAGCAGGCTTTATGCAAGTAGGAAAATGAAACAGGGCCCCCTTACTTACCAACCTTCCTTTCTCTTACTTGAATAGTTGTATCTTACCCAACCAAAAAATGGTTCCTACCTTGAATGATGGAGTTTAATAGACCAACAATAAAATATTTATGTAACTCTGGTCCCCACCACCTGAATACCTTATGGCCCGACATGGATAAAGGAATGTTACAGATTTCTTCATTAGTCTTCGTAAAGATCATTTCAATTCATATTCATCATGGCTTCCACTAACCACTCATTTAGGGTCACTTGGCTTGGCAATGAAAATTTCTCATTAATTATTCCCATCACTCAACCACCTTCAATCATATTCATTTCAACAATTTCATTTTGATTAGCATTTGTAAAATTTGTATGTGGTTTTTGTCATCAACAACTACTATTTTTTCTTGAATTTCTCAATCATATTTTTAAGTAGCATTGCCATGCTCATCATAATCACCTAATAGATGATAACATCCTTGAGGTAGACTCAACATGTTTATAACAACTTTTGCATCTTTATCACCAGGTATTTCAAAAACTTGGCTGCAAGCCTCATCATTGGTAAGAGAGATGAGCCCCAAAAATGGATAATTATTTGGGCTCATTCAACCTCCTAATTTGACTTAATCCACCATTCTCATTAGTTTATTGCATGTTTTTTATTATATTTATGCTAATAGAGTGAATTTGGTTAGTCATTATGCCAACAAGTCTAATGGGTGCTTTGTGTAGCCTTTTTGGTCAACTTGGAGACAAAATTGAAGGTCTTAATGAGCACTTGGCAGCCAAATTCGTGGGAGAACAAGGGAGAGGATTTGTAGGAAGGTGTCCCCTTCATTTATGGGCCCTTACCTCGAATTCTCCACCATCAGCTCGGAGTTCAAAGTCCACCAAATCAATGAGCACAAGGGCAGCCAAGCAAGTCAAGTAGGACTGCTGTTAACTACAAGTTTTGGGCAGCCGAGTCCCTAAATTTTAGGAGGACTGTTAGGGTCCTCAATTTGTATAAATAAGAAGGCTTAAGGCCTCATTTGGGTTAGCTAGTGGTTAGTCATTTTGTAGCTGGTAGTTAGTCATTTCATAGTCTTGTTGTAGTCATTTTGTAGTTCGATTTCTAGGCAATAGATTAGTTTTGCTGTCAGCTCATTTTCAAGTTCTCCTTGTGGACAGTTTTGATGTAACTCTTCATTTCTTGATCAATAAAGATGAATCCAGCTTTGCACCAGCTCTAAATCTCTCTTAGGAGGTTGTAGCTCTTGGGGTTGGGCCCATCTCAAGCGCCCAATACCTCCTTTGATTATCTTTATGTGTTTTTGCTGCATTCTTAGAATAAAATCTGCTATTTAGATCTAACTCTTGTTTTGTTATTTAGTTTGTTTTTTATGTGTAAAATAGCTTTTCATGCTCAGATTTAGTTGATAGGTTGTTAACAGAAAAAGCTTCAAGAAAAGGGCCAACAAACATCTGTGGTTTCACCTCTCCCTTAGTGGGATCAGGAGCTGTGACTAGGATGACTTTGCTGCCCACAAAAGCACTGACTTTGCTTTGCCATGCAATCATTAGTGTTTGGTTTTCATTTGCAGAAGTTGGTTACATGTTCAGATCTTTGAATGCTTCATTACACAGTTAATATACATGGTTTCCTTGCAAATAAGCCTGCTGTCCATTCTTGTTACTGTTAGCTAGATCATATTAGGGTAGCATAACTAGATCTTTGTTTTCTTGCATGTCTTTGTTGGTTCAGTTGGAAACATAACTTGCAGAGCACCTGTTATCCTTCTCTATCTACCCATAATCCATCAGATAATCTGCTCCACCCCTTAGTCCATGATTCGTACCCTTCATTTTCCATACTTTCCCCACCTTGCCCTAATTCCTACATTCTTGTGCATCATCGCGTCCTCCATCCTTGAACAAATCCAATCGCTCCTTAGCCTCATCCACCAAGTCCTAGACCTCTTCACACCCCTATTTCACCTCCATACTCATTCCTCCATCTTTTTCCCTCCATCCATGCTCCAAAATCCCATTTCGAAACATCCTGTAGAAGAATTACAGAACATCCTGTAGAAATCCTGAACATCCTGTAGAACCCCTGCAGACTTCCTGTAGAAGCTCATAAACACGGTTTCTTGGCAGCCAAACTTTGTGAGACTCTCTGGAAGGGTGTTAGGGACCCCTTAGACCCTCTCTGAACCTTCCCAACCTTTCCCAAGCATTTCTCCTCCCTGATCCACCTCTGCACAGTCAAAAATAGTTAGAAGCACATGCACGATAATTCCAACAACTTAAACAAAAATACAAAAAGATGTTTTCTTCAGATAGAGGTAGTCTAGACACATGTATTTTACCTTCATAGAAGTAATGGCATCTCTTTTAGTAGTTTGCATGCTCTCCTTTGCGTCAGTAGGACTAGCTGGTAGAATTAGGGTTTGCTAGGGTTTGCGTTTCTTTTTGGCTTTCAGTTTCTTTTTGCAATTAGATTAGCTTCCTTCGAGTTCGCTTTCATCCATCAATTAAAAAGCTTCTTCTAAGAGCTCATAGAAGTTGGCTTAAGCTCCTAGTGGACTTGTGCCAGCTGACCAAGTGACAGCTGCGGCAAGAGCTAGTACTTGTGCATACAACACCGTCGCTTCCAAGTTTGTTACGAACTGCCGGGTTGATAAAATTAAAGAAGGGAGTTCCAGGAGTTGTAGCATTATTGCTACAATACTGGAGCCCACCATCTTTTTGGCGTCGTTGCCAGGGAAGCGTCAGAGTATTAGTGATTGCCGCTTTTCTTCTATTTTCCACTACAATCTTCTGCTAAGTAGTTTATTTCATTTCCATTATGCAATTTCGTTTTTGCAAAAGTAGATTAGTATTTCCCGCTTTCATAGATTAGCATTTCAATTCCGCAATTTCATTTCTGCAAGCGTAGATTAGCATTTCAATTCCGCAAGCGTAGACTAGCATTTCATTCCTGCAATTTCATTTGAGCAAAATAGATTAGTCCTTTCCTGCTTTCATTTCAATTCTGCATTTTCATTTTAGCAAGATAGTTAGTTGCAGTTCAATCTATTTCAGTTTTGCAGGTAGAAGTAGAAAAAAGAAAAAATCAACCAAAAAGATTTCATTTCATGCCTTGTAGGAGTAGAGATAAGTTAGAAAAATGATTGCACAACACCCCCACTGCTTCACACAGTCAACCTTCTCTCTTCTTCGATGGCTATGATTAAAGAACCCTTGGGTGGACAGCAAGACATATTTGAAGAACCTCAAGGGAAGAAGAAGAAGAAACCATTCCTCTGGAACAAATGGCTACAAGCAGGAATGTTGGGAGCAGTACCTTGCCCCAACACGAATTTGCAAATCAGCTGGAAGATTTCAAGAGTGATATGAGGCAGTTTCTTGCCATGCAACTGGATACCTTACAGATCCAAAGGAAGCAAGAGGGAGCCAAGAGCGCTTTGGTCATATTTTGTCCTAGGTGCACTAGAAAGCATCCTAGGAACGAATGTCCAATGCACTCCCTAGAAGTGTGTTTCATCTGTGAAGAATACCATCCTACAAATCAGTGCCCTTCCTTGCCTGGACTTAAAGTTGCATATCAAAGAGCCAAAGGAGCCACTGAACCACTCCATTATATGAACCAAAGGAGGCCGCATGGACCTAGATCTTACCAGCAGGAACTGCAAGGGACATCTGAGACCTATTATGGCCCCTACCAAGCCACTTTCATGCCTTCTTGGGGTCCCCCTGCTCATCCTTCCTGGTTCACACCTCCTCCTTGTTCCTTCACAGATCCATATTATGCCCAACCAGTTGCTCATTCATTTCACTCTTATGCTCAGCCACAGCCTCAGTGGAATGCACCTTATCAGGAGTGGAGGCCCCAGTACAACTCTCATCCCGCTCATTTTCCTCCACCACCTGTTCATCCACAACCATCGCCTCCTCCTCCACCAAGGCAACCCCAAATGCCTACCCAACCACAATGCCATCCATCTCCATCTCAATTTCACACCTCCACTCAACTACCCGTACCATTTCCAAAGCCATACAATGGAGTAGCTCAACCCAATTGCAAAGCTGAGGCACAACATGTGCAAATGACTCCTCTTGAGCTCAATGATGTTCACCAAAGCTCAGGAAGAGTGTTGCAAAACAGAGATTATATTGACAACATTGAAGGACCAAAGGAAAAAGAAGATTCCAAAGAGGAGATCAAAGAACCATGGGCTGCACTTGATGAAGAGAAGAGATCAGAATCAGAGATCGAGAGAGTTCCTTCATGGTTACCATCAAATCCTCCATGTACTCAAGAGAAAGATCAGCAAAAAGAGGAAGATGAGAAGGTCATGATAGAAGGTGACATGAAGAATGATCCAGATCAGCAAAAGGACCAAGGATATCAAAGCTATATTGAGATATGGTTTCAGAAGGTGACTAAGTTGCAGCGGTACTCTCTTCCTCAGCTATGTTTGATCCCTTCAAAGTCAGATCATTTGGTCTCTAAAGTCCGGATAGTTGTCCAAGCATGCATTTCGAGCCTTCACATCATTTTTTCTCTAATCTCGATGTGCACATGGCTCCATTGGAAGTATTCTTATACTTGAAAAGAATTTTGTTTTTCAAGTAGGGTAGGGTAGAAAGAAAAAAGAAAAAAAAAGAAAAAAATGAAAATAAGAAGAGAATAAAAATCTAAGGTGAAAACCTCCTCGGAGGCGCCTTAGATTGGCTCATTGATTGAAAACCTCCATGAGGCGGTCAATGGGTTGAAAAAAAAAAGAGAAAAGAGAATAAGATCTCTGGGTGAAAACCTTCCTTGGAGGCACCCAGGGCAGGCAATTAGGGTGAAAACCTCCATGAGGCGCCCTAGTTGTTTTTCAAAAAAAAAAGAGAGAAAAAGAAAAAGAAAAATAAAACTAATTTCCATTGGCTAATTGCAGGTTGCAAGAAGGACATTTCAGGTCAGGAGGATCACTCAAATCAAGGTCAAAGGAATTTTTGTGCCTTCTACAGGAAGCTCTGTATTTCTACAGGAAACATCCTGTAGAACCTTTGGACGAACCAAATTCAATTTCAAAAAGGGAATCTAATGGTGGGAATCTGTTGGTTAGGCCTACAAGCACCTCTGTGTCCATCCCTCGCCTTTCTCCATCATTTTTCCAGCTCATTGTGCTTCACATTGTGCTTCTACAGGAAGTTCTTGTAGAAATTGTAGGAAGCTAGAAATGGATTTCAAAAAGGTGGTTTGGTGAACATGGTAGCTTCCTCAAGGGTTCAGAAGTCCTCATGCAATCTTCCAACTTCTCCTCCATCATCTCCATACCTACATCACAGCCCAAATTCATTTTTCATGCCATGCAACAAAAATGCAAAATGCCTTGAAGCAAAAATACCTAGAACAAAATTTGTTTTTGCCATAACATGAAAACCATGCATCCATTTGAAAAACCAGTTTATGGGGAATTGTACAAGGGTGATGGCAACACGCTTGAGCAGTTTCAGCCAATTCCGGTGCACGGTTCCCAAGAAATCAGCCTCCATCACCATCAGCCATTTTTGCGTTTTCTCCATATCCGTGCATCCATTTTAAAACCTGTTTCATGGGGAGATGCACATGGGTGATAGTAACCTACCCAAGCAGTTTCAGCCGATTCCGATGCACGGTTTCCGAGAAATCGATCTCTGAAATCTTCAGCCATTTTCCATTTTTCTCGAAATCCGTGCATCCATTGATCACGATTTTGCTATGGGAGGTGCATAATGATGATAGGAACATGCTCAGCAAGTTTCAGATCAATCCGGTTTACCGTTTGGGAGCAATGGCGAAAACAAGTTCTGGTTCTGTGAAAATTCAACAGCAGCAGCTTGAAGGTGGAGGTCTGAACGTGGAAATGAACTCCTGCAGCTTGGATCCGTCCAGAGGACACCTGCACAAGAAAAAACAACCATGAATCATCAATCAAGCCACCATGCAACTACATCAACACATGCATGCAGCAAATGAAGATCAACACATGCATGCAGCAAAGCAACCACGCACGACTTGCAGGTACGTGACTAAACTTGTTCCTCTGTTTGCATAAATCTAATCTAAGCATTGCATGAACGAATGAGATGGTTGGGATTAAAAAAATCGGTGGCCAGCTAACTGGCCACCCTCGTCCAGTCAAACAGCGCTCGGTGGGTGCAATCAACACGTGTGCTCAGCCATCTCAGGAAGAATATTGGAAAACAGGTAGTGATGGACAGTTAAACTTCAGCGTGATTGATGGATGAGATTACAGGCAGAGAACAAACAGTTAAGCACTGCAGAGGACCAACAGTTTGCATGGGCCAGCACACGTCTCTGCCACCTCGCCACAAATCACGCCTCAATTAAAAATGCTCGGCTGACTCTCACCATCCGCTGATTAATTTTTCCACGTTCTTGACAACAACCAATGCAAAACATACAACCCTGAGACGCTGCAACTCTGATCTTTTTGTTTTGGCTACTTTCTGTGGTGCAGTCATAAACAAGCCTTCCATCATCCAGTCTACTGTCATCATCATATGGAACTGAATATTTGCAAGCTTTAGGATAAGAATTGGTTTTAGTAACAATCTCTTCCACTGTAAACCACCATCTAAAAGGTAATTCAGCTTCTAAAGGTGTCTCTTGTTATCCCAAAAAGACCACCAATTCTCAACTGCTTCAATCCGTGCATGCTGCATTCTCTGTGTGCTTTGACATTTTTTACAAGTACCTGTGCAACAAAGTGAAAAATGAACAAGTACTCATGGGACATCCTTTAAGTGATGGCATTTTAAAGCTTGCTGCAAGGTATCAAGGTCATTTGCAAAATTTGAGATCAGTGGTGCCTGAAAATTACAGATGGACTAAAGTAAGTTGTAGACTTCAGTCCAAACTTGCAATGTTGGTACCTATCGTTGGCATGTGTTGTGATTGGCATTAGGAAATGTTCAAGATTGCAAGGTGAAGTATGGAGGAGTCATTTTTCACTTTTTTATCTGAGCCTGTAAGATCTTTTCTCAGTTGAAAATGTTTGCAAGGTCCTGTGCGCTGCAGTGAAAAATGAACAGATGGACTCAAACAAGGTGTAGCTGTCAGTCGAAAAGTTATGAAGATTGGTACCTGTCTTTGGTGGCAGATGGCTTGGTCTATCATATTCTAAGGGGACATTATCAAAGAGTTGCCTTACTGATTGAGAGTTAATACGGTTGTCTGTGGTCATGCTATTCAGCCCCAAGCATCAAGTTTTGGTGCCAGGGTAAAGGAAAATAGGAGATACAATGAGAATGCTCATAAGGGTTGGCTCGAAAATTGGTGGAGAGTCATTTCTGAGGTGGAAGCAACAATAGGGACTGTTGCCATTGCTCAAGTTTTAAGCAAGGATTTGAACTTTGTTCATCATCTAATTGGCACGAATAACTGGAAAGAGGTTAGGGCTGTCTTTATTCTATTGGCAGTATGTGGCCTTGGTCAGGTCAGCAAGTAAACTGGGAAGAGGTTAGGGCCGTCTTTGTTCTTTTGGCAGTCGCAAAGGAGAGGCAGGTGGACGATATGCGATTCTTTGAGGACTCAAAGCCGTTGATGGAATGGATGAGGGGAGGATATACAATAATCAGAACCTACTGCTTCCGGATGCAATAAGGATGGCTAATGACAGCAGTTCCTCACATATCTACAGAGAAGAAAACACTGAAGCTGACAGTCTTGCAAATAGGGCCGAGGAGTTACAGTATGGGCTGTTGATGGTCTGAAGTTGCAGCAGATGAGGTTTTATCGTTCCCCGCTTAACAGATCCTTGAGTAGTTTTGATCGTGTCCGTGTGCTCTCTCCCGAAATGGTTTGTGCTTTACCCCGGGATGGGATGTTACAGGCTTGAGTCTAGGATAGCTACAGCCAAGCTGAAAGGAAAATCACCCACAGCCAAGCAGGATATAGTGGTGCTGTCTGTTTCTACAGGAAGCCAGAACTCAGCTACAGGACTTTCTACAGGAAGTTCTGTATTTTTACCAGAAACATCCTGTAGAAGCCTTTGGGCCGGCCGGGATCAAGTATGGAGAGGGATTTGAAGCTTGGCATGACAAGGAGGCCACCAGGGCCAGCAAAGATGAGGAGAGAGATTGGTTGCTCAGAGGATGAGCAACACTTTCAGTAGGGGGGTGATGATGAGCCCCAAAAATGGATAATTATTTGGGCTCATTCAACCTCCTAATTTGACTTAATCCACCATTCTCATTAGTTTATTGCATGTTTTTGATTATATTTATGCTAATAGAGTGAATTTGGTTAGTCATTATGCCAACAAGTCTAATGGGTGCTGTGTGTAGCCTTTTTGGTCAACTTGGAGACAAAATTGAAGGTCTTAATGAGAACTTGGCAGCCAAATTCGTGGGAGAACAAGGGAGAGGATTTGTAGGAAGGTGTCCCCTTCATTTATGGGCCCTTACCTCGAATTCTCCACCATCAGCTCGGAGTTCAAAGGCCACCAAATCAATGAGCACAAGGGCAGCCAAGCAAGTCAAGTAGGACTGCTGTTAACTACAAGTTTTGGGCAGCCGAGTCCCTAAATTTTAGGAGGACTGTTAGGGTCCTCAATTTGTATAAATAAGAAGGCTTAGGGCCTCATTTGGGTTAGCTAGTGGTTAGTCATTTTGTAGCTGGTAGTTAGTCATTTCATAGTCTTGTTGTAGTCATTTTGTAGTTTGATTTCTAGGCAATAGATTAGTTTTGCTGTCAGCTCATTTTCAAGTTCTCCTTGTGGACAGTTTTGATGTAACTCTTCATTTCTTGATCAATAAAGATGAATCCAGCTTTGCACCAGCTCTAAATCTCTCTTAGGAGGTTGTAGCTCTTGGGGTTGGGCCCATCTCAAGTGCCCAATACCTCCTTTGATTATCTTTATGTGTTTTTGCTACATTCTTAGAATAAAATATGCTATTTAGATCTAACTCTTGTTTTGTTATTTAGTTTGTTTTTTATGTGTAAAATAGCTTTTCATGCTCAGATTTAGTTGATAGGTTGTTAACAGAAAAAGATTCAAGAAAAGGGCCAACAAACATCTGTGGTTTCACCTCTCCCTTAGTGGGATCAGGAGCTGTGACTAGGATGACTTTGCTGCCCACAAAAGCACTGACTTTGCTTTGCCATGCAATCATTAGTGTTTGGTTTTCATTTGCAGAAATTGGTTACATGTTCAGATCTTTGAATGCTTCATTACACAGTTAATATACATGGTTTCCTTGCAAATAAAGCTGCTTTCCATTCTTGTTATTGTTAGCTAGATCATATTAGGGTAGCATAACTAGATCTTTGTTTTCTTGCATGTCTTTGTTGGTTCAGTTGGAAACATAACTTGCAGAGCACCTGTTATCCTTCTCTATCTACCCATAATCCATCAGATAATCTGCTCCACCCCTTAGTCCATGATTCGTACCCTTCATTTGCCATACTTTCCCCACCTTGCCCTAATTCCTACATTCTTGTGCATCATCGCGTCCTCCATCCTTAAACAAATCCAATCGCTCCTTAGCCTCATCCACCAAGTCCTAGACCTCTTCACACCCCTATTTCACCTCCATACTCATTCCTCCATCTTTTTCCCTCCATCCATGCTCCAAAATCGCATTTCGAAACATCATGTAGAAGAATTACAGAACATCCTGTAGAAATTCTGAACATCCTGTAGAACCCCTGCAGACTTTCTGTAGAAGCTCATAAACACGGTTTCTTGGCAGCCAAACTTTGTGAGACTCTCTAGAAGGGTGTTAGGGACCCCTTAGACCCTCTCTGAACCTTCCCAACCTTTCCCAAGCATTTCTCCTCCCTAATCCACCTCTGCACAGTCAAAAATAGTTAGAAGCACATGCACGATAATTCCAACAACTTAAACAAAAATACAAAAAGATGTTTTCTTCAGATAGAGGTAGTCTAGACACATGTATTTTACCTTCATAGAAGTAATGGCATCTCTTTTAGTAGTTTGCATGCTCTCCTTTGCGTCAGTAGGACTAGCTGGTAGAATTAGGGTTTGCGTTTCTTTTTGGCTTTCAGTTTCTTTTTGCAATTAGATTAGCTTCCTTCGAGTTTGATTTCATCCATCAATTAAAAAGCTTCTTCTAAGAGCTCAAAGAAGTTGGCTTAAGCTCCTAGTGGACTTGTGCCAGCTGACCAAGTGACAGCTGCGGCAAGAGCTAGTACTTGTGCATACAGCACCGTCGCTTCCAAGTTTGTTACGAACTACCGGGTTGATAAAATTAAAGAAGGGAGTTCCAGGAGTTGTAGCATTATTGCTACAATACTGGAGCCCACCAAAGAGCATCATAATTGACTAGCCAAATTCCATTGGACCTACATTCCACATTAATATTTGAGGGTGTCAAGGTCCTTTCAATAGATATGCTAGAAATTTCAACTATTTCAAACCTTTTTACCACTCTCCATGGGTTCTTTGCCATCCAATTTATTCTCTCAAACCTTAAATAATTCTTAAAAGGCCCAAACACACTTCTAGGGGTTGCAACTTATGAGTAATGTCTAAGCAGTGCCAACACTATGTATGCCTATCGTGTTTGCCTCTGTGGTTTGTAAAACTATGCTGTTGTGATGGCCATAAAAAATTAACAAGTATATGTTTGTAAGATAGACGCCTCTAGGTATAAATTTACAAAATGGTATAGCCAAATCATAAACAATTATTTAGTCATCCAAGCATTAGGATGTGAAAGCACGGATATTCCTTGCTCACAATTCTTGGCATGGTTCTTCATATTTTTATTTCCCTAGTACAAATATGGCCTAGACATTGATAAACCAATTTTAATTGCATAACAAAATATGGTTATCCACGTTGTTGTTAGGAAAAGCTTTGGCACATTTTCACTCATTCTCTTGGCATTTATCCACATGCCACAATTCCTTCCAACTTGGAAAGGAATCTCATCACAATTTCATATATATTTTGTAAATTGTATGAATGATATTTGTATGCCTTGGATAGAGTGTAATAGAACTTGGTCAGAATTGTAGGGTGTAAATCCATAGCTTTGTCTCTATTTAGGATTTCAATTGTTCATAATGCCAGCTCTTGATATATTTTCTTAACTCATGTACACCCTGATTTCCCCAAAATCCAATTTTGAATGGACTCAAAGTGGAGCAACATTAGCCTTAAGTTGTATCAACTCTAGGTCATGGCCAAATTCAAGTATCTCCTTACACCAATCAACTATTTCCTCCTTTTGTTCAATTAACACTGTAATAACCCCTTTCTTCTTCTTCCTTGCATGAGGTATTTAGCTAATAATGTATTGATGCTGATGATTTCCATATTTTCTCAGTGCAACTCTTATTAAGCATCCATTGAAGTCAACATCATCAATTTCCTTCATCATATCCTCTTTAGTTCGGCCTCTGTTAACACTAATATTCTTGGTTAAACTTGCACCTTGCACTATAATTCATGCAAAAGCACCACCTTCAACATCTACATCATATGCTCTTCATCTTTTATATCATTATGCTCTTGAAAACCTACCGGATTTAACTCCTCATTTGAGGAAGAGTTTTGTAGATTACCAACCCTTGTCACTTGCATTCTTACCCTCAGAAGAGCAACACTATTTCCTCGTGCATGACAGAAAAAAATTAAACAAACAAATATTGTAGAATAATAGAGGTCAATGCAGTGCATAGCAACAAGGTAACGGAAAAATTTAAGGTAAACATAGGTGACAAGAAACAAAACTTTAAAAGGAGAGATTTTATGAAATAGTGTTGATCCCTAACTAAAGATTCATGGTGAGAGAAATGTTTGCAGTGACCTATAGAGTAGTATTTTAAACTGAGTTGAAGAAATGGTGCTTCCATTAATGATGGTTTACATTTATAATGCTCCATTGGAAATATTGATTTATGAGTCCCAAGAATAAAGATACATTATATGAAATTCTGACAATGATCTAGAGAGCATTATTGTAAACTGAGTTTCCGCAATGGTGCTTCCATGAATTATAGATTAAATGTATAACATTCCTTTGGAAAGTTGAGTGGTGAATGGTCATTGACATGGATTGCATATAAAGAATGATGATATCTGTGTCTAGGATTGATTTGATTATGATCTAGGGGCTCTTAGTTTCTCCTAGCCAATGTTGGTGCTTCTAAAATGTTTAATGGCCCTGGAAGATTGATTTGATTAATGGTCATTTTGAACATAGTTGAATAAGTTACTCCTTTGCATTATAGATTGCAAACTTAGGGGTGGGTCATGGAAAGCATTGAATGATAAGCATTACCTATTCATGTTTGATCAAATGCACAAGGGGAAAGAAGCATTGGGCTCTATATGGACTTGAGATTATACATATTGGAACATCATTTACTGTAGACATTCTCCAAAAATCAACCTCTCTGTCAGATGTGATAGGTAATCTGTACATCAAAACTGAACCTTGTTGGACCAAACATTTGATGATTATTAATGTCTAAGGATTTGAAGTGCCTTTACATTAGGGCATTAAAGATGTGTTTGGACATGATGTTTTGTATGGTAGTAAACTAAGAGACACTTTCTAGACAATTGTATGCCTAGTGAGTTTATGGAATATTTTTAAACTTGTGAGCATTCTTTGTTACTTTAATACCACTTTTATAATGTGTTATCGGTGTGTTATGTTTTGATTTGTTATAGCTTTAGAGGTCAGGTTATATCTCCACTATTGGTCCCCATTCCACTACTGGCTTCCCTCCCCTAGTTTATCACTTGCTACAGAATCACAAACTCATGAGGCTTTGATTACAATTGAATAAAACCAATGAGAACTTGACAATAATATCAATGGAGTTGCAACAATAAAAAAACATAATTAGGTCACTGTATTAGGACAATACATTAAGCATGCAATAATGCTTGCGAGAACGATCTCCATTACAACAAGAATGACCAGGGATCATGACACCAAATACAAAAAGATTCAAAGCATTGATCAACAAGAGGTGCTGCTTAAGAATAATGTATTACCCCACAAACAACACCTCATGTTTAATTTCAAATGTATTTTTACACCACAAACAAAACCTCATGTTTAATTTCAAATGCATTACAATGAATAACAGAGGAATTGGCAACTTAAATCCCAAGAATCAAATACATGCATAACCCAGCATAGACTTTTGTGTTTTGGCAGTGCAGTAATGAAAAATAATCTAGACTGAAAAAAAATGTTATCTTTTGATGAATGACATATCACAACAACTATGTAGGAATTAAAACAAATCATGCACAATCACCACATTATTAGACATAAATTCCCATTGAAAAATCAGAGTAGCTGATCAAAAGAAAAAAACTCTCAATTTTGCAATCTGCACCAAAAAAAACAAGCACAAGAATTTGAGATGATGACTAGACATAGGAAAATCATGGCTGCTATGCAATAACTGAGTTTCCTAAATAATGTTACCTTATTCGACCAATAATACTCAAAACACAAAAGTACATTCTACCATTTCTGAAAGAGTCGAGTTGGAATGTACATGTAGATGAAGGTTTCTCATTAAAACACCATTACTATTTGATAAACCACCACGGTTGTAGATGACTTTCAATCCTGATCTTTGACACTTGACCTAATGAAAACCTAAGCTAATTAAATCATATTACTTTATGCCATCCATGACACAACAACAAAAGTTTTATATTCTGCCATTTTTGAGAGAGCCCAGCTAGGATGTATATGCAGATGAAAATTTTTCATTGAGAAAGAAATTATTAATAATTCAAAACATGCCAAGTTTTTACTTGTAACTTGAAACTCAATCATGATGTTTAGAACCTGAGTTAATGGAAACATCCCAATACACCATGCCCACCATTCACAAAAGCTCTTACATCCTGCTAATTCAAGGAGAGATTATTTGGAATATATTATATGCAAATGAAAGTTCACCAAGGTATAGAAGCAATTACTCATATGTTTCACAATCCCAGTTTGGAAAACTCCCATTATTCTTTTCAGCACTTCCAACTGAAAATAATATCTAGCAATGTGAGACTACACTCACTGTAATTTGTACTACTTTGAACATCCAGTTGGTTGAAATGCCTTGCATTTGGTGGTCACACAAAAAATTGAGCATTCAACAGTCAAATAATTTGAAACAAAACTTAACCCATGTTCATCATTTAGATACTATGATTCCATTGAATAATACCCGCTCATGTTAAGACAATTAAGACCAGAAGACTATTAAATCAAAATCTAAACAATGTTGTCAATAGGGTCTTACCTGGTCAATGAAAGAGGGGTGTTGTTATCACACCTACTGGGGATCAACTCCCCCAAGTGACATGTTCACCTCTCGTGGACTAGCATACCTCCACAAGGCGTTGCTTATTGTTTATGGGACCAGTTACAAGTCCTATGCAATTTTGGCAAAATAGATACCACCCAGTAATGGTATATTTTACAGTCCTAAGGCACATCACATCACGTATCACACCCTTAATCCAACAATCCTTGCACTTTTTTCTTCACCCCATAAAACTCCATAACAAATTATATATACACTTGTTTGGAATAAGTGAATCCAATAGTAATTGGATCAAATACTCCACTTATATTTTTTGTGTTTTTGGCTCTCAAATTTGTCTCTATATACTTTGCATTCCTCTATCCTATAGACTAAATGAGAGCTTGATTCTATAGACTCAATAAACTCAGGATGTAGCTTCCTAATAATGTAAGTCCCAGTCGATCTAATATACTGACTAATACTAATATAATTCAAAACAGTAAGAGTAGTCAACCAGTCAAATGAAGCACAAATAGGGTGTGTAAAGTGGTAAATTCAATTATCAAACCCTATGTAAATACCTACTCAAGCTACGTCAATTCTATCTATAAACCATGGATAGGGTGGTAAATTCATTCTATAAAGGGTGTGGACAATAAATGTAACAGTAAAACTTTCTTTCTATTTATTCCTACCTAAGTCTTTATGCCTACTATTCCTATTACTTAGCCCTAACTAATAGAAGGGTTTCTAAATATTTGCTTAAGAAAATGAAGGATTGAAAGGGTGTACCATACAAATTATGTAGACTTTTTTTGCAAATAAATAAAATAGAAAACTCAACATCCATCACACCAATTTAAAATTTGTATTCTTATACTAGGAAAGCACACAAATTCAAGAAAAATACAAATCTCAACATGGTTCATTGCTATAATCTACAAATGGGACCAATTTTTGCCAGCCTATGTGAGATGATGAATGTAACAATAAAATATTAGAAGCCCAATTGATTGCAAATGTGTCATGTATACATGGAATCTGTGCATGTGTAGAAGTATCTTAGTGAACACACTTTTTTAAACCATGTAATTGGCCCAATACCTAGGCCCTTGAGAAGTATGGAATATTGCTTTCCAGGCTATATAGAATATCCATAGTCACACCACATAAATAAGTGCTATAATAGCTTCCATACAAGTTATCAATATTTTTCAACCCAAAATTCTTGTGATGAACAAAAAGAGAGTCATACATAATTTCCAATAAATAAAATGGCAAACTCAACATCCAACACATCAGAATAGAATTTGTTAATGCCAATGCTAGGAAAGCACATAAATTTAGACAAAATTCAGCTTAAAACATTATTCATCACTATAATATACACATGGAACCAAATCTTACCAACCTGGTTATCGTCACTGAAGCCCAACCTAAAAGTTAATAAAGGACACTTCTGATCTTGTGAGCACGTCATATATCTAACTAATATTTTCAGTGCCAACACCAGACAATGGAAATTGGCTAGCAAATGATTCAACCCACTTTTTGAGATCAACAATGCTATTTCATAGTTGGAAATTTTCTGACTTAATAAACTCTATAAAATATTTTAATTTTGTACTTTTCACAGAGCCCTTAGCCTTAATGGATATCTTTAGCCCTTGTGGATGTTAGCCTCCTGCTGCAGCAGGTTAATCATATTTCATGATCGACATTTTTACATGCCAAATATGTCGTACTATGCATGCTGCAATGCTCCATATTTGATACAGATGGCCAAAGAAGTGTCCATAAGAGTGTGCTAGTCTAAGTGCCACTGCTGTGTTCCAATTTTGATAAGCAATCCATTTTTCGGTTTGAGGTAGTTTTTCAGTTGGAGGTACTCAGGCTGGAATTCACTAACCTCTCCCTTCTTCTCATCACCCCAAAGTCACTTACTAACATCCCCCAAGAGGTCAAGATCTGCTTGAGCCTCTCAGTTTCATCATTTCCATGACATGTGCCTTGGTGAACATCTGCTTCACTCAAGGATTGCTCACTCAGTGTTTGTGAGTCTTCTTTTCCCCAAAATGGCCTAAGGTCTCATACCTTAGTGCCCTCTTTTCATCTCCATATTAACTATTAACTTTATTATATAACTCCCTAACAATTTTCCCCTTTCCCCTATTTAAATCATGTATATAAAACTCCCCTATGTAAATACCCCTCCCTGGCAATATAGACATATTATTCACTAAGTCAAGGAAATCACAGTCCATCTGAGACTGTTTTTAGCCCATCCGTGTCTAGGGATTACTCTGACATCTGGTCAGAATAATAACCTCTTCCCTAAACCAAAACCCCTAAAAACCTTCAAAAAACCATTTTTTGCACCTTTTTCCCTCGTTCTGTGCATAATATATTAACCCCGCATGTCAAAAACCCATATTTCACTCATATCCCTAAGTCTGGCTGTAAATACATTAATGCGCCCTTTATTAAAACCCATAACCCACTAAACCTAAGTCTAAAACCCTCCGTCGCGCGTATCAAATTTGGAATATTCCTGCGAATATTCCCACCCGCTAACCTGTCGACACCTCGCGATCGCCGCCAACCGTTGGATCGCCCGCCCCACAGATCAACGGCTGGCGGGCATCCCCATCCCCGACACGCCCGGGCTTTAGCGTCCGGGAGTTCGGTGGTTTTGCCACCGTACTCCTGCCATGCGTCAGGCTCTGGGGTGTGGCGGAGCCCCCTCCCCCGAAACCACCTTTGCCCATAAGCGGTGCACCAGAAACCGCTTACCACCTTGTGACGTCATACCCCACGTCACCCCCTGCACAGTCCTTACTTACGTCACCCCTTGTCCAGTCACCCGATGAGTCACCTGCCTGCGTGGCCTCCTGTCACATCACTGCCACGTGTCCCCGCCACCGTACCTGCCACGTCATCGTCCGTACGTGATGACGTCATCCTGCCACGTCGCCTTGCTGACGTCACCCGCCGTACAATGCTGACGTCATCAGCACCTTTTTGGGCGCAGAGGCGCGAAAGTCGCACTTCGGAGCCCCGGAATCCAATTATGAGGCAGTTTTTGATGATCGATTTGCGCAGGATTTTTTAGGCCGAAATGGAGAATCTTCAGGGAATCTTTAAGGAATCTTCTCACCATGCGGCCCCAGGAAGCCCGAAAAGGCGCAAAAATGATCCGTTTTCTTCACAGAGCATACCAAAAGGAGCAGAAGATCATTCCAGATGATACAGAGGCCGAACATCGGCCATTTACTGGTGATTAGACCCGCAACACATCATATCAACAGTCCAGATTTTGTCAGAGAGTATTAGTGGAAGAAAAGACGCCAGAAAGTATCAGTCAAGATTTTTTAGGGGCTCGAGGCACCTGAACATTGATGAAGCCCCCAGAAAGTCAAATCAATAAGCATCAGCCCATCCTTGCCTTCAAATCACCATCAAGGTATTCAAAGCACCAAGACAGCAAGAAAGCAGAAACCCATACTCATTTATTGCAGAAAACACTGCAGCAAGCCACCAAGGACAACATCATTTATTCAGTTTTGATACATCGGCCCTGAGCGCGGCCCGAGATATTTTTTGCATTTATTTCTAGATAGGATTAGGTTAAGTAGTCATTTTTTATGACCTAATTAGGTCAAGATGTAATAAAGGAACTCTGCAGAGAGTTTTTGCCCTATATATACCACCCTCTGTATAGTTTTAAGGGTTGGTTAATTGAGAATTTTCACGAGAGACTCGCTGTGTATACCTGAACTTTTCTGTAATCAAAGATTGCTTAAAGCTTGGAGAGCGAACTGTCTGTTGTTGATGAATGTTGAAGAGTTGAAGATGGAATTCCTGCGCTGCGGCCTGAAGCAATAAGTGCCTCTTATCTCTGTTTATGTGTTTGCCATTATCTAAATAGCAAAAAAAAAGAATAGCCTAGAATTAGTTTAAGTACTCTCTATGCTCAATCTCTGTTGTTTCTTGATGTTTTCCTCTAAAAGAATTGGTTATGAACATTGAATTCCTCCCGGCTCATGTTTACCCCAATTCACCTGTGTTGGCCAATTATCTAGGGATTCTTAACTGCCCCTAGGCAGCGCCCTGTTATTTTCTCTGCTAATCTGTTGGAGAGATTCTTAACTGCCTCTCTTTCTTTAGCATTCAGTTCATCCCTTAAACCTGAAGATTGCTTCAAGCTCAGCTATCTTGCTCCATGTTCCCTCACTGTTATTAAGGAAGTACACCGACAGTTCCCCTCCTCGACTCCATGCCCAATGGCTTGAAAGATTCAGACTGTACTCTGCCTCTCTACCTGAAAGTGTCAGTTTTCCCACCAAAACTCAATCAAAACCCCTGTGCATCATATCTAGCCTAAAATCATCCCTTTTCAACAAAGCTAAATCATAAAGAGAGAGCCCTCTCTGACTGCAGGTAGGCTAGGACCTGCAATCCAAAGTTGGTTTGTGGTTACCTCGGCCGTATCCCTTTAGGAGTCAAAATGGACAACCTGAGTGATAACATAACGGCGACTCCGTTGGGGAGTGAATCATGCGTTTATTAGTGTAAATCCTCAATTTTGACCAGTTCCCCTCGTTTTCTGGAGAAACTGTTCCTTTTCTTCAGGGCTTTTCATGCTCGGCTCTGATCTATGACGGTGGACAGAGATCAGGCACTTCAAGGTTGATTCATCCACCTGGCGACTCCACATCATCCTCATAATAAAGACTCCGCTGGAGAAATGAACCCGAAGGAATTATATAAGCAGATCAGGCTCTTGACTTGGACTATCATCCAAGAGATCATGTTCTTTCTCTTGCACCAGATTTTGCTGTGCATATTGTACTTTAAAAACAATTTTATGTCAGATTTTTGTGTTTTTCCTTTGGAAAAGGTTGTTGAAAAGCCTCCTTGCACATCAGAGCAGCAGCTTTCAAATGCTGTTGAAGATCATCATACAGCCAAGGAGGAACCAAAAATAGAGCCCAGTCTTCTAGTTCCTGTACATACTCCCGTGCCTCGTAAAGTTCTTGAAAGATATAAGCCGCTCATTTTGCCTACTGTGCTCGGTCCTCTGCTGGCAAATCATCCTGAATATCTCCCTAGATTTGATGGAGAGAATGGCATTACTGCCTAGAAACATATCCAGGCTTTTGAAGATTATCTTAATACATTTGAAGTGGAAGATGAAGATGTCAGTCTTAGACTATTTTCCCTTTCTTTGCAAAGCGAAGCTAGGACTTGGTTTAAAGCGTTGCCTGAGGCGAGCATCTCTAAGTTTCTGCAGTGTGCCAAGCTTTTCCTTGATAGATGGATGATCAGAGGTAATCTCTTCGTGCTCATCGAAGAATACAATCATTTAGAAAGGCATCCATATGAATCTGTTCAGCAGTTTTCAGACAGATTCAATCAAGTTTATCAGTCTATGCCTTTAAATATAAGACCTCCCCTTGATCTAGCTCTATTGCAATATCCTAGAGCATTTGACACAGAGATGGAATTCCGTTTGAGAGAAAGATGCCCGTCCACTTTGAAACAGATGCAGGACATAGCTGTGGACGTGGAGGAAAATCTAAGAAGGAGGGAAGAACAACGCAAAGCAGAGCAAGAAGAAAAATTTCATAGTGTGTTCCAAAAGACAGAGGAAATGATGCAGCTGATCACAATGAAAGTGGAATGTTCAGAGCACCAGAACAGATCTATTTTGCAACAGGAAAGTAGTGACATTCACGAAAAAACCTGCCACAAAACAGATGACATATTCATCCAGTCATACATGATGGAGCAGTCTCTTGATATACTGTGTGAATATAATAGCTTCTCTTCTTTCAACTGTCTGCCCAAATATGATCTGTATGATGATGATTATGAGCCTAATGACCAAATCAGCCTTGCAGAGGAATCAGATCCTATTTTGGTAGGAAGCAGTGTTCAGGTTCAGCAACCTGAACCCAATGATTAGCATGCCCATCTCAGCTATGAAGAAAAGGAAGAAAACGCAGAGTGTGTTGATTTCAGTGAAGGAACTTTACCCTTTTGTTTTGAATCTTTTCAATTTATCAAGGACAACTATCATGTTGTATATGATCAAGTGTCACCGCGTGTTGCTATTGACCGTCTGGAGGTTAATCAAGATATTGTTCCAAAGGTATTGCCTCTAGTTTTGCAGCCACAAAGAGCCATTGAATATCAGATTGAGGAGGACCCAGAAGCAGCAGCATATGACCATATGATCCAAGTGGATCCCTTGCCTCTTTGTTTTCAACCATCTGAGTTGTTCAAAGAAGAAGAAGACCAGGAGCCTGCACAGATCAGTTAAGTCCTATTCGAGCGAGATTGTAATAAATTACAAGCACCCTGCAAGTTCTCAATGACCTATCCGCTGGCAGGCAGAATGATGAAAGAGATCAGTGCTCTTCTCCATTAACAGGCTGCAAGGCTCAATATCGAGTTGTCGATGATCTCCCGACTCCAAGGCATGGTAGCGATCCTCAACCTTTGTACAGTTCTTTAGTTCAGCCTAGAAATTGTATATATATGTTGCAAGACAGTTTTGTACAGTATTTAAACACCGCAAAGGAGGTCAGTAGCTTCCCGATCTTCTCAAAGATTGACAAAGCCATAACAAATTTCAAAATCTCAGTTGGTCTCACTAGCAAGCACAAACAGCAAAGCCCACTCATGTTACTATTGCTTAAGTGGCTGCATTGGCTATTTCACTTCACCTAATAGCAAAGTAAGTACTGGTTAGGGTAGGTAGGTAGGTAGGATCAATAAGGCAGCCAACCAAGGGAAATTTGCAGAACACAACAACAATTGAATACAAGGCAGTCTGACCTGCGGTTCTTGGCTTTTCACAAGGAAAAGCCATCCCCAAGTGGAGCCACGGTTAGCCTCTTGCTGCAGCAGGTTAATCATCTTTCATGATCGACATTTTTACATGCCAAATATGTCGTACTATGCATGCTGCAATGCTCCATATTTGATACAGATGGCCAAAGAAGTGTCCATAAGAGTGTGCTAGTCTAAGTGCCACTGCTGTGTTCCAATTTTGATAAGCAATCCATTTTTCGATTTGAGGCAGTTTTTCAGTTGGAGGTACTCAGGCTGGAATTCACTAACCTCTCCCTTCTTCTCATCACCCCAAAGTCACTTACTAACATCCCCCAAGAGGTCAAGATCTGCTTGAGCCTCTCAGTTTCATCATTTCCATGACATGTGCCTTGGTGAACATCTGCTTCACTCAAGGATTTCTCACTCAGTGTTTGTGAGTCTTCTTTTCCCCAAAATGGCCTAAGGTCTCATACCTTAGCGCCCTCTTTTCATCTCCATATTAACTATTAACTTTATTATATAACTCCCTAACAATTTTCCCCTTTCCCCTATTTAAATCATGTATATAAAACTCCCCTATGTAAATACCCCTCCCTGGCAATATAGCCATATTATTCACTAAGTCAGGGAAATCACAGTCCATCTGGGACTGTTTTTAGCCCATCCGTGTCCAGGGATTACTCTGACATCTGGTCAGAATAATAACCTCTTCCCTAAACCAAAACCCCTAAAAACCTTCAAAAAACCATTTTTTGCACCTTTTTCCCTCGTTCTGTGCATAATATATTAACCCCGCATGTCAAAAACCCATATTTCACTCATATCCCTAAGTCCGGCTGTAAATACATTAATGCGCCCTTTATTAAAACCCATAACCCACTAAACCTAAGTCTAAAACCCTCCGCCGCGTGTATCAAATTTGGAATATTCCTGCGATTATTCCCACCCGCTAACCCACCGACACCTCACGATCGCCGCCAACCGTTGGATCGCCCGCCCCACAGATCAACGGCTGGCGGGCATCCCCATCCCCGACATGCCCGGGCTTTAGTGTCCGGGAGTTCGGCAGTTTTGCCGCCGTACTCCCGCCACGCGTCAGGCTCTGGGGTGTGGCAGAGTCCCCTCCCCCAAAACCACCTTTGCCCATAAGCGGTGTGCCAGAAACCACTTACCACCTTGTGACGTCATACCCCACGTCACCCCCTACACAGTCCCTGCTTACGTCAACCCTTGTCCAGTCACTCGATGAGTCACCTGCCTGCGTGGCCTCCTGCCACGTGTCCCCGCCACCGTACCTGCCACGTCATCATCCGTACGTGATGACATCATCCCGCCATGTCGCCTTGCTGATGTCATGCTGACGTCACCCGCCGTACAATGCTGACATCATGCTGACGTCACCCGCCGTACAATGCTGACGTCATCAACACCTTTTTGGGCACAAAGGCGCAAAAGTCGCACTTCGGAGCCCCGGAATCCAATTCTGAGGCAGTTTTTGATGAGCGATTTGCGCAAGATTTTTTAGGCCGAAATGGAGAATCTTTAGGGAATCTTTAAGGAATCTTCTCACCATGCGGCCCCAGGAAGCCCGAAAAGGCGCAAAAATGATCCGTTTTCTTCATAAAGCATACCAAAAGGAGTAGAAGATCATTCCAGATGATACAGAGGCCGAACATCGGCCATTTACTGGTGATTAGACCCGCAGCACATCAGATCAGTAGTCCAGATTTTGTCAGAGAGTATCAGTGGAAGAAAAGACGCCAGAAAGTATCAGTCAAGATTTTTTAGGGGCTCGAGGCACCTGAACATTGATGAAGCCCCCAGAAAGTCAAATCAATAAGCATCAGCCCATCCTTGCCTTCAAATCACCATCAAGGCATTCAAAGCACCAGGACAACAAGAAAGCAGAAACCCATACTCATTTATTGCAGAAAACACTGCAGCAAGCCACCAAGGACAGCATCATTTATTCATTTTTGATACATCGGCCCTGAGCGCGGCCTGAGATATTTTTTTCATTTATTTCTGGATAGGATTAAGTTAAGTAGTCATTTTTTATGACCTAATTAGGTCAAGATGTAATAAAGGAACTCTGTAGAGAGTTTTTGCCCTATATATACCACCCTCTGTATAGTTTTAAGGGTTGGTTAATTGAGAATTTTCACGAGAGACTCGCTGTGTACCTGAACTTTTCTGTAATCAAAGATTGCTTAAAGCTTGGAGAGCGAACTGTCTGTTGTTGATGAATGTTGAAGAGTTGAAGATGGAATTCCTGCGCTGCGGCCTGAAGCAATAAGTGCCTCTTATCTCTGTTTATGTGTTTGCCATTATCTAAATAGCAGAAAAAAAGAATAGCCTAGAATTAGTTTAAGTACTCTCTATGCTCAATCTCTGTTGTTTCTTGATGTTTTCCTCTAAAATAATTGGTTATGAACATTGAATTCCTCCCGGCTCATGTTTACCCCAATTCACCTGTGTTGGCCAATTATCTAGGGATTCTTAACTGCCCCTAAGTAGCGCCCTATTATTTTCTCTGCTAACCTGTTGGAGAGATTCTTAACTGCCTCTCTTTCTTTAGCATTCAGTTCACCCCTTAAACCTGAAGATTGCTTCAAGCTCAGCTATCTTGCTCCATGTTCCCTCACTGTTATTAAGGAAGTACACCGGCAGTTCCCCTCCTCGACTCCATGCCCAATGGCTTGAAAGATTCAGACTGTACTCTGCCTCTCTACCTGAAAGTGTCAGTTTTCCCACCAAAACTCAATCAAAAACCCTGTGCATCATATCTAGCCTAAAATCATCCCTTTTCAACAAAGCTAAATCATAAAGAGAGAGCCCTCTCTGACTGCAGGTAGGCTAGGACCTGCAGTCCAAAGTTGGTTTGTGGTTACCTCAGCCGTATCCCTTTAGGAGTCAAAAGGGACAACCTGAGTGATAACAGTGGATAAAATCTGCAACCTTAATAAAGTCATCCTCAAGAAGCCCACGGGTGGTTAATGCAGGAGTCCGTACGCGTATACCACGAGGAACCATAACACTTCGATCACATGAAAATGTAAGGTATTAAAGTAAGCTATATCATCCCATGGAGAAAGGAAAATCAATGAACCCCTTACAACTAAATATACAAAGAAAAAATTCATGTAACCTGGTACAAAATTCTTGTTCAGTGTGATAGAAGCAACATCCAAAACATCCTCTACTCTTGCACCATCAATGCCCTCTCCAAGCCATTAATATATACCATGTTACATTCAACCAACTAAATCCAATAGAAATCAATATACAAGTAGGTTGTGTACTCTAGCATATGAACATAGGATCCTTACCAAAGGCCTCAAATCAACTTAAACTAGGTGATTTTCACTACCACTAGACACCAAATTGTAACCAAAATCCATGGGCTCTTTGCAAGGGCTCGGAAATTTTCTACAACTTAATAAAACTATTTTACCTTCGATAAGAAACAAAATCCATTCAAAAAATAATTCACATGCATGAATTTTATAGAAGGTTAGACATGTGAGAGTGCTACACTTGTACTTGATAAGCCTTGAACTCTATAGTTACATCCTGTTTTAAACAAACAACCAACCCTCCTATGGTATGGTTATGTGGTCCACCCTAGAAAGCCACAAATTATTTCATGTATCTTTTATAAACGAAATGATACAAAAAATCGATATATCCAATATTATGATATCAGTGAGCAGGAGAACAGTATGGATGATGGAGGAAAGGAAGGAGAACTCATATTGACCTGTAACCCTAGAAAAACTACATTTTTGATGGTTGTCTCTAGGTCGACCCCCCAATATTGGTTCCTTCCTGAAGAATATCATTCCTCCCCAAGGACCTCATAAAGACTAAAAATCACAACCCTCCAATCCAATATATTTCATAATGAAAAATATCATAAAGATAAAAATGAAAGGAAAAAAGTGAAACAATTGACAAACAATTCAAGGAACATAATGAGTTTCATTGAAGCTTTGATCTAGTAGTGATAAGAAACAGAAAGAAAATAAAAAAATTAAAACAGGAACTGAATCAAAGAACATGTAAGAGAATAAAAAGGAAAATCTACACCTCTTAACTCTATAATCACTCCTCCTATGATGGGAATGACATATTTGTTTTAGTTCTTCGCCGTTTATTGAACATTAATGGGATTCTTTTTCTTATACAAGGGGGGGAATGGCACAGATAGATAGCATTAAGATAGATCCAAAAAAAGATCTATCTAATATAGTCATATTTATAACCGAAAGGGTGAAGTGCAAAGAAAATAATAACATCAACTCACCTTGTGCGTTGTAGTTGTTACTACATCACAAAAATCAAATGGAATGGCCATTATAGAAGCAACGATGAGACCATTTATGTGTGCCATGTCCATCATTAAGTATGCCCCAACTGTATTGGAAATCTTCCCAAACCACAAACGTTTTAGTACTAAAAATCATAAAAAAATCCAACATTGCATACTATAAGAACATATTAATAAAATATCCTAGAATAAACATTGCTGAAAAGAGAAATTTTTGAAATAACTGCCATTATAAGATCTGTGGAAATACCCAGCTTCAATACCTACCTCATGCGAGGGTAATCAATATCTCGGGGATATGCACTAGCACCAACAATGAAAAGCTTGATCCTAAAAAGGGTGGCATTCTTCTCAAGCATCTCATAGTCAATGAATCCTATAACCCAAGAAAACAAACTTGACCATTAACACTTTGAACACTTCCCCAAAATATTGGTTCAATATTTGTCAATGATGGAATTGTTTCCTTCCTAATTATTATTAGACTGGAAATGTGAGCTCACCTGTGGACTCATCTAGACGATATGGCATTGATTCAAAGTAATTTGATGTAGCAGATACTCGATTTTTTTCTATCATGAATCCATGAGACAGATGCCCTCCATGTGGTAATTCCAAACCCTAAACGTGGCAAAGAAAATATTCACATTTTACATGCCCAATTAGGAAAGATATTCTTATCAAAGGAGGTTCGTAGTTCAGACCATACACACCATAATACGATGATGTGGTTGGAGGAGAGTTTTACAAACAACAAAATTAGTTGGGGATCGAGATAATGGTTTTAAATTAACACCCCATGTACTATTGTCAAGATGGAATGCTTCTAGGGCCCTCTGCTAGCAAAGCCTCTCACTTTGGTCAATGAATTCATTGCCAACATATTATATGCATGGCATAAATCCCAACCCAACACAATAATGAATAAATATAGAAAAGTGTCCAACAACTGTATCCATCACTGTGATAATAGATACTCATGCAACAACTATAAGTCTCTACACTATAACGCTGAACCCAGAAACCATTACACACATGTCAAACATTCAAACTAAAAAGTACAGGTCCAAAAGCTAAGAGAAACTGAGTTTAACAAGAAAAAAATACCAAGTGGCAAGAAGACACTGCCAAGCAGCTCAGATACAATCACAATCATGATGGTGTCATTCTTCACATTCCAAGTTATATCTTCAGGCACTTACCTCTTACCAGGGAGTCCTTCTGAATACTTGTTTGTTAGACATGATCCAACAGCTTCCATAACCACCCAGGATGTAAATTTTTTAGAAGAAATAAGTTCCAAGCCAATGAGTTGTGACTGCTTTTCTTTCTCAATTATCACATTCATTTCAGGATCAAGCTCACTTAGAGGAGGATCTACAAAGCTTAGCTTTCCCTTTTCACGGAGTAATTTACAAACTAGATAAAGAAATCACAATAAATTTAGTACCCTTGGTAACTAAGGCACGGTTTGACAGGAGCATTAATTGTATTATTTAGGTCTACAATTTCTATTTGCTAGCATCCAAAGGGAATCCATATGAAGAACAATGTCTTTATCAAGCCATTCACTAACCATTAACTCAACAAAACTATAAATAAAACTGAGGTATTTGACATAGTTCATTAAATGAAGATAAGAAGCTTATTTGCAACAACTCATTTCACAATTGAATCTTCTAAACACCTCCAAGTTAAAATATATTCAACTATGATCTATGCTTTCTTCACTTGGTCTTCAAATGGCATGATTATCAAGGATGTCACACAAGCTATCTATACATGTAGCAATTTCAACCAAAAACAAATACATAAATAAAAAAATCATAGTGTGAATTGTGAATAACATGCACACCTGGGAAGTTGCAGGGCTGCGCTAGCATGAACGCTAAAGGATTTCCCATTGTCAAGCTTGTTGTGATACAAAAAGGTTTATATGATGGGCACGGCCTCAAAGTTTCAAACCTCCTAATTTTCTGCTTTTCTATTGCCAGGGAACCCCCAAAACTAGTTGTGAAGTTTTGGGCATCATATTTGCAGTTGGGTTCAAATTACATTGACCCAACAAGCCCATCCCTACTGCTCCACTACCAATTATGACCTGCAATGAATATGTTTGCACTTGAAACAAGAGCTATCCTCTATGCCCACTTCAAAATGTGAAAAATAATCAAATATCGGGAGACATGTGAATCCAAAACTTGATGTATTGTGGATAATTCTTTGGCAGAGGTAGACATGAAAAACACCAAAAGCAACACCAGCTCGAATTTTCCTCATGCACATTATTGACTTGGGTTCAAATCAAAGATAATATACAGAACAAGAATATCACACACGCAAGAGTAGCTGACTTGGGTTCAAATCACAAATAATATATAAAACAAGAATATCACACATATTCATAGATAATATATATAACAAGAATATCACCTTGGCAAGCACCAATAAAGAAAGGCCATGGATAAGTTTTATCAACCTCCAGATTGCAACCCACCTTGGAACTTTAAACTTTGGAGTCATTTTTATGCCTTCATATAGGTATTTTATTTGATGATGTACTTGAAAAGGAGAGATCTCCTTGTCTACAAAATTGTTATTCCTTTTTTCCTATCCAAATGGCTCTAGAGGAAATTAGGGGCAATCATCTATGTTATTTGAGTGCTCTATCATCAAACATTCCAACAAGGAAGCCTCCTTCCAAGTACCCTATCCTTAAATAAGGGGAGAATAACACCCCATACTTCCTGAGCAAAAATACAAATGAACACAAACATGTGGTCTATTGTTTCCCCTTCACATTTGCATAGTGTACAAATTCCAGGACCCTACCTTGCCCTATTTTGTAGAACCTGTCACGTCAAAAAATTATTCGTTAGGACCAACCACATAAAAATCATGGATTCCATTGAAGATTTAACTTTCCAAATATTCCCCACCACCAAGATACTACTACCGCTTCATCATCAAAGATAGCCTTGTGCTGCAAGCTAGATGTCAACAGTCATATGGCAGGATCATTTGCCCATACAACTTTATTGCGTGAAGAAGACATCGAGACAACTCTTTGCTCCTAAATGCAACCAATGTTGAGTTTAAAAAAAATTGCTTGATTTTGTTCTGAGCAACAACAAAATATACAGAATTTCCTTGTCACAGAGTTGCTAAGATGGAATCTTCATCTACAAACATTTACCTATTAGGATGAGAAAATGCAAATCAAATTTCTTTCTTTTTCCATAGACTCCCACTGCGAGATTAAAAAAGACATATCAAGTTTGTTTACCCCAACAGGCAAACAAGTAGCAAGCCCCAACTATATAATATAGGAAGTAGTAGGTATCCCAAAGGCCTGAAGGGGATCTAATGGAAAGAAGTGACCATTGTCAGAAGCCTTCCAATCAATATATAGATATATAGATGTAGATTTATTATTATTTTAATTGGAAATCTTCAATTAAATAATAAAATTTAATTACGTCTCTCCCAATCTAAATTGCTTATTAGCATAATTCACTACCTTCATACGTCTTGCATTTTTTAACAACATTGTAACATGTGGATTAATTTCCTTTTTGGTGCACAATCTCCGCCTTTCGGGACAATATGGCACAGTGGCCAAACCCCTAGAAATCATTACGACAAAATAAGAATAATAGAGAAGATGAAAGGTTGTACAAACCAACATATTTTTCAAACAACTAATCCAACATCAGTACCTTAACTTTTTCATGAAGATATCATGAACTAAGAATAATAGAGAAGATGAAAAGTTGTACAAACCAACATATTTTTCAAACAACTAATCCAACATCAATACCTTAACTTTTTCATGAAGATATCATGAACTAAGAATAACAGAGAAGATGAAAAGTTGTACAAACCAACATATTTTTCAAACAACTAATCCAACATCAGTACCTTAACATTTTCATGAAGATATCATGTTGAGAACGTTTGAAAAATGGTGGGAAATCTGGGCAGTGACTATCTCTCTTCTGGGACAGTGATGTGGAAAGAGTGATAAGATTTCACTGTTTTGAATTTTTTTTGTTAATTTAGAAAAAAAATATTAATGGAGATATTGGTATTTTTTAC
Source organism: Pinus tabuliformis (assembly GCA_031772625.1). NCBI lineage: Eukaryota > Viridiplantae > Streptophyta > Pinopsida > Pinales > Pinaceae > Pinus > Pinus tabuliformis. Next base: position 1,472,778,351 of record CM062820.1, on the reverse strand, counting down.
TAAATTTTGTGAAGTGACTAAATGTAGCTTCAATCATTCACCTTAAGATGTTTTTTACAATATAATTTCTTAAGTCTATTTAATATCTTCATTATCATAAAAACCAACCTATATCCATCTTAACTCCACATATACCAAACTCTTAGAGGGATGAAATCTATTTATCCCTCTCAGCACTTGGTAGATCCGTAATTAAGATGGATCTAAGCTGATAGAATTTCCCCTTTAAATAGACTATGCTCACATGAATACCATGGTATTACAATGGGTTACCATAAACCTAGAGCTTTTTTCCCGTAGAAAAAGTCGTAATTTCTATTAAGTCAAGAGAAATTACATTCTGTAGATGTTGGGCATATGCATACTGAGGCAGGATGCCTCTCAAAACTTCTAAAAGAGACTGTTAATTGTTCCAAAAAACTGAACCAGATAAACGAACATAAAAACATTCCTCTCCCCAAACTGTTTATCCACGCAGGGAGTTCGGAGAGGTATATATCCAAAAGACCAGCAGAGAAAAAGAAACATATACAGGGTATGTTTTCCATTGTTACGTCATTACTGTGCAGCTGTAGATTGCTGCCCAAAAAAATAAAAAAAAGAAATAACTATGATTGTCCGCCATAGTCGATACTGATCATTATAACAGTTTATATATAAAAGCATGAAAAAAAACAGCATTTTGTGCATGTTGGGACCCCTTTCAGTTATGTGCGTCCCTTTGAGCCTGATAGTCATCAAAGGGTCTGTGATAGTGCTGAAAGAAGGTTCCATCCAGATCTTCTTGTATTAGCCAGTCCGCTTCTTGCCTCTGCGCTGCTTGCTTGGATAGGTAGTCCGCCCGAGCGTTGCGCTCCCTGTAAATATGGCGACAGTCAAATTTTTCAAAAGCATCTGTTAGTCTGAGTGCCTCATCCAGTATGTGTCTCAAAGAGAAAGCAGTGCAAGATGATTTTCTGGTGAGCCAATTGCAGACAATCTTTGAATCTCCAAACAATTGTAGTTTTGTGCAGCCTTTCTCATGTGCAAAAGAAATGAGGTGTTTTGCAGTGGTGAGCTCAGCAAAGTTGTTTGTGCCTCTTCCCAGGTGAATTTGGAGCATGAAATAGTGATTTTCTCTCAAGTAGAGGAGGGCTCCCCCCCCACAGCCTTCCTCTTGGGCTGAGCCATCAAAGTAAGCCCAGGGGATAGATTTATCTATGAGTTCTGGGGTTATGGTCCGAGGGGGGGCTGGTGGAGGATCATCAGGAATGAGAGCAAGGTCTGCAAATATGTGGGCAATAATGACAGGCCAGTGAGGAGGTTTTTGGTCAAAAATTGCACGGTTCCTTGCTATCCAGATGGACCAGCACATGAGGAGAGGGATATTCTTGTCTTTCCCAGAGTGTTGTTCCTGCCAGTTTTTCCAGGCCTCGAAGATGGATAGGCCATGCCATTGTTGGAGGGAGGGGGAGCGTGAAGAGAGAATAGACCATTGTTCTTGAACAACCGGACAGGAAAGGAAGAGGTGTTCAGTATCTTCATCATTCCTTCTGCATAAATGGCACCAGAAAGGTCCATAGAAGGATCGTTTTTTCAAGTTTGCCCCAGTAGGAATTTTGTTGAATAGTATAGCCCACATGAGAAGTCGCGTTCTGGGGGCTGCTTTTAGATGCCAAATTGCTCTCCACCATTGCTGTGTATTGTCTGGCTGAAATGTTTGCATGAGCTGCAGGTATCCCTCCTTTGGGGTGTATGAACCATTTTTAGCTAGAGCCCAGACAATCTCGTCCTCCTCCTCCGATATTCTGATGTGTGCTTGTGTGAGAGCCTCCGTATATGACTCCCATTCTTGTCTCCATTGTTCCGGAATGTGGAGGTCTTGTGATGTCCTCCAAGCCTGATGGAGAAAACTGGAGTTTTCTTGGTCTGCAATGTGAACAATATGCGTGGCACCCTGATCCCTTAGATGTGTTAGGAGCTGCCCAGATAGTCTATGCATGTTTCCACATCCAATCCAGGGATCAATACCAATACGGACAGAGTTTCCCTGTTTTATTCTCCATGTGAGTCCCTCCCGTATTAGGGGAAGAGAATTAAGGACTGCTTTCCATATGATTGAATGTCTTCCACTTCCCCTATGTTCCCTGCAAATCCAGCTATATATGCTTTCCGGGGCAATGTATTTTTCCATAACTACTTTCTTCCAGAGACTATGTGATGTGAGGAGTTGCCATCCCAATTTTGCTGCCAGAGCATTTGCAAATAAATCTAATCTCTTTATTCCCCAGCCTCCCCATTTTTTAGGTCTAGCTATGGTGTCCCATTTTACCCAGGCGAAGAGATTTCCCTGTTTAGTCCCCTTCCATAAGAATCTGCAGCATATTTTTTGAAGCCTGGTTAAGATCCCTCTTGGTATCCAAGCCAGAGACATCCAGTACACCGGCGTAGCTTCCAGCACTGCTTTTATAAGAGTGAGTCTTCCTGCCCTTGTGAGATATCTATTATACCAGACATTAATCCTTTTCTCCACTTTAGTGATTAACCATATCCAATCAGCTATTCTGTATCCTCCATGTTTCACCCTGAAACCCAGATACTTCAGCCCTTCCTCCATAGGGTGAATATGAAAGGGGAAGCGATTTTTTGTGTAGATGACTTCTTGTGGAGTGCAACCAATCGCTGTTATGGTAGATTTTTGTACATTTATAACCATCCCTGTTGCTTTCTGGAAGAGATCAAAAACATGTTGTAACGCAGATGAGTCAGCCATGCTTCCATTTAAAAAGATCAGTACATCATCCACAAACAGTAGATGTGTAAGGGAGCAGTTGTCCGTGATTTTAATCCCTTTTATTCGTCCTCTTCTGTGTTCAGATGCAATCAACCTGCTTAGCCCTTCCATAATGAGAAGAAACAGGAGGGGGGATAGTGGGCAGCCTTGTCTGAGGCCTCTTTCGGCAGTGAAGAAGGGGGTGGGGGAGCCATTAAGGAGGACGCTGAACGGAACATCAGAGATACAGCTCATGATTCTTTTAATGAAGAGGAAAGGGAAACCCAAATGGGTGAGGAGCATTCTGATGTATAGCAAATTTACCCTATCGAAAGCTTTTGAGAGGTCCACCTTGAGGATCATTCCTTTCAGATTTTTGCTTTGCATAGAGTGAAGAAGCTCTTGAGCAGTACCAATAGCTTCATGGATCTGACGCCGGTGGAGGAAAGCGAATTGTTCAGAGGAAATATTGGCCGAGAGAATGGGCTTGATCCTGTTTGCTAGGATTTTGGCCAATATCTTATAGAGACAGTTGCAGAGCGAGATAGGCCTAAATTCATTAAAAGACACTGGCTTATCAGATTTGGGGATGAGGGCAATGAAGGTGGCTTTGATGCTCGAGGGGATAGATCCATTTTGGCTGCAGTGATTGATAGCTTTGAGAATGTCTTGTCCTAGCAGCTCGAAAAAAGCTAAATAGAACTCAATGGTCCAGCCATCTGGTCCCGGGCTCTTGTCCTTTTGGAAGCCTTTGATGGTGGCTTCCAATTCCTCCAATGTAATATCTTTAGTGAGCTCCTCTGCATCTTCCTCATCCACGAATCTAGGGAATAGTTCTGCCACTCTCATGATTTCTAACAGACTTGCTTGTCCCGGGGCCTTGTATATGTTTCTGAAGTGCGAAGAGGCTAGATAAGCAAGTTCTCCAGGACTGCTAACCGGATGTCCTTGATCATCTTGTAGCTCCCAGATAGTGTTGATCGCCTTCCGCCCATTTGCAAAACGGTGGAAAAATTTTGTGTTCTCATCCCCCTCCTTGAGCCAAATGGCTCTGCTTCTTAGTCTCCAGGAGTCCTCCCTGTCTCTGAGAACCTGAGTCCTCCTTTTGATGAGGTCTTCATACATGGATTTCTGATCTGGGGATAAAAATGTTCCATCTGAGTGGGATTCAAGGACCTCGATAGCTTGTTCCGCCAGAGATATTGTTTGATCATCCTGTTTTCTCTTCGATTTTGCCCATTCTCTTGAAATCACTTTGATTTCGGAGAGGTTCCTGACAAAGCCAGTGGCTGGGTCCACATCCTCAGGAATCGGATGTGCTTTCCAGAAGTCCGTTATCAGTTTGATGTAAGTGGGATCCCGGAGCCAAGTTGCATTAAATTTGAAAGGGGCTTTTTGGGTCTGTTGTCTTGCTCCCATTTCCAGGTATATGGGCCTATGGTCCGAGATCCCACCACTTCCCACCCATTGTCGAGATCTAGGGTGTTGGTTGCAAAGCCCTTCCTTAATGATGAAACGATCCAGCCTTCTTGCTAGGCTTTGGTCCCCTGTTCTGTTGTTCTTCCATGTGTATTGGATTTTTGCAGAAGGGAGATCAATCCAATGATGATCTTCTAGCAGTTGCCCAAAGAAGTCAGAGAGGGGGTCGATTTGTGCCAGATGTCCCCATGATTCAGAGAAACCTATTGAGAAATTTAAATCTCCACCCAATATAATGTTCTCAGCTTGGAGAAGCGGGGAGCCGAGGAGCTTTTGCCAGAAAAGCTCTCTGTTTAGGCAGGGTCCATAGACATTTATAATTTTAAGATTTTCCTCCATGTCTTTTGAATATATATCTGCCCCCAGAAAACCCCCTCCACCCCAGATGTTCTTTAGATGAATGGAGTTGTTCTTAAAGCCAATAGCAATGCCTCCTGAACGGCCTGATACATCGATGGCTGTAAAAGTCCACCCAGGCAGCCATAAACCAAGTATGGAGGTTGCAGAGTCTGCTTTGCATAAGGTTTCTTGTAAGAAGATGATGTCCACAGGGTTTGTGAGTAAGAGACGCTTCAGGGCCGATTTTTTATCGGGGCTGGCCAACCCTCTACAGTTGAAGGACAAGATTTTCATGGAGGGGGGTGGGGGAGGGTGTCCTGCGCTCTAAGGGCCCTGTGAAGTGTCTGTTGTCTGCCAAGGAGGACCTCGTCCTCCGTTTGCTTCCGAGCTATTGACATAGAGGAAGGTCGACCACGCCCCTGCTTGGGCGAGAGGATTTGGGACTCCACCGACATCCCAATGGAGTCCGAGACTTTCAGCTTAGTGGTCGAGCGGGTGGGATATCTCGGAGAAGAGTTTACTGAAGGGGAGGGCGAAGGAAAGGAGGGGTGGGGGAAAGAGGGAAGCGAGGAGGAGGTGGGAAGGCCAGATGGCCTCGGGATGGGGCAGGATACATAAAGCGAAGGGGGTTGGGAAGGGCATGCAACCTTTACCAGGTCAAGGGCAGACGGGGATGAGGGAGGGGGGATCCTGATGGGGGGGGGCATGCCAGTGGTAGATAAACTCATAGATGCAAATAGAGAAACAGAGGCAGACGATATAGAGGACGTACCCGAGGAGAAGACAGCTCCCTTTGCGGCTTTGGAACGCGTCAGAGGAGGAGATGGAGGCCGAGTCGAGTTTGAGACTTGCTTCTTGCGACGAGGTGCTGGAGGCGCTTCCACCGTGTCCGATGTGATGATGTGGTCCGTTCTTGGTGCCATAGCTGCCGGAGGGTCAGGCAGTCCTTCTGTGGTGGGCAGGTCCTGGCCTGTAGCTGTCTGCTGGGTCTTCTGGAGGAGGGGGCAATCCTTATATAGATGACCCACCTGGTGGCATCTTCTGCACCTATAGGGGATGCCCTCATAATCAAGCTTCTGCTTCCTTGAAGTGGATTTCCATTGTATGGTGATATTTTCCGGCACTCCCCCTCTGGTGTCCATGTGCACTAGGATTCTTGCATAAGCCATCGAGCCCGTCGTGATGTAGGATTTATCGGATTCCATGAAAGTGCCGAGCGCATTCCCAATTCTCTTGAAGATATCTTCAGACCAGTACTGCAGGGGCAAGCCCGGTAGTCTGACCCAAACTGGTCCAATGCCTAATAGCTCCGTCTCCGGGTCGAAAAGGGGCGTCCATCGCTTGAGAAGGACCGGAGCTTTCTCAAAATGCCAAAACGATGAAAGAACCCAGCTCGTGTGGTCCGCCCTTGCAAATCTGAGTGCGAACCATCCTCGCACGAACGTCTGGACCGATGGAATCTCCGCAAGGTATTGACCCCAGATCTCAGTCGCCCATTGCTTTATTTTTGCCGCCGTGGTGTGTCTGCCTTTAATCCGACCCACAAGGACACAGTCCGCCAGATCCATGGCGTCCCCCCACTGAATATCCTCTTCCAGTCGCAGGAAAACGTCCTCCGCAGTGGATTTAAAACAGCGCTGCTTCTTGGCGGGGCGGGAGGACATGCGGCCCGGGTTGACAGTTGCCTGAGAGCCCGCAGGGGGGGGAACAGGAGGGGGGGGAGTGGGTTAGTCCCGGGGTTGGGGATGGCTTCAGGGAGAGGAGGGACCGCGTGATAGCTGCCAGAGGGAGCGGGAGGGATCGAGGGAGGGTTTGATACCGAGGGGGGAGGGTTTGCCGCAGGATGAGAGGGGATCTCCGAAGGGATTACGGGGGGAAGGGAATGGGAGGGTAAATCTGGCAGATGGGGGGTTATGCCGTTCGGGGAGGATTGTAAACAGTCCGCCAGGAAACCCAGAGAAGCCGGAGAGGGGACCGCGAAGGAGTTCCAGGAGGAGGGCTCACCTGGGAAGAGTGAGGTGGGGAGAGACGGGTCAGTAGGAGGAGAAAGATGCTCAAAACTAGCAGACATATTCCCACTGTGCAAACCCCGGATGAAGTGAACGTGGAGCGCCAGATGGAGCTTTCCGCCAGCGGGGACTCCGAATAATCCACTTCCTCTGAGTCCATGTCGACAGCTGCAAAGTGCCCTCCTCGGTAAACAGGTAACCGCCCGAATGTGCTCTCCTCGAAACCTGGTAACCGCTTAGGGTCAGCACCGCCAGCTGGGGAAACCGTTGAGGCTGAGCAGGTGGATGATCTTTGCTACAGGTCGCTCTCTCCGTTAGCAATGAAAACGACTCCCTCAAAGTGCTGTCGGCCGATCAGGTGGGTAGGCTCCGTTCCGATGCGGGGAGAGCAGGTAGCCTGGAGAAAAATAACTAAGGTAAAAAGGAGTAAACGGGGGAGCAAGGGTAATAAGGTTAAAAGGAGTCACGGGTCGCGGGGAAAACCAGAAGCCGGCTCGAGAACCAAGAAAAAATGGGGGGAGAGTACGGGTGCGGGGGGGTTTACAGGGCCGTAGAACGGCCTGCAAACCCCTGTCAGTAGGGTTTCATTGCTGAGGTTGCAGAGCCCGTTTTCCGTCCCTCTCCTGTAAACCTAGAGCTTAAAAACTACTATTAGTAATATATAAAAATTAATAAAATTAATAATTGATTTTTATTTTAATCGAGTTAAAATGTTTAAGTGACATTAAATTACAAGATCCATTTTTACTCTTGATCTACCAAGCCCCGAGAGGGATCAAATATTTTTTCACTCTACGCTAGTTTTCATATCACGATATTTGATCCCTCTAGATGCTTAGTAGATCTAGAGTAAAGATGGATCTATGCTGGTTTAATTCCCCCCTTTAAATAGGCTACATTCCACGTGAATACCATGGGTCAATATCATGTGCCATCTTTATTTTTATAAACACTAATATTAGGGTTAATAATGTTTTTTTGCATGGTATTAATAATAATTTGGCCCATGGTATTTGGCCAATAGTATTTGGCCCATAGACTTCACTGAAATATATTTTTTTGAGTATTCCTAAATATAAGGCGACTTATGGAGTAAATATAATTTTTTTTTATTTATTTACCATACCTCTCATTTATTTATATTTTTATCAATTTACCATACCTCTTTTATAAATATGGTATTTGGCTCATAGGATTCACTTAAATAAAACCTCTTTTTTTAGCCTTCTTAAATAGAAAGAGGGTTATGGACTAAATATAAAAAGAGGTTTTATTTATTTACCACACCTCTAGTTTATTTATATTTTTATTTATCTACCATACCTTTGGAGTAAGTATGAAAAGAAGTTTTATTTATTTACACCCTTGCCATCGATGAAAACTAGATTTGAAAGATGGAGCCATTCATAGAAGAGATCAGGGCGATTGGGACCAAATACAACCTCCCAAACCAGAAAATGGGTGATTGCAAATGAATTTAACATTACAAAGCAGAAAATCAGGTGATTGTAATGGAATATAACCTCCCAAACTAGGCGAATCAGGTCAAATGAGTCTTTTCATAGTTTATCCGCCCCTTTTTTTTGGGGCTAAAATGAAAAAAATAATTATGTTTTAAATAAAATTTGGGCTAAATATATGAAATGGGTGTTTTATAAAAAAATCGCCCCTCTAAAATGAAAAACCCCTTAAATTTCGCCCTTGGGCTAAAATTCACCCCTAAAACTTACCATGCATGCATCCTAGAAATGGGATTTACAACAGTACATGACACATCCATCGGTAGTGCTATGGTCCCTATCCACTTTTCCTAACTCATTGGCCAGATGAGAGGTACTTCCCATGTGTCCCAGACTACATGGGTAAGATGATGCAAAAACACCAGCAGGGAAAGAGTATATCACAACCTGCTCACAACCATACATAGGGAAAGGATAAACCACATCCTACAGACATGTCACAACTATACATAGGAAAAGGATAAACCACATCCTACATGCATGAAAACGACCAAGAGTAGGGAAAGGATGAACCATGTCCTACATCCATGCTAACCATTAATTGTAGGAAGGATCCTACATGTGGGGAAAGGATTGTTGGAAAAAGTAACTATGTTTGGTCTTCAATAATGTACTTGTCAAAAGAATAAAGAAAATAATTTTTATTATAGTAACAATGACTAATTAAAGCATGGGTTTCATGCTTGGGTCATCATTATATTAGTCAAAGTCCCCATTGTAGATTTCTAGGATTAATTTTGAGTTTATAGCGTCATTGTACATTCAAAGAGACCGTTCTTGGGCTCAAGTCAACCTAAGGACTCCCATTTGATCCACAAGAACCCTATATATTAGAGGAGGTCGAAGTCATTTGAAGCACTCACTCTCTCAAGCAATTCAATATCTCTAGAAGAGTTGGGAAGTGCGAAGTATGTTGTCAGAAGGAGGAAAGAAGTGCAATTTTGGGGGAGTCTCCAGAGAAGAGGAAAATTGAACTTTTGGTGCCTCTCTCTCTCTATTTCATGGTTTGGTTTAGGAGATCAAGGTCTCCTAGGGTTTTGCTGTTGCCAGAAGTTGCATGTTGTTGGGAACTGGTGCCTAGTCGAAGTTGTTGGAAGGGGTCGAAGATCTTGGAGGCTGACATGGTGTGGAGGGAAAGTTTGGTCTTGGTCTAGGGTGAAGAGTCTCAAAGAATAATATTGAAAGGAAGAATTACTTTGACTGGGTTTTACCCTCAAGGGGAGTTTTTCTCTAGCATGTGCCTTTATCTTGTGTCTCTTGTTTTGTGATCTTCATGTATGTATAATTGCTTGATGGAAAATAAGATAATAAAGAAGTAAAAGAAGCCAACACAAATACAAGTAATTATCAAGAATGGAGAATCAAACCCAAATATAGTATCTTTGATTTTCCAACATGGTATTAGAGCTAAGGTCAAGAGAAGTCGAAGATCACTTTATTGGCATGGATTCTCCCTCTATGGTGAACTACATAAGATTAGGTTTCAACTCTGCTAGAATATGGATCAAGAAGATCATTTTCTACCTATTCAACAAAGTCAAGGGTCATGGATTCTTGGCTGCCCTTACAGGATCTCTTACTTATGATAATGCATGGATCATTGATAGTGGAGCACCAAGACATATGACAGGGGAAAGTAGGCAACTACACACACTATCAAAGGAGTCATCTTCTTATGTAGTGAAATTGGGTGAAAACGAAAGCTATGATGTTAGAGGATTGCAATCTACATCATTAAAGCTGGACAATGGATTGAAGCTACATCTCAACAACATTCTCTATGTTCCAGGTTTGAAAAAGAATTTACTTTCTCTTTCTTGTTTAGAATAAGAGGAAATGATTTATTTTTGTTGATGGAAAAGTATTGGTTTGGGGAAAAAACTCTAGTATTGACAAAGCTAGGGTTATTGGAGTTCGTGAAGGAAGCCTTTACCGAGTTATCACTCCATCTCCTCAAGCTCTTGTTCATATGGAAATAAGTCCATGTTGAGGCAAATTAATTATCTATCATTTAATTGTCAACCCGGGGATTTTGTAAAACTTGCGATGTGTGTGTGCACTATATATGCTAGAAATTAACTTTCAATTTAGATCAACCTAACTACAAAACCAAATAACGACAAACCAAATTCACTTATTCTAATTCAACACTCAATTCAAAGAAATTATAGTACAAAACCCGGAATTGAAATCTTAACCTTTCAATCTTGAAGGAACTGAAAAACACACCACTCTTTCAGAATGAAAGCAAAAACAATCATTCTTAACCTCTCACATAGGAAAAGATATGAAAGCAAATAAAAACAAATGCTCTTAACTTCTAGGTAGAAAGAAAATAAAAACTATCACTCTTAACCTCTCAAACAGGAAAAAATATGAAAGAAAATAAAAACAAATGCTCTTAACTTCTAGGTAGAAAGTAAATAATAACAATCACTCTTAACCTCTCACACAGGAAAAGATATGAAAGAAATAAATCTTAATCTATGAAAGCAATAAATCCTAATCTATGAAAAACAATAAATCTCACACAGTGTAGGTGGCCAATCCAAAAGCATGAGAGATGGCAAGTTGAGAGGCTCCCAGTGCAAGCATTACCAATCAAGGTCAACATCACTCATGAGCATGGTGCTAAATCTAAATTCCATTCATAAGTAATCTTAGCTTTCCACCTGAGTATATCCAACTTTACACATGCCTTTGAAAGGAGAAGGCTCTCCTATTTATACAAGAACATGAGAAGCTACCTCATTAATGGACGTTCATTATTTTCTCCCTAGATCCCTAAAAAATCTCATAGAGTTACAACTCAAATAGGTAATGATGAGACACAAACCCTCTTTGACCTTTATCCAAATCTTCTTCCATATCTTGAAGGGAATTCGAATGTGAGCATTGGAGGCCACATAAGGGTGCCTTGGAAGCTTCCAAATGACCTACACATGTCATGAAACTCAAGCCACTTTTAAGTATTAGAAAGTATATGTCATTTTTCTAAGTTTTAACCATTTAATTCACTTATAAAACTAGAAATCATTATCTTTTGGAAAACACAAAGGTAACCCATATAATTATGAAAATGGAGGCTAATGAAAGGTTATATGGTCATGGATTTGTGACATGTGAGTGAAATGGTGGTGATAAAGGTGAAAGTGGATGATATTTTGAATGCATTTTGGAGACTCTACAGTCCCATTGAACAATGGCATCGAAGGTATGGCCATATTCATTATAGGGTCATCCCTACTATTAGTGAATTGGTTAATGGTATTCCTGATATGAAGCTAGACCATGAAGGTGTGTGCAAGGTATATTCTTTGAGGAATAATAATGGAAATCCATTTCATCTGTGAATCTAGATCTAATGAAATATTAGATCTCATCCATTCCGATGTGTGTGGGCCCATGTCTGAAAAGACACTTGGAGGTCATCTCTACTATGTAACGTTCATTAATGACCATTCAAGGAAGACATGGATCTACCTACTCAAAACTAAAGATGAAGTATTTGATAAGTTCAAGGAGTTTAGGGCTGAGGTGGAAACCCTAAACGAAAAGAAGATAAAGACTCTAAGGTCTGACAATGGTGGGGAGTACACCTCTAAAGAGTTAATTTCATATTGTAAGGATGTAGTTATTAAGAGGGGGCTCATTGTTCCCTACCATCCCGAACAAAATGGACTGGCCAAAAGAAAGAATAGGTAAATTGAAGAAGGCATTAGAACTATGCTCCTTGATCACGATCTACCGAAGTTCTTATGGGGTGAAGTAGCGATGACTATTGTATATGTTCAAAATATAAGTCCTCATAAGAGTCTTGATAATACTACACCTGAAGAAGTATTCATGAGAAAGAAGTCGAGCGTGGATCATTTCCGTATATTTTTAAGTCCAACATATGTCCATGTTCCGAAGGACAAGCGAAAAAAGTTGGATTCGACAAGCATTAAGGGAATATTCATTGGTTATAGTCTTTCCTCAAAATCATATAGAATATACATAAAGGAGGGAAGATACATTGAAGTAAGTAGGGATGTCATATTTAATGAGAATCAAGCTTATAAGAAATCAAAGGATATTCCTATTGATTTTGATGATGAAGAAGTTCCCGTATTTGAAGAGATGAAGTTCATGAGAACTCTATTACAAATGATGAAGAAGAAAGACCAAGTGAGCCTATTCAATTGGTAGTTATCCCAACCACAAGGAAAATTCCATATTGGTTGAGAGCTATATTAGAAGATGCTGAAGGACATGAAGTTGCGAAAGGGTCCTCTAGGGAAAGTAAGAAACCGAAAAGGTATTCTGGTTATGCTGCATATATGACAAAGTTGATTGAAGCTGAGCCATCTACATTCCAGGAAGTTGAGCATGAAGAGGTTTGGAAGAAAGATATGCAGGAAGAATATCAACCCATCATGAAGAATGGGGTTTGGGAAATCATTCCTAGACCTAGTGACAAATCAGTTGTCACATCTAAGTGGATCTATAGATCAAACATGATGTTGATGGAAGTATAGACAAGTATAAAGCAAGGTTTTTTGCAAGGGGTATCTCTCAAAACGAAGGCATTGACTATGAAGAAAAATTTGCACCTACTACAAGGTACACTACCATTAGATCGTTGGTTTCACTGGCTGCTACAATGGGGTGGAATATCCATCAAATGGATGTTAAGACTGCATTTTTGAATGGGACCATTTATGAGGAAGTGTACATCGAACAACCTAAAGTATTTGAAGTGAATTGCAGGGACTCTCATGTTTTTAGAATCAAGAAGGCTCTATAAGGCTTGAAGCAAGCACCAAGGGCATGGTATGCAAGAATGGATGCATATCTTCTCGGGATTGGGTTCATGAAGAGTATTGCTGATATGAATCTATATATCATTGTCATTAATAATGAGCCAGTCATTATTCTACTATATGTGGATGATCTATTCATCACTAGTATAGAACAAAGAATTAAAGAGTGCAAAATAATGTTGGCATGCATTATGACCTAGGTCTAGAAGTATGGCAGAGACCCGGGGAGATATATTTTGGGCAAGGAAAGTACATCACCAAGTCATTGAAAAAATTTGGGATGATGGAATCCAAGCCGATGGTTACTCCTATGATCACCATCCTCAAGAAATTGAGAAGCTCCAACTCGAGTCTCGTAGATCCTACCTCATATTGCCAGTTGGTGAGTTCCCCGATGTATCTAGTAAATACTAGGTCAGATATATGTTTTGCAGTAAACATTCTCAGTCAATTTCAGTTGGAGCCTCGTCATGATCATTGGATAGATGCCAAACATATATTGAGGTATCTTTATGGCACTATACATCACTGCCTAAAGTATGATAGTAAGGAATTCAAGCTAATTGGCTTCACGGACTTTGATTAGCATGGAAGTGAGACCAATGGAAGGAGCACTACTAGAGGATGCTTTAGTCTGGGAGCTGCTATGATCTCATGGATGAGTAGGAAGCAAGATCCTGTTGCATTGAGTAGTGTGGAGGCAAAATATGTGGCTGCGTGTAAAGTAGGAAAAGATGATGTTTGGTTAAGGAGGATTCTGATAGACTTGTTCAAAAGGTCTTTCTGTCCTACTGTGATTAACTGTGATAATCAAAGTTGTATCAAGATGTTTGGAGATCTTTTGTTTCATTCAAGGATGAAACATATCAATAATAAGTTCCACTTTATTAGGAACTTGGTGCAGGATGGGATCATGAAGCTATAATATGTTCTAACGGACGAACAGGTAGAAAACATACTAACAAACTCTCTTCCTAATAAGAAGTTCGAATATCTAAGGAACCTGCTGGGTTTGGTAGATATTGGTGATTGTATTGATGATAAAGGAATGGAATATATTTGTTGAGGCTTTGCGAGTGAGGCATTTCCTGGGGAGACATCAGGCTGACACTATGTGTTGATGTCGGGAATCCTAGAATTGAGAAGGTGGTGTTGTTTATTGAGCTTGGTTTTTGGATACACGCCTGTATGTTTGGGTTGGTGGTTAGCAAGTAAGCCTGATGGTACCTAGAGGGGATGAAATATTGAGACCACCTTAGTCCCACCTGGATAGATTTCCATGGTTAGGAATCTAGTCCATGGAATTGCGGCACCTAAATTGTTGAGTGAATGATTGGATAGATTTCCCTGGTCAGGAATCTAGTCCATGGCATTGTGATGCCTAAAGGTTCTTCATGTTTTCATATAGTTTGAGATCTTCTATTGTATTTGTACAGTATGAATACCTTCCTAGTTAAGAGGGAGTGTTGGAAAAAGTAACTATGTCCAGTCTTTAATAATGTACTTGAGTCTACTTGTCAAAAGAATAAAGAAATTATTTTTTATTATTATAACAATGACTTATTAAAACATGGGTTTCATGCTTGGGTCATCATTATATTAGTCAAAGTCCCCATTACGGACTTCTAGGATTAATATTGAGTTTATAGAGTCATTGTACATTCGAAGAGACCATTATTTGGCTTTCAGATCATGTAAAATGGTTTTGTATCAAGTCAAATATGAATTATGTGTCCTCCACATCATGTCGGCCTAAGGGATACCAAGTCGGCCTAACGACCCCCATTTGACCCACAAGAAGGCTATATATTGGAGGAGGTCGAAGTCATTTGAAGCACTCACTCTCTCAAGCAATTTGATATCTCTAGAAGTGTTGGGAAGTGTGAAGTCTGTTGTCGGAAGGAGGAAATAAGTGCGAGTTTGGGGGAGTCTCTAGAGAAGAGGAAAATTAAGCTTTTGGTGCCTCTCTCTCTCTATTTCATGGTCTAGTTTAGGAGATCGAAGTATCCTAGGGTTTTGTTACTACCAGAAGTTGCATGTTGCTAGGAACTACTGCCTAGTCAAATTTGTTGGAAGGGGTCGAAGATCTTGGAGGCTGACATGGTGTCGAGGGAAATTCTAGTCTTGGTCTAGGGTGGAGAGTCTCAAAGAATACTATTGAAAGGAAGAATTAATTTGACTAGGTTTTCCCCTCGAGGGGGGTTTTTCCCTGGCATGTGTGTATATATTGTGTTTCTTGTTTTGTGATCTTCATGTATGCATAATTTCTTGATGAAATATAAGATAATAAAGAAGTAAAAGAAGCCAACACACTCATAAGTAATTATCAATAAAGGAGAATCAAACCCTAATATAATATATTTGATTTTATAACAATGATGAACCATATCCCACCAACATGTCAACCATCAATCGTAGGGAATGTGCATCCTACATGTGGGGAAAGGATGTACCATGTCCCACAGACATGTCCACACGTGAAAATCATCAAATTCCTATATGCATCTTTCACTGGGGTAGTCGCAGGATAAGGTGAACCACTCATCCTGCTCATATGCCATAGGGGAAGGTGAACCACTCATTCTATGCATATATCATCATGGAGCATCACAAGGGAAGGTGAACCACTCACCTTGTACAAATCATACCTATATGAGAAGGTGAACCACTCACCCTATGGTCATACATAGCTCCAAGAAGTATCCTAGGTCCCCAGGAGCTCCCAAAGCTTCAACGTTCAACCGAGATCATTATAATAGGGAAATTTCCTTGACAGTAGCCTTTTTCTGAGGAAAGATAAAATTGACCTTATCAAGAGGCTTTGAGAGGATGTAGGTAACATGTACATTTATCTTGCAATGTTGGATCTTGATTTCTCCCTACTATAACATATCCAAATAAAGTGATATCGAGTGCCAATATGATTGAAGCAATCGTGGAATACGGGATTCTGAAAAGTGAATCCCACTCTAGCACATGTTCAAATAACTCACTAAAGAGCTTCAACAACCAAATAGCTTCATAATAATCCTTGCATTTAGCTTCAATAGTGTTCTCGGAGCAATAGAATCAATAAATATAGCACTAGATGTACTCCTTTTATTCATCACTTTGCTAACCAAGACAATATTAGAATATCCATGGAGTCTTAGATTCTGGTAGAGAATTTATAAATAGTAGAAAGCAACTATCCAATATATGAGGCACATCTATAGCTTGAATTAGAGGCATGCAATAGGTGTTTATCAAGAAAACAGGGATCAACAATTTCTCCATCTCATCAGGCTTTTAAGTGTAAGAAATAATGTATCAAGGATTTCCATCTTGGCTTTGAAAGACTTATATTGATATCAATAGAGATCATTAAAACTATATTTTCAATCATTGCTTCCATTAGGTGAATTTTGAGGTCTAAAATGGGCCTCCTAAGGAAATTATAAAATAATAGTCGAAATAATAAAATAAGATTAGATTACATCATCAAACTTTAGAGGGAAAAAAGAAAAAAACTATTTTTCAACTCATATTTTCAACTTATCTCCCTATGGGTTTACTCAAATTTTGAGCGGGAACACTCGTTGGATGTAGAATTTGGTTCCTCATCCAAGGAGTACCCATATTTCATACCTTCGATGGACCTTGCTACATGAAAATGGAGAAATATATGAAAAAATGTGATTGCAATCATGTTTTTTCATGTATTTCTAATTTTTTGTGTAGCAGTGCCATCGAAAGTATGCAACATGGTATTCCTTGGATGAGGAATTAAATTTTGCATCCAACGAGTACTCCCTCTCAAAATTTTAGTAAAACCTTAGGGAGATAAGTTGAAAATACGAATTGAAAATATAGTTTCATTATTTTATTATTTTTTAATCTTTTTACTTTTTTACTCAAAAAATGGTGAATCATCCCCCATGGTTGACATCATCATCTTGAATCCTATTGGTTCTTATAAAGTTTACTTTGGTTGTACATTTTTCTGAGGAGGCCCATTTTAGACCTCAAAATTCCCCTAATGCTTTAAATATTGGGAAAGTGACCTTTCCGAAGTCATAACCATCGACCTATCTACAACCTACTACTTTTCCTGTCATTCTGATTTTGGTCTATGTGCTATAGTCATCTATGCATTTTACCATGGATTCTATGGTTCCCTTTGAAGCGTTGCTTCAGATAGTTATGCATACTTCATCAATATGATCCTCATATTTTTCAAGTCAGAGAGAAAATCATCTTCATGATCCTATTTCAACCAGGCTGAAGAAATTCTTCCAATCATCCAACTGCTTCATGACGACTATTAATCCATTATGCAAAGGTATGAGGTATCTGAATACAACCATCCTTCTCCATAGATTCAAGATCAAGGTCCTCTCAGTTTCGTCTTCAATGAGGAGGTTGCTGCAAGGGTCTAGTCCTAGTTCTTTGAAAATAAGAAACTTTCAAGGTTGCTCATATTGCAACCTTCATCATCATTTTATTTCTAGGGTTATGAACTATTTAACTGCTTTAAGACTTCCTTAGACATTAAACAAGGATATCATAGATTTATCCAACTCCTTTATAGGACCTAAAGTAGTCTTTCTTTAAATTTGATTATGTCAGGGTTTCTTATGAAACCTTGATTTAGAGCCGTGGCTTGTCATTAGCACTATTCCTAACATCTTTTGCCACACTCTGCAATATAAATAGTCCAAAGAGAATCTAAGCAATACATACCATCAAATGTTGTAGATATGACAATGGAACTCTTATTGAAAAACTAATTTGTGCTTTCAAGGTTACTTTTTATTGGTTGATGAACACTAACAGAAGCCTAGAATCAGCCAAGAATCAACAACACTGTGATTACCAATACAACGTTAACTTATTTCTATAGCTAAAGGAGGATCCATGCTAACTCCTTTGGATTATCAAGAGAATAAATTTATGACATAAGGTTATTGGCAACATCATAAGCTCTTGCAATGATGCAAAGCTAACTGACCACTCATTAAAACTTGACAATGTGCACATGTATCCTCGAAAGATGTCTACTTATGAAAAATGTGCCATTGAAGGTGCCTATAAAGGATACCAATAATAGTGCCCACAAGTCTTCTGATCCACACTTCACTCTCAATTTCAACACATTTTTGCCACTATACAAGGTTGATTCTTTCAATGTTACAGGGCTTCAATATTAATTTTCACTACATACCTGAATCTTTCCTTGTATCCAAATATTCACTGATGTGAATACCCTTGGGATTTTATACATTCTCATTCAATAATAACATTGTCACTATAAATAAAGACAAATATCTATAGTTCAACTCAATCGATCTAACCATGTGTATGAATATATATGATGGATGAAGACAGAGAATCTTACTTTTTCCACACAACTCCGAGTATTCTTCTTACTATAGGATAATCATATTCAATGAACAAGAGAAAGGTGATGAGCCTAGACTTGTTTGATGATAACCTAATGATCCATCTTCCTAGATTTATTTTATAAAGAATGTAATAGGAGTCCCAACTAGTCTTTCTTTGTGACAGAGGATTTGAATTAGATTCTTTTTAAATGCAGTTGAGTTGGGCTTCTTGTTTTCCAACCTTTATTTGAATGATCAAATTTTGAAGGGAAACTCAGATTTCACGCTTAGAAGATTATGAACAGATTCATGTTTACAATGTCCTTCCAACAAAATCGATATAGAACTAATTATTAACACAAATGTAAATTCAGAATTTTTCGTCATATTGTCCAGATCTGGAGAATATACATGCTCAAACTAAGTGTCACAAGGTTGGCTTCTTAGATGATTCATCATACTTGAATCATTGTAGCTTCTTCAAAAGAAATGAAAACCTTTGATATATGAGTGACTTCCACAGGTTGGATTCTAGTCTCATTGTTGAGTTCACATTGTATAAATATAAACTTCAGAACTGAATCTTCTTCTATCTGTTGACTCCTATGCATCTTGGGCACCTTCACAAGACATTCTACAACACTCATATCAAATCATAAACATTCTATCCATACCAATACTGGATAAATTCCTTCTAGGACAAGGACACACCCTTGTTCACCTGAGCTAATAATTTGAGTGGTTGTGTCTTGAGAATAGGGTCCTTCCTAGAACTCTCGGCCTTCCTACTAGACCTCCTCAATCAACCGTATCTACATATTTCCCTGCAACCCTGAATCGAGATCCAAATGTTAATTTTTTTTATTGTTCTATGTTGTATAAGTTACTTTAGCCCAATTTACTTTTTCATTAACAATGCATCCAATTATTAGCAACATAATCAATCATAGACGTAATTGAAAAAAGAGCAATATATGTAGTGAGAAAAAAGACAACAACACAACCATAAGAGACAACAAATTGGTCCAAGACTAGGGAAAAATCCCACAAGGTGGAAACCCTTTAAAATCTTCTTCTTTAATAGATCGTCATAAAAATATTGCAGAGAGTACAATGAGCTCAATACATATATTTGCATTAGATACCAATAAATCAGATCTACGACCTACAAATCTACAAATCTACAGATCTGTACAACATAAGAGGGAAACCTAGATCCACCAGATCATTGAAGTCAACTGAAGCCAAAATGTCAAACCCTAGATCTGAACACTAGACATTGTCATCAAAATTGTCTGTGTGAATTTGAAACTCCTTGGACGTTATCTCAAACACTATGTGAGGGCATCTGCAATTGCTCAGATGCTCTTAGGAAGACTTTGTGTGTGCATCGGGGGTAAAACACACCAAAAAACCTTGGAAGCTCCCTTATAGTGTTTTTTCTTGCATCCAAGACAACCTAAACGCTCCTAGACCACTCTGTTCAAGCGTCCGAGGACTAATGCATCTAGATCTGACTCCGAACCCCTGAACACTCTCATAAGCTTGTTTGCCAGCATCTAGGTCTCTCTGGACATTGCCTTTTCCAATCGTTGTCAGCATCTAGGGACTAAAATTACTTGTTCTATGCCAACATCCAAAACCCAGAAAACCCTAACTCAGAGTGAACCTCACACCTATGATTTCAGGCCCTTGTGTGAACTCCTTCTGTCAAACCTATGCAAACCAAGAAAAAAAAGAAGAATAGAAAATTGCTTGATCAAATGGGATGAAATGAACTTGAGGTCACTTCTATTTATATGATTTCCTGAGGGTTCACTTGGGGTCAAGGTTGACCCAATAAGTTATACATGTGGTTAGGGCAGACCCATTCCATATGTATGAATAAAATAATTAAAAACGTAACTTCTGCTTGACCAAATTGGGTGATCTTTAGGTCAATTTCGGTCCTTTCGAAAACAGGAATTTAATGCAAGAATCATCTCAATAATTTGAGTTTCCCAATGTGGAATTTGACCCTAGTTGCAAAAAATTAACACTCCTATCAACTAGGAAGAATTCCACCTGCCAATATCTTGTCATGTTGTTGTAATACTTTGACTGTCTCTGCTCAACTCTATCTGATGAAACTTTCTTACATCTAGAAGAAGAAGAATTGGGGAGCAATAACTTCCACCCATACTGAGAAATATGAGAACTCATCATACAGGGGAGTACACCCTCGACCCTGGAATCTCATCGAGGAGATTACCCTCAACCTAGAATTTCATCGGGGAGCTTACCCTCAACCTAGTATCCTGTTGCCTACCGATCTTCCCAATAATGAATTTTTGATCTGAATGGGAAAATTAGTTTTGTTATGCTAAATTCCTCTTCGAAATATGTAGAAGTGCTTAAGGATTCATGAGGTTAATTGCAAGTTTTAACATGAGTTTTTGAGTGTATTTATGTAAATTTCATGTACAAATTAACATAAACAAATGAGTGAACAACATCACATAACAGAGCTAAACATCACCAAAAAAATTTCACAATAACACATGATGAAGGAGTTCACTCCGCCCGGGTTATGTCTCCTCGGTCCAACTTCCAATGGCTTGGCCCTCTCTATTATGCTCAAAAGTGTGAATACATCATTTTATAATGCTTAGATAGTTCTGAAACCTATTCCAATGGCTCCAGAATGCCCAAAAATGCCTGTCTAGCCTCTTTATGCTCCTGATTTGGTAAAAATTTCAACAAGTTATGAGCTTCCCTAACTCTTGCACTATACGCTCTACAAATTCCCCAAAATCGTCACCGGTCCTATAAATCTACCCTGACTTGTGCCAATTGGGCACCAAATTGGCGGGATTCCAGGCGAATTTGTAGGCACGTTAATTCATCCAATGAGCCCTTAATTCTAAAAATTAGGGCCTCACGAGGGGGCCACGTTCCCGAGGCTAAGTCTAATGGCCCACTGTTAATTTTAGGTATGTTCTATGCTTAGAGCAATTTATTTCAATTTTCATACTTAGCTCCATATCTTTTCCAGATTAGCAATCACTTTAGCATGAAATTAAACTACAGATATAACATAAACATAAATTGTAAAAGACAAGCCAAGACAAGAGGAAACAAGATGTGGCATTAGCCATGGACAAACCCCAATGTGGGGAAACCCTTGATCAATTCTTCTTATATGTTCTTCAATAGTTCAACAGCGAGAGAGAGAGAGAGAGAGAGAGAGAGAGAGAGAGAGAGAGAGAATACATTTACAACAGAAGTCAACACTTTGTCTTATCTAGATAAGAGCATAGGTCATCTCTAAGAAGATGATACATGAGATCAATTGAAGACATGCTGCTTCAACTGATTCTCCAAGATAACTCCTTCACCTATCATTATGTTGCATTTCGTCATCATGCTACACCTCACCGCGTTGCACCATGTTGCACCCATCATCACTATGCTGCATCTCATCACGCTTCATTAATCATGACTGTACCCATCACTATACTGCATTATGTGCCATTGCTGCACCATGTTGCCATCCTCACCTATGTATTGGTTGCACCTTTCTTGCTTGTTTTCCCTTGCTTGCTTGTTTCCCCTAGCATGTTTGTTGTCCTTAGCATGCTTGTTGTTGCATGATCGTTGTCCCTTGCATGCTAGCTATAACATTTCATGCTTGGTGTATTTGCTGCTAAGTACCATACAATTATCCCAATGTTAGTTAGTTATCCCTTGCATGCTGCTTTCCTTTGGAGACAGATGCTCCGGCTATTTCGACAGTTCCCAATAGTTCTGGCAGTTCCGGCTGTTCCCGATAATTGCAGTAGTTTCAGTTGTTCCCGACAGTTCCGGTAGTCCCGGTAGTCTCGATAGTTCTGACTTTTTCAGCAGTTTCGGGTTTTCCAAGTTTTCCGACAGTTCTGGGTTTTCTGGCAGTTCTGGCTTTTCTGGATTTTCCGATAGTTCCGTCTTTTCCGGTAGTTCTGGATTTTTTGGTTTTTCCGGTAGTTTTGACTTTTCTGGCTTTTCTGGAAGTTCCAACTTTTCTGGTAGTTCTGACTTTTACGGTAGTTCCGGCTTTTTAGGCAGTTTCGACTTTTCTGGCTTTTCTGCCCTCTAGATCAGGGCAACATTATTCCTTAGGATCTCTCCTCCTACTAAAACCCAAAGACAAGTAGTGAGAGGAAGAGATCCCAAGTGTGTTGAAATGACTTGAAGGCCACCTCTATTTATACTAAAACGTTGAGCACATGTGGGGTTCATTTGGTTGCTGGTCGACCTTGACAAATTGTCTTATAATGCAAATAAATTCATAACTCCATGAATACTTATCAGAATCAGATGAGTTTTAGATCAATCCTACACCTCTCGATGAGAGGGATCCAAGAAAAATATCAGTTGCCATAAATAAGATGACCCACATGGAGTTTGGCCCTAGTTGCCAATTTTAACACTCCCTCTCAACTAGGGAGAACTCCATCTGTTGATCCATATGTCTGACTATACTATCTCTACCATCAGTGCCCTGCACTACTATGCTCTGCTCTGATCTGTTGAGCTCTACTATGCTATGCTCTGCTTTGATCTGCTAAGCTTTGCTCTGCTTTGCTCTACTATGCTATACCATGAAGAAGAAGAATTGGTCGAGAATGTCTCGTACCATTCTCTACTGACCCGAAGTCAGTTTCATCGGAAGAGAGTGCATCACATCACTCTTACTGACCCGAAGTCAGTTTTATTGATCCCAGATAAATATCACAAGAGTGTGTCTCAAACCACTCATACTAATCCCATATCAATGTCATAAGAGAGTGTCTCAAACCACTCATACTGATCCCAGATTAGTTTCATTGATCCCAGATCAATGTCACAAGAGAGTGTCTCAAACCACTCATACTGATCCATGATCAGTTTCATTGATCCTAGAACAATGTCACAAGAGAGTGTCTCAAACCACTCATACTGATCCCATATCAGTTTCATTGATCCCAGATCAATGGAGGTCATCCTAGCATAGGGAGTATGGTAGATACAACGATGCATCCATAAATAGTAATACTATGGTCCCTATCCTCATTTCCCCGCTCATTGATCATATGAGAGGTACTTCCCATGAGTCCCAGATGGCATGGGTAGGATACCTTGACAGGAGAATGAATCATCCTATCCACAGGAGAACGAATCATCCTATCAGTGGATGCCACAGAGAACTAATCATCCTGGCCCACAGGAGAACTAATCATCCTATTCCACAATCGCCACGGAGAACGAATCATCCTGGACCACAGGAGAACTAATCACCCTGTTCCATAGTCGCCATAGAGAACAAATCATCTTGGCCCACAGGAGAACTAATCATCCTGTTCCATAGTTGCCATGTGAGAACTAATCATCCTGGCCCACAGGAGAACTAATCATCATGTTCCACAGTTTCCATGGGAGAACTAATCATCCCGACCCACAAAAGAAATAATCATCCTGTTCATAGCGCACCACCATGGGAGGGTGAGTCACCCTGTGGTCGTATGTTGCTCCAGTAAGTACCCCAAGCCCCCCAGAGCTCAATGCATGCAACATGCAGGACCCTTATAAGAAGGTCTCTCAACGACTCCAAGTCATTCAGGAAAGTCACAGATTTGACATTTCCCCGGGGCTTTGACAAAATGTTTGCGACCTATACATCAGTCTCAATGCGATGGATCCTCCTTGCTCATTGACTTACCATATCGCAGATAAGGGAGTATCTGATGTCTATCTACTGTAGCAATAATTGAATACAGGATTTCTCAATAATCGAATCCCCCCTCTGGTTGTCACAGAGAATCACAATGGCATTCATCATGTCTACAAACAGTTCACTTAAGAGCTTCTGCAACCATGCAGCTTCACACGAGATCATACTCATAGCTATGTATTCGGTCTCGGCAGTGCTTATAGCAACCAAATTCTACTCCCTACTCATCCATGATATCGAAGCAGAATCCAAAGAGAACCAGCACTGAGAAGTTCTCTAGTGATCCTCCAAACTGCTTGCCCAGTCAGCATTCAAATAATCATGTAGTTTCATATTTCCGGCAGCGTATCTGAATCCATGAGAGATTGTGCCCCAAAGATATTCTCAGAAGATTCTTGGCACCAATCCAGTGAGGCTCAACCAAATATGAGCTTACCATGCTAGCTGTAAAACATATGTCCATACGGAAGTTCACCAAGAACATCAACGCGAATGAGCTTATGAAACTCAGAGGCATTTCCCAAATCTGGTCCGACATCACTACCATATAACTTCTAAAAGTTAAGATCCTCGAGGTAGTCACAAGCTTGTAGTTTATCATTCCACATCCAGAATTCAACTCCCTCTTACTTCTGCAAATGAGAGGGTCTACACCGGTCAGAAATTGGTCATCCTCATAAGGTGCCGGTATGAGAGATCTAACATCCACAACCTTCGGGTAATGGTTTGGATTGGTTTCACTCCTAGTGAATCTCAGCTTCATTAGACAACTATCAATCCTCTCATACTATGCTAGGGGTGTTTTGCTTCAAGCCATAGAGGGCTTTCTTCCACCTTTATACATGAGATTCCCGATCATGAATCTCAAACTCCTTGGGTTGTTCCAAACCTGTGGACCTGCTGCATGAGGGGAATGGTCCCCTTATAATATGTTCCTTCGGTACATCTTAGACATGTACCTTCACACTCTACTTGAATTCAAACATCCCTATCACCATTTTACTCACATCAGGTAGGGCCCCATAGGTAGACCTCCGGTGTTATAGATGCGATATGTCAATTGACATGATCCCCAATGGACCATCCTACAACTTGATACAAATTGCCAACCTTGAACCGATGAGAAAAAGCATCTTTGAAAATTATATTTTTTAACACATACCTTTCCATCAATGAGTGCCACCCTGAAACCTTTGACTTCCATTGCTAAAATGGACACCAGGTTCTTCTTGCGATCAGGTACATAAAAGAGATTCTGTAAATGAATTGAGTTACCCTAATTCAATTAAGGGATAAAATTCCCTACACACCTTCAGGATAACTGGCATCGGCTCCAAGTATAGTCCCATGATTGTTTCCATCTCTACTAAATTAGAAAGTTCACCCATCTATCTAATGAAGTGCCTTGAAGCACTACAATCAATAAGCCAAATTCCCAAAGAATCTGAAGGAGAGGGCCAATACAAGATAACGCTTCTTTATCTTATCAGAGATAACATTTGATTCTTCATACCTGGGGTTCCTTGCTTTCTTTGAAAATTCGACCATTTCCTTGATGACATGCATTACCTACCATTCCTTTGATCATTGAAGATGTCCCTGGAAAGATTGTTATCTTCATTAAGAGATGTGTCTCTACCATTCGGACACTCCTTCGCATAATGGCCGAACTTATTGCAACCAAGGCATCCGCCTTTCCTTCCACCCTTAGATCTAAACTTCCCACTTAACTAATCTTTAAGTAGGCCATCAAAAAATTCCGCTACGCCATTCTGATAATATTCATTGCTTCGACTTCACCCTCGGTGAATTTGAAGAGGGATGAGGAATCCACTGATCCTTTTGTCCTTTCCCAACTATCTTCGGTGATTTCTCTTTCACTCTTGCTTGGGCATTGTATTCACCTCAGCTCCGATACCATGTTAATTTTAGGTATGTTCTATGCTTAGAGAAATTTATTTCAATTTTCATAGTTAGCTCCATATCTTTTCCAGATTAGCAATCACATCAGCATTAAAGTAAACTGCAGATAAAACATAAACATAAATCACAGAAGGCAAGCCAAGACAAGAGGACACAAGATGTGGCACTAGCCAAGGAAAAACCCCAATGTGGGGAAACCCTTGATTAATTCTTCTTAGATTTTCTTCAATAGTTCAACAGGGAGAAAGAGAGATAGTACGCTTACAACAGAAGTCAACACTTTGACTTATCTAGATAAGAGCGTAGATCATCTCTAAGAAGATGATACATGAGATTAGTTGAAGACATGCTGCTTCAACTGATTTTCCAAGGTGACTCCTTCACGTATCGTTGTGTTGCATTTCGTCATCATGCTACACCTCACCACGCTGCACCATGCTGCACCCATCATCACTATGTTGCATCTCATCACACTTTGTTAATCGTGATTGTACCCATCATTGTACTGCATTATGTGCCATTGCTGCACCATGTTGCCATCCTCACCTATGTATTGGTTGCACCTTTCTTTCTTGTTTTCCCTTGCTTTCTTGTTGTCCCTAGCATGATTGTTGTCCTTAGCATGCTTCTTGTTGCATGCTAATTGTCCCTTGCATGCTAGCTATAACATTGCATGCTTGGTGTATTTGCTGCTAAGTACCATACAACTGTCCCAATGTTAGTTAGTTATCCCTTGCATGTTGTTCTCCTTCGAAGAGAGATGCTCCAGCTGTTTCAGTAGTTCTGGCAGTTCCGGCTGTTCCCGACAGTTCTTGTAGTTTCAGTTGTTCCCGACAGTTCAGGCAGTCCCGGTAGTCTCGACAGTTCTGGCTTTTCCGGAAGTTCCAGGTTTTCCGGGTTTTCCAGTAGTTTCGGGTTTTCCGGCTTTTCTGGCTTTTCTGGCAGTTCGTCTTTTTCAACAGTTTTGGATTTTCTGGCAATTCTGGATTTTCTGGAATTTCCATCTTTTCTAGCAGTTCCAGATTTTCTAGCAGTTCTGGCTTTTCCAGCAGTTCTGGTTTTTCCGGCAGTTCCAACTTTTCCGGCTTTTCTGCCCTCTAGATCAAGGCAACGTTATTCCTTAGGATCTCTCCTCCTACTAAAACCCAAAGACAAGTAGAGAGAGGAAGAGATCCCAAGTGTGTTGAAATGACTTGAAATCCACCTCTATTTATACTAAAACGTTGAGCACATGTGGGTCTCATTTGGTTGCTGGCCGACCTTGACGAATTGTCTTATAATGCAAATAAATTCATAACTCCATGAATACTTATCAGAATCAAATGATTTTTAGATAAATTATACACCTCTCGATGAGAGGGATCCAAGAAAAATATCAGCTGCCATAAATAAGATGACCCACATGGAGTTTGGCCCTAGTTTCCAATTTTAACACTTGCCCCCGCCGACTGGGCCCCCACTCTGATCTGCTGGTTGTCATGTTGGGTAGCACATGCCCATGGGATAATCCCCGTGGGATGGCCCCTTTTCCTGGATGGCACGCAACATGGAGTTTAAATATATGCCGAACAGTATATATATTAAGAAATAAATGTATGGTGTATTAGCAATGGCTTGGACTTGTCACTTGGAGGTCGACGGTTACCCACTGCTACTTGGACCTTAACTCAATTTTTGGTGGCCCTCGATCTGCGACGTGGCGGCCCCTGGTTGGGCCACATGGCATCCTATGGTTGGCCACCAACCAACCAATCAAAATCGTCCAAAAGTCCACCTAGGCTCTTGCCACATTTCAACACACAATTCACCGGAGGTAAAACTGTCACAAGCATAATCAAATTTCCACGTAGGCATGCCCAGTCAGTGCCACGTCTGTAGTACAGACTGCTGACTGGGCTGTCTGCATTTGTTTTTAAATTCTCCTTTTTAAGAAATTGAATAGAACATGTTTCTAGGAGCATACGAAGTCCGTTTTGCATGAAACGATTTGCACCAATTCAAGATAATGAACACTACGCGGTTGTTCAAGTTCCACACAGATTTGACAACTTTGAATTTTGAGCAAATTTTTGAGCACCTGATAATTCCTCCCCACTAGAAGAGTTTGGAACCCAAAATATCACTTTCAGTTGTTGAGCAGGTCATGGAATAGTTCCCTCACCTTTCTAATCTCGATCCATTTTGCCTTGGAAGGATTTTTTCCCTTGAGCCCCACTCGAAGGTAGTCCACACTCCCTCGTTTTGAAGACCTTGTTCTTCTGTCAAGAATGGTGTCCTTTTGTAGTTCATCAAGGTATTTAGGAGAAAAATCTTCAATGGAAGCAATTTGAGCATTCTCTCCTTTATCATCAATCAAAGGAGGCTCATACAACCTTAAATTTTCCACATTAACAACATCATAAATTTGCATATGTGAAGGAAAATCCAACCTGAAGGCATTGTCACCAACCTTTTCTAGAATTCTGAATGGACCATATCTAATGGGTTTTAGCTTTTTACCTTATCCTTGAAGCCTCTCTTTGTTTATGTGAAGGAAAACTTCATCACCGACTTGGAACTTGTGATCTATCCAATGCTTGTCGTGCCTTACTTTGCATTTTCCTTGGCTCTTGTCCAGTTGTTCTTGAACTCTTTGTTGTACCAATTGGATTTGTTGTTCTTGCTTTGTTTATGTCACTATGACCATCAATAGCAACATCCTTTACAAAAATTAAATCCAAAGGTGATTTAGGCAAGTATCCCAAACATGCTTCAAATGGCGATGTTTGAGATGAAGAGTGTTTGGCCCGGTTGTAAGCATGCTGAATTTAGTGCAAATTTTCATCCCACAATTTAGGATTCTTGTTGCAATACCCAGGAAGAAGATGTATCACTATCTTGTTCATGATATGAAATGACCATATACTAAAAACTGATGTAGAATTGATTAGCCATTAATGAGTTTGAATGTTAACTGAAAGCACAGAAATCGAGGAAAACTACTTGAATTGATCACTTTACGACAACTAATAAACCATGATTAAGATGCAAAATAGAAGTGAAAACAATGAAAACACAGATATACCAGACAACAAGATTGATTATGGAGTTCGTCCTTGATGGACTACGTCTTCGGGTTCACGTTCAAGATGGGCAACCGTTTTTATTAGGAATGCGAAGAAGAAGTCAATTACACAGTGATTTGGACAGACTAAACTTTCACACAAGAAATTCTAATCTCTATCATCAGATAACTCTCTGAACTAGATTTCCAATGCCGCTTACGGTTTCCAAATCCGACTCCGGATGCTCCCGAAACACTAAAAACAAAATCGCCTCTATCCCTCTAGAACCTGCATACAAAAGCTGAAAACCACTCAAGCTATTCTTCAATGAGAAAAACTGCCTCTTATAGGCCTGTAAGTACATTCAAACCTCCCTGAATGCATTTGAGGTGAATGAGCTGACTTTAGGGTTTGAATGTGTTTGGTTTTGTCATGATTTTCCACCTTGGTTCATTAGGCCATGGTCTTCGAATTAATTTATAACAAACTAACAATATAAAACCCACTTTTAGACTTTAGAATAGCCCAGAACCGCAAACGGTTTTGCTAACTGCACGGAGAAGAAACCATTGCATGTGAACACCAAATCCTGTGGTTTGTATGGTGGTGGTCCTGCTGATTATTGGCGGAGACGGTTGTATGTGACAGCTTGTTGACGGTTTGGCTAACCTTGGCAGCTCCGACACAGTTAGCGGCCCAAAATTTATAACACGTAAACTCCGCAATCCAGGACTGCCTGCTCACATGGCTTGGTTACCCCCGTGTTGTTAAGGCCTACAATTAGGCACCCCGACAACTATCTCTTCAGCTGGTCACATACTCACTACCCCGTGGTCTTCTCCGATGCGGTTAACGATCGCAATTCAGACACCTGACGACTTTTCCTTTCGCTAGTCACATATCACGGTTCCAACGCGGTCAGGGACTGTAGTTGGGCCTGTTTTAATAACAAATTATAATGTTTTTTTAATTGAGCTAGGCCGAGAGCTAGAGTTAGGTTTGCAATGTTTTAATACATAGTTTTTAAATGCCATCATTGGTATGTTTAGCATTAGGTAATGGTGTTTAGCATAGGATTAGGGTTTATAGAACTTAGGCTTAGGGTAGCATAGGATTAATACATAGATTAAGATTTATTTTTAAAAAACCCATGTACAATTTTGTTACAATGCGACGTTTGCAAAATTCGTCACATGATGACAATAAACCCATGCCAATCGTCAACAAACGACGATATCGATCCTCTGCCACGACGACAACCCACGCACATCGTTGACTCCAATTATCTTTGCAATGACAACTTGGACGATGAATCTATGCCACTGACGACACTGATGTCAACACATCAAACCTGCAAAGTTGAACGAAAAAACACATGTCATCGACCAAACCCTGGGGAACTGTTGATGAACTCAAGTCGACAACCAGGTGCTAAACCATCTCCACTGAACGCCATGAAAACCTATGAACATTACCTGAACAACCTAATCATAACCAACACTGTCGATACTGAACGACACCCATGAATACTGATGATGACACTTTAAACACTTGTGTAATTGGATCGACCGATCCTCCTAGATCAGTTCACCACCTCTGTTTGACCATCTGTTTGTGGATGAAATGTTGTACTCTTGTTCAATTTGGTGTCCATGAATCCCTAAAAGCTTGACCAAAAGTTCCCAACAAAGTGAGAACCTCGATGACTAACAATGGATGTGGGAAATCCAAAATGCACCCATACATTCTGAAAGAATAACTGAGCAGTTTGTTCAGCTGTAATTTTCTTTTTACATGGCATCAAAATACACATTTTGTTGAACCTATCCACAACTACATACAAATAATCACGACCTCTTTTTGACAATGGAAAACCTCCTATAAAATCCATAGAAACACTCTCCCATGGTCACGAAGGCACCAGAAGTGGTGTGTATAATCCTAACTTCCTATTACTAGGCTTACTGACTGCACATAATGAACATACTTTAATAAAACATGACACACTTTCAATTATATGAGGCCAATAACAATAGCTCTTTAGACATGCCATCGTCTGTCTTACACCAAAATGACCAACAATAAGAGAAGTATGTGCCTTTATTATGATGTTGACTCTTTCTCCCTGTAGAATAAAAATATTACCAAGATGCTAATACAAGTTATCATGCAAATGATAATCCAATTCCTCTACTTGGTTACCTTGACTCAAGATTGCATAAACATCCTGAAAGTCATTATCTAATGCATACTGCTCAATAAAAACTTTCATGCAAAACAGAATTATGCTTGAGTAAAGTAGATACACTAATAATAGGCCTAGAAAGAATATCAACAACTTTATTGTAGACACCTTTCTTTTACCTTATCACCAAGTGCAATTGTTGAAGAAACCCCATCCATCGGAAGTGCCTTGATTGTTTCAACTTAGATTGAGATTGAAAATATTGGAATAGCTTATGATCAGTGTGAATTATTGTTTCCTTACCCATCAAGTAGTGTTTCCACTTTTTCACACTTTGCACCAATGCATATAATTTCTTGTCAGATGTAGGATAATTAATCACTACACCATTGAAAGTTTTCAAATGAAAACAGATAGGCTTACCATGTTGCATGAGGACTGCACCCATGGCATTGTCACTAGCATCAGTCTGGATCTCAAATGACTGTCTCAAGTCTGGAAGTGCAAGTACTAGGGCTGAACTAATATTTTCCTTCAATGCATCAAATGCCTTTTTTTGTTTTCCTTCCCACTGAAAAACCTTTTTCACACTAGTCAATGCATGCAAAGGAGTTTCTATAGAAGAAAAGTTAGCAACGAATTTCCTCCAATATTGGGTTTCTCCAAAAAAAATTCTTACCTCAGTAACTGTCTTGGGCCTTGGCCAATTCAAAATTACATCAACCTTGGAGGGATCTATTTTCATCTCACCTCCTCCAACAATATGACCCAAGTAAACTAAAGAAGTTTTTCCAAACTCACAGTTTGACATCTTTAAATACAACTATTCTTTCTTTAAGACATCAAGTACTTTTCTCACATGCATGACATGTTCATCACGAGATTTACTGAAAATTAAGATGTCATCTAAGTAGACTACAACAAACTCATCAAGAAATATCCTCAACACATCATTCATCACACGCATGAAGGTAGCAAGAGCATTGCATAAACCAAGAGGCATAACTAGCCATTCAAACTAACCTTGTTTTGTCTTGAATGTTGTCTTCCAAATGTCTCCTTCAACAATTCTAATTTGATGGTAGCCATTCCTTAAGTCCAACTTAGTAAAATACTTTTCATCTTTCAATTGATCAAGTAAATCATCTATTCTAGGCAGTGGGTAACGGTTCTTTACCGTAATCTTGTTTAATGCACGGAAGTCCACACACATGTGCCATGTTCCATCCTTCTTTGGCACCAAAACAATAGGTGACCCACATGGTGAAGAACTTGGCCTGATGATCCATTTATCCAACTACTCTTGAATATTCTTTTTAATTCCTGCACTTTCCATCACTGACATCTTGTACATGCCAATGTTAGGAAGAGGACAATCTTGTTGCACCTGTATTTCATGTTGGATTCCTCTCTTAGGAGGCAATCCTTTCGGTTCCTGAAACATCTCATCATATTGGTTAACAGCATCAACCAATTCAGATTTAAATCTTGAGTCACAACCTTGAAAAGGTTCATTATCAATAACATTCTTGGGTTTGATCATTAGAAGCACAAAATTTTTGTTAGAATTTACTAGTTTTTTCATCTGCCCCACATTTACAAGTGAAAGATTTAGTTGCTTGCTATGGGCTCTTGCAATGTATTCTACTCCATATTTGAACAAATGGTATTTGTTTTCATGTCTATTGAAGATAGATTTTCTATCATAGAGATACAGGTTGCCCAAAACTTTACCACATATGTCTAATGGCACAACATCAAGTTCCACTTCATCTATGAAATTTGCAGTAATGGCGAATTTCAGTCTATAATTTTGAGTTACTTGCAATTGTGCATTGTCACACACCCACCCTAATGGATATGGCTTATGATGTGGAATGGTTTCCAAGTTTAAACTTTTGACAATGTTTTCAGAGATGAGATTGGCTTAAGAGCCACTATAAAAAAGAGTATCAATTTTGCTATTTTTTGAGATTACCCTTATGTGAAAAAGTTATATCCTCTTCTTTTCATTTGGAGTTTCATTGTGTAAATTTGAAGTACTAGTGCTAGCAATGGATTTTTTCCTTTCATAACCATGGCTGTAATTTTAGTTTCATCACCCGAATTGGATCCCAAATCCTATTGAGTGGTTGCAGTTGTATTTTTTTTTTCCTTTTTGTTGAATTTCTTTGGTTTCATCTCAGGATGAAGCTTCCAACAATGAACTTCATCGTGAACCTCTTTGGAACAATGCTTGCATGTTAGTTTCTCTCCTTCCTTCTTAATGGATGCATTTTTCTTTCCTTTCCCTTTGAAACCATTTTCTTTTAATTTACCCTTAAATGGCTTTTTACTACCCTCTTTTGGAGTATTTTTCCCTCTTGCCTCAAGATGAGTGACTTGCACACAAACCTCATCTAGATTATTGGGATTAAACATAAGGATAGTATTCCTAAGGTAACTATGTAAACCCCCTATATACTTCAACAACGTGTCTTGTGATTGCAAATCTACACC
Source organism: Pinus tabuliformis (assembly GCA_031772625.1). Taxonomy (NCBI): domain Eukaryota; kingdom Viridiplantae; phylum Streptophyta; class Pinopsida; order Pinales; family Pinaceae; genus Pinus; species Pinus tabuliformis. Next base: position 1,472,744,705 of record CM062820.1, on the reverse strand, counting down.
TAACATTAGAGACCTTCTTCTAAATTCTTGGGTGTAATCTTGCACATTTTGACCTTTAAGTTGTCTAAAGTTTTGCCAATTCATGATGGCTTTCTGCATATATGCTAGAGGGTAAAATTGTATTTTAATTACAACAATGAAATTAGACCAAGAGATTGAGATCTTACCATATTTTTTAATCTCTTCTTGTGTCTTGGCTTCCCACCATATTAGTGCTACACTCTCCAGTCTCAAGGAAGCTAGCTGAATCTTTGTATCGTCATCAGGGAAAATTTTAAGAGGCTCCCTAAATTTATATGTATAATAAATGGGTGAATCTCCATGATACATAGGAAAAATGGAAGGCAATTTTATTAATAATATGATATGTATATATAATTTTTTTTGGCGAATCTCTCATGAGATTACATTATCTTGTAAAATCATGGAAAATCACTAGTACAAAATGGTGAATCACTAGTACAAAATAGCGAATCACTAAGAAATCCAAGGGTTGTTGCAGTGGATCTTTAGAAAATGTCTACAATAAGCCTCTATAAAAGGAATAAGTCACAACCATATTCAAATCCTAACAATTTGGCGTGGTTGAGAGTAAAAATGTTCTCAAGCTTCCTGGATATCAAAAACATTGCAAATGAAAAAGAAAATAATAATAATAATAATAATAATATAATATCCCAGTGGAAACCTCATTAATGCACTTGGGATAGAATTTTGGCTAAAAGCCACCATTGAGGCAACCTTAAGTCTACAATAAAGGCATTCCTCCTCATGAAAACCCTATTAGGATAAATGGGGTAAGGCACTAGTGAAAACCGAAAATGGCAACAATAACTTGACAGGAAAAATGAAAAAACAAAGGAAAAAAAGGAGGAAAAATAAACTTTTGGTTCATAAGTGTTTTCAAGTACACATGCACTAAATATGACTAGCAATAGGTTAATGAAGATCTCAAACTAGATTGAGAAACAAAGCATTCCAAGATACCTACACCAATAAAACATTTGGAAGGATAAATGTACCTATACAAACATCATCACAACAAATAAACATTGTACATCCTATTGCAAGTTATATTTGTAAGAATCATCATCATCATATTCATACTCCATGCTTTATCCTCAATTTCACACTTTCTCTATATACCCCATTTCATCATCCTCTTTATCAAATGAAATTAATTAAAAAAAAACATGTTGTGTACGAATACTCTATAATACCAAGAAATGCATTATACCATTTTCAAACATATAACAATGTGTTATAAAAATCCCCACCAATTCTTCATAAATTGTCTTTGTTCAATCTCAAAACACTCTCTCTCTATATATACACCTTAGAAGCAAGCCTATACCTAGCCATATTCTCAACTTCCACCTCCTTGCACCGATACGGTCTCCCCTACTCAACATGTTAATTTTTAATGCTTCCCATGCTCAACATGAATTTAAAATACCCACGGCCTTTGTAAAATGTTGGGATTTCGATTGTGGGCTATCATTCATGATAACAAGTGATATTTTGTTGTTCATGTCGCTAATAAATCCTACACACACTCTTTTTCCATTCTTAAAGTCCATTCTTATTTTTTTTTATGAAGCCCTAGGGATAAAACTACAATGTACTCTTACATGTAGATTGGTATTTGGCATTTTGACTTTACCCTAAGTTTTGATATCTGAAAACCATTTGTTAGTCTGTTTACTTTAATGTGCATGAGCCATCCATTCCCCTGGATACCATGTTATGATTTTAACACACGCCCTTGCAATTACATAAATATGACTTTAGATCATATTTATTTCATTGTTTGTTATCTTATGATTGAAAACACACATGGTAAAACAAATATTATGGCTATGATATACCATGAGTTTTCATAGCAGAGGATTGCACAATAATAGAAGGGGACAAGGAAGATGTGAGAAATTTTTGTGGAGACAAAACCGTAATAAAAGGATCCTATTTTCCATCCATTTTGATGTCAATTCCAAAGAATTTAGCCAATTGACTCAAATGGGGCACCTTTATCTTGGAAGCCTACCACCCCAACCAACCCCACAACCATCTCAAAACATGCCACTACCACATCCTATCATTGTTGAGATACCGCAACAACAACCTTTAGAGCCACAACAACCATCTCTGTTTGATGGATGGAACCTTGCACAACCTTCTAGACACACATGATGGCCATCTGTTTCTCATCATACATTGCCCCCTTGCATAATTGTAGCAAAGATTCATCTTCCTCCAACCCTTGCACTTTCTTCATCAGAGGCTACCTCATCACATTCCCACACCTCTGCTTCCGAGATGGGTAACAAGAGAGAATTTTGCCAATGATATGTTTCTAGAGACACATTCTCAGGAGAAAATGAAAGACAATAAGGGAAAAAAGATGATAAATATATTAGAGACCTTGAACATGCTTTGCTTATGTGAGGCACATATTAACTTTACTAACTTCATACAATTTTATATTTTCATTATATGTTTCACAATGCATTTACAACATGCAATTTTTTATTCTACATGATATTTTCAGCCTGGTTTACTTTTTGACAACATTATGCTTTTGGCATGTATATGTTTGATAACATACTATTTTTATGGGGTTACAAGCAAAGATTATATGGCTAATATAGTATGTTCATATGTTGATTTTTACTATGGTTGTACATATGCATTTTTATATGGGGAGGCACAAGGTTTTTTTATGTTAAAGTCATATGTGGTGAATGCTTTTCATGATACATATATTTAATTTTTACGATATGCATGTTGGGGGTACAAGGAATATTTTTCAGATCATACTATATAAATGATGGGGAATTTTATTTAATTCATATTATTATTTGATGTCGTTATGATTGCACATTTTCATGTCGGGAGTCACAAGGGTGGTTTAAGTTCATGAAAAGTATGAGGGGGCTTACCTACTAAAAAATGCATTCTAAAAAGTTAATTTATTAAAAAATAAAATCCTTTATAATTCTTCTCCTGAATGTTAGTAAAATATATTTAAAAAAAATTAAACTGAAGAAAAACTAATTCTGAAAATATTTAGTCTCTCTAACTATTTCTAGAGGGTACAAAAAGGGAAGAAAACAATGAAGGAAATAATCCATACTCTATGAGGAAATGTATCCATAAGTTCTGAAAATTGTCATTATTTTCCTCTGATTTACTATTTTTGTGAGCACAAGAGGCTGAACTGTTTGGTGGTATCAATTTTCTTCCGAGGAGTGATAAGGTGGAGAGTAGATTCATCCCTTACTTCTGTGATCTTTTCAGGTTATCTTTCTTTCGTGCATCTATTTGTGCTTATAGAAGGTATTTCATTTAATGTTAGTGGTATTAACTGATTTTATTTTTGCGGAGAAGCTTTTGTTGATTTAATAATATCATGATGACCCCATAAGGATTATTTATGTTGTTATGGATTATTTTTTCCCTTTCAGTGTTTTTGTATGAGTCTTTTACGTCATAAACATTTCTGAAGTAAGTTCTGGCTAATAGTTCTTGCAGGAACTAGCCGAACAACAGGTTATACTTTCATTTATTAATAAAATTCAGTAGTTTCCGACTATATTTTCACTTCAATTACATGAATAATTTATGCTGAAATTTATCTATATATTTATGAGTTTTATATAGCAGTTACTTCATGCTTTGCATAGCCTTGTATGGATATGGTTGGAGCTACTCATGGTTCTTAACACTCTCTATTAAAAAATGAGAAAGAAAATAATATGCATGTTTACTAATAGTTTTGGTTGTTATGTATTGCAAAACATATCTAATATTAGGCATTTTTTATAGAATCTATACAAGTAAAAATAGTGAATCCTCTGTGGAGGACAACTTTTGAAAGTCTTTTTGATGCTTAGACTATAAGACAATGTCCCTTTTGTATTATTATGTTAACCAGTGAAGCTGCAACACTTTTCTTATGAAAAATATAACTATCTATGTCCACCAAAAAAAGATAAAAATTAGAATTTGTTTGCACAAAATAAGGGCAATTAAAAATTAGTGTAAAAACCCAAAATGTTTTGAATTTGATGCACACAATTACCCTTAAACTATTCTCCAAATCTACATTAAAGATGAGATTTTGTACATGGTTGCTCTAATCTATCGGAGTATTTCATAGCCTTGGCGATATTGGCTAAAAATAGTATAATAAAGACCAACAAAATCAAATCAGATGTCTGTCTCTACTGATAGAACTTCAGTGAACTAAGAACCAACTTGTTATCGAGGCTCATTGTTTTACCAATTGCACCATCTTCGGGAGTATTATAAATAGCATCATTTCAATCCAGAAAATTGGAATTGTCGACTTACTCAATTCATGCAAGAGATGACTACACCAAAAAACACTTTGGGAAGGTTCATATTTAAATCACCATCAGAAGAAGTATTCTCTCGCATGTAAAAACATTCAAACTATTCACGTAACAATTTAAACCGAGAATTCTCATGTAACAAGAACTCACAGGCAGTAAGCTACTCGATCTCTAGTGAAGGTAGTTTTTTTTTTAAGAGCATGAAGCTTATTTGATTTGATCCAATTAGTGATGGAGGCACATAATGTAGTTAATAATGGCGAACATGATGAATTGGACTCTTTATTCAAAGGGATTGTTTTGATGATTCCCTCTCAGATTGATACCCTAGAAACATCGGTTATTGCGGGTGAGACCACCCTAGGGCTTTGGGTTGAGAACCCCAACAAAGCAGAGGAAAAACCACAACAATAAATGCTCAGGCAATCAACCTAAAAGCTTATTCTACTGAAATGTGTAGGAGTGTTCTTACCTAGATGTCCTACATTTGGGTAGATCCACAGGGTGCAAACCCTCAGCTTCTCCTGATGTTCTTGAAACCTGAAAACTATTCAAATGGAACATATACAATAGTAGAAACATAAAGCATGTTCATGACATTAACCTTAAATCATATAAATGAATGACCAATTATACATCAATATAAAATTCATAAATGAATTACAACATAATTTGATGCATAAACACATTTAATATCGGAAACAGAACAACATTCCTTTTATTGAAGTTAGCTACAAGTAAAGTGGAGAAATACGACCTGAGTCCTTCTCCGGCTCCAAGCAGAACCATCCTCCAGATTCGTCCTTTCCCAGCCTTCAACAATCTTCCTCCATCACCAATACAAGAATATCTCAAGCAAGATGAAGGATATCTATAACAAGGAAACAAGGGGTTCCTTAAGCTTTGGGGAGTTCAAGAGGCACAGGAATTCGTCAGACTTGATCAAGGATAATATCACTATAGTATCAATATCTCATCTCTTCTCCCTTAAGGCCTTCCCATGGAGGTTTATTTATACTTCTCCAAATTAGTTTTTTCAGTTGGGAAACATTTGGGCCACAGACAATAGGAGGTGAGTAACAGGTAAAACCCATTAACTCCGCCCGAAATTAAGGAAAATTATTTTTTTTAAGTGTTTTAACACATGTACACGGGTTGGGTATCTGCTGACCCACGTGTACATGCTTTTATCACGGGGAAAAGTAGCGTATAGGGAATAAAACACTGTTTTTTAGATTTTGGACCAAGTCTGGAAGGAAGGGTTTCCCTAGGCCATAATTAGAGCATAAGATCTACCAAGAGTGGAAAATGGTGCTATAACAAATTCCCCCTAATATATGAGGTCAAAAGGGGTACATGATGGCCAAAATGTATTAAGTGTATAGAAGGAATCATGCCGAGACTGACGAAGAGTTCACTAGAATTCAGCCTACTAAGCCAGTGAAAGAGATCAGAAAGAAACTGATGTCTAAGGCAGGCATGCCCATGCTCAAAAATAGTAAAGCATGTCTGCATGTCAAGTACAAAAGTGGATTCAATATGCATACAAGTATAAAGGAATTGCAAATACATAATGGATCATCTAATCACAATCAAGAAAGTACATGTTTGAATATCACATATAAAGAGCTGATCAATGATGTTGAAGTATGAAATTAATCATTGAAGTCAAGAAACTGATCCAAATAGTACCAAGTGAACATGATGGAATAAATGGTACTACACTGCAACTCGGGTGCCAGCATATAAGATTTCGCTGTAAGGAACTGCAACATATAAGGTGGATGTTGTTAACTAGCAGAAACAAGAACAACTGATAAGTGAAGCAAGACATACTGATGCAAACCCGAGGTCTTCACCGACCACCATGGTACATTTCTACACAATGGGAATGAATGATATGAAGTCGACCATTTGAGAAATAATTTAATTACCGGTCATTAATGTATACCGTTAACAAACGTGAGGCTACTCACCGATAATGATGATCAAATTCAAAGTACCCAGTACAATCTAACAAGTGTGAATAAATGAGTTGTAGTCGAACACTTGAAGGAATCTATCTGTTATCTCAAAATCAGATCCTAATAGGCTGCTGGTCAGGTTGACTCTAAGTAACTATTTCAGACCTACTTTAGGCTGAGGCTTAGCCTCCTCAACCTGAGAGGGCTCTCTCTTAAAGGATTAATGATTTTGATTAAAGATAAGATGGCCAACTCTTATAGAACAACTATGAAAAATATGAATGCTGGAAATACATTAAACAACTATCCATTGGGCTTATGGAGTCAACAACACCTCAATATAACAGTGAAATCAACCTTACATAGAAGTCAGGGCACTCATCATTTAGACATTCAGAACATAACTCATATGGGACCACAGTTTATAAATGCATACAGGAAATCAGAGCACATTCAGTGAATTCTGAGTGATTATACATCTATACCACTGTAAAAATTATGGAAAGGACAAGATCACATATTTTGAACATAAGAAATCCTTCATGAATCCTGAGAAGTAAAGTCAAAATTATATTACTGAAAATGAGTCTTTACATAAGCCAAATACATGCTTTATCATAAAATTTTCCAACCTTGATTACATTGATGTTTCAGCTATATATAGAGTTCTTATTCTAACTGATCGAGATTCCTCCTCCAGCATGAGGGGAATTCAAAAACTACTTCTAATGACACCTATTAACCTTTTAACTAACTAATAAATATAACAAGGTGTTGACTGGAGTTTTTTAGAGATCTAAATCAACTATGACTCTAACTCCATATTACTTGCATGATGATTTCTCCTCGTTCTTTGACATATGGTTTTCTTTCAGTTTGGATGAGATGGGTGTTTAATGCTCCATGTTGACCTTGGATGCTGAATCTTCTTAACTGCCCAGAAATATTAGGAGACTATCCGTGCTTCTCGGCTTCAGTTTTCCCCAAAATATTCGAATGCAAAGAAGCATGTCCTTTATCTTTTAATCACCCAAAATGTAGAAGTCTGCCACGTCCTTGATGCGTTGTAAGCTTTTTCCCATGTACATGTGTGCAGGCAAAAGTTTCTTGTAAACTGTTTAACATATCCTGAACTGTGGTAAATTGCTCACTTTACGACAAAAATTTAAAGTTGGATTTTGAATACATCTTTTCTCCACCTGTCTTGACCTGGTTGACTGTTGATAGCTTCAGATGATGCCTTGTATGCCTTTTAGACGTTTCCCTTTCAAAATTCCCGCTTATAATTCAAAACTGCTTGATTTGCGTTAAAATCATCACCTTCAGCAGTTTCGTAGCGCGCTACGAAACTGCTGAGTTATTTAAAACAGCTTGCTTTTAACCTGAGACCTTTATTAGCCGAGTACTTGATTGCCAAAAACTCCTTTAGACTTTCCACATGTCGAATAGGGATTTATATTTCCTCAGAAAGATAAAATCAAGTAGATTTGTCAAAACTTTAAAACAAAATCTTACTTGAAACGAAAACTTATTTAGCAGGTAGCTGACTTAACTGTGCCTTCAGATCTTCAATTTGTTTCTTGATAGCCTTATTCCCAGCTCTCAGTTGCATATTGATCCTTCTGATGTACTTGGCTTCTTTGATTGCTGGTACTGTCCATGTGTGAAATTGTGAATGTCCATCAACCACTGAATTCAGCTGAGCTTCTACAGCAGCATTCCCTTCCCATATAGTTTTATAATACTTTGCATGTATGGCTGCATGTTTTCTAGCGGCTTTCTTCAATTTGGCAATCTCATATTTAGCTGATTCCAACTGGCTCTTCAGGGCTGCTATATTATTTTCTTTAGCTGCAATGACTGTTTTGCCTGTGTCTTTTTGTGTCTCTTCCCCTGTTTCCTCTGTTCTTGGCAATGCTTCCTGTACTTGCTGGAATCTCCTTGTCATAGGTCTTCTAGGTTTAAAAATGAACTCTTCAACTGGCACATCAAATCTAAGCCTTTTTGAGGCCTTGGATTTCTTGGTGCTTTCTTGTTCTGACTGCATCAATTCGATTTGAACTGGTAGAGACTGCTCGAATTCAATAGCCTGTAATAAATCATTTAAACTTGCCTTGGACAATGGACTTTCTTCAACTGCTATAGCTTTACCTTTTTCCTTATTTATCTGACTTCTTGTTCTTACCCTTGAGACTACTTCAGATGTGCTTGTTTCAGGTACAGTCTTTTCACCATGAGCTTTTTCCTTAGTTGATTGCTGAGGTTGATCTTGGATGATAAGTGGCTTCACTTGTTTTCTTACTTGTGACTTTGGAACTCTTTTAGCTCTTGCTTCAGTTTGGAGCTCAGCTATTGTAAAATCTCTAGCAGGTGGTGGAGTGAGGCCAGTCTGGCTTTTGAATCCAGCCATAAAAATGAATGAATTCCAATCCCTGTCTATCTTTTGGAGCCCATCTAAAACCAGTAGTTTAATCAAACCATGATGAAATAAAGAGGTTTCACAATCCTCTTTCCTCAGCTGTACCTTATCACACATCTTACTCAAGCTACGGAACAGATAAAAAGGTAAGTCTATGGAGACCTTCCCGGTGAAATGCAAAAGGAGTTTAAAATGGTAAGAATAAACCTTGTTATACCTTCCTTCACAAGTCAAATATTTCTGTATGCAGGTGAGTAAGTGAGCATAATACTCTTTGACATAATTCTTGGGCACTGCCTTACTTAAATCTTCATTTACATAGTCATCCTTCAAAAACTCCTTGCAAGGATTCATGTCAAATTTGAAAATTTTAAACCATTCCTCTTTTCCTCGTGGGATCTCTGTTACAGTAGATATCACTTCTGGCGAAACCTGAATTCTAACATGGCTACCTTTGAATTCAAGCCTGTGAAGTTAAGTGAAAATTCCTTGGTTACCTGTGTGTGTCCTCCTTGTAACTTTTTGCAAAACTTCCAGCACCCGGCCTTTTTAAATGCTTTCTTCACCTCTTCATTTCTCAGCGTTATATCCAGGCCTTCAGGCTCAGTCCTTAGAGGTTTGCCGGATCTGTGCTCCTTTTTCTCCATTGATTCTTCCAAATCCTCGCAAGCAATAACTACCAGCTCCGGTGGGAATTGTATTTCAGCTTCTCTTTGAATTCAGCCTCACTTGATTATCAGCCTCGCTTGATTATCAGCCTCACTTGAATTTTGAATTTTTCCGTTTAAAACCTTTCAAGATGTAATCTTGCAGATTTCTCACTCATGCAAGACTTACGGCCATCATTAAGGTTTATGCACGGTTGTCTTTCTTGGGAATGATAATTCGTGCGTATCAACAGATCTAGTGGTGGTGATAGTGGCAATGAGTGGTAAAGAGAGGTACATGAGCTGACATGAGAGGACATGGCCTATGACTCACCTAACGGATTTGATATTTCGGGAAAGATTCTCTGTGAAAAGTACGAATCCATGATTTCGCAGCGCGGTCAGTTTTAAATTTTAATGATGCGCTGCGAAACTGCCTAATCATGATACGCTGCGAAACTGCCTAACTATGATTGCGCTGCGAAACTGCCTAATTGGCATTGCGCTGCGAAATTACAGAAAGACACGGTGACTGTCATTAGATAACCGGTGGCTATAGAACAATGATAGATGGAGGAGAACCAATGGGAGTTGAGAATAACTTGACTCAAAAACTCATCAAAACTCCAGATTCTAAGGGAAAAAATTAAAACCAAATTAAACTAACAATGACCTTCGTCATCGGGCTAGGATGGAAAGTTACATGTATCAATTTTAGTTCTAAGTGATAACAGTGGCTCCACTTGGGATAGTGTGCTCCTGTAGTACACTAAGAACTTGTATGTCCAGTGCTTTGTCCAATTTATGAAAACATAGATGAGGTTGACAAGCATCCTTTTCTAGCTTTGTGAGCCTTCACCTCGGGCTTGAGCTTCCTGTTCAGCTTGTCATTATTTGCAACAAAGAAAGACTAATAAAACGGTTATATACAATGTTGTGAGAAACTTAGCAGAGATTTAATCAATTGTAATGCTTTAGGAACCTGCCATTAACAGGTCCTCCAGCATACGGTGTTCCATCAATCTCTTGTAGGATGTAGGTGTTATTCCCATGGAAAGCAGAAATTTGATATGGCCCTTTCCACAAATTTTCAAATTTACCATGTTTACCTTTCTCTTCAATTCTAGCTTCCCATTTTAAGACTTTATCATGGATCTGGAATGTAACTTCTTTGATCTTTTTGTCAAATGCTCTCTTGATCCTGTTCTGGTTTTGTTGATAACTGTCAAACACCTCATTTCTTTTCTCTTGCAAAGCTATCAGCTGATTAATTCTTCGTTGTATAGCATTTGGTTCTTCTTCTAGTCCTTGAATCAACTTCATTACTGGTACTCCAAGGGATGTTGGAAATATAGCCTCTGCCCCATATACTAGCTCATATGGTGATGTTCCAATGGACCTCTTTGTGCAAATCCGGTCAGCCCACAAAGCATATCTCAGTTTCAGATGCCAGGCTTTTTTATTTTCTTGCAGCAGCTTCTTAATGATTCTCACAAGGCTCTTGTTTGATGACTCAGCTAAACCATTTCCCTGTGGATAATAAGCAGTGGAATGTCCAAGGGAGATGTGATACTGATGACAAAAATTAACCATCCTTTTGGAATTGAAAGCTTGAGCACTGTCTGTAATGATCTTGATTGGGCAACCAAATCTTGATAATATATTATTTTCTAAGAAAGAAATAATCACTGAATCATTTGCTTGCCTTGTGGGTATTGCTTCTATCCATTTTGTAAAGTAATCGGTGGCTGTGAGAATCCATCGATGCTGTCCTGATGAAGGAGGATGGATTTCCCCTATAAAGTCTAATCCCCACTGCTGGAAAGGTGCTTCAACATAAATAGGAACCAAGGGCATTGGCATAAGCTTTCTTTTTCCTTCAAACACTTGACATTCATGGCATGTGGCTATCTTTTTATAGATATCTCTAAACATAGTTGGCCAAAAATAGCCAGCTCTCAAGATCTTGTTTGCAGTGGCTTTCCAATAGTGATGTCCTCCACAATCCCCTTTATGAAACTCATCAATTACTTTATCAGCTTCTTCTTCAATGAGGCAGTTTAATAATATTCCTCCTGCATCTTTCCAAAACAAATTTTGGTCATACACAAAATATCTGAGAGATTTCAATTTGGTAAACCGAGCTTTGGACTTTGAAAGATTATCAGGAGCTCTATTATGCTGCAAAACAAATGCTACATCCTTGTACCATTCTGAGATCAAGAATTTCTCATTTATTTGGACCAATTCCTCTTCATTTTCAGAAATTTCTGAGATTTCTGTGCTTAAATTAATATCAATACAGTCCAAATTTGACTGAGTCAACAATTTGGCTAGGCCTTGACCCTTTATCAACTTTGTGGGTTTGATCTCAATGTCATACTCCAGCAGTTTTGCTATCCACTTTCCCCTTTTTCCATCTGGATCAGCTTGTGTAAGAATATCTTTTATAACAGCATTTGGGACGTAGGCAACAATGTGAGAGTGTAAAACATAGATTCTGAAATCTTTAATTGCTTTCACCAATGCATAGGCTTGTTTCTCTAAGATATTATATTTCAATTCAGCATTGGCTAATGTCTTGCTAAAGAAGGAAATGGGTTGTTCAGTACCTTGACTTCCTTTTTGCAATAAAACTCCAGCAATTGTGTCTTCAGAAGCGAATGTGAAGATAAGGAACTCCTTGGTAAAATCCGGGCTGATGAGTACTGGTGCTTGAGTAAGTGCCTTCTTGATCTCTTCAAATGATTTCTTTGCTTCAACTGTCCATTTAAAATCTGCTCCTTTCTTTAACATCTTTGTTATGTTCTTGACAACTTCAGCAAAATTAGGAATGAATCTTCTAACAAAGTTAACTTTCCCAAGAAAGGATTGAATCTCCTTCTTACTCCTTGGTAAATCTAATTTTTGAATTGCACTAACTCTATTAGGATCAATCCTAATTCCTTCTTCAGAAATAATATGACCAAGCAGTTTGCCAGAAGTTAGAGCGAAAATACTTTTGGTTGGGTTTAGAGAAATACCAAACCTCCTACACTTCAGTAGGACCCTTTCAAGGTGCTTTAAGTGGTCTTCTTCCCTTTTTGAAAAAACTGTGATGTCATCAAGATAAACCACCACTGATTTGTCCTTTTCTTCAGCAAAAGCAATATCCATTGCTCTCTGGAAAGTGGCTCCCGCGTTCATGAGGCCAAAGGGCATTTTTGCATACATGAATGTTCCCCATGGTGTAGTGAAGGCCGTTTTCTCCTGATCATCTGGGTGAACAAGAATCTGATTGTACCCTGAGAAACCATCAAGCATAGACATCCTTTGTGAACCAACAATGTTTTGCAGAATGAAATCCATTTTGGGAAGGGGGTAATTATCTTTCAATGAAGCTTTGTTTAAGTTTTTGAAGTCTATACAAATTCTGATCTCTCCATTCTTTTTTCTGACTGGTACCAAATTAGCAAGCCAATTTGAGAATCTGATTGGGACAATAATTTTAGCATCAAAGAGCTTTTTCACTTCTTTTTCAATCAGTGGCATTAGAAGAGGATTAATTCTTCTTAGCTTCTGCTTAAAAGGCTTTTCATTCTGCTTAATAGGAATGGTATGCTGTATGATTGAAGAGTCATATTGTTTCAAGTCAGCATAACTCCATGCAAAAACATCAATGAATCTTTTCATCATCTCAACATATTTAGTCTTCATATCAGCTGAAAGGAATTTTGAAATCTTGACTATCTTAGGCACAACCGAGTCTCCTAAATTGCAGCTTTCTACTTCTTCTTCATTAGCTTGTAATCTTGGTGCTTTGAACACATCATTTTGATCAAATAATTTCTCAAGGGGAATGAGGCCTTTAGGAATTAAGTTGTTTTGTAATTGTAAGACTTCAGAGCTTTCCTTTGACTCTATTAACATATTCTGCTAATCTATCTGATTATGTTTAAACTCTTCTTTTAATTCAATGAAGTTCCTTACATGCTGATCATCCTCAAAAACTTGCCAATTTGTGATATTATCCGGTATAACTGGTCTATGGCGAACCTCCACTAAATAATTTTCAGAAGAGTGCTTAGGAATGATAAAGAGACTGGCTGAAACGGCAAGAGAATCTACAATAGAGTTTTGATCTCTAGTTTTGATGCTGAAGGAATAGGATTTAAATTTTTCCAACATCTCCAACACTAAAGTTCTGTATGCTCTCATCCTCGTATCCTTAGTTTGATATGTACCTTCTACTTGTTTAATTACCAATTCAGAATCTCCACAAACAACAATGTTTTTAGCTTTCAATTTTATCAAGGCTTCCAAACCTAAAATCAGAGATTCGTACTCAGCCATGTTGTTGGTACAATCAAAGTTTAATTTGTATGAGAGAAACTTACTTTCTTCAGTTGGACTAGTGATCCAAATCCCAGCTCCTGCCCCTTCTTTACCTGCTGATCCATCAAAGTATAATGACCAGCAGCCCATGATGTCTCTTTCATCTCCTTGCTGCCCTTCTTGACACTGATTTTCTGCAGGCTCATCTTGTGATTCTTTTCCAACTAATTCATTGAAAAGGATAGCTGATCCAAGACCAATATCACATGAGTAAATAGGAAAATTTTGAGGCTTGTCTTTGCTGCTTACCATGTAGGCCATCCTTGTTTCGCGATACAACCTCCTTTGTTCACCAAACACTGGGATGGTAGCATATGTAAGATCCATCTGCATTGTGCCCTTGATTTTTGCTGCCCATGACCTTGAAAGAAGCATCCCAAACTTTGGTGGAATGTCTGCAACAACAATATCCATAACAATTGTTTTTGTTGGAATTTGTGTGAGCCCCACAACAACATCTTTTATCAAACCAATGCAATGGACTGTTTTTGAATCAAAAGAAAATAAATCCTTATATGGCCTAGTTACCTCTAACCCCAGTCTTTCCATGATTACCTTAGGCATGAGATTATGTGATGCCCCTGAGTCTAACATAGCATTATGTAGAGTCATATCATGAATGCTAATGCTTATGTAAAAAGGGGGAAACTCTTCATTTTGTTCATCCTCAAGTCTTGGACCCAAGCAGATAACAGGGTTATCTTCTTGTAGATTTAGGATATCAGCCACTCCTGGTTGTGAATTAAGCATCTCCACAATTTTGCTTCTGTATTTGTCTACCTTGAGAATTTCACTAAAAGGGACTGATATCTTAATTTTTTCAATCTCATTCTCAAGATTAAAAACAGAAGTAGTCTTGTCAATTTCTTTAGGAGGAGAAGGAATTTGAATGTCCTTTTTGACAAGAGGAGAATCATCCTTACCTTCAACCACCTTCGATTTTTCCTTTTTATCTTCAGCTGTCCTTGAGGTATTCTTCTTGGGCTGTGCTTTGTTTGCTGTAATAGGAACATCTCTATTCCTAAGATTATACTGCTTTTGCATCTCAAAGATAGCGTGCTGATATCCCTTTAAAAAATCTGAAGGCTCTTCTCCGGATTTTATCATACTGGACTCATCACGTTCCTCCTTAGTCAAGAAAATCCCTGACACTTCTTCATCAAAACAATGGATTGATTCCTCAGGGACTTCAGGTTCATCTTCTTCATCTACCAAATTTTGTTGGAAGGGAGGTCTCACTGGAGGATTTGCCTGCTGATTTCTTTTGTCTCTTGGCCTTTGCTGATTCTGACGTCTTCTGAACTGAGGGTTCCTGAATTGAGGTTCCTGCTGTGCTGGAGGAGCAGAAGCATTCCCAAGAGCTAGTCGGTCCATCAATTTCTCCATAGTTTTCATCATTGTTTCAAACTTGTCTTCTTGAGCAGAGGTAGAAGGTTTCTCCTCTTCCTTCAGCCTAGTCTTTGCCATCTTTGATTTCTTAGCAGCAAGCATATTCACCTCTACCTTAATTGCATCATTTTGCATGTCAGCAAGAGAGGCAGACTCCCTTTCTCTGAGTAAAAGAGAGAAATTTGAATAAAATGATTCAGCATATCTCAACTGTGCCAAAGCTCCAGGAGGTTTCAAATGAGCTGGAATAGAATTGTATATTTTGTTAAACCTCTTAGAGAAGTTTTGGACAGTTTCATCTGGAGCTCTTCTAAGATTGTTGTATTCGGTAAGGGCTTGGACAGGGTTGGTTCTGTTTCCCCATTTCCTTAGAATTCTACCCAACTATGAATGCTTCCGGCTCTAAGGGCTTTAAACCATTTTCTGACTTGCCCAATGAAAGTTTGAGCAAACAATCTTAGTTTTACATCTTCATCATCCACTTCTTCCTTGTCAACAAAATCATTGAACCTATCCACATGTTCCTCTGCTGTAATATCTTCATCTCCTCCCCATGTTGGAATTCTGGCAGCATATTTGCTAGGAAGATCATGTAAAACAGCAGGGAGAGCTAGAGGAGCATACCTAGCAGGTATAGCCATAATGAATGGAGGAGCAGTGATAACAGGTATTGTATGACCGGTGGGAGCAGAACTAGTGTGAGATAGTGTCTGAGGACTATTTGGACTAGCAGAGGCAGAAGATAAAGTATTGGTACGAAAAGGACTATTTGGACTTTGCAAACCACTGACAAAGGAACTCCAATTTGGGAGAGGTAAACCGGTTTTGGATTTGAGCAGAACTTCAAAAGGATCAAGCTCTTTGAGTTGATTCAAATCTTCTTCTTCTAACAGTAATTCTGAAGTAACAACCTCCCAAAACTCTTCCTTATCTTCTTGTGACACTAAGGATGAAGTATCAATGCCTCTTTTTTGTAAATCTAAAATAATTCCAGTAAGTTCTTCTTCATTCTCAGACCTCAACAATACCTCATGAATTTTATCATCTACAATTTTATCTTCAGGACTTCTAGAAAATTCAGGGAACAAAGATTTTGATACAGATGAAGTACCTGGTATATCAGGAAATCTTTGTCTGCTTCTTGAGATGATGTTTAGATTATTCACAGGAGTAGGTGGATCTGGGTCAGGATTACTCCTTGTATATCTTCCTCTCGAAGCCACCTTTTTAACTTTAAGATTGTATGGAGTCACCAAGGTAGAATGCAGCCTCGAAAATATTCTGAGCTCCTGCTACCTTCAGAAGTTCAGCTTCATGATTTCGGGAATGAGTAATCTTGAGGCTCCCGGCAGACGCACCAAAATGTTATCTCAAAATCAGATCCTGATAGGCTGCTGGTCAGGTTGACTCTAAGTAACTATTTCAGACCTACTTTAGGCTGAGGCTTAGCCTCCTCAACCTGAGAGGGCTCTCTCTTAAAGGATTAATGATTTTGATTAAAGATAAGATGGCTAACTCTTATAGAACAACTGTGAAAAATATGAATGCTGGAAATACATTAAACAACTATCCATTGGGCTTATGGAGTCAACAACACCTCAACATAACATTGAACTCAACCTTACATAGAAGTCAGGGCACTCAGCATTTAGACATTCAGAACATAACTCATATGGGACCACAGTTTATAAATGCATACAGGAAATCAGAGCACATTCAGTTAATTCTGAGTGATTATACATCTATACCACTGTAAAAATTATGGAAAGGACAAGATCACATATTCTGAACATAAGAAATCCTTCATGAATCCTGAGAAGTAAAGTCAAAATTATATTACTAAAAATGAGTCTTTACATAAGCCAAATACAAGTTGTATCATAAAATTTTCCAACCTTGATTACATTGCTGTTTCAGCTATATATAGAGTTCTTATTCTAACTGATCGAGATTCCTCCTCCAGCATGAGGGGAATTCGAAAACTACTTCTAATGTCACCTATTAACCTTTTAACTAACTAATAAATACAACAAGGTGTTGACTGGAGTTTTTTAGAGATCTAAATCAACTATGACTCTAACTCCATATTACTTGCATGATGATTTCTCCTCGTTCTTTGACATCTGGTTTTCTTTCAGTTTGGCTGAGATGAGTGTTTAATGCTCCATGTTGACCTTGGATGCTGAATCTTCTTAACTGCCCAGAAATATTAGGAGACTATCCGTGCTTCTCGGCTTCAGTTTTCCCCAAAATATTTGAATGCAAAGAAGCATGTCCTTTATCTTTTAATCACCCAAAATGTAGAAGTCTGCCACGTCCTTGATGCGTTGTAAGCTTTTTCCCATGTACATGTGTGCAGGCAAAAGTTTCTTGTAAACTGTTTAACATATCCTGAACTGTGGTAAATTGCTCACTTTACGACAAAAATTTAAAGTTGGATTTTGAATACATCTTTTCTCCACCTGTCTTGACCTGGTTGACTGTTGATAGCTTCAGATGATGCCTTGTATGCCTTTTAGACGTTTCCCTTTCAAAATTCCCACTTATAATTCAAAACTGCTTGATTTGCGTTAAAATCATCACCTTCAGCAGTTTCGTAGTGCGCTACGAAACTGCTAAGTTATTTAAAACAGCTTGCTTTTAACCCGAGACCTTTATTAGCCGAGTACTTGATTGCCAAAAACTCTTTTAGACTTTCCACATGTCGAATAGGGATTTATATTTCCTCAGAAAGATAAAATCAAGTAGATTTGTCAAAACTTTAAAACAAAATCTTACTTGAAATGAAAACTTATTTAGCAGGTAGCTGACTTAACTGTGCCTTCAGATCTTCAATTTGTTTCTTGATAGCCTTATTCCCAGCTCTCAGTTGCATATTGATCCTTCTGATGTACTTGGCTTCTTTGATTGCTGGTACTGTCCATGTGTGAAATTGTGAATGGCCATCAACCACTGAATTCAGCTGAGCTTCTACAGCAGCATTCCCTTCCCATATAGTTTTATAATACTTTGCATGTATGGCTGCATGTTTTCTAGCGGCTTTCTTCAATTTGGCAATCTCATATTTAGCTGATTCCAACTGGCTCTTCAGGGCTGCTATATTATTTTCTTTAGCTGCAATGACTATTTTGCCTGTGTCTTTTTGTATCTCTTCCCCTGTTTCCTCTGTTCTTGGCAATGCTTCCTGTACTTGCTGGAATCTCCTTGTCATAGGTCTTCTAGGTTTAAAAACGAACTCTTCAGCTGGCACATCAAATCTAAGCCTTTTTGAGGCCTTGGATTTCTTGGTGCTTTCTTGTTCTGACTGCATCAATTCGATTTGAACTGGTAGAGACTGCTCGAATTCAATAGCCTGTAATAAATCATTTAAACTTGCCTTGGACAATGGACTTTCTTCAACTGCTATAGCTTTACCTTTTTCCTTATTCATCTGACTTCTTGTTCTTACCCTTGAGACTACTTCAGATGTGCTTGTTTCAGGTACAGTCTTTTCACCATGAGCTTTTTCCTTAGTTGATTGCTGAGGTTGATCTTGGATGATAAGTGGCTTCACTTGTTTTCTTACTTGTGACTTTGGAACTCTTTTAGCTCTTGCTTCAGTTTGGAGCTCAACTATTGTAAAATCTCTAGCATGTGGTGGAGTGAGGCCAGTCTGGCTTTTGAATCCAGCCATAAAAATGAATGAATTCCAATCCCTGTCTATCTTTTGGAGCCCATCTAAAACCAGTAGTTTAATCAAACCATGATGAAATAAAGAGGTTTCACAATCCTCTTTCCTCAGCTGTACCTTATCACACATCTTACTCAAGCTACGGAACAGATAAAAAGGTAAGTCTATGGAGACCTTCCCGGTGAAATGCAAAAGGAGTTTAAAATGGTAAGAATAAGCCTTGTTATACCTTCCTTCACAAGTCAAATATTTCTGTATGCAGGTGAGTAAGTGAGCATAATACTCTTTGACATAATTCCTGGGCACTGCCTTACTTAAATCTTCATTTACATAGTCATCCTTCAAAAACTCCTTGCAAGGATTCATGTCAAATTTGAAATTTTTAAACCATTCCTCTTTTCCTCGTGGGATATCTGTTATAGTAGATATCACTTCTGGCGAAACCTGCAATTCTAACATGGCTACCATTGAATTCAAGCCTGTGAAGTTAAGTGCAAATTCCTTGGTTACCTGTGCGTGTCCTCCTTGTAACTTTTTGCAAAACTTCCAGCACCCGGCCTTTTTAAATGCTTTCTTCACCTCTTCATTTCTCAGCGTTATATCCAGGCCTTCAGGCTCAGTCCTTAGAGGTTTGCCGGATCTGTGCTCCTTTTTCTCCATTGATTCTTCCAAATCCTCGCAAGCAATAACTACCAGCTCCGGTTGGAATTGTATTTCAGCTTCTCTTTGAATTCAGCCTCGCTTGATTATCAGCCTCGCTTGATTATCAGCCTCGCTTGAATTTTGAATTTTTCCGTTTAAAACCTTTCAAGATGTAATCTTGCAGATTTCTCACTCATGCAAGACTTACGGCCATCATTAAGGTTTATGCACGGTTGTCTTTCTTGGGAATGATAATTCGTGCGTATCAACAGATCTAGTGGTGGTGATAGTGGCAATGAGTGGTAAAGAGAGGTACATGAGCTGACATGAGAGGACATGGCCTATGACTCACCTAACGGATTTGATATTTCGGGAAAGATTCGCTGTGAAAAGTACGAATCCATGATTTCGCAGCGCGGTCAGTTTTAAATTTTAATGATGCGCTGCGAAACTGCCTAATCATGATACGCTGCGAAACTGCCTAACTATGATTGCGCTGCGAAACTGCCTAATTGGCATTGCGCTGCGAAATTACAGAAAGACACGGTGACTGTCATTAGATAACCGGTGGCTATAGAACAATGATAGATGGAGGAGAACCAATGGGAGTTGAGAATAACTTGACTCAAAAACTCATCAAAACTCTAGATTCTAAGGGAAAAAATTAAAACCAAATTAAACTAACACTGACCTTCGTCATCGGGCTAGGATGGAAAGTTACATGTATCAATTTTAGTTCTAAGTGATAACACTATCAATCGGGAGACAATGATGTTTTCCCACTGTTGATAGCGAAGGAATCTACCACTGATGACTACAAACCCTAAGTTATTGCCAAATGGACTCTAGATCTCTTTCCCATAGCAATGAGTCAAAGTCAATGGGAAACGATCCACTAGAAGGAAGGCATTAAGGCATCCTTCATCAATCTAGCGTGAGTGAAACTCGTAGGTCAATAATGTGGAAGGAATCAGACAGACAAAGATATAGTAACCCAACCGAATCATGTTTCCAGTGTACACAAGATGCGGCTAGCGCATGATAGAAACCCTCTGAACCAACCAATAATGAAAGCTGACACAGAGGCGAGGAATCCACCAATAGGGTCAAATGGAAACCAAGGCACTGCATGAATCCAAATGTGTGATAATGAAAGCTGATGTCAAACACAAGGGAAACCACTCAGTCAAAGACCCATGATACTGATCGATGTTGAGCACAAGGTGACCTATCAGTAATGAAAATAGGGCCAGGGTGTGGCTCTAGATCTTCCCTCAAAGCAATTTTTCGTAGTTAATAAGAGCAAGACCCGCCAGCAAGAAGTCAATGGAGACCTTATCAAACCGGCTCTAGCAAAGGAACAATAAAACTGATGTGATAATGAACATGACACTAACAACTAGGGATGGCCGACTGAAAAATAGGTCAAGAGACACTGCAGAAAGGCCGACTCAGGTTTACTTCCCTTGAACAAAAGCACGACTCAACTGTGACTATATGATGACATATGATAACTTTGTATAAGTTTGTCATGCGAGAGGCATAAGCAGACTCTCCATATGATTGGAAGAGGTAACCAATCGGAGGAGTACTAACTCAATAACAAGGTAAAGGCTCTCTTAAGTCAAACTAAAGCCCGTCCCAATGGAGGAAAGACTTACTTTTGAGTGCTTTGTTCAAGGGCAACACAACTGACTCTAGCTGCCATCAAATATGGAAATAATGTCCCATTCCTGCTCTTTTTGGAATATATAATTTTTTTGTCTTTTTCTTTTATAGGAAGCTTGAAAAAGAATAAAAGAATGCTATAGTACATTGGAAAGAATGAGTGTCAAAAAACAGATGTTATAGTTCCTAGGAGGGGAACATTCATATGCTCAATGCAAGGTGGCGAAACTAGTCAAGGACACTCAAAGGAATGCTCTTTCCATGGGTAAAATGGCGTGTCAAGTCACACAGGCTAAATGATTGCAAGGTTGATTTTGCAGAAGACATGGTCGAAAAGTGGCTTAAACACGAGTCCAAGTGAAGCCGGCTCAAGGCCAAAAGGTGCAAATAGTTAATATGCAATGCAAAAATACAACTCAACACCAAGGATCCTCTAGGGTATAAGGCTAGAAAATAGCACAGAAGAATGAGAATGAGTCTTCAAAGCATAATTCATGGCGGGATTAAAGAGGACTCTCGAGCCTACTCGATATAGCAGCATGGGAAAAAAATGTCAGCGAGGATCTAACTAAGATGCCCATGGAAAGGTTGGCTCTACCATCGCGTCATGATTTTAAAGTCGGCGAGTGAAAATGGTTTGTGAACCAAGACATGATGGAGTCGACCCTATGGCAAACATATCGCAATATGGAGGCTAGTATGCAAAATGCAGCGGAAAGTGGTATTCCCTAACTTATATTCCAGTAAGAAAATGATACCTGCCATGACGGGTTTGTAGTCATGGGACCAAAACGATTTCTCAAAGAAGTCTCCAAAATTTCCTATAAAGGCAACCCATTCCGACACTCCAAGCAAAAAGGTCAAAAATTCCATAAGATAAAAATCAACTTTTGAAAAAATAATTTTTATTTTTCAACCTATATAAGGACTTTTGGACTCACATTTTTTTCATTTGTGTTTTGAGCAAGGAGCTATGGAGACAAACTCAAACAACTTTCCTCCATCCAATTCAACCATTCAAATCACTCCAAAACTTCCAGGTAACCCTTACATCATACTTTTAATTACTTGTGATACTTTTTAGATGTTTTTTTGAAGTTTTGACCGTAGGAAAATATGTCAAAAATTTCAACTCTGCGTACATGCAGCTTGAATACAGGTAACCCGCATATACAAGGGCCCTACATGCGACTGTGTAAAAAGGAAACCTACATGTGTGTGAGTAAAAAATTTAAAACATAAATCTAATGGTTTGAAACATCTTTTTTGGGCAGGATGACCATCACTTGGAGAGAAAGGGAGCATAGTGCTATTGATAACCAAGTACTAGAGGACCAAAATGCCTTGGATGCTTTAAGAGGTTGTGGCTTGCTAAAATTCTTTAAAATTCCAAATATGAAAGCAAACACATGATTGCTTGAGTTGCTGATACATTACTAGAGTGCAGAGGATGATGCATTCATGATCGATCAGATGCCCCTAAGGATCGAGATCGAAGATATTTACTTCATTACCGGTCTTTCTCGAAGGGGAGAGGTAGTGCATTCTACTGGTAGGACTAGGGGTCATCTTAGTGTAGAAGACTACGTCCACATATACTGTCCCGATCATCCTGAAAAGATTGGAAGTCAAATTCCAATCAAGCACGTAGAGAGCTTGTCCTTGAAAATTCTACTATTTACCATTTCCAGGGCAAATGGTTTTGCTGCTTTACATCATGCCTCACGAGTATCTATGAGCCTAGCAGTGGAATGTCTCACCACAGTGTTTGATTGGTGCACACCTTTACTGACCAATATGAAGAACCAACTAACTACCATTTTGAAGGGTCAGACAATTTTTTTTGGATTTGACACAATCTTATGCTCATTCTTCTTTGAGAAAGTACCTGGGCTTTAACCCAAGGTGCTATCGACTATCAACAGCCCAAGGGATCCATGGATGGGCAGATGGGCTGACCTGACGAAGAGCTTAGGGGGTGATTATGTCCCTAGGATGAATTTTTACGACGCGTTTTTTGCATGGTGGGATCAACAGGTCATCACAGTTGATGACTACCCTTATGCCAGGATGGATTTCCGAGGAGATCTAGATTTAGTATTACCACCAGTTGCAGCATGGGGCGCCATAGGTAACAATTTTTTTTTTTTTTAATTTCTTAAGATTTTTTTGATTTTTAATATAACTGAACTTAAAACCATTTTTTTTTATGAGACAAGACATTCAAAAAATATATGATCATGTTTTAGATGTGGGGCCAGTGATACCTGAAGGATTTCCCCGACATAGGCATCGTTGAAGAGATTTCGAAGGGGCTGCAGCTGAGATGGAGAGAGTTCTCCATGCAGTTCAAAGGAACTTGGTGAGACTGACTCACCAAGTACCCATGATGGCCATAAAGGACCTACCCGAGGAGATGCAGCATCGCGTGGTAGGAGTACCACGGGACTGGGTGCAGCTATTCCAGCGTGTAGCCAATGTCGTTGTTTATTTTCTAGCTACTCATCCTGAGCTAGCCATATAGATGATCAGATATTTTTATGATTAGACATGATGACGGGCATAAACCCAGATTTTGTAGGGCATTTTGTCCCGATTTTTGTATATTATTTTGGACACAAACACTCTATCTATATACAGGCAATTTTATGATGATCATATATAAAGATGATACTTCGATTATTTTTGATGTTTTTCAATTTGATGAATGATTTATATGCTAGTCAAATGCTTGATTAGCAATAGAATCTGTTAATGAATTTTCTGATCGTGGAATGTGAACATATGTGATATAAACTAATGATTGTTGCAACAATCTCACTCTCAGAAATTGGAGATACAAATAGGGATCTCGTACCTGATAAATGTTATTCAGATGAGATACCACCAGTTGTGAGTCTAAATAAACCACTAATGAATCAATACCAAGAGATATCACTTCGGATAGCAAATTAATAATGACAGTATATTCAGCAATATTATTCGAAGCAGGACCGATACATACTCCTCTTGAAACCATCAACTGGCCAGATGGATAATAAATCACCCAAGCCATGGAAGCAAGGTTCCGGGTATGCCTACTCGCACCATCGGCAAATCCTAGATATACTGAATAATCCATCAATACCTGCCAAAGAAGATCAAAAATATCAACATCACTAAAACCGATAGATAGATATGTACAAACATACAATATATACAAACAAGTAAGTGCTCGACCGAAGCCTAAGCAAAGTACTTCTTAAGGTAGAGCCCATTTCTAGGTTCTGCCAACTTGTTTCCTTCAAAGTCAATTAATTCATAAGCTCCCTTTTTCAAAACTCGCTTGATTATAAAGGGACCGTACCACATAGACTTAAACTTGCCTGCCCCCAAGGCATCTTTGTCTTGATTGTAGACCAGGACAAGGTCACCTTCAGAAAAATTTCTAGGATGGACAACTTTATCGTATTGAGTTTTTACCCTCTTTTTATGGGCTTCGTTTATTGTGGCAGCATCTCAATGTTTCTCATCAAGATGCTCCAAATGAATGAGGCGCTCCTCAAGACTAGAAGTCTCTGGAAGAAGTTCAACAACTAGCTTAAGAGAAGGAATTTCACATTCAATAGGAAATATAGATTCCAATCTGTAAACTAGTTGAAAAGGAGTAAATCCAGTGGCATTATTAACTGATTTTCAGTATTCCCAAAGTGCCAGATAAAACATGATGTACCAATTGGATCTATCTTTGTTAATCGTCCTTTGCAGGATGATTTTAAGGGATTTGTTCATGACTTCAACCTACCCATTGGATTGAGAATAATATGGAGATGAATGCTCCTGCTAGAAACCCAACTTGAGAGCCGATTCAGACGTCAGTTGATTTTGGAAATGACTGCCATGGTCAGTGACAATTCATTTAGGGATACCAAATCGTGAAATAACTTGATTGAAGAGAAACAAGGTTGTTGTTTCACCTTCATTCTTAAAAGTAGGCATGGCCTCAGACCACTCCATAAAGTAGTCTATGACCACTATGATATACTTGTGATTTCCTGCCAGAGGCGGATTACAAGTAGTAAAATCAATGCCCCACTTCATGTAAGGACCAACGGTGATAACAGGGAAAAGTGGAGCTGGGTGTGCGCGATTTTTTCGAGTATAGACTTGACAAGGATGGAATCTTTCGATCGCTTTAATAGAATCTTTGAAAATCAAAGGCCAAAAGTAGCCTGCTCACGAATTTTTTTGGGTTGTTGCAAGCCTTGATAGATGACCACTGCAAGCTCCGTTGTGGCAATCATTAAGAACTGACTTAACTTCTTCCAAATTTAAACAACCCCTAAGGATTGAATCAATCCCACAATGATATAATGTGTCACCTATAATAACATAATTCTTAGCAAGGTGAAGCAACTTTCTATGCTAATATTTGAAAAAAGTGGGCAGAAACTTAGAAGTCTAGAGATATATAATGATATCCCCATACCAAGGATCTTGTGAAGAAATGAGAAATAAATGTTCATTGAGAAAATTTTCCTCATGGATAATTTCTTCCTCACAAGGAAACTTTGATATCAACTCTGTAAATACTAAATATTTCTTAGATTTAGCTGACATGAATTCGAGATCAAATTCTTGAAAAATGACAATCCATCTATTATATTTTCCCCCAATCACTCACCTACTAAGAACAAACTGAAATGGATTGACAACTAGTAAGAAGAATGTTTTTGGAAGCAGAATGTAATGCAAAAGCTGCTAGACAGCTACCAAAGACAATTTCTCGATGGGAGAATAGCATAGTTCAGGACCTACCAAGCCTCGACTTAAATAGTAGATTACATGCTCACATAATGCATCATCTTCCTAAACCAGAAACATACCAATGGTTGATTTCGTTGCAGTGAGATAAAAGAGGAAATCTCTGTTATAATCAAGTGGACTCACAATGGAGTAGAGGTTATGCTTTTTTCAAAGCATCAAATGATCATTGTGCAAAAACATCCCATAAAAACGGGACCCCTTTCGTAAGCAAACGCATAAATCCTTTTGTGATCTCAGTGTAATTGGCTATAAATCTCCTCAAGAAATTTTATTTTCCTTGGAGACTTTGAAGTTTACATATGGAAGATGGGGGAGGCAATTGAAGTATTACCTCAACCTTGAAGGAATCAACACGAATCCCCTTTGTTGACACGATGAATCCTAACAATCGACCGGATGTGACTACAAAAACGAACTTATTCAGATTCAACCGGATTTTATAAAAACAACACCACTCAAAGATCAACTGAAGGTGCTTAGGATGATCAATTCTCTTTCGAGAATGAGCAGCATAATCTAGATATGCTTCGATAATGTGCTTGATGTCATGAAAATCATAAGACATGGCCCGCTGAAAAGTGGCTCCAGCATTTTTTAGGCCAAAAGGCATATTTTTGTAGACAAATGCACCCCAAGGACTAATAAAGGTTGCCTTGAGCTAATCTTCTGGATGGATAGTAATTTGATTGTAACCAGAGAATCCATCCATGAATGAAAAAAAATTCATTACCCACACATTCATCAATAATTTAATCAATAAAAGGCATGGGGTAATTGTCTTTCAGACAAGCCTAATTGAGGTCCCTAAAGTCAATACATACTCGGATCATTCCTTTCTTTTTATATATGGGGACTAGATTAGAGACCCACTCAGTTAGAGGAATGAGGTATATAAAAACCACCTTTAGCAGCTTTTCAACTTCAACTTTAATAACTACTTCTTTTCTAGGCTTGACCGTTCGAAGTTACTAATGAATAGGTTTAACTTTTCTTATGTCTTGATCTCATGTTGGACTATAGATGGATCTATTCCAGGCCTTTTCTCATAAGACCAAGCGAAAAAATCATGAAACTCTTTGAAGAGATCGGTATAAATTTAAATTTCTTTAGGGGAACAGTCAGCTCCGATGAAGACATTTTCGATTATGTTAGGATTCCTAGAGATGTTCACCGGTACAGTTTTTGAGATAACATACATGTTACCTTCAGTAGAAAACTATGTTGGGGCCAAAGGGTTTAAAACTGTATGAACATCACTAGTAGAAGGACTAGACAAGCTTGACTCAATTTCTCACAAATGAGGGAGGAAATATGAATGATGATGTAAATCATCCCGTGGTCTATCAACACCCATCATTGCTTCTAGGATTTCTTCCTCAGATGGTAAGACTGTGTATAAGAAATCCTAAGCCGAGGTTGAGTCAAGGGTCCAGGCCGGAGCCACATCTCCATCTAACTCCTCTGGTGAGAAAGGAGTAGGATGGGAGTCTACAAAATTAACAATAGATTGATAAGCAATTTATATTGCAGACATAGGACATGCCATTCCACCTACCTGCCCTCCATCTAATGTGGTGTTAGACGAAGGTAAAGGCCAAGGGTCCTAAAAATAATGAGTTCGAAAGAACTCTCTTCGAGAAGGCCCCTTTGAGGATAAAATAGCAATGATTCGAGCTATAGGAGAACAAAGATAAAAAATAACCATTAAAGAAGAGTACATCCTGTTATCACTCAGGTTGTTCCCCATGAAAGCACTAAGGGGGGAATACGGCCGAGGTAACCACTAACCAATCTTTTAGCTGCAGATTCTAGCCAATCTGCAACCAGAGAGGGCTCTCTCTTTGTAATTTAGCTTTGTTTTGAAGTATTTTAGGCTAGTTATGATGCACAGGGTTTGGTTTTAAGTTTGTTGGATGGTGATCTTAAACAAAGTTGGGATGCAAGTCTAAAACAGTTTATACCATTGGGCAAATGGGGTCAATGAGGACGAACTATTGAGAGTGTTTTCTTTGAGAAAGGGCAATACTACAGAGCAAGATAATCGATCTTGGAACAATTTTAAAATCTGGAAATTGGTGGAACGTAAGCCAGTGGATGAAGGGCAGTTAACAATCCTTCATCATGTTGGCAGAGGGAAAGTGCATGAATATTATCAAGGAGAAGTAAAGAATTCCTAGGCAATATTCAAAGTGAAAGAATTAGTGGAAACAGGAGCAGCTAAGAATTCCTGTTTATGCTAACTCTGAAGAAAACATAATTAACAACAGAGATTGAACACAGAGTGTATTTAAACAAATTCTGGGCTATTCTTTTTCTCTATTACTAAGATTATGAAACATATATGAGTTTTGCAAACACAGAAGACACAAAACGCAGTTTAGAATAACTTATTGATCCATAGAAAGACACAGGAATTCTGTAGCAGGTCCCAGAACATCAAATCCACATTCAGACAGTCCAGCAGTAGTGAACTTCAACAGCCTTTGTATTAAAAAGTCTCAGAGTTACAGCGCAGTCCAGAGAGAAAATCACCAACCCCGAATACATCTCATGGTGAGGTATTTATACAAAAGGAGATACAAAATATTGTGTAGATAAGCTATCAAGCAATAACTTCCTTCACCTACTCTACAGAAGAAGTAAATGAGAGAAATGAATGCAGCAGTAAATGTTGGTGTGCTGGCTATTTAGTTTGTCAGATATATTTGACTTTTTTGACTAAGTGAGTCGGCTGGTAGCTGTGTCTTTGTTCTGTGTTCCTGCATTGCTATCTTGGCCTTTTATCTGTGCATGGTCTTGCATTAATGAGCTGCAGTCCCAACCTGATTTCCTCTTTCTGCTATTTTCATTCTTTGACAGGTGGCCCGTGCATTTCAATTCGCTGACATGTAGCAGATCAAAAAGAAAAAGAACCAAAATTACCTTGGTAAAACCTCCAACATCCCCTGCCACCATTGGTCTGTTGGCAACTGATGTCTTTGTATTTTTATTAGTGTTTCATCAGCTTCAATATACCTATAGAAGTTGGGCTGGACTTCAAAAAGATGATTTATCTCATGTTCAATATAGAATTTTTTTTTCTAATTTGTCATATAGAATTTGTCCAGAGGGAGGCCCTGTGGCTTCTAAGGTGCTTGATGATGCTGTAATTTGATTGGAAACATAGGTATTTACCCTGTTAGCATACTGTTCATGTGTTAATAGTCTCCCATTGCTGGTCAATAAACTGGGTAGACCCCTTTGCTGCAAGGCTGTAAACTTTTCTGTAAAGGCATTTATTTCTGCCTGCATTTCTTGACATTTTCTTTCCAGATTTTGAACAAAATTCCTCAGGGTCAGCACCTTTTTCACTATCAAAATGGTGTCTGTTTTGTTCCTGATATCTAGAGCTGCTAGTTGTTCTCTGGTATGAGTATTCAAAAATTGAATGAGTCTATTGGCCTGCTCAGGCATGTTTCCCAATGATGCCCTGGCCCTTTGAATCTCTACTTGGGCTATTTCTATCAATTCTATTTGTTCATGTATTGTCTGAATTGATTGTCATTGGTCAGTGATAGACTGGCCAATTTTGGTCCACAAAATTGTTTTAATGTCTGCTAGAGGTTTATGAAGAGTGAGATCTTTTTCCAAGGATTTCACCTTATTCTCCAAGGCCTTTATCTCTCTGGTTTTCTCTGCCATTGTTATCTTGGATTTGTCATAGCTTACCTCTAGCTTGGCCAACTTTTCTTTGGCCTCTTTCAGCTCTGACATTTGGATTTCTAGCTCTTTTACTACTCTCATCATTTCTTCCATGCTCAAGCTAGATTCTGGTGCTGTTATTGCTGCTGTTGTTGAAACATCTATGGTTGATGTACCTATTGTTGATGCTGGGATGATAGGAGGGATTGTTGCTGCAACTGTGGGAGGGGCAGCGGTGACTGTTGGAGCTGTTTCAGGTGGCTGGGAGGTCGACTCTCCCTACTTGGCTTGCAATGCTTTTTCCAATTCTTGCTCCGTTGCAATTAGCCTTTGATTCATCCTCATCAGCAAATCCATTGTATCATCTTTTGCCTTTTCTTTTGCAAGTTCTGTAGTTTGTGGGTGCATGGTTGCAGGCAGTTTTAATTGCTTTCTAAGTGCAGCAATATCTTCTTCCTTTTTCTTTATAAGGGCTTTGATGCCCTTGGCATCCTTAGGATCATCCCCTAGCTCAATAATAATTTCCTCCAGGGTCTTTATTCTGTTGACTTTAACCAAGGAAGATATTTTTTCCAATTCCAATTAGGCAGATGTATTGCTTAATGACTCCTTCAATTGGTGGGCCAACATTGCCTTGTTTGCCAATGTAGCATAGACCATTTCGCCTTTTTGCTTGTGTAGCTCAATTTGGTCCATTGGGTGTATGTCTTTGGCGAGGAATTCTAGATTTGTTTTTATGTAGTCCGCAGCTATCTGTGGTTGCTGAACTTTAGGCTTGAAATGACTTAAGATCATTTTTTCCTCCTTAATGTCATAAGCTGCCATCAGTCTTTGTTGTTTGGAGGGTGTTGTTTTGAGAAGTTTATCATAAAGATGTATTCTCATTAATTCATTTTGGGCTTTAATTTCCACGAATGTTCCTTTAATACCAGGTGGTTGCTTACTTTGCTGCTTTGAGGAGGACACCTCCATACCATGTTGCCTCTCCATTTCTTGCCTGTGAGAGCTGGTGGATGTTTGCTAGCTGGTTTCCCTCTCCCTCCTTGGACTCCCTATGATTTCTTCACTAATTTCCTCTTCAGGTTGAGGATCTACTCTTTACCTTTTGGCCTTTGGCTGCTCTGTTGACCCACTTTCAGTTGTGGTTTCTTCTCTGTCCTGTTTCTTGCTTCTTTCCTCATTGAGAGGAGTCTGTAACGTTGGTACCTGTGGTGCCTCTATCTGTAGTGAAGAGGCCTGCCCTTGACTCTATTCCTTTGAGGTAGTTGGCTGGTCTGTCATTGTTTCTTGCTCTATACCTACTACCTCCTTGCCTTTTGCTATCCCTGTTGCTAGTGTAGTCCTTTCTTGGGCAGCTTGTGAAACTGCAGTAGTTGATGTGCCTTCTCCGACTTGTTGTGGTAGTTTGAATGACACCTACCCAAAAGAATCCAAGTCAAGAGTCTTTTCTAGATTTTTCATATTTTGCTCCATTTTCTCTTCCTCAGTGAACTGTTCAACTAGTGTGCCTTCTACCCACTCATCTTGGTTGGCAAATTGTTCTATCTTTGGGATTTTGCAATGTTCATAAGCTGACAACTTATATTTTATTTTTCTTACATTGATAAAGCCATTTGGATCATAGGGTACCCACCAAAATCTCCTTTTTAATCTGAGTTTTTCACCCAATATCTGATCACCCTCTTTCCATCCTTCTTTTTTGTTCATGACATAGGGGCCTAGTTGGTCTCTGAATTTCAACTAGGCCTTTTTCTTGGTGCTATGGAAATGAGTCAAATCTGAATTGATAAATTGCTTGTAATATTCCAAGGCAAACAGTCTCATTGGCACATATATTGGCAGCCTGTAGGGGCACAACTCACAGCCATATATCCTGATGACAGTGTGATTCTGGTAGAAGTACTAGTCACCTATTTTGTAGTTTTTTTAGAGCTGCAATATTTTCTGCATATCATAAGACATACTAGGAGGAAGATTTCTCTTTAGGAGAGAAGAGACTGGATAGACAAACATGTCAATGAACTCACAGTAGGAGTAGGGAGAGCTGTGGACTTCATGGAAGACTGAGATCCAAAAAATCACAGACCTCTTTTCTCCTTTAGAGTCCAATATTTTGATGGGGAATTGGAAACAATATGGATGATAAACAAGAAGAGATGATAGATGTAGGATGAATACTTGAAGACTCCCTCCCTATCTAGATTCAATAGTTGGTCATGTATCTTGCTGGCAATGAATTTGGCATAATTGTATTTGACAGCAGGGGGCTGCCTTGGGGTAAATGCGACAGTAAGACCAATATAGTTTCATCAATATGTTCACTTGCCTTAAAACCCAGAACATAAGATATCATATCAACAAGTAATTTACCCACTTCATTGAACCATGCATAGTGAAAAGGAGGTGGCTCTGTAGGCTGGCGATCTGCTCTCATAAATATTTGGGCAATTCAGGTTATCTCTGAGCTGGAGAGTTTAGGACCTTCATCAAGCAAGAATTTCATAGAAAGAGGGAACAAAAGCTGAGTTGGTTTGAAGTTTAGCATTTGATTGATGGAGTCAGGAGTTATATGAAAGAGGATGCTCCCAGATGGAGATTTGACTGCCCTTTGAGTTGGTTCATAGTTTTCACAGCAGAGGTGAATTATCTCAGGGAAGATATTGACAGAGGGGAGGAAGTATATGGGCAAATTTGATTCCCATATCCCATAAAAATCATTTTTATTCAGATAACTGTTCCTCAGCTCACAGAATGTCTGCAGGTGGTTTCTGTCACCAACCAAGTCTTGGATTAGATAATCCCTATCAGCCAAAGGTAGTGATTCCAATTCCTTGTGGGGTGCATTGAGAGGAGTGACATTCAAGGCTACTGGAGTCTCCATCTTTAAATTCTCTGTGTTTTTTATTTGAATGTGGGTCTATGCAGCAACAGAACACTGAGTACTAGCTCTGAGGTTTTCCCAGGGAATTGCAGACTGAGCCTTATCTTGAAATCACGTCATTGGGTAACATTCATGGTTAAAAACAAATTTTGCAGAGTTTAATTGGGAGGCTGGATAAAAATGGAGGAAATGGTGCTCTTTTGCATGTGATTTTGGCAAATTAACTCAATATTTGGGCAGTTTTGGAGATTTTGCTGGCAGAAATGGGCTCGAATTGCAGTTTAGTGGGCAATTTACAAAGGAGAATAGAGTTTGCGGGTTTTCTTTGGAACAATGGGTCAGACATCGAATTAAAATGCAGAGATTTGTGGGTAGGAGCTCATTTTAATTCAAATTTTAGTTCTTCGGATGATTTTAACAAAGAAGCTTCGGAAAAACAGGGTTTACGGGTGAATAAAGGGTAAATACCTATTTTATAGGCGACTGGTACGAGCTACAGGTACAATACTGAGCTGAGGGGGCCAAGTTTGCAGAGTGAATTCGCCTGGGTGGCAGATTGGAGTTTGGCGGTGAATTGGTCGTAAGTTGCATGCACAGTCTCCGCAAACGAACAAATAGAAAATGAACAAAAACCATCACTTTCACGAATTTTAACACAATTTGGGCATTTTCGGGCTTTTTGGCACTTTTTTGTGATGACATCATCATGACGTAATTTTGTTGTGTAGCGGGGTACGGAGGATGACATGTTGGATGACGTGTCGGATGACATGGAGGTGGGGTGGTGATGTCAGAAGATGACATGGTGCTGATACGAAGTGGTGGCGGGCGACGTGGATGTGACGTCATCAGGTGACATGGGTATGACGTCAGGGGGTAGGCAACGGGGCGGTAAGCGGTATTCCCCGCACCGCCTTTGGTCCATGGTGGTTTCGGGGGGGGGGCTCCGATCACGCCGGGAAGCGGACGCGTGGCAGGGGTATGGCTGTAATACCGCCCATCCCCCGGACGCTAACGTTCGGCAGATGATGGGTTCCGATATCGCCACCAACCGTTGGATCTATGGCGTTGGATCGAATGGTCAATGGGTGAGGTAAGTGGTGGTGGTTTACAACAGGGGGACCGACGCATTATTTTAACATTTAATAATGTTTGTTGGGGTTTTAAACTTTGGTTATGGGTTTTATGTTGTTTATGCAGGCGGCTATGGTTATTTATTTAACCAAATGTCAAACAAATCCCAATATATACATGCACGCCAGGATTTAATATATGGTTTATGTGGGGGGTTTCAGTGTGGTTGTTTATTTAACCGGATGTGAAATAAACCCCAATGTTTTTGAATGTGGAGGCACTATTATTTAAGGTCCCAAATGAACCAATAATTCCCCAAAACTTTGTTATAAGGCTATAGTTGCCAGGGGTAGGGATATTATGTATTTTTTAGGTTTTTTGTATAATTTTTTATAGAATAGGGGTGGGAAAATGATAAAGGAGCTATTCAATAGAGTCAATGTTAATATGATTTTATGGATAGATAAAGCTAAGTTTATAAGGTAATAACTTAGGTTTTTTGGGAAATGAAGTAAAATGGTAAGATCTTTTACACAAGAAATGTGGCTTGTTTTGACTAAGTAAACACAAAGTTCCACTTAGTATTTATCATAAAATGAAGTGAACTAGGACTACTGGGCAGATCCCATTGACCTTGAGGGGATGTTAGTAGATGATTTTGGGGGAAATGAGAGGGGAAATTAGTCATGCTCCACTGTTTTACAACCAAACAACTGCCATGGTACTTGTGACATCCACGAGATAAGTCTTTCTTAACAAGACAAAAAATGATCACACACTTTCTTTTGCAACCTAAAGCTGCCTACCCAGCCTAATACACCTAGCATTTTTTCTTCCTTTTGGCTAGGTGCATTTGGACTAGCAAACCTTGATTTTCCTCTTTTCTTTTGAATGCCCTCCTATCTAAGTCTACCCTTATCTCTTCCAAGGGCCCAGATTAAGTAGTTGGGCTCCTTTGTTTCTCTACCTATTTACTCATCTGCCAAGCTTGAACTATTTGGACAGATCTTTATTCTCTATTCTAAAGACAAGTAAATTCAAACATGATCTAACCAGGATTGAACTGTCTGGCTATTCATCAACTGTGTCAAGAATCAACCACCTGTACACAATGAAATTCTTCAAAAATGGAACAGTAGTGGCATTTTAACTAGCACACTTTCCTGGTCTTTTGCTTTGGGGTTCATTTTTATCATTTTTTCTAACCAATTCATTCTTTTTTCCCTTTGATTTTTATTTTAGGGCATACCCTCTTTTCATTTTTTAATTTTCTTCATTTGTTTTACAAAATATGGAACCTTTACAGCATGAAAGGATGAACATATTTGGCTCTTCTAACCTATTGGTATAGGAACCTAATAGTGGCTCCACTTGGGGATGGCTTTTCCTGGTGAAAAGTCAAGAACAACAGGTCAGAGGGCCTTATATTCAATTCTTGCTGAATTCTGACATTTCTCCTTTGTTGTACACAAAATGGTGCCTCTGCAAAATTTGAGTGATTCTCATGAATTCGTTCACTTAGTTGCAGCTCTGTTTAGGTTACTTTGTTTGAATATTTGTCATCATTTTCACATCTCCCAAGTCTCCTTTTTAAATTCTTCTGATAAACTCAAAATGTAATACCATAAGGTGGCACAATTCCTTTCCTTTCCCTCAAAATTTGCTGCATATTATTCCCTATCATATTGCTGTAATAAATTGCAGAAAGTAAAAACTATTATGTACAAACTAAAATGCTAATTTCTTCAACAAATCGGATCAAAACACTGCTTCAACATTCGACCATTTACTGGCCCATCATCTGCCTCTGTGCCATCCAAGCTTTTCAGAAAATAGGTGTTGTTTCCTTGTACAGTCTGAATAACAAAAGGTCCTTTCCATAGAAAATCAAATTTTCCATGTTTTCCTTTATCTTCTCTTCTGGAATCCCACTTCAAAACTTTATCCCCAATAAAGAAATCCTCTGCTTTGGTTCTTTTATCAAATATTTTTTTAAGTTTTTCTTGTAAAACCTGAGATCTTTGGTATACCTCCTCTCTTGTCTATTGCAAATGAATAGTTTGATTGATCCTTCTCTGAATATCGTTAGGTTCTGCCTGTATTTCTTGCAGCAACTTTATCACTGGGATTCCAAAAGATGAAGGGAATCTTGCCTCCATGCCATAAGCCAATTCATATGGGCTTGTTCCAATGGATCTTTTGGTGGTCAATCTGTTTGCGCATAGTGAATTTACAAGTTTTTTATGCCAATTTTTCTTGTTTTCCTCCAATATTCTCTTAATGATGTTGATTAAGCTTTTATTGGATGACTTAGCTAGACCATTACCTTGAGGGTAATAGGCTGTGGAGTGGACCAAGGTAATGTGGTACTTATGACAAAAATTGATCATTCTTTTGAATTTAAAGGCAACAACATTGTCTGTAATAATCTTCTTTGGACAGCCAAATCTAGACAGAATA
Source organism: Pinus tabuliformis (assembly GCA_031772625.1). NCBI lineage: Eukaryota > Viridiplantae > Streptophyta > Pinopsida > Pinales > Pinaceae > Pinus > Pinus tabuliformis. The sequence goes on along the minus strand of CM062820.1, from coordinate 1,472,708,675 downwards.
TTGGTTTCTAAGAATTGCATGATGATTGAGTCATTGGCTTGCCTACAAGGGATAGCTTCTATCCATTTGGTAAAATAGTCTGTGGCTGTCAAAATCCACCTATGCTGACCAGAGGATGAAGGGTGGATTTCCCTAATGAAGTCTAAACCCCATTGTTGAAATGGGTTTGAGGGGCAAAGGCAACAGCTTTTTCTTGCCTTCAAAAATTTGGCATTTGTGGCAAGAAGTTACATATTTCTTTGCATCAGCAAAGAGTGTGGGCCAATAAAATCCAACCCTTAGGATTTTATCAGCTATTGATTTCCAATATAAATGTCCACCACAGTCCCCTGCATGAAATTCCTTAAGTACTTTGTCAGTTTCATCCAGTGTTAGGAAATTAAGAAAAATACCTTCATTATTTTTCCAAAACAACACATTGTCTATAATACAAAACTTTGAAGCTTTCATTTTCAAGAATCTCTTTTTAGTCCTGGATAACCCTGGAGGATCTTGCAGGTTTAACAATATATAACATATGTCAGCATACCAAGGTGATTGTAAAAAGGCTTGATTGATCTGTGGAGTCGCCATCTCCTGTTCGTTATCCAGATCATTGATTTCAAGGGCTTGAAAATTGGTTTGAGTCATCAGCTTGGCTAATCCTTGTCCTTTTATCAGTTTTGTTGGCTTAATTTCAATGTCATATTCTAAAATATTAGCTATCCATTTGCCCCTTTTACCTTCAATTCCTTCTTGAGTTAGAATGTCTTTGACCACGACATTTGGGACATAAGCTATCACATGAGAATACAAGATATAAACTCTGAAATCCTTGATGGCTTTTACAAGGGCATAAGCTTGTTTTTCCATGATTTGATATTTTAAAGGTGCATCTCTAAGTGCTTTGCTGAAAAAAGCAATGGGCTTCTCACATCCTTGGTCATCTTTTTGCAATAGTATGCTGAGATGCAAAGGAAAAGATTATAAAATCTCTATCAAACTTGGGGCTTGTGAGGACTGGTGTTTTTGTTAAAGCTATTTTGATGTCCTCAAAGGCTTGTTTAGCTTCTATTGTCCATTTGACTTTAGAATCTTTCTTCAACATATTATTCAACAGTCTTATCAGTTTGGCCAAGTTGGGAATGAATCTCCTTAGGAAATTGATCTTTCATAAAAAAGCTTGTAGTCCTTTGATGTTTCTTGGGTGAGGCACTTGGAGAATAGCTTGTATTCTGTCCGGGTCAATTCTAATGCCATCTTTTGAAATTATGTGACCTAGGAGTTTGCCTTCTTTTAGGCCAAACAATCATTTCTTTGGGTTCAATGATATGCCATATTTTCTGCAAATTAGGAACACTTGTCTCAAATGTTCTTGGTTTGATTTTGAAAAAGCAGTGACATCATCGAGATATATGACTAAGAAATCATGGATCTCTTTTGCAAAGGCTATGTCCATTGCTCATTGAAATGTGGTCCCTGCATTTTTGAGTCCAAAAGGCATTTTTACATATTTGAAGGTTCCCCAAGGTGTTGTAAAGGCAGTTTTATCTTGACCATCCGGGTGAACTAAGATCTGATTGAATCCTGAGAATCCATCTAACAATGAGATCCTAGAAGCTCCCACTACCCTTTGTAAAATGTGATCCATCTTGGGTAAGGGGTAGTGGTATTTGAGAGAGACTCTATTCAAATTTCTTAAGTCAACACACAGTCTTATCTCTCCCATTTTCTTCCTAGTAGGTACTAGGTTTGAAATCCATTCGGAGAACCTGATAGGTGCAATTATTCCAGCTTCATACATTCGTTTGACTTCCTTTTCAATAAGGGGAAGGAGGACAGGATTCACCCTTCTAAGCTTTTGTTTAAAAGGTTTTTGATTTTCTTTCAAAGGTATTGTATGTTGGATGACTGAAGTATCATATGACTTGAGGTCCTCATATCTCAATGCAAAAACATCTTGAAACTCTTTAAACAACTCAATGTATTTCATCTTTTGGTTAGGAAGCAATGTTTTGGACAATTTTATCATTTTGGGATTTTCTGTGGTTCCAATATTGCAGTCCTCAATTTCTGCATTTAGTGGTTGCATTTTTGGCTTTCTTGGAATATCATTTGAATCAAATATATCCTCCAAAGGAGTTAGGCCTGTGGGCAGAAAATTATCCTTTAGTTCAATTACTTCAGATTCTCCTTCAGCCATTTCATCAAGGTCCATTTGCTTCAGCTCTTGTAAATTTTTGTTATCAAAAGTTGTTGGATGCAAAATCAAATTTGTTGTTTCAGCTGATATACTTTGCTCACTTTTGTCTATTTGTTGTTGATCATCAATGGTGCTTGTGTCAATGTTTGTACTTGAGAATTCCTCTTTCAAAGTCAAGAAATTATTTATTTGTGTATCATTTTCAAACACCTACCAATTTTTGACATTATCTGGGACAGCAGGTCTGTGTTTGATTTCAGCAGTGAAGTGGTGGTTAGGCTCAAATGGTAGCTTGCAAGTGCTGGAAAAAGTTTCCAAACTATGTGCATGTAAATTGTGCTTTCTTGGAATTTTGGTGAGTTGAGATTCTGAGAAGGTGTTAAGTATTTCAATGGTTGCCCCTCTGTAAGCTCTTAGCCTAAGATCATTTGTAACAAAGTTTCCCTTCATCTGTTGTATAATCAAATCTGAGTCCCCTAGAATAGAAATCCTAGCTGCCCCTAGACTTTTAATCAGTTTGAGACCTAGTAAAAGGGCCTCATATTCGGCCATGTTGTTTGTACATCTGAAATTTAGCCTATATGCATGACCTTGAGCATGGTCATTTTGCATGTTGTGTATCCAAACCCCTGCCCCTGCTCCTAATTTGTTCACTGACCCCTCAAACTCTAAGTACCATAGGATTTCTTGATTGTGACTAGCCTTAGGAGTTTTTGAAACTTTCTCAGTGGGAAAATTTGGATTTTGTAATTCATATGGTATGTTTTGTTCATTTTTTGCATTAGTCACATCAACAATTTTTTGATCTTGAGCACTAGATTGTTCATTTATACTTTTTGTTTGTGCTGTTTCCAGTTGTTTGACATCAGTTTTGGGACACATCTCAGCATTGTATAAGATGAATGAATCCATATCGGAATGCATACAATAGATGGGGAAGTTTTGGGGTTTTTCTTGACTGCTAACCACATATTTCATCAATGTTTCCCGGTATAATCTCTTTGGCTGTCCAAAGACTGAAATGGTGGCATAGGACATGTCTAGTTGCAAAGATCCTTGGAGTTTTGCCATACTTTGGTGGGATATCAGCTACCACCACATCCATCAAGATTGTCTTGGCGGGGTATTGTACTAGAGATACACACAAATCTTTGATTAGGCCTAGACACCTGACCTGGCTGGAATCAAATGAGAACAAGTCTTTGTATGGCCTTGTGATATCTAGGTCCAGTCTTTCCATCACAGACTTAGGCATTAGGTTATGGGGAGCTCCTGAATCAAACATTGCATTATGCAACACCCTGTCATGAATGTTTAAGCTTACATAGAATGGAGGGATTCCTCCATCTACTGTTTTACCATTGACTTTAGGACCAAAAATTAGTTCTGGTTGGTCATCTAAAATATTGACTGCATCCTTATTCTCTGATATTTGAAGTGACCTATTGATTTGTTCCCTATAAACTTCATGTTTAGCCAATTCAAACAGAGGAATGGCTATTTTCAGTTTGCCTATTTCTGTTTCTAGGTTAAAAGGTTTTTCCACTTGAATTCTTGTATTGCAAGCAGCAAGGTTTTCCTTTTTTGTTGTATTTTCAATGACCTTCTCTTCATCATGAGTTCTGTTCTGAGCTAAATCTGTTTTGAAATTATTTTCAGGAGGGAAGTTTAGATTTTCTTTTGAGGGAAGGGATGTGGATGGCTGATTTTTTTAGGACTGTAAGTCTGATATGTCCTCCACAGTGGCTTCCTTTGGGTCGAGGTCTGTTTTAACAGGGGGTTCTGTCAGGGCAGCTTTGTCCTTTGTTTTCTTTGGCTACTTGGTAGGTTCAGGCACGTCTATGGTTCTGCCTCTTAATTTGTATTGTTTATGAGCCTCATAGACCGCTGCATCATACCCTTCTCTAAAATCAAATGACTCTCCGGATTTGGTTTGAAATTGGTTGAAATTATGAGCTTCTTGGTCATCTTGGGTTAGAAAGATTTGTTGTTCACTATTGAAACCCATTAGGTTGATTTGAGTATCCTCTGTTGGCTCACTAGAGGTTGAAGCTTCGGCATAGTTCTCTTGAAATGGAGGTCTGATATTCTAATCAGGGCCAACTTTCCCGGTGTTAGGATTTTGATTTTTTCTAAAGTTTGGATTTCTAGTGGTGTTACTTGGTTGACCATCCCAAGAAGATTTCCTTTCAATGGTTTCCACTCTGTCACCCAATCTGTCCATACCTTTGATGACTGCATCTATTTTTTGCTCAAATGTAGAAGGCTCTTCTTTGAAAGTCGTTCTCCTTTCAGTTCTAGCCCGATTTCTCTTAGATATCAAGTTGGCCTCTACATTAATCGCTATGCTTTGCATGTCCTCTAAGCTAGGAGGAGCCCTTTCCCTCAGTTGATATGCCATGTCAGAGTCAAATCCATCAGGGAATTTGATTAAGGCTAAGTCAGGTGGAGGTCTAAGGTTTTGAGGGATAGCATTGTACACATTGCTGAATCTAGCACAATAATCTTGGACAGTTTCTTGTGGGCCTCTTTTTAAACTGTCATACTCTGATAGGATATGCAATGGATCCTTCTTCTTTTCCCATATGTTTAAAAAGGTTTGGTATAGGGCATCTGGATCAGCAATTGTGTTTGCACCAAGTGCCCTAAACCAGGTCCTTACTTCACCGGTTAAGCTTTGAACGAAAATTTTCATTCTGACATCATTGTCATCGATTTCATAGTTCTCAAAATAGTCCATCATTTTCTTGGTGTGTTGCTGGGATGTATAGGAGCCAGTACCATCAAAATATGTAATTTTTCTTTGATAATCTTGAGGCATAGCCCCTGGATTTGCAGGCAGTAGCAGAGGAGCATATCTATTTGCCATATTTGCAGAGATAAATGGGACAGAAGGAAGAAAAAAGACAGCTGGAACAACAGGGACAAGAGTGGAAATATGGGCAGTGGATGGGGGAGTGGAGAGAATGCTTTGAGGTGTGGATGAAGAACTCAGATAGGCTGTAGTATTGACAGAAAGGACTGCTGCTCTCCCAGGGGTGAGCTCAGATCTTGTAAGGTTTTGCTGAAGTATATCAAGGTCTAAATCAGCAGAATTTTCTAGACTTTCTTGTCTTCTAAGGCTCTTAGAGATCAAGTTAGGATTTTCAAAAATAGCTGGAGGATTTGGATCAGGATTTGATCTTGTGTAACGAGTCTTCTTCTTTGGAGCCAACTTCTAAATCTGTTTTTGGTATTTTCTGGAAATGTCTAAAGATCACAGTTTTTAACAATATTCTGAAGGAAGCTCTTTTGAAATATAGGAAACTTTGGGCTTTCCTTTAAATATGTTAAAACGAGGAAACTGATCAAATCTTTGGGACAGCTGTTTAAAGCCTAAAACTAGACTAGAGATTGACTGAAGCAGCATTTATCTACTCCTGTAAATGCACAGCAAAAACAGTTTCAAAGGCTACCTGGCTAACTTTAGGCTCTATCTGTAGCTTTAGAAAATGGACAACAGTGACAAACAGTCATTCAGTTCCCCAGTGGAGTCGCCAATGATGTTATCACTCAGGTTGTTCCCCAGGAAAGCTCTAAGGGGGGAATACGGCCGAGGTAACCACTAACCAGTCTTTTAGCTACAGATTCTAGCCAATCTGCAACCAGAGAGGGCTCTCTCTTTGTAATTTAGCTTTGTTTTGAAGTATTTTAGGCTAGTTATGATGCACAGGGTTTGGTTTTAAGTTTGTTGGATGGTGATCTTAAACAGAGTTGGGATGCAAGTCTAAAACAATTTATACCATTGGGCAAATGGGGTCAATGAGGATGAACTGTTGAGAGTGTTTTATTTGAGAAAGGGAAATACTACAGAGCAAGATAATCGATCTTGGAACAATTTTAAAATCTAGAAATTGGTGGAACATAAGCTAGTGGATGAAGGGTAGTTAACAATCCTTCATCATGTTGGTAGAGGGAAAGTGCATGAATATTATCAAGGAGCAGTAAAGAATTCCTAGGCAATATTCAAAGTGAAAGAATCAGTGGAAACAGGAGTAGCTAAGAATTCCTGTTTATGCTAACTCTGAAGAAAACATAATTAACAATAGAAATTGAACACAGAATGTATTTAAACAAATTCTGGGCTATTCTTTTTCTCTATTACTAAGATTATGAAACATATATGAATTTTGCAAACACAGAAGACACAAAACGTAGTTTAGAATAACTTATAGATCCATAGAAAGACATAGGAATTCTGTAGCAGGTCCCAGAACATCAAATCCACATTTAGACGGTCCACCAGCAGTGAACTTCAACAGCCTTTGTATTAAAAAGTCTCAGAGTTACAGCGCAGTCCAAAGAGAAAATCACCAACCCCGAATACATCTCATGGGTAGGTATTTATACAAAAGGAGATACAAAATATCGTGTAGATAAGCTATCAAGCAATAACTTCCTTCACCTACTCTACAAAAGAAGTAAATGAGAGAAATGAATGCAACAGTAAATGTTGGTGTGTTGGCTGTTTACTTTGTCAGATATATTTGAATTTTTGGACTGAGTGAGTCGGCTGGTAGCTGTGTCTTTGTTCTGCGTTCCTGCATTGCTGTCTTGTCCTTTTATCTGTGTGTGGTCTTGCATTAATGGGTTGTCGTCCCAACCTGATTTCCTCTTTCTGTTGTTTTCATTCTTTGACAGGTGGCCCGTGCATTTGAATTTGCTGACATGTAGCTAATCAAAAAGAAAAAGAACCAAAATTACCTTGGTAAAACCTCCAGCATCCCCTGCCACCATTGGTCTGTTGGCAACTGATGTCTTTGTATTTTTATTAGTGTTTCATTAGCTTCAGTATACCTGTAGAAGTTGGGCTGGACTTCAAAAAGATGATTTATCTCATGTTCAATGTAGAACAAATTTTCTAATTTGTCATATAGAATCTGTCCAGAGGGAGGCCCTGTGGCTTCTGAGGTGCTTGATGATGCTGTAATTTGATTGGAAACATAGGTATTTACCCTGTTAGCATACTGTTCATGTGTTAACAGTCTCCCATTGCTGGTCAATAAACTAGGTAGACCCCTTTGCTGCAAGGCTGTAAAATTTTTTGTAAAGGCATTTATTTCTGCCTTCATTTCTTGACATTTTCTTTCTAGATTTTGAACAAAATTCCTCAGGGTCAGCACCTTTTTCACTATCAAAATCAGGGAAAATTTTAAGAACCCCCCCTAAATTTACATGTATAATAAATGGGCGAATCTCCATGGTATATAGGAAAAATGGAAGGCGATTTTATCAATAATATGATATGTATATATAATTTTTTGGCGAATCTCTCACCAGGCATGGCGAATATTTTACTCAATTATAAAATCTTGTGTTTATTGAATACACAAATGAAATCATTGCATTTCTTTAAAATATCTTTTGAAATCAAAATTACCGAAATTACATATCAATAACCTAGTGGGTGTAGGATAAAATTCACCCATGCCATTCACAGAAAGCATGAAAAAAAACCTAATACTATATATAAAACCAAGAAAAATTCAAATTCATCATTTCTAGGGACCTCGTAACCACCCTGCCAATACACAAGTATGTTCCTATTTGCAATTAGAAAAATTACCCAAATTACAATCTGTTTACTCCACTTCTAGGGACCTCGTAAGCACCCTACCAATACACAAGTATGTTCCCGTTTGCAATTAGAAAAATTACCCAAATTACAATTTGTTTACTCCAACATATGTTGAAAAGTTATAGAAGGATGACTAGTGCAATCAATCCATTCCTTTTAGCCCTGGATTTGTTTCAGTTTAAAACAGAAGTATACAAATATACTTGTCCAATGTCTATGCTTTAACCATTCACCTTAAGATGTTTTTACAATATAATTTCCTAAGTCTATTTAATATCTTCATTATCATAAAAACCAACCTATATCCATCTTAACTCCACATCTACCACTCTTAGGGGATGAAATCTATTTATCCCTTTGAGCACTTGGTAGACCCAGAATTAAGATGGATCTAAGATAGAATTTCCCCTTTAAATAGTCTATGCTCACATGAATACCATGGGTCAATACCATGGGTTATCATAAACGTGGAGCTTAAAATTACTATTAGTAATTTATAAAAACTAATAAAATTAATAGTTGATTTTTATTTTATTTTTATTTTAACCAAGCTAAAATGTTTAACATACTTTAAATTACAACATCCATTTTTACTCTTGATCGGATCAAATATTTTTTCACTCTATGCATACCTACATTAAATTACAACATCCATTTTTACTCTTGATCGGATCAAATATTTTTTCACTCTATGCTAGTTTGCATATCATGATATTTGATACCTCTCGGGGGTTAGTAGATCCAGAGTAAAGATGGATCTATGCTGGTTTAATTCCCCCATTTAAATAGGCTACATTCCAAGTGAATACCATGGGTCAATACCATGTGCCATTTTGGTGAATACCATGGGTCAATACGATGTGCCATTTTTATTTTTATTAATACTAATATTAGGGTTAATAATGTTTTTTTGCATGGTATTAATAACAATTTAGTCCATGGTATTTGTCCCATAGTATAAATATAAGGTGACTTATGGAGTAAATATAAAAAAATGTTTTATTTGTTTACCATACCCCTCGTTTATTTATATTTTTATTAATTTACCATACCATTCATAAATACAAGGTGACTTATGGAGTAAATATAAAAAAAATGTTTTATTTGTTTACCATACCTCTCGCTTATTTATATTTTTAATAATTTACCATACCTCTTTTACAAATATGGTATTTGGCCCATAGGATTCACTTAAATAAAACCTATTCTTGAAAATGGGCGAATGGAAGGTTGTCACTCCTAATTTCAAGGGCTAAATTTACCTTTTCTACCCTCTCCCTTAAAATAAGGTGGGCTATTTGAGGTGATTTGTAAAAATGTACTATGATACAAAATATTCACCCACTAAAAATTTAAAACCCCTTAATTTCGCCAAAGGGCGAACATTCGCCCTTAAAATCACCCCTAATCAAAATGGTGTATGTTCTGTTCCTGATATCTAGAGTTGCTAGTTGTTCTCTGGTATGAGTATTCAAAAATTGAATGAGTCTATTGGCCTGCTCGGGCATGTTTCCCAATGATGCCCTGGCCCTTTGAATCTCTACTCAGGCTATTTCTATCAATTCTATTTGTTCATGTATTGTCTGAATTGATTGCCATTTGTCAGTGATAGACTGGCCAATTTTGGTCCACAAAATTGTTTTAATGTCTACTAGAGGTTTATGAAGAGTGAGATCTTTTTCCAAGGATTTCACCTTATTCTCCAAGGCCTTTATCTCTTTGGTTTTCTCTGCCACTGTTATCTTGGATTTGTCATATCTTACCTCTAGCTTGGCCAACTTTTCTTTGGCCTCTTTCAGCTCTTACATTTGGATTTCTAACTCTTTTACTGCTCTCATCATTTCTTCCATGCTCAAGCTAGAGTCTGGTGCTGTTATTGCTGCTACTGCTGAAACATCTGTGGTTGATGTACCTGTTGTTGATGCTGGGATGATAGGAGGGATTGTTGCTGCAATTGTGGGAGGGGCAGCGGTGACTGTTGGAGCTGTTTCAGGTGGCTGGGAGGTCGACTCTCCCTGCTTGGCTTGCAATGCTTTCTCCAATTCTTGCTTTGTTGCAATTAGCCTTTGATTCATCCTCATCAGCAAATCCATCGTATCATCTTCTGCCTTTTCTTGTGCAAGTTTTGTAGTTTGTGGGTGCATGGTTGCAGGCAGTTTTAATTGCTTTCTAAGTGCAGCAATATCTTCTTCCTTTTTCTTTATAAGGGCTTTGATGCCCTTGACATCCTTAGGATCATGCCCTAGCTCAATAATAATTTCCTCTAGGGTCTTTATTCTTTTGTCTTTAACCAAGGAAGATATTTTTTCCAATTCCAATTGGGGAAATGTATTGCTTAATGACTCCTTCAATTGGTGGGCCAGCATTGCCTTGTTTGCCAATGTAGCATAGGCCATTTCGCATGTTTGCTTGTGTAGCTCAATTTGGTCCATTAGGTGTATGTCTATGGCAAGGACTTCTAGATTTGTTTTTATGTAGTCCGCAGCTGTCTATGGTTGCTGAACTTTAGGATTGAAATGACTTAAGATCATTTTTTCCTCCTTAATGCCATAAGCTTCCATCAGTCTTTGCTGTTTGGAGGGTGTTGTTTTGAGAAGTTGATCATAAAGTTGTATTCTCAATAATTCATTTTGGGCTTTAATTTCCATGAATGTTCCTTTAATACCAGATGGTTTCTTACTTTGCTGCTTTGAGGAGGACACCTCCATACCATGTTGCCTCTCCATTTCTTGCCTGTGAGAGCTGATGAATGTTTGCTGGCTGGTTTCCCTCTTCCTCCTTGGACTCCCTATGATTTCTTGACTAATTTCCTCTTCAGGTTGAGGATCTACTCTTTGCCTTTTGGCCTCTGGCTGCTCTGTTGACCCACTTGCAGGTGTGGTTTCTTCTCTGTCCTGTTTCTTGCTTCTTTCCTCATTGAGAAGAGTATGTAATGCTGGTACCTGTGGTGCCTTTGTCTGTGGTGAAGGGGCCTGCCCTTGACTCTGTTCCTTTGAGGTAGTTGGCTGGTCTATCATTGTTTCTTGCTCTGTACCTACTACCCCCTTGCCTTTTGTTGTCCCTGTTGCTGGTGTAGTCCTTTCTTGGGCAGCGTGTGAAGCTGCAGTAGTTGATGTGCCTTCTCCGACTTGCTGTGGCAATTTGAATGACACATGCCCAAAAGAATCCAAGTCAAGAGTCTTTTCCATATTTTTCATATTTTGCTCCATTTTCTCTTCCTCAGTGAACTATTCAACTAGTGTGCCTTCTACCCACTCATCTTGGTTGGAAAATTGTTCTATATCTGGGATTTTGCAATTTCATAAGCTGACATCCTATATTTTATTTTTCTTGCATTGATAAAGCCATTTGGGTCATAGGGTACCCACCAAAATCTCTTTTTTAATCTGAGTTTTTCACCCAATATCTGATCAGCCTCTTGCCATCCTTCTTTTTTGTTCATGACATAGGGGCCTATTTGGTCTCTGAATTTAAACTGAGCCTTTTTCTTGGTGCTATGGAAATGAGTCAAATCTGAATTGATAAATTTCCTGTAATATTCCAAGGCAAACAGTCTCATTGGCACATATCTTGGCAACCTGTAGGGGCACAGCTCACAGCCATATATCCTGATGAAAGTGTGATTCTGGTAGAAGTGCCAGTCACCTATTTTGTAGTTTTTTGAGAGCTGCAATATTTTCTGCATATCGTAAGACAGTCTAGGAGGAGGAGTTGTATTTAGGAGAGAAGAGACTGGATAGAAAAACATGTCAATGAACTGACAATAGGAGTAGGGAGAGCTGTGGACTTCATGAAAGACTGAGGTCCAAAAAATCACAGACCTCTTTTCTCCTTTAGAGTCCAATCTTTTGATGGGGAATTGGAAATAGTTTGGCTGATAATACAGGAAGAGATGATAGATGTAGGATGAATACTTGAAGACTCCCTCCCTATCTAGAGTCAATAGTTGGTCATGTATCTTGCTGGCAATGAATTTGGCATAATTGTATTTGATAGCAGGGGGCTGCCCTGGGGTAAATGCGGACAGTAAGACCAATATAGTTTCATCAATATGTTCACTTGTCTTGAAACCCAGAACATAAGATATCATATCAACAAGTAATTTACCCACTTCATTGAACCATGCATAGTGAAAAGGAGGTGGCTCTATAGGCTGGCGATCTGCTCTCATAAATATTTGGGCAATTTGGGTTATCTCTGAGTTGGAGATTTTAGGACCTTCATCAAGCAAAAATTTCATAGAAAGAGGGAACATAAGCTGAGTTGGTTTGAAGTTTAGCATTTGATTGATGGAGTCAAGAGTTATATGAAAGAGGATGCTCCCAGATGGAGATTTGACTGCCCTTTGAGTTGGTTCATAGTTTTCACAGCAGAGGTGAATTATCTCAGGGAAGATATTGACAGAGGGGAGGAAGTATATGGGCAGATTTGATTCCCATATACCATAAAAATCATTTTTATTCAGATAATTGTTCCTCAGCTCACAGAATGTCTGCAAGTGGTTTCTGTCACCAACCAAGTCTTGGATTAGATAATCCCTATCAGCCAAAGGTAGTGATTCCAATTCCTTGTGGGGTGCATTGAGAGGAGTGACATTCAAGGTTGCTGGAGTCTCCATCTTTAAATTCTCTGTGTTTTTGATTTGAATGTGGGTCTATGTAGCAATAGAACACTGAGTACTAGCTTTGAGGTTTTCCCAGGGAATTGCAGACTGAGCCTTATCTTGAAATCACGTCACTAGGTAACATTCATGGTTAAAAACAAATTTTGCAGAGTTTAATTGGGAGGCTGGATAAAAACGGAGGAAATGGTGCTCTTTTGCAGGTGAGTTTGGCAAATTAACTCAATATTTGGGCAGTTTTAGAGATTTTGCCGGTGGAAATGGGCTCGAATTGCAGTTTAGTGGGCAATTTGCATAGGAGAATAGAGTTTGCGGGTTTTCTTTGGAACAATGGGTCAGATAGCGAATTAAAATGCAGAGATTTGTGGGTAGGAGTGCATTTTAATTCGAATTTTAGTTCTTCAGATGATTTTAACAGAGAAACTTTGGAAAAACAGGGTTTACGGGTGAATAACAGGTAAATACCTGTTTTATAGGTGACTGGTACGAGATGCAAGTACAATACTGAGCTGAGGGGGCCAAGTTTGCAGAGTGAATTCACCTGGGTGGCGGACTGGAGTTTGGTGGCGAATTGGTCGTAAGTTGCATGCATAGTCTCCGCAAATGAACAAATAGAAAATCAACAAAAACCATCACTTTCACGACTTTTAACACAATTTGGGATTTTTCGGGCTTTTCGGCGCTTTTTTGTGATGACATCATCATGACGTAATTTTGTCGTGTAGAGGGGTATGGAGGATGGCGTGTCGGATGACACGAAGGCAGGGTGGTGATGTCAGCAGATGACATGGTGCTGATACGGAGTGGTGGCGGGCGACGTGGATGCGACATCATCAGGTGACGTGGGTATGATGTCAGGGGGTAGGCAGCGGGGTGGTAAGCGGTATTCCCCGCACCACCTTTGGGCCATGGTGGTTTCGGAGGGGGGGCTTCGATCACGCCAAGAAGATGACGCGTGGCAGGGGTACAACTGTAATATCGCCCATCCCCCAGGCGCTAACGTTTGGCAGATGAGGGGTTCCGATATCGCTGCCATCCGTTGGATCTATGGCGCTGGATCGGACGGTCGACGGGTGAGGTAAGTGGCGGTGGTTTACAACAGGGGGACCCGCGCATTATTTTAACATTTAATAATGTTTGTCGGGGTTTTAAACTTTGGTTATGGGTTTTATGTGGTTTATGCAGGCAGCTATGGTTATTTGTTTAACCAAATGTCAAACAAATCCCAATATATACATGCACGCCAGGAGTTAATATATGGTTTATCTGGGGGTTTCAGTGTGGTTGTTTATTTAACCGGATGTCAAATAAACCCCAATGTTTTTGAATGCGGAGGGGCTATTATTAAGGTCCCAAATGAACCAATAATTCCCCAAAACTTTGTTATAAGGCTATAGTTGCCAGGGGTAGGGATATTATGTATTTTTTGGGTTTTTTTTTATAGTTTTTTATAGAATAGGGGTGGGAAAATGATAAAGGAGATATACAATAGAGTCAATGTTAATATGATTTTATGGATAGATAACGCTAAGTTTATAAGGTAATAACTTAGGTTTTTGGGGAAATGAAGTAAAATGGTAAGATCTTTTACACAAGAAATGTGGCTTGTTTTGACTAAGTAAACACAAAGTTCCACTTAGTATTTATCATAAAATGAAGTGAACTAGGACTACTGGGCAGATCCCAATGACCTTGAGGGGATGTTAGTAGATGATTTTTGGGGGAATGAGAGGGGAAATTAGTCATGCTCCATTGTTTTACAACCAAACAACTGCCATGGTACTTGTGACATCCACGAGATAAGTCTTTCTTAACAAGACAAAAAATGATCACAAACTTGCTTCTGCAACCTCAAACTACCTACCCAGCCTAATACACCTAGCATTTTTTCTTCCTTTTGATTGGGTGCATTTGGACTAGCAAGCCCTGATTTTCCTCTTTTCTTTTGAATGCCCTCCTATCTAAGTCTACCCTTATCTCTTCCAAGGGCCCATATTAAGCAGTTGGGCTCCTTTGCTTCTCTACCTATTTACTCATCTACCAAGCTTGAACTGTTTGGACAGATCTTTATTCTCTATTCTAAAGACAAGTAAATTCAAACATGATCTAACCAGGATTGAACTGTCTGGCTATTCATCAACTGTGTCATGAATCAGCCACCTGTACACAATTAAATTCTTCAAAAATGGAACAGTAGTGGCATTTAAACTAGCACACTTTCCTGGTCTTTTGGTTTGGGGTTCATTTTTATCATTTTTTCTGACCAATTCATTCTTTTTGCCCTTTGATTTTTCTTTTAGGGCATACCCTCTTTTCATTTTTTAATTCTCTTCATTTGCTTCACAAAATATGGAACCTTTGCAGCATGAAAGGATGAACATATTTGGCTCTTCTACAGTCGATCATGAAAAATGAAACCTATTGGTATAGGAACCTAACACATCCCAACTCTTAAATTCTCTATAGGTTGCCCGGGATTGTTCACTAATGGAACAGTAGAATCAGAAGATGCGTGGGAGTCACCCGAAGAAGAGTCCATCCGATCAACTTTCATAATCCTCCCCTCATGAGGAAAACAAAGGATGCGAAATAATGATGAAACTATGGCATCCATCTCATAAATCCAATTCTTGCATAAGAGGAGGTTGTAATCTAGATTCGCATCGACAATTTATACCTTAATATTTACCACCTTTCCCCCAACATAGATGGGAAAGGCTGGAATAATCCCGTGCAACCTATGATAATGTCCATCAAATGTCATCAATAGAGTCAGTGAAGGAACAAATTGAGGTGATCCAATGGCCTTCCAACATGACATGGACATCACACATGTGGAAGCTCCCTCATCGATAATGGTTTGAAAGATGTTAGTCTTTCGATATGTAGACTTTATCTGAAAAGCCATATGATGGGGAAGTCTCTTTTTGATGTTTGACATATCAAAAGTGAGCACAAGAGAATTTTTTGGATCTATTGCTCTGATTGCCAAGAGTAATGCACTCCTCTGAGTGGGGCATGACTAGAGTACCTCTAACGCTGACATAGCACAAGGACTTTGAGCTAGATCTTCTACAATCAAGTAGTTCTAGGCTTCCCTAGCATTAGGGTTAATGGTTGAGCACTTTGCGGAGCCTTTTGAAATCTGAGGTATAGACTCAACAGAGGGCCTATCAATATGGAGAAGCTCTAAAGCATCAGAAGTAGACTTAGCCTTAGATGATTCCAATTCACCATAATCATGCGATCACGTAGCGACGTCGATCTGCGAGCTCATCATGAATATATTTGATGAATTATCCCCTTCCTGGTTTCCCCCTGTGGGGGTACCAGCATTTGAGTTTGCACCAGCAAGTAATTGCTGCCCTTGGGGAAAAGGGTTAGTGAAGACAGCCTGGGAGCTAGAGGGACCCTGCTGCACTAAAAAGTGCTAAGCATCTTGGATCTTACGGCAGAGATGAGTCAAATGATCCCCATTGCATAACTTGCATGGAAAATTTACTTTTTCTTGGACTCTTTTCTACCCCCTCCAGCATCGATGCCAGGTTTGTTTTCATTTTCCTTCCTAGACGTCAGTTGGGAAGGTGTAGATACAGACGGTGATGCCTGCATAGAATAAGCAGTTTGTGAAGACAACTGCTACAATTGATTTAGCAGGTTAGCCATGTTGGCATCAATTGATCCAACTAGCCCGTCGGCATGGGGAGTTGACTTCAGTTTGGCTATATCCACCTTGGATCTAGAAGCGTCAGGTATAATTTTTTGAAGAACCCCAGACTGAGAATAGATCAGTTCTCACTGTTGGGCCCTAAAAATAGCCTGCTTTTCAGTGAAAACACAGGAGAGGGACACATTCTTAGAGATCTCAGGCTATAATGATTTAAGAAACCATTCAAGAAGGAATTCTTGTGGAATATCGGCTTTAATGAGTCTCTTCCTTCTCCTCCATTCCTGGATATGATCCAAAATGTGAGTTGCCTGATCTTGTTGGAAATTGGCTAGAAGCTCAGTTTCAGCATCATATCGGATAGGAAATTGAAGATGGTTCAAAAATATTGTAGCCAAATCGTCGAAAGAATTGAAGGTGCCCCCTGGAAATTATATGTACCATTTAGTCACATTTCCAGTTAAGGTACGTTGAAATAATCTCAACCTGATTGAATTGTCTATCAAGGAGTTGGATGAACACCATAAGTGGAAAGTGGTTACGTGGTCACCTGGATGTTCACCAGTCTTCCCCTAGAATTTTGGTATATTTGAGGGAAGCTTGGTTGGGACCGAAGGCCAAACCAGGTTATACCTAATCGGATCATTAGTCAATTTAGAGAGATCTGGAAAGTTTAACGTTGCCAGAAAAGGGAGTCATGGTGGACCTTGAGGATTCCATCGAGTAATCTGAAATGATCATATGTTAAAACTAAAGTAGAATTGATTATGCCAACAGTGAAATGAATGTTAACTTAAAGTGTTGAAACCGTGAGAACTGCTTGAGGAGAAAGAATTTACGATAGATGATAAACATAAGCAAGATGCAAAATAAAAGTGAAAATAGCAAATACACAGGGATACTAGACAATAAGATTGATTACGAAGTTTGTCCCTGATGGACTATGTCTCCAGATCTGCTTTCAAGATGGGCGACCACTTTATTAGGATTGAATCCGAGTAGGTCGATTACACAGAAAATTTACCAAATTGAATGTGAATAGAGGAACTTCTAGTCACTGTCATAAGAAAGATCTCTGAACTAGCTTTCCAATGCCTGTCACGGTTCCCAATTCCGACTCTCGATGCTCCTGTTACACTGAAAACAAAACAACCTATATCCTCCAGAATCTGCATACAAAACTCAAAAATCACTCTCCCCCTTCTTCATGAGTAAAAGGATGAATTTATAGGCTCAGTAGGTTCTTTCGAACTCCTTTTAACTAAACTTGGCATTCATGGCTTCTAATTTTTGGTCACAAAGGCTCAGTCTAGTTATGATTTGCCACCTAGGGATAACATGCATGGTCTTTGAATTATTTTTAGAACTACTACTGGTGGTCAGATAAAAGTGCGGAGGAGTTAAAATGTTAGCATGTGAACAGTTAGGGTCTAACCATTGTTAGAAACTTGTTGGCTATCCTTAACAGCGTGGTAATCACGCTGCTCACATGGCACATCCTCCGCCTAATGGTTTCGTTCCCTACGTGGTTTAGTTGTTGCGGTTACCGCCCTCGCAATTCACATGTCACAATCTGACATGATTACAACTGTTAGCTACTGCGGTCTAAACTACGAACTCCACCTAGTTAACGATAACCCTTTGCCTGCTCACATGACTACAGTCCCCGTGGTCTTCTCCCCACGCGGTTTCATTGTGGTTAGGACTGTGGGTTGTAATTATAATGTTTTTACAATGTATTTATTTATGTAATGTTTACAAAGGTCTGAGGGTTAGGTTTAGGGTTTTTAGAATTAGGTTTTTAGACTCAGGTGTCCACCTTACACTTTTTTTTAATATAATGTTTTGAATACAAGTCTTGAATGACTTGAAACATCAAATTACAACACCTTTAACAATAAATTGTCACAATGTGACATCACCCAATGACCACATCAATGACCCACACATTACTGAGACAACAAAACGATGCTGATGATGAAATGAACCTGTGCAACTGATCTGACGAGATCCTCCTAGATCAATCCTCTCCACTTGAAATCTTTTGGACCACAAAAGTTTTATTTTAAGTAGATATCAGGTGAGGGTATAGTTCCCTCACTTTTCCAATTTCCATCCACCTTGCCTTGCTCGGATTCATGCCCTTGAGTCCTACTCGAAGATATTCAACATCTCCATGCCTCGAAGATCGAATCTTCCTGTCCAAGATGATATCTTCCTACAATGCATTCATATACTCAGGTGCCAAATCATCAATAGTCAGAATCTGTGTATCTTCCTCGGGATCCATGATCATCGAAGGTTCATACAATTTCATATTTTCCACATTTACAACTGAGTAAATTTTCATGTAAGGAGGTAAATTTAATTGAAATGCATTATTTCCAATCTTTTCCATAATCTTGAAAGGGCCATACCTGATAGGTTTCAGTTTCTTACCTTCTCCTTTCAATCTGTCTTTACTGATATACAACCATACCTGATTGCCGACCTAAAAATGATGATCGACTCAATGCTTGTCATCACGCATTTTATACTTGGCCTGACTCTTTTCTAATTGATCCTACACTACTGCATGTATTTGTTGTATCCGTTGAATGAACTTAACTGCTTTGTTCACATCATCATGTTCACCCACTTTATCCTCTTCACCAAACATGAGATCCATCGGTGACTTCGGTAGATAACCAAAACATGTTTCAAATGGAAATCAATTAGTTGATGAATGTAAGGCTCAGTTGTAAGCATGTTGCACATAAGATAAAGATTCATCCCATAGCTTAGGATGTTTACTACAATAACCTTGGAGAATATGTATGACTGTCCTTTTCACCACTTCAGTTTTTTCGTCGGTTTGTGGATGAAAAGTTGTGCTCTTCTTCAACTTTGTGTCCATGAGTTCCCATAAAGTGGACGAAAATTCTCCTACAAAACGAGTGTCTTGATCAGAAATAATGGAAGTAGGTAGCCCAAAATGAACCCATACCTGATCGAAGAACATCTTTGCAGTCTATTCAGCTGTCACTTGCTTTTTGCATGGAATAAGAATACGCATCTTGCTGAATCAGTCAACCACAACATACAGGTAATCATATCCTCTCCTGGACATAGGAAGTCCTCCAACAAAATCCATGGAAATATTGTCCCATAGTCGCAAAGGAACTGGAAGTGGCATGTATAAACCAATATTCGATTGCTTGGTTTGCTGGTCGAACATATCACACATCCTTTAATGTATTTAGTAATAGTTTCATACATACGAGGCCAATAACAATGCCTTTGAACTTGTGCCATTGTTTTGCTTACTCCAACATGTCCTGAAATGCGAGAAGAATGTGCTTCCCGGACAACATGCACTCTTTCTGTTTGTGGTATGCATAACTTACCTAGATGATATAACAACCTGTCATGAACATGATAATTGATTTCTTCCACCTGCGCACCATCAGTTAGTGATTCATAAATATCTTTGAAATCAACATCCGTACTATATTGTTCTACATAACTTTCATGCTTTAAAGAACTACTATGCAGTGCTACTGAAGCATTCAAAGACGGTCTAGATAACATATCAACTACTTTGTTTGTGACACCTTTCTTGTACTTAATTACCAAGTGAAATCGCTGAAGAAATCCCATCCATCTGTAATGACGAGATTGTTGCAACTTAGTTTGAGACTAAAGAAACTGAAGCGGTTCATGATCTGTGTGAATCACTGTTTCCTTACCCATTAAATAATCTTTCCACTTCTTAACACTTTCAACCAAAGAAAATAGTTCTTTATCATATGTCGGATAATTCATTACTGCCATAGAAAAAGTTTCTGAATGAAAACAAATTGGTTTCCTCTTTTGAAGTAAGACCGCACCCATTGCATAACCACTAGCATCTGTTTCAATTTCAAATGGCCGTTCAATGTCTGGTAAAGCTAAGATTGGTGTTGTGACTATTTTCTGCTTAAGTGTATCAAAAGCTTTTTGTTGTTTACCTCCCCACTGAAAGGGAACTTTAGAACCTGTTAAAGCATGTAACTGTGAAGCAATCAAAGAAAACTGAGCAATAAATTTTCTCCAATACTGAATTGCACCTAAAAAACTTCTAACTTCAATCACATTCTGTGGTCTTGGCCACTTAACAATCACATTGATTTTAGCTGGATCTATTTTTAAACTTCCACCTCCAACTATGTAACCAAGATAATTTAGTGAAGTTTTCCCAAACTCACATTTGGAAAGTTTAAGGTACAACTTTTCTCTATGCAATACTTCGAAAACCTGCTTAACATGCTCTTCTATACTGGAACTAAAAATCAAAATGTCATCTAAGTAGGTTATGACAAAATTTATCAATGTATGGACAGAAGACATCATTCATAACCCGCATGAAAGTTGCTAGTGCATTACACAAACCAAAAGGCATTACCAACATTCAAATAGTCCCTGTCTAGTTTTGAATGCAGTCTTCCAGATGTCATTTTCTGCTATGCAAATTTGATGATACCAACTTCTTAAATCTAGCTTAGTGAAATAGAAAACATTGTTCAGTTGATCAACTAAATCATCTATCCTGGGAAGAGGATACCTGTTTTTGATTGTTATCTCGTTTAAGGCCCTAAAGTCGGCACACATTCTCCATGTCCCATCTTTCTTAGGAACCAAAATTATGGGTGAGCCACATGGAGATGAACTAGGTCGAATAAAACCTTTTTCAATCAATTATTGTATTTGTTTCTTTATTTCTTTATTATCTATAACTGATAGGTGATCCATTCCAATATTAGGAAGATGGGCATCTAACATTAATTGTATTTCATGTTGTATTTCTCTTTTAGGAGGAATATTTTTTGGTTCCTTAAGTAGATTTTGAAAAGAATCTACCACTTTAACCAATCTATCTTTATACTGAGATTCACAACCTGAAAAACCATCCTGTCAATCCTTACGTTGTTCTTTCACAACCATAAGTACATATTTCTTACTTGAACTTATTAATCTCTCCATATGATTAATTGAAACTAAATCCAAGTGTTTTTTAAGTTTATGTGCCCTGACAATAAATTCAATCCCATCTTTCTTAAGATGAAATTTATGCTCTTTCCTATAAAACACTGCATCAGAATCATAGAGATAAGGACTTCCTAGCACTACTCCACATATACCTATTGGAATCACATATAAATCCACTTAATCAATGTGGTTATTTGTTATGGAAAATTTCAACCGACACTACTTTGTGACATTAATCTAAGTCTCTTTATTTAGCCAACCTAGAGGGTATGGTCTTGGATGATTGTGTGTCTCCAAACCCAATTCCTTAACTAAATCTTCAAATATTAAATTTTCCTTTGATCCACTGTCAAATAATGTATCTATCTTTGTGTGCTTAGAAGTTATCCTTATGTGAAATAGTTCAACCCTTTTATCCTCATTTAGATGATTTCAGTTTGAAGAAGGTATAGAAGTGTTAGAACTTGAATCAGTATCAGAAGTTTTACCTGTTGAAACCATTGCAATTATTTTACCTTCATCACCTGCGTCGGATCCCAAATCTTGTTGGATTGTTGTATTGGCCTTGTTTTCACCTTTCTTCTTCTGGAACTTCTTTGGTCTGAGTTTTGGGTGAAGTTTCCAACATTTAGACTCGTCATGTATGATCCTCTAGCAATGAGTACAAGTAGGTCTTTCACCTTCCTTCTGAGTTGTCGTTGATCTCTTTCCCTTCAGACTGCCCTTGTTCTTGTTGTCTTTGGAATCTTTGATTTCCAATTGCCTGGATGGTTTCTGTGAATACTTGAATGGTCTTCCACCTAATTCAACATGTATGGCTTGAACACACACTTCATCAAAATCATCAGGATTAAACATCAATAATGTATGTTGTTAATATGAATGTAAACTACTAATGTATTTTAATAAAGTTTCATGTGTATCCAATGAAATACCAAGTGCCAATGCTTTCTTTTTGCATTCCTAAGTAAACTCCTGAACTCTCTGCCCTTACCTTGCCTCAAATTCTGCCAATCAATAACAACTTGCTGCATGTATCCCAAAGGATAGCAGTGTTTCCTAAGAGATTTTAAAAAATTAGACCATGAAGAGATGACTTTACCTTTCCACTTTACATCTATTTGAGTTTTTCTTTCCCACCAGATTAAAGTTTTTCTCCCATTCTAAGTGTAGCTAGCTGAATTTTGGTTTTATCGTAAAAAATGTTCTAAATACGACAATACACTTCTAATTGTTTAATCCAGTAATCTATCTTTTTAGGATTAATTTTGCCATCATAAATAGGTAACTCGAATTTTACATCAAGTTTTAAAAGAGATGTTTTCTTAGGTTTCTTTTCTATTTTAGATTCTGAACTGTGAGAAGAAGATGAAGATGATGATGGAGATGATGGAGGTGAAGGAGGTTTATCAACCTTGCCTTTACCTTTGTCCTTCTTCAATGTCTTTGAAGAAGAAGTTGCATCTCTCAACTTCTTATCTTCGTAAAGTTATCCCAACATCTACTGCATAGTTAAGAATGCTTGCTAAAACTGTTCATTGCTTATCTCAGTTTCAAGATTTTGACCTACATCAGATCCTGTCATGGTCGACTTATGAATGACTCTTCGCTTTCCAATTTCTGGATCAATCTCCTTGAGGATTCCTTCTCCACATTGCGACTTTGACCTGGTTAACATTCACTGACAAATTATACAAACACAACATGATCTGATGCCAAATTATATGGTCTGAAATGGTCATATGTTAAAACTGAAGTAGAATCGATTATGCCAACAGTGAAATGAATGTTAAGTTAAAGTGTTGAAACCGTGAGAACTGCTTGAGGAGAAAGACTTTACGACAGATGATAAACATAATAAAGATGCAAAACAGAAGTGAAAACAACAAATACACAACGATACCAGATGACAAGATTGATTATAGAGTTCGTCCCTAATGGACTACGTCTCTGGGTTCGCTTTGAAGATGGGTGACCACATTATTAGGATTGAATCCGAGGAGGTTGATTACACAGAAAATTTACCAAACTGAATGTGCACGTAGGCACTTCTAGCCACTTTCATAAGAAATCTATCTGAACCAGATTTCCAATGCCTGTCACGGTTCCCAATTTTGACTCCCGATGCTCTTGTTACACTGAAAACAAAATAGCATATATCCTCTAGAATCTGCATACAAAACTCAAAAATCACTCTCCCCCTTCTTCATCAGTAAAAGGATGAATTTATAGGCTCAGTAGGTTAATTTGAACTCCTTTTGACTAAACTTGGCATGAATGGCTTCTAATTTTTGGTCACAAAGGCTCGGTCTAGTAATGATTTGCCACCTAGGGATAACATGCATGGTCTTTGAATTAATTTTAGAAAAAACTGTAACTAAAAAAACCAAATCGGACTTTGGATTAATGTTGAACTGCTGACGGTTAGATAAAAGCGCGAAGGAGTTAAACTGTTAGCATGTGAACAGTTAGGGTCTAACCACTGTCAGACACCTGGTGGCTATCCTTAATGGTGTGATAATCATGCTGCTCACATGGCACATCCTCTGCCCGAATGTTTCGTTCCCTGCACAGTTTACTTGCTACAGTTACTGCCCTCGATGTTCACATGTCACAACCCGACACAATTACAATTGTTAGCTACTATGGTCTAAACTGCGAACTCCGCCTGGTTAATGATAACCCTTTTCCTGCTCGCATGACTATAGTCCCCGCGGTCTTCTCCCCACATGGTTTCACTGCGGTTAGGACTGTGGGTTGTAATTATAACTTTTTTTGCAATGTATTTGTTTATGTAATGTTTACAAAGGTCCAAGGGTTAGGTTTAGGGTTTGTAGACTTAGGTGTCCACCTTAGGTTTTTTTTTAATACAATGTTTTGAATACAAGTCTTTTATGACTTGAAACATCAAATTACAACACCCTTTTACAATAAATTGTCACAATGTGACATCACCCAACGAGCACATCACTGACCCACACATTACTGATGAAAACAAAATGATCTTGACAATGAAATGAACCTGTGCAACTGATCTGACGAGATCCTCCTGGATCACCCGGTGTGGGCGGAACTCCCAATGTTCTAAAAAGAATGGCCTGGATTTGTGAAGGCACCAAGTTGCCTGAAGTAACTCATAGACCCAACTGAACCATAAGGAGCCCCTTGTGGTCCAGAAAAAACCAGAGTTTGACCAACTCCTATCGAAAAACCTTCATAACTGGTAAAGTTTCCCCCTAGAGAAGTGTTAAAAGGAGTAGAGAGCCCCTGATAAGGGTTCCATGCATTAACATAGGGAGAAAAATTATGAAAAGAACTGGTAGAAGAATACGGCATATTCCCTTGTTGACCGAAATAAAATTGATTCCCGACTCCTAACCCAGTAACTACAGGGTTTGTTCATCTTTTAAATGGATTATAAGTTTGACCCATAGAGGAAAAAGGTATCGATCCCAAAGTTGGATTGGAATGTGGTATACCTAAATGGGAAACCCTGGAAAGAAGTTAATCCACTTTCCATGGATGTGGAGGCAGCTAATGGAATACTTAAAGGAATCTAAGGAATTGCGCTAGTCGGAATTCTAAAATGGAAAAATCCAATGCCAGAGGCAACAACTTGAGAACTTCCACTCGAGTAACAAAAGGTATAGAAATAGTTCCTCCTCCTTGTATGGATACAATATTTTTCATACTCGTAGCACTTGTTGTGGTTCCAGTAGTGGTCATTGAAGGAAAAGATCAATATAGACCTAGGCTTGAAGGCTTGTTGGTCGGGGTCCCAATGTATAATAAAACGTCTGGATAATTAGGAGGAAGAGGAGAATTATGAGCCACAATAGACTCAAAAAGCTCTTCAACCTCAATATTGTCTTCCGACTGGAAGAGGACTTGAGAAAGAAATGGAGTGTTCCTCTCTAACTCTCTACTTGTACCAGATCTATCTTGTGAATCAATAACTCCAACTAGAGGATTAATTTTCAATGTGCCTGCTGCCATCAGTTGAAAACCACTGGTAGTGTTGCTCCTACACCTTCGAGGGGAGAAGGCTCAGGACTCGTAGGTGATAGCCCATGAAGTCTCCTGGACTGACAAGCCTGTCGATCAACCACCTTGAATTATTTAAAGAGATTTACTTAAAGACTAAAAAAAAATGTAAAGCTAGCCCAACTAGGAGCAAAGAGCACTCTCTAAAAATTCCCTAAGGATACAGGCAATCAAACAAATTTCAATTATTTATGCTCTGGGTGATTAGAACTGGACACCAAAATACAAGGAAGTCAAAATCAAGGGCCTTCTGAAAATAGTCTGGAGTAATTATGCCCCAGGCCTACTAGCGAAGGTATCAGAAGCAGTTACGCTGACCTCCAAACAACAACCTTTGCTGGTGCAAGCACCCAAGCTTCGCAAGGGTACCCTCCAAAAGTACTGTTGAACGTTATGCAATTTTAGCCTCAAGTGCCATGGGATTCCCCTTCGCAGCCACCTATGCAATCCCTAGGAAAGGAAACTATGGATACCAACTCGTATCAAAAGCTGGGTAGAATAGTCGTGAGGTAGGATCCAAAAAGTAGGAGAAGGGGTATCTCTCTTCCTTGTCTTCACTCTCACTCGTGCTTAACTCCTAGTGACGAAGCTTTCCTGGTTTTCTAACAATATTGGGTTTCTCTCTTTATTCAACTTCTAAGTTTTTTAATTTGAGCGGTCTTGGAGAGTTAACTCTTCTCTCACCTAATCCAAGGCACTAATGAACCTAAACTTGTTGGTGTTGATTAATGACAACAATAAAAGTTCTAGTTTAGTTTATTAATCACTTCATTTTATATAGTTGTTCTTTAAGTCAGGGGGGATTACGAGGGTGAAAGTGATGATGTTTTATGATGCAAAAGAAATCAATAGAAAACTAACTATATGGATGCAGTCATTTTCTTTGATGAAGAGTGATTTCTACTTGGGTTCTATGAAAACCTATATATAAGAAAAATATTTTTCTTTTCTTTTCTGAAACAATCCACACACACCCAAAAACTAAAAAAGGACTAAGAATGCCTTAAGATGCAAACTACCCTAATGCAAGTTACAATGATGATGCAAGATCCTAAACAACACTCATAAGCAAATGCAACTCTTTATAGAGACAATAAGCCAACTTAAAAATGAAGAGGACAAAAATTTGAACACAAATCTCTCTTCAAAGCAAGCTGGAAAAATCGCAAAAGATTACAATTCGCTTCTTAACAATAAAACAAAAGAAACAGTAAACCAAAACTTGGAAAAAGGAAAACAAAAGCAATGTTTTTGAGCTTTTTCTTTTAAGGAAACAAAAGAAACATTTTGAGGTCACAAAAGTACTACTAAACTCAAAATATCAATAAATAAGCATAAGGAGTCTTTCAATCTCGCAAGTTATAAACTCGAAAATGAATGAAACTTGAACAAGAAAGGCTACAAACTTGCACAAACTGATCCAAACAGCAGTAAAATATTTCGACAAACTAACAAAAATGTCAAGAAAGAAATACTTTCAAACGTGTCAAAAAGACTCTCAAAAAAGAAAGAAAAGAAACAAGGCCACCAAACAAGGGAAAGCAAAGCAAGGGAACTTGAAATCTGGGCCGAAAATGAAATTGAAAATAACTCCCTGTTCTGGAAGATTAGAATAACCAAGAAATTCAAAATGAAGCCTTGAACCCAAGATACAATCTACAAACTTGCTTAAGAAGCAATCCTAGGCCAAATCTTTTCAGTGAGAAGGAGATTTTGAAAAAGAAAGCTTGCAATAAAACTGAGTTCTCTAGATAGCAGATGACCATACAACAACATAAATCACCAGGAAGTAGACCTAACTGGTCAGAAAGATTTGAAAAAATAATCTAAAAAATTGCATACGCAATTGTGTAAAGACACAGGAGTGTGCACACATGTTTCTAATACAGGAAACTCACGTATACACGAGTCTTCTTTAAAGAAACCTATGTGCATACACTACTATAATCAAAGAAAACAATGTATACAAAGCTTAATTAGGAAAAAACAAAAATCAAGGTCTGATCAAGAAGATCAAACTTGATGCCTGGGACTTTGATGGACCAAACAATACTGTAAAAGCAAGAAATCAAGAAACTAAACCCCAATTGAGAACAAACAACCCAAACCAAGAATAACAAGATTGTTATCCCCAGTGGAGTCACCAATTCTATTGCAGGTGAGACCACCCTAGGGCTTTGGGTTGAGAACCCCAACAGAGAAGAGAGCAAACCACAACAAGAAATGCTCAGTCAATCAACCTAAATGCTTATTCTACTGAAATGTGCAGGAGCATCCTTACCGAGATGTCCTACGTTTGGGTAGATCCTGTAGGGTGCAAACCCTCAACTTCTCCTGATGTTCTTGAAACCTGAAAATTATTCAAAAGGAACATATACAGTAGTAGAAACATAAAGCATGTTCATGACATTAACCTTAAATCATATAAATGAATGACAAATTATACATCAATATAAAATTTATAAACGAATTACAATATAATTTGATTCATAAACACATTTAATATCGGAAACAGAACATCATACCTTTTATTGAAGTTAGATACAAGTAAAGTGGATAAATATGACTTGAGTCCTTCTCCAGCTCCAAGCAGAACCGTCCTCCAGATCCATCCTTTCTTTGCCTTCAGCAATCTTCCTCCATCACCAAGACAAGAATATCTCAAGCAAGATGAATGATATCTATAACAAGGAAACAAGGGTTTCCTGAAGCTTTGGGGAGTGTAGGAGGCATAGGGATTCGTCAGACTCAATCAAGGATAATCTCACTATAGTATCAATATCTCATTTGTTCTCCCTTAAGGCCTTCCCATGGAGGTTTATTTATACTTCTCCAAATTATCTTTTTTCAGTTGGGAAACAGTTGGGCCACAGGCAATAGGAGGTGAGTAACAGGTAAAACCCATGAACTCTGCCCGAAATTAAGGAAATTTAATTTTTTTAAGTGTTTTAATACATGTATGCGGGTTGGGTATCTACTTACCCGCGTGTACAAGCTTTTATCATAGGGAAAGTAGCGTATAGGGAATAAAACATTGTTTTTAGATTTTGCACCAAGTCTGGAAGGAAGGGTTGCCTTAGGCCATAATCAAAGCATCAAATCTACCAGGAGTGGCAAATGGTGCTATAACACCAGAAAAACTCAAGCGGAATCCAGAGAACGAATCCTCCATTGGTATTAGTGTTGTAAGTCAACCTCTTGATGAAAAGCTTTTCTCTGATGTCAATCTCTGCTCCATAAACGAAGACTCAATTGATGAAAATTTGAAATTGTTAGTGTTGGATTCAAACAAGGAAAATAATATTAGTAATGGCCTCAGAAAGGGTTCATTATTAACAAGGTATGTTGAAGTTACTAGAAGAAGACAAGGTTCTAGAAGGAAAAAAAAGAGCTTCAATATCAGGTATGGTTGGATGATTAAAACTTTGATGATGGATTGCAAACTAGTCGTAATAATCTCAATCAAGGTAATAATAATAATAACAATCATAGTAATAATATCTTGGAAGCTTACTCATCAACTCAAGTTCATGCCAATGTTGATGATCAAGGAGTTCAATTGCAGATTAATGAATCAAAAGAGGAACCCAACTTCGATATCTTAGATAACAATGATCTTAGCATAGATGGGGAAAAAATAGGTTCTGATGAAATCCATATTATTCAGAGACCCTCTTCAGAAGAAGTGGGAAGCTCAATTGATACCCCAAATCTCGAGATCACAGCAGAGAAAAGAGAATCTGATGTAGTAGATGCAACTGAGAGATGTGAATCAAATCATGTTGAGAGTGTATTGCAAACCTCTGTCGAGATTGAGAATGCTTATTTTGATGTTGCAAGGAAATTTGAGCATCAACCAATTGGTGTGGAGCCAACAAGTGTATCACCAAGGGGACACTCCATTGAAAATAATCTGGCTGATATTAAGGACCAATTATCAATGAAGTTAAACGATCTTCAAGAGAAGGCTGCCTCTATATCTATCTCCAAGAAAGCGGTAGCGCAGAAGAGAAGACAAATAAAAATTATATGTTGTAAATGCATTGTGAAACATATATTGAAAATATAAAATTGTATGAAGTTAGTAAAGTAAATATGTGCCCCTCATACTTTTCATGAACTTAATCCACCCTTGTGACTCCTGACATGAAAATGTGCAATCACAATGACATCAAATAATAATCTAAATTAAATAAAATTCCCCAGGATCAGATAAGTACCAAACTACCCTAATGTAAACTCAGGCTAATGTGCACAATAAAGTGTGAGAGATGTATAGTTATGTGTATTTCTAATTTTCCCGCCATTAGTTAAACTGAGCTCAGTACAGTGTGCAGTTCCAGATTTAAGAAATGCTAGTGTCTGTTCAATTTCTATTTCAATTCAGTTCTAGTTATATTTAGTCCAGTTTAGTTTACATTATGCTAGTTTGGTACTTATCTAATCTTGATCGACTGGTTTGGCTAATTTCTAGTTCAAACCGGCCGGTTTTTAAAACTATGGTTTCAACTTGGTTTAAGTACACATTTCCTGCATCTTAGATATGAACTCTCAAATAACATATGTATTCTACCAATTGGAAAGAATAAAATCACAACACAAAAGATTCAAATCTCTAAGTCACTAACCATTTCAGTGTTGTGCCCTTCATCTCTTTTATAGAATAAGAGACAAGGGAAAATGTGATGTATATGGACTTATGCATGAAGTACCCCAACTGAGAAAGTCAAACCTAACTCTAATCAATGTAGCCAGTGCACCCTCCTACATGAATAATAGTTCCAGAGTTTTTGTGTCCCATTGGATGATGATTGGCACGTACACATGTTGCATGCACACTGCTATTTGGGATATGTTCCCTGACTACTTATGGATCTGCACCTTTCTCTAAGAATAGATCATGCATGTAATGTAAACTGAACTGGACTAAACAGAACTAGAATTGAACTGAAATAGAAATTGAATTGACAATGGAATTTCTTAAATATGGAACTACAAACTGCAGTGAGCTAAGTTTAATTGATGGTGGCAAAATTATAAATACACATAACTATACATCTCTCACACTCTACCGTGCACAAAAAACTAGGCAAACTGTTGCTGCAAAATTAGAAATATACATAACTACACCTCCCTCACACTCTGCTGTGGACAAAAACCCAGGCAAACTGTTGTGATAACTGTTGGCATACAGACCTGCATCAAATGCCCTCTTCCTCCTGCTGCTGTACCTACTGACATTGTGCACCCTGTGCTGTGGAGAAGACTTTCCAAGCTAAACTAGGTAATATCTAACACAAACTTTGTATATAACCTGACACTATCTAGGTTACGTTGTGTGTCCATGCCAGAAGTGTATTATGAGTGTATAATCTGTGAAACCTTGAAATTCATAATAATAGCATTGTGATCAGAATGTACAGATTGAGAATCAAAATGAAACATCCGAGATTTCTATTTTTCTATTTGCTGTGGTTTTCCCTGTCCTATTTCCTGTGGTTATCCTTGTCAACAGCCAATCATCTAACCTGAGTTTTAGCACATTAACATGAAAATCTTTCAAATTCCAGAGGACTGACACTTTAATCATAACATTTTGCCTTACTGAGAAGAAAAGTTGGAAAAGGAATGCTAATTGAATTAACTATTGAGCATTGGATTTCCAAGCATTATCATTGAAGTAAAATTTACTATAATGTGTCATCTGTATTTAAAGCTTCTGCTAATTTAAAACATATCAAGGGTAACAAAATTTGTAACACATCATGCATATCAGTAGTATACTCTATAGATACATAAGGATAAAGAAAAAATTTATTAAAGTCCAACAAATGATCACAAAAGTACGTCAATGGGACTGAAAGAGTGCATAAGTGTCAAATGCAAAGTGGAAGTGCAAAAGCAACAACTAAATCAGTACTGAAAGCAGAAAAGACAAAGAACTAAGTGTCTAGCTGAAGGCAAAATATCTAGCCAACAAGCAAGTGTGAGGAACTTGATGCAAGAAACATCCATGGAATTTTCATGCTCAAAATCCATATTATTTTAATTTATTTCTAAAGACACAATGAAGTTGTAAGTCCACATGATAAGAATCTTTTAAAGCCTGCATAGATGAGGGTTGGGTATTTTGGCAACAGAATATACCCTTCCTTTGTAGCTGCTTGTAAAAACAACAGAGAATTCAAAATTAGGGTCTTGCTTTATAATGAATTTAGCAAAACTGCTAGAGCAACCCACTTCCTTGTATATGGCTTTGTATTCCTGGAAGCATTTTCATTCTATTCAATCTCTCCCGGGTGCCACTTTGACATTCCAAAACCATTTGAAAAGAAAGGCAAAATATCTGAAAAAACATTACTTTCCATAAGGGCATCTCCCATATAGGTCCATACATAGCAAGTTCCCTGAAAGATTTGGACCTTTACCGTGCATAACTTTTTCGGGCAGTTCCAGTGGACGGAATCAAGCTCAGGGAAAACAAAAAGGATCCTGCAGCTATGGCAGCTTGTGCTTAATTTAATTATATTTATGCTTATTGCTGGTGCCCCTTCCCAGGGTAGACATTAATGTTTTTGTGACCTTTTGTTACTTGCCCTAGCACCAATGAATTTTGTTATTACTGCTTGATCACAATGGAGATTTTGTCCACTTTAAAGTACCGCATTGACTTTGTTTTTTTTTTTAGATTCAAAAGGACATTTACATGTGCCTCTTGTTACTTTCTGGTGGTACCCTTTTACTTTTCCCACCCATTCTTTTGTAAAATGTCAGATGAGCATATTGTTATAATAATTGGGAAGCATTTTTATGATCAAAAAAATAAGATGGAGAGATAATTTTATACAAACAAATATAGATAGGAAACACACCTTCTGTAAAGACTGCAATAGACGAATGCCTTCCTCCTCAACCGCAACCTGCAATTCTAATATTTCCTGCATTTTCAAGACCATGGAATCACAATCTACCTCAGCGCTTCTGAAGGTATTAAGAGCTGCTTCTTTTGAATTCTCCACAAAAAGCAAGCTCTCGCTAAGACTTTCCACCCTTTCAAAATCCTCTCTTTCGAAAGCACCCTATAGTTCTTTATCAATCTCCTTGTACTTGTTAGAGGTAATATTTACTTCCTCAGTAGCTTGTCTTCTCTTCCACACTGCCGCTTTCCTAGAGATAGATATAGAGGAATCCTTTTCTTGAAGATCCTTTAACTTCATCGATAATCAATTCTTAATATCAGCTAGATTCTTTTCAATGGAGTGTCCCCTTCGTGATACACTTGTTGGCTCCACACCAATCGGTTGATGCTCAGATTGCATTGCAACATCAAAATCAACATTCTCAATCTCAACAGAGGTTTGCAATACACTGTCAACATGATTTGATTCACATATCTCGGTTGCCTCTACTACATAAGATTATCTTTTCTCTACTGTGATCTCGAGATTTTGGGTATCAATTGAGCTTCCCACTTCTTCTGGAGAGGGTCTCTAAATCATAGGGATTTCATCAGAACCTTTTTTTTTCCCATCTATGCTAAGATCACTGTTATCGAAGATATCGAGGTTGGGTTCCTCTTTTGATTCATTAATTTGCAATTGAACTCCTTGATCATCAACATTGGCATGAACTTGAGCTGATGAGTAAGCTTCCAAGATATTATTACTATGATTGTTATTATTATTATTACCTTGATTGAGATTATTACTACCAGTTTGCAATCCATCATCAAAGCTGTAATCATCCTGACCATACCCAATCTTGAGGATCTTTTTTTTTTCCTTATAGAACCATGTCTACTTCCAACAACTTCAACAGACCTTGTTAATAATGAACCCTTTCTGAGACCATTACTAATATTATTTTCCCTGTTTAAATCCAATGCTAACAATTTCAAATTTTCATCAATTGAGTCTTTGTTTATGGGGCAGAGATTGAGATCAGAGAAAATATTTTCATCAAGAGGTTGACTTACAACACTAATACCAATGGAGGATTCGTTCTTTGGATTTCGTTGGAATTGTGCCAGTGTTTCTAGGGTATCAATTTGAGAGGGCCAAGAAATCAAGGGAGCCATTCATCGAATCACCCTTGCCCTCCATTTGAAAACCAAGAAATCAGGGCAGTTGGGACCAAATCCAACCTCCCAAACCACCTCCTAAACCAAAAAAAC
Organism: Pinus tabuliformis; assembly: GCA_031772625.1. Classification (NCBI taxonomy): domain Eukaryota; kingdom Viridiplantae; phylum Streptophyta; class Pinopsida; order Pinales; family Pinaceae; genus Pinus; species Pinus tabuliformis. Next base: position 1,472,675,364 of record CM062820.1, on the reverse strand, counting down.
TAGAAAATGGGCAATTGCAAATGAATTTAACCTTGCAAAGTAGAAAATCAGGCAATTTCAAGAAAATATAACCTCCCAAACCAGGCAAATCGGGCCAAATCAAACTTTGCATGGTTTATCCGCCCCTTTTTTTGGGGGGCTAAAATGAAAAAAATAATTATTTTTAAAATAAATGTTATGCTAACTATATAAAATGGGTGTTTTATAAAAATTCCCCCCCTAAAAAATGTAAAACCCCTTGAATTTCTCCCTTGGGTTAAAATTCGCTACTTAAATTTACCATGATCATCATCTTGAAGGTTTTGAATTATGCAATATACTTCCAACTGATGAACCCAATTGTCAAGCTTCTGTTCTTTCACTTCACCATTATACGTGGGCAGTTCAAATATAACATCAAGTTTTAACAGGGTTGTTTTACCAATTCCTTTTGGCGTATGTTGATGATTATGAGTAAGGGTTGTATTAGTGGAAGAGGGTGAAGATGCATGTGAAGATGAATATGAATATGATGGTGGAGATGGTGGAGACGGTGGAGATTTACCTTCATTTCCATTACCTCCTCCTCCTAAAGAACCTTCTTCTTTTGGAGGCTTGCAACTTTCACCCTGTAGTCTTGTATTCCTCTCTTCATAGAGGACTTTTACCATATATGTCATGTCAAAGAAAGCCTTCCTAAAAACCTTCTCATCCTCTATCATATTTGCAAGCTCTCCTTCATGTGACATGCTCACTGAAGCTTCAACTGCAATTTGAGGTAGAACTAGTGTTGGATATTGTGGCAATCTTGCACTCCTTCTCATTGACCCAACTTCAGAACCTTCCACCATCTTTCCTTCTCCTCTCTTGAGATTCAACCTTGTAAGCATCACATTCACTTGCAAACAGTTAAATCCTCCCCGCACAAAGAAAACCAAGTGTTCTAATACCAAACTTGATATGAATGGGAAAATTGGTTTTGATTTGTTAAATTCCTCTTCATAATATGTAAAGTTCTTAAGGATTCATGATATTAATTGCAAGTTTTAACATGATTTTTTTAGTGTTTTTATGTAAATTTCATGTACAAATTAACATAAAAAAATGATTGAACAACAACATATAACAGACATGAACATAACCAAAACAATATCACAACAACACATGATAAAGGAGTTCACCCCGCCTGGGCTACATCTCCTTGGTACAGCTTCCAATGGCTTGGACCTCTCTATTATGCTCAAAAGTGTGAATACATCAGTTTACAATGCTCAAATATATCTGAAACTTGTTCCAACGGCTCCAGAATGCCCTAAAATTCCTTTCTAACCTCTTTCTACTCCTTTTGGTCAAAAAATGAAGAAGTTATGAGCTTCCCTAGCTCTTGCACTATTCACTCTACAAATTCCCCCAAATCCGCCCCGAATTGTACTAACTAGGTGCCAAATCCTTGAGATTCTAGGCAAATTTTTAAGTGTGTTAATTCATCTAGTGAGCCCTTAATTCCAAAAATTTGGGCCACTAGGGGTGCCACATGCCTAGGGCTAAGGCCAATGGCCCGCCTCCACTGTTTGGGCCCCACTCCAATCTGCTGGTGGTCATGTTGAGTGGCACGTGCCTAAGGGTTAGCCCCCGTGACTGACCCCTTTTCCCGAATGGCACGCAATGTGGAGTTTAAATATATGCCGAACACTATATGTATTAAGAAATAAATGTATGGTGCATTGAGAATGGCTTGGAATTGTCACTTGGAGGTCGCGAGTTTGACCCCCACCCACTGCTGCTTGGACCTTAATCCAATTTTTGGTGGCACTCGGGCTGCATGTGGTGGCTCTTGGCTAGAAAATGTGGCAGCCTATGGTTGAACACCAGCTAGCCAATAAAAATCATCAAAAACTCCACCTAGGCTCCTGCCACGTGTCAAGACACAATTCTCTAGAGGTCAAATAATCACATGCATAGTCACCTAGCCATGTAGGAATGCCTAGTTAGTGCCACGTCAACAGTACAGACTGTTGACTGTGTTGTTTTCATTTTTTTTAAAGATTTGCCTGTTTAGGAAAATGAACAGAGCATGTTTCTGGGAGCATATGGAGTTCGTTTCACACAAAACGAGTTTCCCCAGGTTCAGGATGACAAGGACTATGCGTCTGTTCAGGTTCCACACCTATCCAAAAACTATGAATTTTGAGCACCTGATCATTCCTCCCCACTGGAGGCTTTTAGACCCCAAAAGATCACTTTCAGTTGTTTAGCAGGTGAGGGTACAATTCCCTCACCTTTCCAATCTCAAACCATTTTTCCTTGGAAGGATTTGTTCCTTTGAGCCCCACTTAAAGGTAGTCCACACTCCATCGTTTTGAAGACCTTGTTCTTCTATCAAGAATGGTGTATTGTTGTAGTTCATCAAGGTATTTAGAAGAAAATTATTAAATGGAAGAAATTTGAACATTCTCTCCTTATCTAATTGGTTTCAGATTTTTACCTTCTACTTAGAGCCTCTCTTTGCTAATGTGAAGCCAAACTTCATCACCGACTTGGAACTTGTGATCTACCCGATGCTTGTCGTGCCTTGCTTTGTACTTGCCTTGGCACTTTTCGAGTTTTTCTTGAACTCTTTGGTGTACCAATTGGATTTGTTCAATGAACCTTCTTACTTTGTCTATGTCACTATGACCATCAATAACAACATCGTTTCCAAAAATGAAATCCAAAGGAGATTTAGGAAAGTATCCCAAACATGCTTTAAATGGCGATGTTTGAGGTGAAGAGTGTTTGGCCCGGTTGTAAGCATGTTGAATGTAGTGCAAATGTTCATCCCACAGTTTAGGATGCTTTCTGTGATACCCATGAAGAAGATGTATCACTGTCTTGTTCACCACCTTTGTTTGACCATCTGTTTGTGGACGAACTATTGTACTCTTTTTCAATTTGGTGTCCATGAATCCCCACAATCTTGACCAAAAGTTCCCAACAAAGCGAGAACCTTGATCACTAACAATGGATGTCGGAAATCCAAAATGCACCCATACATTATGAAAGAATAACTGAGCAGTTTGTTCAGCTGCAATTTGATTTTTACATGGCATCAAAATACACATTTTGTTGAACCTATCCACAAATACATACAAATAATCATGAACTCTTTTTGACAATGGAAGACACCCTACAAAATCCATAGAATCATACTCCCATGGTCGTGAAGGTACCAGAAGTGGTGTGTACAATCCTAACTTCCTATTGCTAGGCTTACTGACTGCACATAATGAACATCCTTTAATAAAATGTGACACACTTCCAAGCATACAAGGCCAATAACAATACCTATGTAGATGTATGTGCCACCGTCTTAATTACATCGAAATGACCATCAATAAGAGAAGTATGTGCCTTTCTTATGATGTTGACTCTTTCTCCCCATGGAATACAAAACTTACCGAGATGGTACAACAAGTTATCATGCAAATGATAATCCAATTCCTCTACCTAGTTACCTTGACTCAAGCTTGCATAAACATCCTGAAAGTCATTGTCTAATGCATACTGCTCAATATAACTTTCATGCAAAACATAATTATGCTTGAGTAAAGTAGTTGCACTAATAAGAGGCCTAGAAATCATATCAAAAACTTTATTGTAGATACCTTATCACCAAGTGGAATTTTTGAAGAAACCCCAACCATCGGAGGTGCCTTGATTGTTGCAACTTTGATTGAGATTGCAAGTATTGCAATGGCTGATGATTAATATGAATGATTGTTTTCTTACCCATCAAGTAGTGTTTCCACCTTTTCAAATTTTGCACCAATGCATACAATTCCTTGTCATATTTAGGATAATTAATCACTGCACCACTGAAAATTGCCGAATGAACATAGATAGGCTTACCATGTTGCATGAGGACTGCACCCATGGTGTAGTCACTAGCATCAGTCTGGATCTCAAATGACTGTCTCAAGTCTCAAAGTGAAAGTATTGGGGTTGAACTAATCTTTTCCTTCAATGCATCAAAGGCCTTTTGTTGTTTTCCTCCCCACTGAAAAAACCTTTTTCATATTAGTCAATGCATGCAAAGGAGATTCTATAGAAGAAAAGTTAGCAAATAATTTCCTCCATTATTGGGTTGCTCCCAAAAAAATTCTTACCTTAGTAACTGTCTTGGACCTTGGCCAATTCAAAATGACATCAACCTTAGAGGTATCTATTTTCAACTCACCTCCTCCAACAATATGACCCAAGTAAGCTAAAGAAGTTTTTCCAAACTCACACTTTGACATCTTTAAATACAATTGTTATTTCTTTAAGACATCAAGTACTTTTCTCACATGCATGACATGTTCATCATGAGATTTACTGAAAATTAATATGTCATCTAAGTATAACAAAATCATCAAGAAGCCCACAGGGCTTTGGATTAACAGTGAATGGGTGTTCTGTTAAGGCACTCCTTGCGATAGGTCACTGGTTCAAATCCCCGTGGGTACTTAGATTAGTCTTACCGAGAAAAAAAAAAAAACAAAATCATCAAGAAATGGCCTCAACACATCATTCATCACACGCATGAAGGTAGCAGGAGCATTACATAAACCAAAAGTCATAAATAGCCATTCAAACAAACCTTGTTTTGTCTTGAATGTTGTCCTCCAATGTCTCCTTCAACAATTCTAATTTGGTGGTAGCCACTCCTTAAGTCAAACTTAGTAAAATAATTTGAATCTTTCAATTGATCAAGTAAATCATCTATTATAGGCAGTGGGTAACGGTTCTTTACCGTAATCTTGTTTAATGCATGAAATTCCACACACATGCACCATGTTCCATCCTTTTTTGGGACCAAAACAATAAGTGATCCACATGGAGAAGGAATTGCCCTGATGATCCATTTATCCAACAACTCTTGAATTTTATATTTAATTTTTGCACTTTCCATCACTAACATCATGTACATGCTAATGTTAGGAAGAGGACAATCTTGCTGCAATTATATTTCATGTTGGATTCCTCTCTTGGGAGGCAATCCTTTTGGTTCCCGAAAAATCTCATCATATTGGTTCACAATATCAACCAATTCAGATTTCAATCTTGAGTCACAACCTTCAAAAGCTTCATTATCAATATCATTCTCAGGTTTGATCATTAGAAGCACAAAATTCTTGCTAGAATTTACTAGTCTTTTCATCTGCCCCACATTTACAAGTGGAAGATTTAGTTTCTTGCTATGGGCTCTTACAGTGTATTCTACTCCATATTTGAACAAATGGTATTTGTTTTCATGTCTATTGAAGATATATTTTATGTCATAGAGATACGGGCTGCCCAAAAATATACCACATATGTCTAACGGCACAATATCAAGTTCCACTTCACCTATGAAATTCACGATAATGGCAAATTGCAGTCTGCACTTTCTAGTTACTTGCAATTTTGCATTTTCACGCACCCATCCTAATGAATATGGCTTATTATGTGGAATGGTTTCCAAGTTTAAAATTTTGACAATGTTTTCAGAGATGAGATTGGCTTGAGAGCCACTATCAAAGAGAGTATCAATTTTTCTATGTTTCGAGATTACCCTTATGTGAAAAAGTTCTATCCTCTTCTTTTCATTTGGAGTTTCATTGTGTAAATTTGAAGTACTAGTGCTAGCAATGGATTATTTTCCTTTCATACCCATGGATGTAATTTTAGTTTCATCACCCAAATTGGATTCCAAATCCTGTTGAGTGGTTGCAACTGTCTTTTGTTTTCCCTTGTTGTTGAATTTCTTTGGTTTTGGTTTCATCTTAGGATGAAGCTTCCAACAATGAGCTTCATTGTGACCCTGTTCGGAACAATGCTTGCATGTTAGTTTATCTCCTTCCTTCTTAATGGATGAATTTTTCTTTCCTTTCCCTTTGAAACCCTTTTCTTTTCCTTTACCCTTAAATGTATTTTTACTACCCTCTTTCGGAATATTTTTCCCTCTTGCCTCAAGATGAGTGGCTTGCACACAAACCTCATCTAGATTATTTTGATTAGACATAAGGATAATATGCCTAAGGTAGTTGTGTAAACCCCCTATATACTTCAACAATGTGTCTTGTGATTCCAAATCTACACCTAACATTAGAGACCTTCTTCTAAATTTTTGGGTGTAATCTTGCACATTTTGACCTTTAAGTTGTCTAAAGTTCTGCCAATTCATGATGACTCTTTGCATATATGCTAAAGGGTAAAACTGTATTTTAATTGCAACAATGAAATCAGACCAAGAGATTGAAATCTTAGCATGTTTTTTATCTCTTCTTGTGTCTTGGCTTCCCACCATATTTGTGTTGCACCTTCCAGTCTCAATGAAGCTAGCTGAATCTTTGTATCATCATCTTGAAGGTTTTGAATTCTGCAATAGACCTCCAACTGACTAACCCAATTGTGAAGCTTTTCTGCATTCACTTCACCATTATACATGGGCAGTTCAAATTTAACATCAAGTTTTAACAAGGGTGCTTTACCAATTCCTTTTGAGGTACGTTGATGAGTATGAGTAAGGGTTGTATTAGTGGAAGAGGGTGAAGATGTCTGTGAATATGAAGATGAATATCATGGTGGAGATAGTGGAGGTTTACCTCCATTTCCATTACCTCCTCCTCCTAAAGAACCTTCTTCTTTTGGAGGCTTGAAGCTTTCACTCTACAGTCTTGTATTCCTCTCTTCATAGAGGACTTCTACCATCTCTATCATGTCAAAGAAAGCCTTCCTAAAATCCTTCTCATCCTCTTTCATTTTTGCAGGCTCTCCTTCATGTGACATGCTCACTGAAGCTTAAAATGCAATTTGAGGTAGAATTGGTGTTGGAGATTGTGGCAATCATGCACTCCTTCTCCTTGACCCAAATTTAGGACCTTCAACTAGCTTTCCTTCTCCTCTCTTGAGTTTCAACCTTGTAAGCATCACATTCGCTTGCAAACAGTTTAATCCTCCTTGCACAAAGAAAACCAAGTGCTTTGATACCAAACTTGATCTGAATGGGAAAATTAGTTTTGTTGTGCTAAATTCCTCTTCAAAATATGTAAAAGTGCTTAAGGATTAATGAGGTTAATTGCAAGTTTTAACATGACTTTTTGAGTGTTTTAATGTAAATTTTATGTACAAATTAACATAAGAAAATGACTAAACAACAACATATAACAGACATGAACATCGCCAAAACAATATCACAACAACACATGATGAAGGAGTTCACCCCGACTGGCCTACGTCTCCTTGATCCAGCTTCCAATGGCTTGGCCCTCTCTATTATGCTCAAAAGTGTGAATACATTAGTTTACAATGCTTAGATAGCTTTGAAACCTGTTCCAAATGGCTCCAGAATTCCCAAAAATGTCTGTCTAGCCTCTTTTTCTCCTGATTTGGTCAAAAAATGAAGAAGTTATGAGCTTCCTTAGCTTTTTCACTATTCACTCTACAAATTCCCCCAAATCCAGCACCAGTCCTACAAATCCGCCTCGAATTGTGTTAACTAGGCGCCAAATTCATGGGATTCTAGGCAAATTTGTAGGTACATTAATTCTTCCAATAAGCCCTTAATTCCAAAAATTAGGGCCACATGGGGAGCCACATGCCTAGGGCTAAGGCCAACGACCCAGCCCCACTGGTCGGGCCACTCCGCTCCGCTGGTGGTCATGTTGGGTGGCACATGCCCAAGGGATGGCCCTCGTGGGCTGGCACCTTTTCCTGGATGGTGGGAAACATGGAGTTTAAATAGATGCCAAACATTATATATATTAAGAAATAAACATATGGTGCATTGGAAATGGCTTGGACTTGTCACTTGGAGGTCGCGATTCGACCCACACCCGCTGCTGCTTGGACCTTAACCCAATTTTTGGTGGCCCTTGGGCTGCTAGGTGGCGGCCCCTAGCTAGGCCACGTGGCAGCCTATGGTTGGCCACCAACCAACCAATAAAAATCATCCAAAACTCCACCTAGGCTCCTGCGACGTGCCAACACACAATTCACCAAAGGTAAATCAGTCACATGCACAATCATCCTACCACTTAGGCATGCCTAGTAAGTGCCACATTAGCAGTACATATTGTTGACTGGGATGTCTACAATTCTTTTTTAAATTTGCATGTTTAGGAAAATGAAAATAACATGTTTCTGGGAGCAACAGAGTCTGTTTCATGCGTAACAAGTTGCACTAGAATTAGGATGATGAGCACTACATAGTTGTTCAGGTTCCACACCGATCCGACAACTTTGAATTTTGATCAAATTTTTGAGCACTTGATCACTCTCAGTAGTCATGTGGTAGAACACCTACATCATAATCTTCTTGGGTTTTACACCCCGAAGTACAATCTCAACTCATTGGCCAAACGAGGAGCGATATTTCCAACAATCCATGCTTGTGGATATGATTCTAATTGGGGTATACTCTGCAAACACTAGATAGGGGAGTAGCGCCCTCAACCCTATGTGTAACAGATAGGGGATTAACCTATTGTTGAGAGATCCTTCAACCCAAAGAGACCTCTATCTTGATTCCTCGCCCTTGGAGCTCAAACAGGGTAGGAAGAGTTGGCTGAGTGTCCTGGATCAGCGCTAACCCTTATCTGGAGGGGCCACATCCATCAGTCCAAGATGCTCTCTGAAGACCAAGAACTTTACTTTTAGTAATGCCTTGCTGAGAATATCGACAATTTGTTCATCTATCGATATGTGATGGAGCCTGATAGCTCCTCTCTGCACCATGACTCAAATAAAGTGTTATTGAATCTCAATATGCTTGGAATTGTCATGAAGCATGAGATTTTCTGTCAAATGGATTCCACTCTTGTTGTCGCAGCATATCACTATAGTATCTAGGACCTGCTCAAATAACTCTCCAAGATCTTTCTCAACCAAACTGCTTCACAACTAGCCATGCTAGCGACAATGTATTCTTCTTCAGTGGTGCTCAATGCTACAGACTTTTATTTCCTGCTCATCGAGGATATCATGGAAGATCTAAGGCTGCAAAATCATCTAGATGTACTCTTCATGTCAATAAGATTTATGTCCCATTTAGCACAGTGTATCCATGAAGTTGAACATCTCCGGCAGAATATCTTAGGCCGAGTGTGATCGACCCATCCAAATATCTCAATATGTGTTTGGCAACTATCCAATGTGTGTGGAAAGGTTCGGTCATGAATTGACTCAATGTGTTTATTGCATAGCATATGTCTAGATGGGTGTTCACAAGGAACATCATAGCCCTAATTAGTTTTCTATACTTGGATGGATTTTCTAAGGTTGGTCCTACATCATCTCTGCATAACTTCTTGAATTTCATTTCCATTGGTGTAACCATGGATTTGCATTCAGCCATTTCAAATCTTTCCAACAACTTCTCAACGTATTTTCCTTGTGAAAGGAAAATCTCACCAGGCCTTTGCCACACCTCAAGGCCTAAAACGTAGTGCATGAGACCAAGGTATTTCATCTAAAATTTAGAGGCTAGCTTCCTCTTACACTCGATCATCAGAGGCTCATTACTTGTAAGGAATAGATCGTCAACATATAAAACCAGAGTTAATGGCATACCTTGGACTACCTTGAAGTAGAGGTTGGGATCGACATTTCTTCTTGTGAATCCTAGCTTCACTAAGTAACTGTCAATGCATGCATACCAAGCTTGGGGAGATTGCTTCAAACCATACAATGCCTTCTTCAACCTGCAAACATGTGTTCTTCGATCTTCCACTTCAAATCCTTGTGGTTGTTCAACATATACTTCTTCCTATAACATGCCATGAAGGAATGCAGTCTTTACATCCATCTGATGAGGAGTCCATCCCTGACTCACAGGAAGGGAAATTATAGAATGTATGGTTGTATATCGATCCATGGGAGAAAATATGTCATCATAATCTTCTCCTTCTTTCGAAGAGAATCCTTGAGCTATGAACCTTACTTTGTATTTCTCAAGGCTACCATAAATTCCATGGTTGATGTTGAATAGCCACTTTGAAGTCACAATAGACTTCCCTTTCAATCTAGGTACAACATCCCATACATCATTTTTCACAATCGATTCTAATTCCTTAGCCATAGCATCCTTCCAAACTTGTTCTCATACCTCTTCTTTAAATGAGGATGGTTCGTCTTGAATCATAGTGTCCATAGCTGCAACATATCCCTGATACCTACATGTTTGCTTCCTTTCTCTGAATGATCTACGAATGGGGACATTTATTTTAGTATCCTATAAAGTATCGCAGATCCAAAGTGGTATTTTCCTAGTAGGAGGATCACTTTGAGGAGGATCTAACAAATCTATAGGCTCCATGGGATCATCAACCATATCGGACTCAAGCATGGACAAACCATCTAGAATATCCTAGTCAACATTATATTCCTTGGGAGGAGGAGGTGGAGGAAGATCTCTTGCTTTTCCAAGAGTTGCATCTTCATCGAATGTTAGGTCCCTGCTAATTTCGAACTTCCTCTAACTAAGAATATATATTCTATATGCTTTAGAATTTTCACAATAACCCACATACGTACCTTGTCTTCCTGTAGCTTCCAATTTCTTCCTTTTATCCTTCGACACATGAAAATATACGAGGCATCCAAATACATGAAGATGACTAATATCAGGCTTGATACTTATGAATATTTCTTCAAGGGTATTTTTTTCTAACACTTTATGAGGCACTCTATTTTGAACATACACAACAATAGATGTAGCTTTGGCCCAAAGGAATTTTGGCACCTTTTGATCATGGAGCATAGCATGGGCAACTTCTAATATATAGTTGTTCTTCCTTTCAGCTAGACCATTATGTTCATGAGTATATGGCACAATTGTTTCTTTCTTGATCCCTTCTTTCTTGCAAAATGATATGAATTATTTTGACATGTATTCCCCTCCATTGTCGGATTTGAAGACTTTGATTTTCTTTCATGATTGATTTTTGATCAAGGCTTTGAATTCCTTGAATATTTCAAAGGCTTCATCCTTGTGCTTAAGATAGTATATCCATGTCTTTCTTGAGAAGTCATCAATAAAGGTGATGTAGTAGAGATGACCACCAACATAATGTACAGGCATCAGACCACATATATCATAATGAATTAGATGGAGGATGTCATTTGTCTTGTACTTACTAGAGGGAAATGGCCCCCTAGTTTTATTTCCACTCGCACAAATGGGACAAACTCGATCATGATGAGCTTTAACATTGTGAATACCTGAGACCAATTTATTCAACTTTGGAAGTGAATCATAGTGTAGATGAGCCAGTCTATGGTGCCATAACTCGCTCAGATGATTGGTATTATAAACCAAGGCTAGAAGAGGTCTTCCAATGACTCTATAGATTCCTTCAAATATGAATCCTAATGTAAATGCATCTCTCATAGGTGAATCAACAGGCCAAACTTTACCTTTTATGAAGGCAACCCTCATCCCTTTATCTTCCAATGTGGATATAGATACTATATTCTTCATTAATCCAGGTACATACATAGCATCATGCAATAGAACTGATTCCCCATAATTAACCTGAACTTTGACGGACCGAAATCCTTTCACAGGATGAGTGGAGTTGTCTCCAAGAATGATCTTCAACTTAGTCTCCCTCTCTACCAAATTAGAGATGACTTCCTTGTATGCATAGAAATGATGAGTGGCCTCACTATCAACCAACCAACTATCCCACGAATCCAATGGAGAAGAACTAGTAAGAGAAGAAATAAGAATGTTTTTAGATTAATTTACTGCACTACTTTCATACTTAGGAGCCCTTGACTTCTTTTGAGGAGGATGATTTTCTTCACGGTTGCTTGAGGATCCTCTTCTTCTTCTTTCATATCTCTATCATAGTTCTTTCTTTGATATTATTTTTTTATTTTTTTATTGTAGTTGCCTCTAGTGTTGTAACATGGTCCTTTTATCCTCTTAGAACAGTCATGAGCATAATAACCTATCTTGTGGAAATTGAAGCATTCAATATGAGATAATGATTTTTCATTCCTTCCTTTTGTATTTTGAGAAGCAGGCTTCCTTTATGGACCTCATTTTTCCTTGTTCCTTTTGTCATGAGTGATATATGCAGCGGGCTCTCCCTCTTCATGCTTTTTAATCCTTCCTCTTGCTATCATCCTCGATTCTTCTTGAGTGAGATTTCCAACAATTTCATCAAATGTCAAAAGGACATTTTTGTTTCTAATTATAGTAATGAAGGTTTCCCAAATAGGAGGGAGACCTCTAGGAGTCACAACTACTAGCTCGTTGTCAGACGCATTTTCTCCAACTCTCTACAATTGATCTCTACAGTGAGAGATCCTCATAATGTAGGATTGAACAACTTCTCCTTTGTTCATCTTAGTTTCCTTATGTTGATCTTTCAAGGTGATGATCTCATTCAAGTTGTTGATTTCATACATGCTGACTATCTTGTCATACATATCTTTAGATTTTCTTAAATTCCCAACATATGCAAGTAAATGATCTTGTAAACCATAAACTATAATTTACTTTGCTTTGGACACACCTTTCTTGTACTTGTTGAGGGAAGCAAAATAATTTTTTGGAGGCTCGAGCATCCTTCATTGGATGTATTCCAACACATCATTGTTTTCAGCTATGATCTCCAATATGAATTTCCATGTAGCAAAGTTTGATGTATCACCCAACTTTTCATGCTCCTTGAAGGTAGAGGACAACATCGTGACCTTGACTAGGTAATCTTCTTTCTGAAAGAGAGGGCTTCAATGCTTGTCTTCTTTTGGGCTTGTCCTTTGCCTCAACTCTGATTCCATGTTAAATTTTCTGATTGTTCTATGTTGTATTAGTTACTTTAGCCCAATTTACTTTTTCATTAAAAATGCATCCAATTATTAGCAATATAATCAATCATAGATGTAACTAAAGAAAGAAAATATATGTAGTGACAAAGAAGAAAATAACACAACCATAAGAGACAACAAATTGGTCCAAGACCAAGGAAAAACCCCACAATGGGGAAACACTTTCAAATCTCCTTCTTTAATAGATTGTCATAAAAATATTTCAACAGAGAGTACAATGAGCTCAATACATATGTTTGCAACATATACTAATAAATCATACCTATAGATCTACATATTTGTACAATAGCAGAGGGAAACCTAGATCCACCAGATCACTGAAGTCAACTAAAGACAAGATGTCAAACCCCAGATCTGAACCCTGGACGCTCTCATTAAAACTGTATGTGTGTGTTTGAAACTCCCTGGATGCTATCTCGGACACTGTGTGAGGGCCTCTGCGACTAATATGACACTCTCAGGAAGACTTTGTGCATGCGTCTGGGGTAAAACACAACTAAAACCCTTGGATGCTCCCTTATAGTTGTTGTGTGTGAGTCTGGGACAACTTGGATGCTCTCTAGAGCACTTTGTACGAGCGTCCAAGGACTAATGTAGCTAGATCTGACTTTGAACCCCTAGACACTCTCATAAGCTTGTCTGGCATCATCTAGGGCACTCTGGACGTTGTCTTGTCCAATCTATGTTAGCATCTAAGGACTAAAGTGCCTTGTTATGTGCTAATGTCCAAAACCCATAAAACCCTAACTCAGAGCGAACCTCATGCCTATGATTTTAGACCCTTGTGCGAACTCCTTCCATCGAACCTATGTGAACCAAGACAAAAGAGAAGAATATAAAATGGATTGATCAAATGTGATGAAATGAACTTGAGGTAGGTTATATTTATAGGCTTTCTTGAGGGTTCACTTGGGGTTAAGGTTGACCCAAGCAGTTATACATGTGGTTAGGGCCGACCCATTCCATAATGTATGTATGTATAAAATAATTCAAAACTTATCTTCCGTTTGACCAAATTGGGTGATCTTTAGGTCGATTTTGGTCCTCTTGAAAAGAGGAATTTAATGCAAGAATCATATCGGTCATTTGAGCTATCCAATGTGGAATTAGACCATATTTGAAAAAATTAACATGAAACCATACCATAACATACACAAAACACCCTTACTTACCTCTGCATCAATGTCCTAAGTCTGCAGGAGATTTGCACAAAGTTTTGTCCTAAACTTGCCCTATTGTCTCCTAGTTGGTTTCCTAAGAACTATATCTCAGTCTCCCAAGGAAAACTCACATCAAACATAAATAAAATCTTCCACAAACTCACTTTATTGCCTCAAACATCCTTGTCTCAAATCTGTTGTCCAAAATCATAGAGATTGGAGATACTACATGAACAGGGATCTTGAGTTTTTACTTTTCTGGAGAGGGACTAGACCATGAAGACTAGTTAACAAACTTCACTTGTGATATTGATTGGGCTTGTCCCCTCCTGAGCTTTGATACCATGTTAAATTTTAATATGTTCTTTCCTTAGGACAGTTACAAAGAGATCTATATTAGCCCATTTAACTTTCCATTTTATTTCCATTAATAATCACATAACCCGTAACTAAAGAAAGAACATAAACGATAGAAGTAGAAGACAAGCCAAGACAAGAGAACACAAGTATATGGCTCAAGCCAGGGAAAAACCCCAATATGGGGAAAACCCTTTATCAATTCTTCCTATTATAAATATCAAATGTTTAGCAAAGAGAGAGAGATTAAAATAAAATTTACTTGCTAATTGAAGCTCTAACAACATTGCCCTTAGATAATAATATGGTCTAGTCAATATGTAATTCTGGCATTCTTAGTATGCTCCAAAGGCTGGTGACTTCTTCTTTGTAGTTTTGAATATTGGTTAGGGCAAAAAAATGTCTACTTACAACACCTTATTCACACACAACAAACCTTTGATTTGACTGCGACCTCCCTTCATATGGTCACTCTATCAACATGCTATCTTTTAATATTCTTCTAGGCCTAAAAAATGAACCATACAACTGACTTTTCAAGTATGACAGACAACAACCTCCCTTTTGTAGCTTCTCAGTCTCCTGAACTGGGGATTAAGGCTTGCGTCCTTGATGTAGGTGGCCCAATCAACTGCGACTTACTTCTAGGAGAGATTTTCCACGAGAATCATGCCCGAAGCATTACAGATCAACCTTCATACAAAGTGAAAGCCTCTAATCCAAATTCAGATCTGTAATGGAGGATAAATAAGCCTGAGATTGTTGGCATTATGATACAAGTGTTTTCCTTGATGGCAACTCACTCAGAAGTAGGTACAAGTGATGGCAACTTAATCAGAGGACAAATCTTAGTACAACAGGACAAGAAAGAGATATACGTAGGTTCATTAAGGAAAATCAGCGTATACACGCAGGTTGGTTTCAGTAAAAACGCGTACATGTGAAAACGTACCTTTGGTCCATGGCGGTTAGTCCTTGGAAGTTGTGCCTATGGTTTTGGACCATGGTGTCTCGATGGTCGTGTCAATCCCTAGTTTTGAAGTTGATGGTATTGTGTTACTATGGTTTTGGACCGTGGTATTGTGAAGGGCCTAAGGCTATATAAGGAGAAGATCATTAGGCAAAGGAGGGCAAGCAAGGTGTGTCTGACGAAGTGAGAAGATCTGGTATTGCTGGTTATCTGTTCGGGACGCTTAGCAAGGGTCGGATCTGACAGCGAAGGTATAAGTAATTATTTCTAGATCTGCACGCGGGTTGCCTTTGGAGAAAGTGCGTATACACGCGGTTTTGGTACAGTGAAGTAGCGTATGCATAATAAGGTTTGATATTTCAGGTTGCTGTTGATTCTGGTGGTTGTTGCAGAGTTCTGGGCTCTGGTTTGTGTTCTGTGTTCTTGATGACAGGGTTTCAGTGATTCAGTATTGGGTGGTTTAGAGAATTATGATGCAAGTATAAGTTGATGATTGTATTGCAGTAATGTTTGTTTTGTACTCATGGATCCAGTCTGAAAATTGATGAAACGTGGTCCCTGAAGGAAAGAAGGTTGTAGCCTTTTGTAGGGTCAGCACCTACGTACTAGTAAATGGATCGGCTAGTACAAGAGCTGAGGGGGTTGTAGCTCCCTTCCAGAAGTAGCTGGAAAATGAGAGAGGGTTGTAGCCCTCTGCAGGTTGTAGCCTGCGTGCTGGTAAAGGACTGCACCAGTACATTGTAAAAGAAGTTTCTTATTAAAGAAGAAAGAGACGAATTGCAGCAGGTGGTTTTCACCCACATTGGGTTTCCACCTTATATCATGGTGTTCATGTGTGTGGCTTTTGTGTGATGATCTGTTCTGTTATACTGCACCTGTTTACTGTTAATATGGTTAATAATGTTCTGATGCATTTACTGAAGATAAGCTAACTGAATCATAAGATTTCTGGATATACGCTAGTTGCTTTAGACACAGTAGCGTGTACACGCGGGTTCACTTAACTGAAGTAGCGTATATGTTTCTGAGCATGAAATTTGAAAGGTTTTACTGATCTGATAATACTGATTCACCCCCCCCCCTCTCAGTATTATTTCCAACAATTGGTATCAGAGCAGGTCCTTCAGAGGAAGCTTGATCGCTTGAAGGAAAAGATCCATCAGAATGGCTAATCCAGAAAGAGAGGCACACATTAGGCCACCAGTCTTTGATGGGAACAATTTTACCCACTGGAAGATAAGAACCACTGCATATCTACAATCACTTGGAGCAGAAGTTTGGGGAATCGTAGAAGGAGGATACAAATTCCCATCAGCAACTCCTATAGATCCAACAGAGAAAAAGCAATATGAGCTCAATGCCAAAGCTATTACTGTCCTATTGAGTAGTTTGACACAATCAGAATTTTTGAAGATCATGCATTTCAAATCAGCTAAGGAAATATGGGACAAAATCGTTACAAGCTACGAAGGAGATGATCAGGTAAAAAGAGCAAAGCTTCAAACTCTCAGAATCCGGTATGAAACTCTTAAGATGCATAGTAATGAAAGCATAGCTAATTATTTCCTACGTATGGATGAGATTGTAAATTGTATGAGGGATCTGGGTGAAGAATTTGAGGAAGTTGTCTTAGTTGAAAAGGTTTTGAGATCTTTGTCTGCTAAATTTGATTCTAAAGTATCTGCCATAGAAGAAAAGGAGAATGTGCAGAAAATCACCATGCCACAGCTTCACGGGATCTTAACTGCTTTTGAAATGCAACAAGAGGTACCATCAGAAGCCGCATTCGAAGCGTCAGAGGAAGAAGATGAGGTAAATTTTGTCAAGAATCTTGAACGAGGAACTGGATGGTTCAAAGGTAAGCTACCTTTCAAATGTTTTCTATGTGGTAGAGTTGGTCACTATGCTGCTAGATGCCCTCATAACAAAGGAAAGATATCTGAAGAAGATGGTAGAAGCTATTATACCCATATTAAAAGTTCATTCAATGATAGTGAAGATATTAGAAGTCTCATGACACATGAAAAGAAGAATGCGTCATCCAATAATAGTGAATATATTAGAAGTCTCATGGCACATGAACAGAAGAATGCAGAAACTGAAGAAGTTACCAAATTAAATGAACAATTGGAGACAGAAACCAGGGTAAGGGAGCAATTTGCGGGATATAGTAAAGGATCAGAGCATAACTATTCAGAGACTTGAATCAAAGATCCTCTCTCTAAAAGAAGATCTTAAAAAATCAAGAGAACAGAACAGAGAAGCTCTTGAAGATCAAGAACATGAAGTGATCAAACTAAAGCGACAAGTGGAAGAAGGAAGAAAAGCTGAAGAAGACCTAAGGAATCAGTATCTGGAAAAGGAAAAACAACATCAAGTTGAGGTAAATATCTTGAAAGGTAAATTAGAAGAAAAGGATAAGCTTTTACGATTTCAAGATAGTACTAAAGTCTTGGACGATATTCTTAATAGTCAAAGGTCTCTTGCTATCAAAACTGGTCTTGGTTTTCATGAATATGTTGAAGGTGAATCTAGTTCACAAGGTGAGGCAAGAAACTCTAATGAGAAATCTGAAATGCTGAACAAGGAACAACCAAGGAAAGAAATTCCTCAAGGAAGATCCTTTACTCCTAACTATGGAAGTGATAGACGATTATTTCCTCCTCTGAATAATGTTGAATGTTATGTATGTCATAATCTTGGACATGTTGCAGCCAGATGTAGAAGTAGAATGGTTCAAGACCATTACAAAAGATCATGCATCCCAGTTATTTCAGAGGATATTGCTTTGCCTGCAATGAATATGGACACAAAGCAATTGATTGCAATAGAAGGAACATGAAATATGTAAGATGTTATACATGCAACAAATATGGTCATAAATCAAGGGAATGCAGGAGCGGATTTCAAAATTCAAAACAAGAGGACCATACATCATCACAGTTCCAGGAATTGAAGAAGACAGAAAGGTGTGGCATAACTCAGTCAGCTGACACAACAGACACAGGGGAATCTGAAAGTGATGAATTTCAGTATTCCATCTTGCATACACTGATATAATGAAGGCAAGTCACGTATATACGCGAGTTACAGGCTGCAAAGTCGCGTATATGTAGAAAGGGCAGCAGAACAGACCCAGGAAATGTTTCAGTCATGGTTGGCTCAGGCTCAGGGGGAGCATAAAGGGCAGCAGAACAGACTCAGGAAATGGTCATGGTTGGCTCACGCTCAGGGGGAGCATATACTTCAAATAATTCATTGTTGGCATTATGGTTAGAAGTTGTTGATGAAACTAAATGATACATCTTGTTGTTTGATCAAAGGAATGGTATTGCAGGCTTATGCGTATGGTACAGATCATATATGATAAATAATAGTTATTGCTGGTCTTAGAACCCGCATCTGCTCAGGGGGAGCATGGATGGATTGATACAACTTGGCATATACAAAGGGGAGCCAAATCAGAAACTACAGCATGTACTCAGGGGGAGTATGGACAGCAGAAGGTATAACAAAGAAGAGAATATCTTGGTCCGCCCTTTGCCCTTGATGTCAAAGGGGGAGAGTGACTTGGTGTGGTGGTTGCCATCAAGTCCAAACGGGGAGATTGTTGGCATTATGATACAAGTGTTGTCCTTGATGGCAACTCACTCAGAAGCAGGTACAAGTGATGGCAACTTAATCAGAGGACAGATCTTAGTACAGCAGGACAAGAAAGAGATATACGCAGGTTCATTAAGGAAAATCAGCGTATACACGCAGGTTGGTTTCAGTAAAAGCACGTACATGTGAAAACATACCTTTGGTCCGTGGCGGTTAGTCCTTGGAAGTTGTGCCTATGGTTTTGGACCATGGTGTCTCGACGGTCGTGTCAATCCCTAGTTTTGAAGTTGATGGTATTGTGTTACTATGGTTTTGGACCGTGGTATTGTGAAGGGTCTAAGTCTATATAAGGAGAATATCATTAGGCAAAGGAGGGCAAGCAAGGTGTGTCTGACGAAGTGAGAAGATCTGGTATTGCTGGTTATCTGTTCGGGACGCTTGGCAAGGGTCGGATCTGACAGCGAAGGTATAAGTAATTATTTCTAGATCTGCACGCGGGTTGCCTTTGGAGAAAGTGCGTATACACGCGGTTTTGGTACAGTGAAGTAGCGTATGCATAATAAGGTTTGATATTTCAGGTTGTTGTTGATTCTGGTGGTTGTTGCAGAGTTCTGGGCTCTGGTTTGTGTTCTGTGTTCTTGATGACAGGGTTTCAGTGATTCAGTATTGGGTGGTTTAGAGAATTATGATGCAAGTATAAGTTGATGATTGTATCGCAGTAATGTTTGTTTTGTACTTATGGATCCAATCTGAAAATTGATGAAACGTGGTCCCTGAAGGAAAGAAGGTTGTAGCCTTCTGTAGGGTCAGCACCTACGTACTAGTAAATGGATCGGCTGGTACAAGAGCTGAGGGGGTTGTAGCTCCCTTCCAGAAGTAGCTGGAAAATGAGAGAGGGTTGTAGCCCTCTGCAGGTTGTAGCCTGCGTGCTGGTAAAGGACTGCACCAGTACATTGTAAAAGAAGTTTCTTATTAAAGAAGAAAGAGACGAATTGCAGCAGGTGGTTTTCACCCACATTGGGTTTCCACCTTATATCATGGTGTTCATGTGTGTGGCTTTTGTGTGATGATCTGTTCTGTTATACTGCACCTGTTTACTGTTAATATGGTTAATAATGTTCTGATGCATTTACTGAAGATAAGCTAACTGAATCATAAGATTTCTAGATATACGCTAGTTGCTTTAGACACAGTAGCGTGTACACGCAGGTTCACTTAACTGAAGTAGCGTATATGTTTCTGAGCATGAAATTTGAAAGGTTTTACTGATCTGATAATACTGATTCACCCCCCCCCCCCCCCCTCTCAGTATTATTTCCAATAGAGATCAATTCACAAATAAGCCCAGACTCTCTCCAGACAACCTTGACCTCCTATTTGTGGAATTTAGCCCATCAAGGAGTCTAAGATGATGCTAACCTTTCCCTTATCACCTTCGTTGGATACCTTCTTCTTCTATGACTATTTCAGAGGGAAGAAGAGTGAGATATGATGATGCAAATATGGTTGGAGGACACTTCCATTTATAGGATTTGGAGAGGGGTTCCTCTTGAATAATTTACCCCAAGCTGACCTTGACAATTTGCACACGTGGGGGATTAAATTTAGAAACATATTTTTCCTTGTCCAATTTTGATGATCTTTAGGTTGATTTTGGTCCTCTCGAGAAGAGGAATTTAATTAAATAATCATCTCCAACATATGAGTTTTCTAATGGTGGAATTTGGCCCTAGTTTCCAGATTTAACAAGATTTAGCCTATTTCATTAAAATCATAGTGGTTTTTCTCCTTTGTTTCCTTGGATTTGAATCTGAAAGCTCGAACTTGAGTTGTTTACTTGGCCCAAGTTTTATTTGTTGCACTATTCATTTTTTCTTTCTAGAAAATTTCACTCATTGTTAGAGGGATAAAATTATAGTAGACTTGTGTTAAGTTGTATTATTGTTGTATATACTATTCATGCACTATGATGTGATAGGGACAACTTGAAGGGAGTTTTGTTGTCCTACTATCCCTTCTTAAGAAGAGGTGCAATTAATTCAACTTTAGTATCAAGAATATCCATAATTTGAAATTAGCCTTCATTAGTTGATTTGTGTTGAAAATTGTAACTAGGTTCGGTCTTCATAATGACATGTAAATGTGATTTTATGTAAAGAGAAGTAAGAAGAAAAATAAAATATTGTAATTCTTGCATCATGGGTTTCATGAGCGAGATATTTTATATTTGAGTTAAGGCTCTCATTGAGAGCCTTTAGGATTTTTTGTCATCTATTCATAAAAGAATAAAAGAGTCATTGTCATATAATGAATTCATGTTACACATTGTAAAGAGTCACACTTTTCTATGTAAATTATTCCTCCAAGACCTTGTCACTAGCCCTCTCTAAGTCATCCTACAATGAATAAAGAACCTAGAAGGTGATGTCGGCTCTCCTCCTTGTGATCATGTAGGCCTAAAAGACATGAGGTAGCGTGTATATATATCCACACCGGCCTCACTTAGAGATAAGAGTGAAGATCAAGAGAAAGATAGCGAAGGAAAGGGATACTTGTGGAATATTTTATTTGGGCATATATACTCTCCAATGTGCGAAGAAAGGAGGTCTGAAAGCATAGAGAGAAGGTCAAAATTACTGTTGCATTGAGGTGACATTGTTTGAGTATAAGATCTTGTAGAAGGAAACCGAGAAGAGTAGTGTTGAAGAATAGAGACTAAGATTCTCTAGGGTAGCTGAGACCAAGATTATCTAGGGTAGCCGAGAGAGTAGAGACCGAGATTCTTGTAGAATTTGTTGTAGATTCACAAGCTTATGCAATCTACTAAAACAATAGAAAAGAATCTACTTCTATCCTTTACAGCGGAAACACATAAAGATCAAGCAAACAATAATCAACAAGAGGAAGAACGTCAATGGAACATAACACAATAAATATCCCAAGAAAGCCACAACTCAAAACCCCACTACTGTATTGTATTAATCCAGAAAATCAAGATGAAATTAAAATTCTTGTTCTCTCTAGAACAATCCCAGCACTCAGTAAAATCAATCTCTAACTCACAAGCAAGATCTTGGCCAAAACTTAGCCAATTCTCCAGCTCTCCAAGTCCTTATTTCCTTGCACCCTTGGTCAAAGAATTTGGATGAATAAAATATGCTCTTCTCAATCTTGAGCTTAACCTACACAATTATTTCCTATCCTTAGCATGATGACTTCCTTTGGCCAATACTTATCCAAATTTCCAAGCCTCCAAGCTTCTAATTCTTTGCACAATTCCTGAAAGAATTAGCTCATATTTAAATGGAAATTCCTCATCCATAACTGTGCAATTCAAAATTAGGTCCAGTTCTTGATTGCATGCACCATCTGTACAATTTAGAAAATTATACAACAAATAGTACACTGTCCCTACACTCTAGTCTCAATTGGGTCTTTCTTAGAATCAACATGCATGAGTTTCTGATGAGGGAATCTTCAATTAACTCGAGTAGCACTAGTTAATGCATTATTGCACCAACTGACTGTTAACTCACTATTAGTTCCTCAAATAGTTTGGAACTAATTTAATTGGACTTAACTCAGTAAATTGAGTTAACTAATTACAACTCATACTTAACTCATCCTGGACACCTATAATATAGGGAGAACATATAAATGACTTCAGAAAATACTTCTAACTCGAAATTCCTAAGTTAACTAAGTCAACTCACTCTATTTAACTATTACAAGTTTCTATGAGAATATAATTCAATTTTAATTCTTAGTTTAATTCAAGGAAAAATTAAAATGGAATTTCTGGATTCTATTTTTATCATTTCTTGTTGCTATTTTCAACAATTCTCTAGAATGAATCCAAGGAGAGCAGAAGAACCCTGGAAAGGGAAGATGCATAACATCAAGGCTAGTAACAAAGGTCTTAGGAGGACACTAAAGTCAAGGGTCTTTGTCATGGTCTTGGTATTTATCAATTGAATATTTATAAGAAGAATTTCTGATTGGGTTTTCCTCTCAAAGAGTGAGAGGTTTTGGCCCTGGCTGACAAGCCTACATACTGTGTCTCTTTTCTTATATTGTTTATTTGGTAATTGTATTGATGAAAAGAACACATTGATAATATAAAAAAGAGAAGATCATAATACAAGAAGTAAAATCATATCACAAGAAATTATCTAGAAGAGAAATATCTTAATCATCAATGCCCTAGATTTCTCAACATGGTATGGGAGCTAAGGTGTTGAAGTCTAGGATGGGAATTCAAGCAAGAAGACACACAAGAATTGAACTTCAATGAAGGGGAAAAGCAAGTCAAGGAACACCAAACAAGAGATCAAGATCTTCCTCATACCAAATCCCTAGAAGCATCTCCAAGATCATCAACAAAAGAAGACTAGAACATTCAAGAAGGATCGTGAAGCAAGACCTCTCCCATAAAATCTGCAAGGAGTAATATTCAATCAACATCAAAGATTAAGGAGAAAGAAATCATCAATGACTCAATTAATTGTATGACTTCATCAAAGAAAGAAAAAAATTGGTTGGGGCTTCAAACTTCCTTGCATGGAAGAAAAGAACTGATCTAAATCTCATTGAGAATGAGGTCATGTATCACATCAAGGGATCAATAACCCAAACTACCAAAGAGGATACTCAAGAACATGCTAGATTCATGAAGGGGGAAGTGAGGGCCCAGATTATTCTCATATAATCCATCAAATACTCTCTTATCCCATATGTATCTAAACTCGAAACTTCAAAAGAAATATATGACAAATTGGTAGAGTTTTTTTTTCTGTAAGCACTACAGGAGAAGTAATCTCATTGAGGCAGGAACTATATAAGCTAAAGATGAAAAAGGAAGATGGAATAACCTTATATTTTATGAGGATTTCAGAAATAAGAGATCAACTACAAGATCTAGGAGAAGTCATGTCTGATAGAGAAATGACAACAATGGTATTAAATGCATTACCAGAATAATGGGGTAACATTACTTCAAGTATTTATGGGAAGAAAGAAGATACTCCATTTCAAGATTTATGGTCACTATGTAATATCGAAGAAACTAGACTGAAAGAAAAGACCGATGTAGGATCAAATGAGTAGAATCAAGCCTATGCTGCTATGACAAGAAGAAAAGGAAATTTTTGAAAATTTGGTCCTCAAAAGAGGAAGAAGAACATGGATAAGGTACAGTGCTATGTATGTCAATAATATGGGCACTATTGAAGAAATTTTCCTAAACTTATAAGGGACAATAACAAGAGAAATAAGGAAGAACCCCATATTAATGAAGAAGTAGAAGAGGCTAAAACAAAGAAGCCTAAGGAGGAAGTGAAAGATTTCTACTATGACTACGAGAACCTCCTCCACTAAAAAGGTACTCTTATATTGTATATAGGAAGCATTGTAAATAAGATAGGATGCATTATAGTAGAAAAATGACATCAAGATAGAAGCATTATAAGTAAGAGCTCATGACATATGTAATATGATGAATGTCTGGAACAAAACCTATGGAAGTAAACTATGTAGGGTGTAGCTCTTGGAAACCTCATTGAAAGCTCAAAGTGATAGTTATAGAAGGCACCTGGAAAAAGGGTTATCATACAAAAGATAGCATCGACAGAATAAGGATATACAAGATCCTCAAATGCTCTCTAATGGAATCTTCAATGAAAACATTCACTAATCAAGAGGAAAAGTAAGTGTCTCTTCAAGAATTCCAATCTTGTGGAATTCATAGAATGATGATATGATAACATGATAGTGAAACAGATCAAGAGAATGAAATTCCTTCATTCAAAGGAAGTTGTTGTAGGAAGTATGGATGGTCCAGAAAGATGAGGTATGGATGCTCAAATTTAATATTACGAAATTCATGTCATATGGTTACAAATAACATGGATCATTTCTCTTAAGAGGCATGATAAAAGAAGGATTCCCCTCCCTCAAAAGGATACTAGAATGCATGAGTCACATATTTATTAGATGAAATCAACATAATATGTCCTCATATGGAAGTATGAGGTGTTATGATTACAACTTAAGGAATCTGAAGCTCCTGGGAATGAAATGTAAAGAAAGGAAGGAAGATATCATGAAGTTGTGAAACTATGGTAAAGGAAGTCAAAATCCAAAGGACCAAGAATATTTGACTATGAAATCTCCCATAAAGATATGAAGACTCTAATAAAAGTTTGGAAATAGATGGATACCCTTGACAATACATATCTTTAAGGAGATGTGTCAACATGTATGAAGTATGTTGATGCCTACAAGAAGATATCATGATGAAAGACCATCACAAGGTAATTATGATTTAAGTATTCACTATTTATAAACTACTATATGTACGAGCTTATGCAGGACTATCAAAGGGAAGAAATATGAATGTCTTCCATGAAGAACCTTGTAGAAGGATGCAATCACCTTTTGGAAAAGAAAGTTTGTTAAAGGTAGTAGAACATGAGGCAATTCCCAATGAAGATTGATGGATCGCTTTCCGATGAAATGAATGATGACATGATCGATGGATGAAAAATGATGGATGGTCTATGCCCTATGAAGAAGTCTCCAAAAGATGAAGACTCCATAACAAAGAAGAAACTCACGACATCAAAGAAAGGAGTTCTTCAAACAACTGGTTTCCCCAAGGTCCATATTTTGAGAGGGAGCCCAGAAAGTTTCTTACTTGGAAGAAACTTACAAATTCCTGAGCTGAGAGGGAGCTTAGGTACATTTCTTTTGTAGGGATGAGTAATTTCCTTTATGGAATAGATATGTCCTCCCTAATTGAGAGGGAGAGATAGAAACATCATTCTGGTCTTCACCTGGGAAGACAAAATGAGAGGATTGGGTAATCATTTGGAATCTGATACTCTTTGAGGATGAGATAGGGAATCCAATAGAAGAGTAGTCACGAAGGACCGATATTCCTTAAGGGCCAGGGAGTCCAAGATAAGAATAGTCCTTATGGGACATATCCTGAGTACCCAAGTATGGTATGTTTTGAGAGAGACAATGATGAGAGTGTCTATAAATCATTGGTCTCGCCAGCATTGTTCTCTGATAATGTGCATAGAGTTGTTAGTCAAGGCCTTGCAATATAACAATGTTGGTTAATATGATGCTAAACAAATGGGTTACCAATCTGATTCTTCTTATGATAAATTCTTCAGATTGAGAATGACCAAGTACCATTATGAATACCTCCCTAGTTAAGAGGGAGTGTTGAAAAGTGTAACTAGGTTCGGTCTTCATAATGACAGGTAATTGTGATTTTATGCAAAGAGATGTAAATAATAAAAATAAAATATTGTAATGCTTGCATCATGGGTTTCATGAGAAAGAGATTTTGTTTTTGAGTCAAGGCTACCATTGAGAGCCTTTAGGAATTTTTTCATATAATGAAGTCATGTTACGCATTATATATAGTCACACTTGTCTATTTAAAGTATTCCTCTAAGACCTTGTCACTGGCCCTCTCCAAGTCGGCCTACAACGAATGAAGAACCTAGAAGGTGATGTCGGCTCTCCTCCTTCTCATCATGTCATCCTAAAAGACATGAGGTGGCTTGTATATATAACCACACTCGGCCTCACTTAGAGACAAGAAATTTGGTGAATAACATATGTAGAAGTGTGAAGAAGAACTGGATAAAAGAGTGAATATCAAGAGAAAGATAGTGAAGGAAAGGGATACTTCTGGAAGATATGATTTCGACATATGTACTCTCCCATGTGTGAAGAAAGGAGGTCTGAAAGCATAGAGAGAAAGTCAAAATTACTATTGCATTGAGGTGACATTGTTTGGGTATAAGATCTCGTAGAAGGAAGCCGAGAAGAGTAGCGTTGAATAATAGAGACTGAGATTCTCTAGGGTAGCCGAGAGGAAGAGTAGAGACCAAGATTCTCTAGGGTAGCTAAGAGAGTAGAGACTAATATAGAAGGAAGCCAAGGAGAGTAGAAGAAGCCGAGAAAGGGAAGAGGTAGAACATCAAGGCTAGTGACAAGGGTCTTAGGAGGACACTAAAGTCAAGGGTTTTTCTCGTGGTCTTGTTATTTTTTAATTGAAGATTTATAGGAATAATTTATGATTGGGTTTTCCTCTCAAAGAGTGAGAGGTTTTGGCCATGAATAACATGCCTACATACTGTGTCCCTTGTCTTCTATTGTTTATTTGGTAATTTCCTTGATGAAAAGAAAACATTGATAATATAACAAAGAGAAGATCATAACATAAGAAGTAAAAGCATATCACAAGAAATTATCTAGAAGAGGAATATCCTAATCATCATGCCCTAAATTTCTCAACAATTTGCATTTTAAATATGTTCATTTTCAGTTGAAGCTGACACCCTTAATTTTTTGAGCGTGAATTATTGTAAAAATGAGTCAAACTACTAATGCATTAGAGTTACTGCACACTCTAATACTCTCTATTCTTCATAACATAGTCAAAATCGGCAAGGACACCCTGACATTCAAACCTGTTTGTAAAATGCACAACACAAGATTGAGTTTCTCCAACTCGAGTCTAATCTACAACGAAATGAACTATAGCAGAAGAGTCATGATTCTGAATTCGTTCTTGTTCAGAAAAACTCCCTTTTTGAGTCTAACTCCCATCAATAATGAGAGATTAATTAGAAGTTGTTAACAATAGGAAAAAAAACCAGTCTTGGATATGACAAAGATGTTCCCTTTCATATTCCAGAAAACTCTCAGCCCATCCAATTTCATAGTACTAGATTTCTTCAGGATGCTTTATCTTCACTTGCTCTACAACTGTTGAAGGGAAAATTCCCAAGGGCTAGGGTTGAGAACCCCAACAAAGAAGAATAATAAGATAAAAAAGAGAACTCATACAATCATGCCACACACTTGAGTTCACAAAAGTAGGGATTATAAGCATACCCAAAGGTCCTATGTTTGAGGTAGATTCTGAAGGGTCAAAATCTTCTATCTTCTTCCAAGATATGTGGAATTGCAAATGAATTACATATACAAGAGAAAATCATTGAATTCAAAGTATATATATATATATATATATATATATAATCATAAGCATCATCACAAATCAACATTCATAGAACAATATCGGAATTTGGAAACATGACATGAGTCTCTTTATTAACTAAAAGAAACAAGAATAGGTGAAGCTACAACCTGATCCTAACCAAAGGTACTAACAAAACCTTCCTTCGGATCCATCCAACCTGATCCATCGAAGACTTCCTCTCCAATATATGAAAGAAGATGCAAGATAAGGAAGCTAAGCATATTTGTAAGGAAACAAGGGTTTCTTGACATCTAGGAGTGTAGAAGGCACGATAAAATCACAGACCTAATCTGGGGGAATTGTGGCATAAGAATGATACCTCTAATTAGGAATGAATTAGGCCTATCCTAGGGGTGTATATATACCACATCAAACTAGTTAATTCGGTTAGACCACCGGCTCCTGTAGGTGGTATTTTGGTAAAACCTGTAAACCCTACCCCAAAAATAACATTTTATTATTTTTTTAAAATTTAAAAAGTGTACACGGATATTGTTCTTAGAAAACACATGTGTATTCATTTTTATAGTGAGTAGAGTCGCGTATGGATTTTAAAAAACACTTTTTTGAGATAAAGTTAGGTCTGCAATGGGAAGGAAGCTACTCAGGACATATACGAGCATCTGGTCTACAAGAGTGTTGAAAGATGCTATAATAGATGCCCCATAATGTATGAAATCATAAGGGGGACTGATGGTTGAAATACATTAAGTATAAAAGGAGGAGTCATTTGAAAATATTAAGAGGAGATCACCAGATTCCAGACCATAAAATACTTGTGGAGGAAGTCAAAAAGAGAACTCATATCTGAGGCATGCATACCCATTCTTAGAGATAGAAAAGCATGTTCGTTGATCAAGCATAAAGAAAATCCATGATGTATACACAAGTGAGATAATGATCAGAAGAATACATAATGGAACATCAGATCATAACCATGAAAGAACACAACAAAGTTATGTCTCAGTATCATATATGAGGATATATGTACAAAATATGTTGTATAACTGATGTTCAAAAAAGTACCAAAGTCATGTATATGGAGTAGTGGTATTGTACAAAACTTGGGTTCCAACAGATAAGATGTTGCTGAAAGAGTGTACAACACATAAGTGTAGGTTCCATTGGTAGAAAGATAAGGAAATTGTCAAGTGATCTGAGATGTTGGCTCAACTCGAGGTCTTCACCAACCACGGATGGTACATTTCTATATTGTGAAGATAAATGAGTTGAAGTTGACCATGTGAGGAATTGTTTTATTACTGGTCATCGATGTATACTGTTAACAAACATGAGCCAACTCACCAATAATGATAATGAGTATCAAGGTACCCTAGTACAATCTAACAAGTGTGAATAAAGGAGTTGAAGTCAAATACTTGAAAGAATCTATCAATTAGGAGACATTGATGTATTCCCACTATAGATTGCGAATAAGTTTTCCATTAATGATTGTAAATCCTAAGGTACTGATAAAAGGACTCTAGATCTTGTTCCCAGAGCAATGAGTTGGAGTCGATGGGAAAAGATTCATTGCATGGAAGGCATTAAGGCAGCCCACGCCAACCAAAATGAGTGTAACTTGTAGGCCAATAATTTGGAAGGACTCATATGAATAAAGATGAAGCAATCACCACCAAGTACATTTTTGGCATGCACAAGATGTAGCTAGCGCATGAAAGAAATCCTGTGAACCAACCAATAATGAAAACTAACATAGAGGCAAGGAATCCACCAATAGGGTCAAATGGAAACCAAGGTACTACACGAACCCCAATGTGTGATAACGTAAGCTGATGTCAAACATAAGGGAAACCATCAAGTCAAAGACCCATGATGTTAATTGATGTTGAGCACAAGGCCACTAATCAATGATGTAAATAATGCAAGGGTGCAACTCTATGTTGACTCTCTGAGCAATTTTTCAGAGTCGATAAGAGTAGATTGTCCAGCAATAAGTCAATGAGGACCTTCTTTACTTACATGAGTAAATGATGATGTAGTTGATCTAATACCGAGAATAACTTGACAGACCAGGTATGGCCAATGGAAATGTGTCAAGAGACACTGCAGAATAGCCAACACAAAGATTAACTTCCCTTGAATAAGAGCACGACACTTTGTGACTTTTAAGGAAACATAAAATGGACTTTGTATAAGTTTTTGATACAAGAGACATGAAAAAACTCTCCATATGATTGGAAGAGTAACTAAACAAAGGAGTACTAACTCTAAGACATGGTTTTGGCTTCCTAAAAGTTGAACTAAGTCCCAACCTAATGGAGTAAAGACTCCTTTTGTAAGAGCTTTGTTCAAGGGCGACACAACCGACTCTATTTCCAAAGAGATGAAATAAAATCTTCTCATTCCCACTCTTTTTATTTTGGAAAATTTGTTTTTTTGTCTTTTTCATAATATAAAGCCTAAAAATAAATCAATTTTGGCAATAGTATAGTGGAGGGAACAAGTGTCAAAGGGTGAACTAGTTCCTAGGTTTGGAACATCCCTATGCTCAATGAAAGGTTACGGATTTGAGTCATCGATACTCGAGTAATGTTCCCTCCAATGTAAAATGTGTCAATTAACAAAGGCTAATGAATGCCTAGTTTAATATTTGTAGAAAATACATGGACAAAAAGTGGTTTATGTGAGAGAAAATGAAGTCGGTTTAAGGCCAAAAGGGGTGCAAAAGGTAAATATGCAATGCAATAGTACAACTCAACACATGGGAGCCTCTAGGGTACAAAGTCAAAATAAGGGCGAAGAATAAGAATGAAGCTTCAAATCGAAGTCATGACAGGACTAAAGCGAACTCTGGAGCCTATACAAGATTTGCAACATGGGAAACATATTCTAGTGATGTTCTAACTAGGAAGCCCATGTAAGGAAGGATCTACCATTATATTATGACTTAAAAGTTAACGAGTGAGAAAGTTTTAAGAGTCAAAACACAGTGGAGTCGACCTTATGGCTAAGTATTGTAGAATGAGGTCAGAATGCAATATTCAATGGAAAATGGTCCTAACCTATATGCTAGTTAGAGGATGATACTTGCCATGATAGCCCAGTGATCATGGAATCGTAACAACAGGAAAACACCACTAAGTGATATATAAAAAAAGGTCTTAATTACCTTGAAAATGCCTTCAAAACACTTAAGGATAGGTAAATAAGTTATAAAATAAGTCATAAATCATTTAAACTATAGAAAATTGGGTTGAGTTTTTTTATATAAAACAAAGTTAAAAACAAAGTCAAAACTCACCATTTGAATTTTTACCTATCCAAGAGCTGAGAAGTAGATTTTGTGCTAAAACTTTGGTAAGAGATTTCAGGAGATTTAATGATGATTCGCTGCCCAAAAGGAATATCCCTTGGAATATTCCAAGGAATATTCTATGGAATATTCTTTTTTTAATTTTTTTTGAAAAAATTCAAAAAGTAAGAATCATTGAGCGATTTTGTTTTTGGCATAACTTCTGCATACGGAGACCGTTTTTCGAACCGTTTGTGGCACCGGAATAAGGAGGATGAGCTATATCCTGTCGTTCAGGTTTGAACCAGTTCTGAGCACTTTCATTTGGAGCATTTTACAACACTTGGTCTTGAGCTCCTGATCATTTACCCAATGAAATCAGATAACACAAACTTCAAGTAATTATAGACCGTACTCTCTTTTATTTGGTTCGATTTTGAAGTGATTACTTTGGATTAGAATGATTTTTAATTCAATTTCATAAACGGAATTGCGTATACACAAGTTTTTTTCTATCAGACCACATATATAAGGCCCTATACACAATTTTCTAAAGGAAGGGTGTGTATGTACGCAACTATCTAGAACAAAAACCATGCGTGCACAAAGTTAAATTTTGGAAAGCAAATTTTAATGATAAAACTTATCAAATTTTACAAGATAGTGATCAAATGGCGTGAAAGAGAGAATTATGAGATTGATAACTTGGTCCTAAAGGACCAAGAAGCTATAAATGCCTTGAAGTATTATGGATTGCTTAAGTTCTTCATGATGCAAAACATGAGAGCTTGGACAATATTTTTGAATATGTTGATCAACTACTGGGACCCAGAGTAGGGACAATTCATCATTGATTCAATGTCTTTACGAATTGAAATAGAGGATATATATTTTATCACGGACCTTTCTAGGCGAGGAGGAGTAGTCAATTTGAAAGGAAATGCAAGCAGAGGCTTAAATGTGGATGTTTACATTGCCATCTATTGTACATAGGGGACACATAAAGTAGGGTCACAAATCCCGATTAAAAACATCACAAACCTGAAAATAAAAATCCTTCTTTTCATAATTTCTAGGGTATCAATATCAACTTCATTACATCAAGCTTCATGACCCGCTATGTTCCTAGCATTGGAATGTTTGAAACCTGTGGTTTATGATTGGTGCATAGCGCTCTTGGGTAACATGAAGAGTCAACACACATCATGAAGATAGGGTAAAACCAAAAATTTTGGTTATGGCACCATACTTTGCTCATTTTTCTTTGAGTAGATTCCAACATTATGGTCGCGAGTAGCACCCCATGTCAACAATCCAAGAGATCCTCGAATGGCTAGGTGGGCATATGTGATGAGTAGACTTGGAGGAGGCCAAGTAACTCAAGCATATATTGATGACGAGTTCTTCCAATGGTGGGAGGAACAAGTCATAACCATAGAGGATTACCCATCCGCAGGGGTAGATTTTCGAGGAGATTCAGAGCTAGAACTTCCTGAAGGAGCTGCATGGGGCGAGATTGGTAATGATTTTTTATTTTTTTTTAATTTTTTTTTTGGATTTTAAAACTATTTTCAAGAAATTAAAGTCTTTTATCATGGAACAAAAGTACTGACAATATTCAATTTATAATGATGCATATGTTGTACAAGCATCGTGGTAGAGATGTGGAAGGTGCAATAGTGGAGTCTGAGAGGGTCCTCAAAGTTGTTTAGAATAACTCAAAGAGTTTAACTCGTCAAGTTCCAATGGAAACAGTGGGGGACCTACCAGAGAATGTACAGAGGCAAGTGGTAGGATTACCATGAGATTGACTGTGGCTCTTATGATGGGTGGTGAATGCAATCATCTACTACTGTGACACTCATCTAGGGCAAGGCCCTCAGACTTAAATTTTTTATGATTAGGCTGATCAGATAGAGACATCATTGGGCATAAGCCCTAATTTTGTAGGACATTTGTCCACATTTTATAAAATTTTTAACACTATCTATCTATATATACAGTGATTTCGAGATGATTTGATCATATATACAAATGAAAATGTCATGATGTTTTGTTTTAATGTGATGAATGATTAATATGCTAATCTAATACATGGTTTGCTATAAAATCAACAAATGAATTATCTGATCATGGAATATGAATGTATGTTATAAAATTGAATGATCATTCAAGTAATATCACTCTTAGAAATTGTCGATGTAACAAAGGATCTCTCACACGATAAACATTGTTTAATTGAGACACTAGCAACTGCGAGTCCAGGTATATTAATAACGATTGAATATCATGATATATTGCTTCTGAAAGTGATTCAATAATGGCGCTATATTCAGCCATATTATTAGAAGTAGGACCTATACATGTGCCATCGATGACCAACAACTCACTAGATGGATAATAAATTACCCAAGCTGCGAAAGCTAAGTTCCTGGTGTGTTGACTAGGACCGTTTGCAAACGCTAAGTGTCAATTTTGTAGCTCAACGACAAATTCCCTCCTTTGGACAATCTTCCCCATCTAGAGAAGACCCTCTTTTCCGTTGGAAGAATTTAATTTGGTCAAGGAAAAATTTATTTTTAATGTGAAAACCCACATTTGCACAAAAGTACAGGTCAACTTTAAATATAAATTTGGTCTCCAAGGAAGCATATATATAGGAAAATTCACCCCCATTTGTAAACACATCAACTCATTCATTCTTATCTCTCTCCTCTTGTGATTGGTTTGTACATTTGAAATTGCAGCTCTCTCTCACACATGCGAAGGGTTTGGAAGAAATTCTGATTTTTTGTGTTGACTTTTTCAGTGGGAGAGTTTGACTAGATGTTGACGAAGTTTGACTTGGAGTTTTGACCTCCTTTGACTTGAAAAATTATGATTTGTTGAGGTCGAATTTTTCTATGGAGGAATCAAGAATTTTTGGGCACTTTGACTGCAATTGACCGTAGACTTTGACCATAGATTTAGACAACAAACTTTCTCTCTCTATTGACTGGGTTTGACCGTGGATTTTGAGACTGTTTTGACTGATATTTGACCAACTTGGAAGGTAGCATTGACTAACACTTTGACCGATAATTTTGGAGGATTGTTTACCATTGACTAGAGGATTGGTTAGGGCATCATTTTCTGCTATTGACTACTATTGACTTTGGCCAGATTTGACTTGGAACAAATTTGACTATTAGCTCATCATTTTGATATTGGTTGGTTGATTTTGTTGATAGTTAAAGGATTGAATTTGAATTTTGATTGGTGAATTGGATCATTGTAATGTCTCCGTTGAACATTTTATGAAAATCTAATAAGAAGAATAATTTGAAGGGATTTCCCCCCTGTGGGGTTTTTCCTTGGTATTTGACCAAATTTGGTATCTCTTGTTATTGCTCTTGATTGTCTTCTATTGTACATTTCATTTATTGTTCTATCTACGATTTCTGTTGATCATTATTTTGAAAAGATTGCTAATTGAAGAAAAGAATTGAGCTAAAGTGAGTGTAACAACATAGATTAGTGGAAAATCAACACTAAGTACATCAGATCACCCATCGATACCTTCCAAAGCAGATTAAAAACACCATTAACTCCATCACCAAGAAACCCATAGATAGAACCTAAAACACTATGTACAATATTTACAAAACAAAGCAAATGCTTAGGAAATGGCCTAAGCATAATACTTCTTGAGATATAGCCCATTCTTGGGCTCAGATAACACCTTTCCTTCGAAATCAACTAATTTGTAACCACCCTTCTTCAAGACACATTTAACAATATTAGGACCATACCACATACGTTTAAAATTGCATGCCCCCAAGGTGTCTTTATCTTGGTCATAGACCAAGACAGGGTAACCTTCAGGGAAAACCCTAGGGTGTACAGAGCTATCATATTACGCTTTAAATCTCTTCTTATTGTTGAAATATGTAACTAGGTTTAGTCTTCATAATGACGTATGTAATCATGATTTTATGTATTTAATGAAAAGAGAAAAATAAATTTATTATTGTTGTTCTTGAGGCATGGGTTTCATGCTCGAGAAATTAATTTTTAGATCAAGCTCCATTGAGTGCTTGTAGGGCTTATTATTTAGTCTATTGGTCAATTGAGTCATTGCCATGTATTTAAGACCCATTTGGGCATGTTTCATATTGTAGAAATAATTTATTTGAGTCAAAATAGAGTCAAAGGAACCTATAAGACCTCATCATGATGTAAAGATCAAGTCGGTCTACATGAAGAGACAAGTCGGCCTAAAGATAGAAATCCGTACCCATCACAAGATTATAAATAAGAAGGAACTCAACCTCATTTGGAGATTAATTCAAGAAAGTTCAATATTCTTAAGATAGAAGCTGGAAAAGGACAAAAAATAAGGAGAACTAGATCGAAGTTTTTGGGCTTCTCTCTCTCTCTCTCTCTCTCATGCTAGGGTTTCTACATTTGTTGGGAAAAAGAATTTGCTAGGGAGAAGAATTTGTTGGGAAGAATAATTTTCTGGGCAGAAGAATTTATTGGACAAAAGAATTTATTGGGTAGGTAGAAGTTGCAAAAGAATTTGCTGGGTAGGTCGAAGTTGTAGAAGAATTTGCTGGCCAAGTCGAAGTTCCAAAAGAATCTTCTAGTTAAGTCAAAATTTCATAAGTTGTTGGAATCAAGGTTTGACTTGGTATTGGAGGGTCTTTGTCAAGGTTCATATATCTTGGAATTCGTCAATTGAAGTTCTATAAGAAGATAAGAATTATTGTGGGTTTTCCTCTCAGATGGAGAGGTTTTGGCCTTGGTTGATCACCTACATCCCATGTCCTATTATCTGATTGATTTTATCATTTGGTAGTTGTTTGATGATAAAGAACACTAATAATAATTAAGTGTAAGAAGAAGCTAATCAAGTTAAGTAAAAATACATCACAAGCAATTATCAACGTAAGAGAAATCACCTAATCTAGCTACCCGTAGATTTATCAACATGGTATTAGAGCTAAGGTGACAAGACAAGGAAGGTGGCTTAAAGAAGTACACTCAAGGGCCAAAGCATAAGAAAATCATCTAAGAAGCATCAAGAAATTTGATCAAGAGAGAAAAATAAGCCTAATACCTAAAAAAAGAAAGAAGAATGAGAAACGAAGCATCTTAGATCTGTTTTTGGGATATATTCCTCCACATGTGCAAAGATTAGGGCATCGCCTTGTAGGAGAAAATTCTAAAGTATAAGATACTCCAAGAGAGCCAAAGTTTTGGGGCAAAGGAAGTATCCCTTGAAGTCTGAATTAATAAGAATAAGATTCCATCTCAAGCGAAGTAGAAAGGAGACAAATCCATCCATCATCTAGTCACATGTATGAACTAGGGTTTCTATAGAAGAAGCTAAAATTGTAGTCTTGCAAAAATAGGCTGAAATTCGGAAGAAGGGACAAAATATGAAGTTGTGCGTTAAACAAGAATGACTTGAAGGAACTAAGAAGACCTAAAAAACCTAGCTCATCCATATAATAAATACAAATTGAAGCATTTAAAAGTCTCTACATACTAGAGAAGCAGGAAGAACCATAATCATCATCATCAAGGAATCAAGGTGATCTCCCTCTCATTGAAGGATCAATTTTGAAGGAAGACATCTTCTATCATCATCAAAATCAAGAAGGCATCAATTTGAAGATATTAACATCAAGGACCATCTTCACTTGTCAAGTAAGTATCATTGTATATATGTATGAATCTGTTAAAATGACTTCATTTTACAAGGAAAACAACAAATTGGATGGCCATCAAATTTTCTTCCATGGAAGAAGAGGAAATATTTGATCCTCACAGAGAATGAAGTCATTTAACATGTTAAGGGTACAATCACTAAACCTCCAAAGGAAAAAGTTCAAGCTCTATCAAAATATATGAAAGGGGAAGTAAGGGCTCAAAGGATTCTCATATAATCTATCAAGGATTCCCTTATATCTTATGTATCAAAGTTGGAGAAATATATGACTAATAGAATTGTTGTTCGTAAGTACTATAGGAGAAGTGATATATTTAAGAAATTAGCTATACAAAATTAAGATCTCAAAGGAATATTGAATAGCCTCATAATTTATGAGGGTGTTAGAAATAAGAGACCAACTACAAGAGTTGGGAGAAATAATGTCTGATAAGGAAATGACCACCATAGTACTCAATGAACTACCAAAGGAATGGGGAAACTTTACATCAAGCATCTATGGAAATAAGGAAGCTACCCCATTCAATGAACTTTGGTCATTATGAAAAAATGAAGAAACCAGGATGAAGGAAAAAAAGTGATGTAGGATCAAGTGAGTAAGCACAAGCATTTTCTGCCATGGCTAAGAGAAATTGAAACTTTTGAAATTTTGTTCCTCAAAAAAAGAACAAGAAGAATATGTCAAAGATCCAATGCTATGGTTGTCAAGAATATGAGCACTACAAGGGAGATTGTCTAAAATTCAAGAAGGACAACAAAAGGAAAGAAATAAATGAGGCTCATATCACTGAAGAAGTGGAAGAACCCGATGAAAAGAAATCCAAAAGGGATAGATCTTCACTATTAGGGTTTCTTCAATACATAGGAAGGAGAAGTGGGAGGTGAAAATACCTCCACCATGGAAGTCAAGATGAGAAGAATTTGTTGAAATATGTAACTAGGTCTGGTCTTCATAATGTAATTAAGTCACAATGAAATGAATTTATAAAAAAAACAAAGAAGATATTATTATTATTATTATGACTTATTTAATCATGGGTTTCATGTTTGGGAAATCATGTTTTAGGTAAAATTCCCCATTGAGGACTTCTAGGATTTATTCTGAGTCATTATAGTCATTGTACATTTAAAGAGACTCTTCTTGGGATTTTGAATCATGTAAACAGAATTAATATTGACTCAAATATGCTATTTGTCCCCTCCACACCAAGTCGGTCTCAAGGATATCAAGTCGACTTCAAGAAGGGTAATTTGACCTCACTAGAAGGCTATATATACAGTGTAGTGCAATTCATTTGAGACACATAAGTTCGACTTATAAGCCAAGACAAGTAAAAAGTGCAAAGTTGGAAAAGAGCTGGAAAAAGGGTACAAAATTTGGAAGGAAGGAAGAAGACATAAAAATCAAAGTTTTGGGCCAACTATCTCTCACCCAAGTGAAGTATCTAGAAAGATCAAAGTCTTTATTTCCAAGTCAAATTTGTTGTTGCTGCCAATTTATGGGTTGAAGCAGCTGCTACAAGTTGTCGCTGCAAGGTCAAAGTTATTGTTGAATGACTATCATCTGCAAGAGGGAAGAGATGGCTAACTTTGTGTGGAGGAAGTCTTTGTCTAGGCCAAGAGTCTTGGATTATCTCATAAAACTATTGAAGGAGGAATTGTTGACTGATTTTTCCCCTAGATAGGGGTTTTTCCCTGGTTGTCCACCTATATTTGGTGTCTTTGTGATATTGTTTTGGTAATTTCTTGATGAACTAAAAGGTAAAAG
The DNA here is from genome assembly GCA_031772625.1 of Pinus tabuliformis. Taxonomy (NCBI): domain Eukaryota; kingdom Viridiplantae; phylum Streptophyta; class Pinopsida; order Pinales; family Pinaceae; genus Pinus; species Pinus tabuliformis. The sequence goes on along the minus strand of CM062820.1, from coordinate 1,472,636,651 downwards.
AAGAACATAAAGGTAAAATAATCACAAGTAATTATGTATATAATAAAATATTTCTACCTTTCTGATTTTCTAACATGGTATTAGAGCTAAGGTAGGAGAAAGGAAATTTAAGGATCTACGGAAAGAAGTCTAAGAAACCTCAAAAGATTGAGCAAGGGATCATATAAGGAGATATTACAAGAAAATAATCTTACTACCTTCAAGTACAATGTCTAACACAATAAAGGGAGGTAAAAAATTGGAAGGAGCATCAAATTACCCAGGTCATGGAAGAAGAGAATTGACCTTATTCTTGAAAATAAGAAAGTCTTGGATTTGGTCAAAGGAAAAGTGAAGAAACCTACCAAAGAATGTAGTGATGTAGATAAAGTGAAGTTTAGGAAGTCAAAGATATTGGCTATGGCACTAATGGTAGGAAGTATAAAGGACAATCTTGTCCCATACATTTCCAACATAAACCATGCTCAAGAAATGTATGAAGCCTTATTAAAATTGTTCACTGTCAAGACCATCGATCAAATAGCAAGTCTGAAGAATGAATTAAGGACCACAAAAATGACAAAATATGACACCATGGATTCCTTCTTTGAAAGGGTAGATGGAATTAGAGATGAGATTCTAGCCATTGATGAGATTGTACCGGAAGAAGAGCTAGTGATTATTGAATTATTGGGATTGCCACCTACATGGAGTGCTTTTTCTTCAGGTCTCAACAACTGGAAAGAAACTCCATCATTTGAATAATTATGGAATGCTTGTAACCAAGAAGAGATAAAAATATCATTAGTATCCAACAATGAAGAAGAGAAAGATTCAAATGCATACTCTATTTCTCACAAGAAAGGAAAATCCAAGAAGTCAAAAGGGCCAAGAAGGAAGGTAGATATATCCAAAATAGAATTCTACCAATGTCATAAAATGGGTCACTATAGAAGTGGTTGTCCTGACAATCCGAAGAATAAGAAAAGGAACAGGGACCAAGCTAATGTTGCTAAAGAAGGATCTCCAAAGAAGAATAAAGCCAAAGAACAAGATAAAAGGGACTTACACTACTAATTCCTTTGCTCTAAGATTTAGTTTCTAATATTTCTAATGGAAATTTTACAATGATAACAAAGACATGCAAAGATAGCAACACATAAATTTTCAAAAAAGCATACACATAAACCAAATATTTCTCCAAATCCACAAACTAGCCAAGATTTTATTAATAATAGTTGTTGTGGTACAAATGATTTGGCGAAAATGCACCTAAGCTTGCACAAGGCAAGCTACAAGCACTAGGTGATGAATACAACAAAGATCAATAGCTAAAATAGCAAGCTCCTCCAGAAAATTGTGTTGCTACTCCAAAACTACATTGTTTCCTGAATTCACCCCCTAATTTTCCCACTCTAGAGTGCCCATAAAATTATATAAAATTAGGAGAGTATCCTTTCCCAATACCCAGAAAACCCCAGAAAGAGTTTCCCTTGGTTCCAACCTTAAAAATGTGACCCTTCATAGCTTGGCCCTCCTCCAATTTTGAATTTTGTTACTATGATTGATCCTGTCAATATCTGCTCTCCCCATTCTAGAAATCCTCATCAAATGGACTTCCAAATGATTTCCCAGCACCCCAACTCCAAACTCCCCTGGATGATGCTGCCCAAAAATGTCTCACTCTAATGACTGCGCAGTCATGGAGGAGATGACGCGGTCCTGCATATGAGGAAGTGAGAATTGTGTGTAGGCTGGTCCTCTTAGTTGTAGCTTCCCTCCACACTCCTGAAAATGATGAAAGAACACCCTTGTAGCTTCTCTGGTCAATTTTCCGACAACACTACTCCACAAATAGCAAGTGACTTCTCTCTCTGCATAGTGGTGGCTCCCAAAATGTGTACTATACCCCAGAAATGTGTGGGACCGGTAGCTCAAGCTTCTTCTAGTATCAGTGATGAAGGGAAGATTTCCTTGGGTGGAAATCGAAGTCCACCAAATAAAGGTCGAGCTTCTCTCACTGGGAAGCTCTTGTGCTAAACAACACAATATTGGCTCAGTGGAATAGCTAAGGCAAATTCGATTTTGAAATAGACAAAAGACCCCTATCACTCCCTCATTCCTTCCTTTTATAATTGTTTGCCATGTATTCCTTATAGGTCCCTCCACCAATTCAATTTTCCTAAAGGAACTCAAATTCTTTCTTCCCCAAGTGCATACTTCATGTGGGCCCCATATTCCACTAGCATGCAAATGAAGTATTTCTCCTATGTTTTCCACCAAAATTTTCCTTGAGCTAGTATTAATCAAAATTGTCAAAATTTTATTTTCCAAACATTAAGAAAAATTAGGAAGGAACATTACAATCCTCCTCTCCCAGATGTTGCTTGACCCCAAGCAAATGTAAAATTGGAGGTTGTAAATTCTGCTCATTCTCCCATGTAGCATCCTCCTTCGGTAAATCTTTCCACTTGACCAAAAGCTTCCTAACCACCTGTTTCTCAACTTCCTCTCCCAGGTCTCTAGTATTAGATCTGGTGTCAAAATCAAATGCCCCTCATCATTAAATGAAGGCAACTCGGTTGCTACGACCCATTGTCCCAACTCCTTTTTTATGCATATTGGAACACATTGTGAATCTAGCTCTCTGAAGGCAGCTCCAACCCATAGGCCACCTCACCTACCCTCTTGACCACCCCATAAGGCCCATAGAAGGGTGGTCATATTTTTTCTGCACCCTTCTTCTTGAGTGAAGACTGTTTGTACAACTGCAAGCGTATGTAGACCATGCCCCCTAATTTGAACTGTCTCTCCAACCTATGCTTATTATCATATATCTTTTACTGGTTTTGGGCCACCTGCAAATTGTTCCTAAGATCCTGTAGAATATCCTAGCTCTCTTGAACCCAGTCCTTAGCCCTTGGGGCCTTGCTATCTCCAAACACATTGTCAGGAAAATTAAGATCATTGTATCCATAAAGAGCTTGAAAATGGGACACACCAATGGACATATGATAAGTTCTGCTATAGCAGAACTCCCTGAGATGTAGCTACTTGAACCACGCTCTCTAATTCCCAGTCACATAGTTGTGCAAGTACCCTTCCAACCATTTTTTCACACTCTCTATCTACCCATCATTTTGGGGATGATAGCTAGTGCTGGGTGTAAGCTCTGTCCCCACTAGCCGGAACAACTCCTGCCAAAAAGTTGTTGAAGAATCTAGGGAAAAGTAGTGCAGTGTGATTCTTCATTACTTGATAACAATTTGTGGAGTATTTTTACTTTTTGTTATTAGATTCTTCTTATTCTTCTTCTTATTAGTGCATATGTGTGTACTTCATCAAACTGCTACCAAAACATAAAAACAAGAACACAATATGTTGGCTCTCTGTTAGGGCCAAAAGGAGGTACCCTAGAGAATTAGGGTAATTTTTCGTCTCTAGATAGATAGGCTTCTTTATTTGTCTTGGGAGGCCTTGTAGGCCTAGTTTCATACCCAAACAACACAATATTATGGATTTCTTTTCCCTTCTGTCATATCCGTATATTTTTCCTCCTTCTCCTCGCACGTGTGATTGTTTCTAGCCCTAGAAAAAATGCCCTACCTTCGTTGTTCTTTCTCCTTACTTTGCTACCCTTGTAGACCCTTTACTTCGCCTTCCTTCATTCCTCTTTTGCATCCTTTCCTTTGCATATTTCAGATCTAATTGAATGCATTATAGAGGAGTGGAAAACCTCTATATATAGAGGATTGTCCCTCCAATTAGGTCGACTACAAGGCCGACTTGAATCCCATGAATGAGATTCCAAATGAGACATCTACTTTGGTTCATGAACTTTCTTTTGAATATTCCAAGATAGGTCTTAAAGACCCTTGCCTTGCAAATGTTTCCTTTATTTTGATGATGGAGGTCTTCTAAGATTCTTAATTATGATCAATATTCTTTTATCATGGATGAGGTCCTATACTAGGTATGCTTCTTCTACGTGAATATCTTGAGCTATTTCTACCCATGAATTTTTATTCTCATTATAAATGCTACATCTTCATGAGTATCTAGAACTTTATGTACATCATGTTTCTAGATTCTAGAGGATGTTTCTAGCCATACAATTTTATTCTATTCCTACATGCTCCTATACTACTCAAAACTTGAAAGAAGACTTGAAGTAAAGAGTTTGACCTAGTCATAGTAGAGATCTGGAGGATCTTCTTTCTTTTGCTTCTTTTCTTCTTCTTTCACTTCTTGAGTCCTGTGAGCCTCTTCCCTCTTTCTTTTTTTGTTGTTGTCCTTCTTAATCTTAGGACAATTCCTTTTGTAGTTTCCATATTCTTGGCATCCAAAACATTGGATTTTGGACATGTCTTTGTTGTTTGTTCTTCGTGGACCAAATTTTCCAAATTTTCCCTTTCTCCTGGCCATGGTAGCAAATTCTTTCTCCTTTGATCCAAAATCTTCCTTTGTTTAAGTCTAGTTTCCTTTGTCCTAAATAGATACCACATTTCACTAAGAGTGGTTACTTCCTTCTTGGCATATATGCTTGATGTGAAGTTGCCCCAATCCTCAAGTAGAGCATTGAGTACTACAATTGTCATCTCTTTGTTAGACATGAATTCCCCAAGCTCTTGAATTTGATCTCTCATTTCAGATATTTTCATGAAGTAGGGAGCTATTCCTTCCTTTTTTATCTTCATATTGTATAATTCATTCCTTAGAGATATTACTTCTTTGGTTATGGATACCGAGAATAACTCTACTAGCTTATCATGAATTTCTTTCAATGTCTCAAATTTGGAGACATAAGGAATGAGAGAGTCCTTGATTGATTCTATTAGAATCCTTTGAGCTCTTGTCTCATCCTTATTGTACTTAGCTAAGGCTTGAGTTTGTTCCTTAGTAGGGATAATGAAATTCCCTTTGACATGTTCTAGGATTTCATTCTCCTTGAGAAGTGGATCAGTCCTCTTCTTCCATGCAAGAAAGTTATTGGTAGCTACCAATTTATTGCTTTCCTTGCAAAAATACATTGATGTATATTTAGAAGGGGACATGTACTTACTTGATATATTTTGAGATGTAGTGGATTTTCCTTCTTCTTGAATACTTGATGGTTTTCCTTCCTTGGACCTTAATGATATTCAAGTTGCCTTCTTCAAGTGGACTTTCTTAATGATGAGATTTTCTTGATGACTTGTAGCTTAATGTAGGTCTTGCTTCAACCTGCTCTTCTTTGTAGGTGCCTTAATGTAAAGCTCTTCTTATAGCTTTGTAGACTTCCTTGATGAATGATGGATTGTAGATCTTCTTGTCCTTGATGTGATAGAGATTTCTTAGTTTGATGCTTCAACCTTGTAGATGTCATTCCTTGATGAACGTTCTTGAGATGCCCTTTCCTTGATGAGTCACCTTAGCTCTGATACCATGTTGAAGAATCTAGCGCAATGTAGTGTAGTGTGATTCTTTGTTACTTGATAACAATTCATGTAGTATTTTTACTTTTCCTTATTATATTATTCTTCTTCTTATTATTAGTGCATATGTGTGTACTTCATCAAACTGCTACCAAAACATAAAAACAAGAACACAAGTTGTTGGCTCTCTGTCACGGCCAAAACCTCTCTTATCTTGAGAGGAAAACCCTTTAGTGAATTTCTCTTATTGAAGCTTCTATTGATCAATGCCAAACCCTAGATCCCATACAAGAATATACTCCAAGCACAAGTAAAGTCCTTCCCTCTTTCTGCACCTTGTTTCCCGACACTTTGTTCCATGAGACTTCTTTTGGCACTTCGTCTTCCTTCTTCTGGCACTTCGTTCTTCTTTCAATTGTTGGTAACTCTTGTTATACTTGCTCTAGAAGACATGACTTTGATGAGACCCTTCCCTTATGGTGATACCTTCACTCTCTTAGCCAACCCATTCTTAGAAAAGTATATATTACAGAGAAATGGAACGCAGAAAATGCATAAAGCAAGAGAGACACAGATATACGTGGTTCACCCAATTTGGGGTATGTCCACAGAGAAACAACTGGTCCTTCCTTTTATATTATCCAAGCAAAATGAAGAGATACAACCTACAACAGATCTAATGTAATTCGCTCTTCGCTCTCATACAATATCCTCTCTCTTTCTCACTCAGAATACAGATCTTCATAGACACAATATAATTCCCTCATATATAGCGACAATTTGCCTTCTAGGGAAAAAAAACCTTAAATTAAACATAACTTCTATCGTCATCTGCCTAATGAACAGCTTATGAAATTACAACATTTTACAAGGCAATTTTACATCTATTTTTAGCTTCGGGGGTGCTGCCCCAATCCCCTACCAAGGTGGGGCTCCCAAGGATCACATCTGCCCCCCCTGGACCCCCCTTGCAACGTACATTTTACGGGTGAAGTTGCTGCCACATTATGAACTAGGGCCCAATTTAGTGATACCTCTAAATAAAGAAGATAATCAGGCTCCACACCCAACACCAATGAACTTTTATGAATGTCAAGGGAGGAATGTTATGACAACAGTGTAGCCCTAATTCTCGCATGTGTGAGAGGTACCCCAGAGAATTAGGGTCCTTTTCCTTAGCTAGATAGATAGTCTCCTTCGTTTGTCTTGGGAGACCTTGTAGGCCTAGTTTAAAACCCAAACAACACAAGATTATAAATTTCTTGTCCCTAGTGTCATATCCACATATTTTTCCTCCTTCTCCTTGCATGTGTGATCATTTCTAGCCCTAGAAACAATCCCCTACCTTTGTTTTTCTTCCTCCTTATTTTGTTGTCCTTGTAGACCCTTTAATTCATCTTCCTTTGTTCCTCTTTTGCCTCCTTTCCTTTGCATATTTCAAAGCTAATTGAATGCATTATAGAGGAGTGGACAAACTCTATATATGGAGGACTACCCATCCATTTAGGCTAACTAGAAGGCCGACTTGTCACCTGTTTGCAGGCCGAATTGAAGAGTATACTTCAGATGGTTTCTGTGGTGGCATTGTATGCTTGAAGGAGCTTCTTGATGGTGCCTTAGCATAGGAAGAGACTTGACTTTTCTTGGAGGTATTCTCTTGACTTAAATACATATTTATACAAGGTGTAACATGCCCTTAAGGTCTTCAACCTTTTTATTTTCACTCTTTGACTTACCTATAGCACTTTAACTAGTGCTAGAGTTATTTAAATGAGAAAGAAACTCATTAACATATATCATAAAAATACTATTTCTTTTCTTGAATAAATACAAATATCAAAAGTACATTTATGAAGACCGAACCTAGCTACATTTCCTCCAACAAAAGCCCCCATCAATCTTTTGTCCCTATCACTCATAAGGGTCTTGGGAAGACCATGCAACAGAAAAACCTCCTGAAATAATAACTCAGCCACCTAGGAGGCTGAAGATCTAGATGAAATAGCAAAGAAGTGGGAAAAATTGGTCAATCTATTGACCACCACATAGATGCAGTCCCACCCCTATGCAACTAGAAGCCTGATGATGAAGTCCATGGATATGATCTCCCACTTCCTCTTCGGAATGGGGACCGTTGTAGAAAAATGACCAGGTGGGTCAGCTCCACATTATTTCTCTATAAATCCACACACTCCCTCACGTGATTCAAAACATCTCCCTTGAACCCCCACCGAGAGAATCTCTCCCTGATAGCACAATATGTCTTAAGGAAGCATGGGTGTCCTCCTAGTGGAGAATGATGGATTGCCTACATGATCCTCTCCTTCAGTTGAGATCCTGGCACCAGATAGATCTGGTCCTTACAGTAAATAACATTGTCCATCATCCAGAATCAGTCATCTCGGTGTGTGCCATCCAGAACATCACAAGCCTGCTTGACCTTGGAGTACTCAAAAAATATTTGAGCCTTCCAATCCTACATGACATCCATCAAAGGCAGCGTTGTTGGTCTCCTAGAGAGGGCATCTACTACCACATTGTGTTTTCCCTTCACATACTCAATCTCAAAATCGTAAGACTAAAGCTTACTCACCCATTTTCACTTCCTCTCCTCTAATGATTGTTGCTCAAGGAGGAATCAAACATTGTTGTGATCAATCTTCACTTTGAACTAGCTTCCCACTAGATATTTTCTAAGTTTGGCCAGTGCATGTGGCACTGCCAACATCAGCTTGTCATACATGAAGTACAAACACTCATTAGGCAACATTTTCCTGCTCTCAAATGCAATAGGATGGCCCCCTTGTGTTAAAATGAGCCCAACCCCTTCACCGGAGGCATCACACTCCAACACAAAGGGTCGTGTGAAATCCAATAGGGCTAAGACCGAGCAGCTGCTCATGACCCTCTTGAGGCACTCAAAAGACTCCTCTGCCACCTACATCCACTCAAAAGCTCCCATCTTTGTCAAATTCGTAATAGGTGCTATAAGCTGTGAGAAACCTCTCACAAATCTCCTATAATATGTACAAATTCCCAAGAACCCCCTCAACTTTGTCACATTCTTGGGTGTCGTCCAATCTAGTATAGCCCGAATATTCTCTTGATGCACCTTCACTCCATCTTCCCTAATCACAAGCCCTAGGTACAACATCTTCAGTAGTCCAAACTCACATTTGGACACCTTCGCATACAGCTGCTTCTCCTCAAATATGTGAAGCAGTTCCTCCAAATGCTGAAGGTGCTCCTCCCATGTCCTATTGTAAATGAGTATGTCATCAAAGAAAACCAGGACAAAGCATCTCAACTTCCCATAGAACATGTCGTTCATACAAGGCTGGAATGTAGTTGGAGCATTGGTTAGCCCAAAGGGCATCACCAAGAACTTGAAATGTCCATAATGGCAACGAAAATTAGTCTGCAAGATATCCTACTCCCTCATGCAGATCTTATGATACTCCGAATGCATATCTATCTTAGAGAAGTATTTATCTCCTCTAAGCTCATCCATCAACTCATCTATGCATGGAATGGGGTATCTGTTCTTCAATGTCTTATTATTGAGAGATCGGTAGTTGATACACATGTGCAACGTCCCATCTTTCTTCTTCACCAGCACCGTGGAAGAATAAAATGGGCTCGAGCTAGGCCTAATTTGTCCCAATCTCAACAACTCCTAAATGGCCAGCTCTATCTTGTCCTTATAGAAATTTGGGTGCCTATAAGGGGTGGTGATGACTGCATTCACCCCCTCCTCTAGCTCAATGGTGTGCTCAAATCCATGACCGGGAGATCTACCTCGTGGAACATCCTCAGAAACCCCCTGGTTCCTCTCCAATAAGGCTAGTATATCTGGGTGTGTAGCATCTGCCTGTGCCCTTGACTCAAAAATCGCAACTCAACTGCCCACTCCACATCTCCATGTCGCAAATTTTCCTCCATTTAGTGGGATGAAACTATTTGAGGGGGATAAGACTGCATTCTCCTCAACAATACATGCTTCCCATCTAGCCCCTTGAACTCCATCTCTCGCTTCTACCAATCAGTAGTGACCTTCCCTAATGCATACAACCACTGGACACCCAACATCACATTAGTGTATGGGACATCAAAGAAACGATCAGTGAGTGAGAAGTTCCCCATCTTCAAGGTCAGCCCGGGGACAGACTTAATACACTGCATGGTCTGATCTCTGGGTACCAAGACTGAGGACCCCTCAAATTTAGCTGTCTAGATGCCCCTATGCTCCACCATTTAGGCATCAATGAAATTATGGGTGGCCCCACTGTCAACCAAGACTGACACACATTGCCCTTGTATGGTCCCCCTGATCCTGAGTTTCAAATACTTCGGCACACCCCGAAGTGAAGCAAGGACTCCCCTGGTTGGGGCAAGCGATTATCCTCTAGGTGGTGGTGGTGGCCCTCCTAATGATGGTCCTCTGTCATATATTAACTCCTCTATTGTCTCGACCTCCTCCTCCTCAAGCTCACTATCTGAGAACACTTTGTTGAAATGGACTTTGCCCTTGGTGCACTTGTGCCCTGGTACCCAAGGCTCCTAGCATGTGAAACACAACCTCCTCCTACTAAGGTCCCTCCATGTGTCATCATCCAACTGGCCACATCCTCCATCTCTCTGTAGTGGCCTCAAATCTATGTTCCCCAATGGGGCTATGGGTCTTTTAGTAACAAAGGCTTGGTTCTTAGGCACTGCATCAATCATGTCTTGGGTCCTGGAAATGGCATCCTATAGTGATGTGGGCTTGTAAGCCCTCACCCAGCCATGCAGAGGCTTAGCAAGCCCTCCACAAACAACATGATCATCCGTGCCTCTGAAATATCTGTCACCATCACTGTGAGTCTCTGGAGCTCCATAATGTAGACCTTTGTGCTACCAATATGTTTCAAGTGGGTTATCTCTCTTAAATGAAGCTCTGGATCCTTCCTCTCAAATCTCTTCAATGACCTCCTAGTGAACTCCAATGTGATCAATACATGATGCTACCACTCCTGTGCATCCCATTCCAAGTGAAGGGTGGTGAAACATATGCCAAAAACTTCCCTCATGGGATTCAAGTGGAAGTATGTATCAATTTTTTGGATCCATGCCTTGGTTGAGCTCTTCGCTGACCCATTGAAGTTTGGAAGTGTGACCTTACTTGCTATCTTTTGCACATCCTGGTTGGAAGCTCCTCCCCTACAGTGGCCTCCAACCCCAATAGTGTGCCTATCCTTGAGGTGAATATACTCTCCAAAGGACATCACCCTCTTGATCCGACTATCTAACCCTGCATGCTCATCAATGCCTGAGGCAACAAAATCTACCAAGTCCGCAACAGGGTTTGACTCTCTCTCTAGCTTAGCCTCCTCCACGAAATGAGGCATAGTAGGACAACCAGCTTTCCCATGTTGTGGGGTGTGTGAGAGCTAATAGGTATGAATTCCTCCTCCAGCTCTGCAACCCCCATCACCTTCAGGCTCTCCCTCCAACCTTCCACCCATTTGCAGGCCCATCAACTACTACATCATGTCCATCATCAGTTGCCCTTGCCTCATCATCTACGAGTTTGTTCTTAGCAGCTCTTCTAAGACCTGGTCCGTGTTCCTCTTCCTAGGCTGCTCATTCTCTTCTTGGTTGTCCATCCTTCCTCTGATATTTTCCACTTCAGTGTCTAAGAATGGGTTTAGGTCCTCTTCTCTACCTCGACCCTTGCCTCTGCCTCTACCACGACCTCTATGGAAAACCATTCATTGGTATCTCAGTGGCATCACCTGCTCTTGTTCCCCACCCTGGCCAAGAACATGCTTTGATACCACTGTAATATTCCTAATGGAAATTTTACAATGATAACAAAGACATGCAAAGATAGCAACACATAAATTTTTTGAAATGCATACACATTAACCACAAATTTCTCCAAATCCAAAAACTTGCCAAGATTTTATTAATAATAGTTGTCATGGTACAAATGAGTTGGATAAAATGCACCTGGGATTTCACAAGGAAAGCTACAAGCACTAGGTGATGAATACAAGAAATCTCAACAACTACAATAGAAATCTCCTCCAGAAAACTGCGTTTCTACTCCAAAATTGCACTACTTCCCGACTTCACCCCTAATTTTCCCACTCTAATCTACCTATAAAATTCTATAACATTAGGAGAGTGCTCCTTGCCCAAAACCCAAAAAAACCTAGAAAGGGTTTCCCTTGGTTCCAACCTTCAAAATTTGACCCTTCACAGCTTGACCCTCCTCCAATTTCGAATTCAATTACTATGACTGATCCTGTCAATATCTGCTCTCCCAACTCCAACAATCCTCCTCAAATGGCCTTCCAAATGATTTCCCTACACCCAAACTCCAAACTCCCCTGGATGATGTTGCCCCAAAATGTCTCACTCCAATGACTACGCAGTCATGGAGGAGATGACGTAGTCCTACGTATGAGGAAGTGAGAATTGTGTGTAGGCTGGTACTCTTGGATGTAACTTCCCTCCACACTCTTGAAAATGATGAAAGAACACCCTTTTATCTTCTCTAGTCAATTTCCCGACAACACTACTCCACAAACAACAAGTGACTTCTCCCTCTGTGCAATGGTGGCTCCCAGATTGCATACTCTACCCCAGAAATGCATGGGACCGTTAGCTCATGCTTCTTCTAGTCTCAGTGATGAAGGGAAGCCTTCCTTGCGTGGCACTTGAATTCCACCGAAGAAATGTTGAGCTTCTCTCCTTGGGAATCTCTTGTGCTAAACAACACAATATTGACTCAACTAAACAGCTAAGGCAAATTCGATTTTCAAATAGACAAAAGACCCCTATTGCTCCCTCATTCCTTTCTTTTATAATTGTTGGCCATGCATTCATTGTGGGTCCCTCCACCAATTTGATTTGCCTCAAGAAATTCCAATTCCTTCTTCCCCAGGTGCGTACTTCATGTGGACTCCATATTCCACTAGCATGCAAATAAAGTATTTCTCCTATGTTTTCAACCAAAATTTTCCTTGAACTAGTATTAATCAAAATTGTCAAAATTTGATTTTCCAAACATAAGGAAAATTTAGGAAGTAACATTACATAATTATATCATTTTTTATTTCTAGTATTTGTAGGTTTAACATATTTTGGGAAAAACATTTTTGAATTGTTTTTATAAGGTTATAGGTATCCCTTGAGCTTGGAGGGAGCCCTCACCAACTTCCAAAGATAAATATCTTATTCCTTGTATTATCTTTCCATTTTTAGTTTTCTTAATTATCTAAAGTTTGTTTGCATTAAATACTAATCGTATTTCTATTCATATTTTCCTTTCTTAGGAAAATCTTGTTGAATACTCAATGATTATGGAAGAAGGCCTCACAAAGACAAAGCATTGGAGTTACAAGGTTTTTCAAGAAACAAAAGGTATGTCTTGGACTATAAGTTTTTCTCTCTTCATAAAGGTATATTGATTCTACATTACTAAAATTATTATGTCTAGCTCTATTGAATCATAAAGATTCTTGATTGGGTGATTCATCATTAGATAAATCTACCCTCCTCATGTCTTTGATAATTCTTGTGGAACCAAAGAAAGGTTCTTTATAAAAACCCTAACTTAAGGGTATGGGTTATTGATGAAGTCTAAAGGAAATGTTTGATGCTTTGATGATGTCATTTTTGGGGTTTTGGTATGGTTATTAAAACCCTAACTTGTTAGGGTTGAATGGTGATGTACGAAATCTCAAATCTATGAAGTATTAGGGTTTGTTGTGTAATGTATTGAAACCCTAAATCATTAAAGTTTTGGTAGGGCATATAAGCAAGACCCTTATTTTAGATAATGTCCTAGGAATGAAATACTAGGTATATGTGTGTTTGTCCAATCAAAACCCTACTCTAATTAAGTTCATTATATGTCTAACTTTAATATGTTGGTAATTATGCTTTTGGGCTTGACTAACACATATTATGATATGCTTGTGCATGATGACGAATCCTAGCTATATATGTTGACCTAATTATTGACGGTCATGAGCCCTAAGGTCTGAAACTAAGCCCTAGACAAAGTTTGATTCTCTAGGGTGATAGTGTTTGAGAATTCTAAGGTTTTGTAGCTAAAACTTAATAGAAGTTCAATTCACTACTATGTGATGACTAGTGTGATAATCTGAGATCTATGAAAAATTATTGAAATATGAATTTGAGTTGTGATTGGTTTTGATTGTTGGAGTTTAATGGCTCATGTATGAAATATAGGTTCTTGTACTAAATCCTAGTGGAAGTCTAACATATGAGTTATAAATTTGTTAGATGCATTATAGAGATATGTTTGTTTGAATTGTTTCTAGGGTTTGAAATATTTTGTAGTAGGGTATGTCATATCTTTGGAAGAAACAATGAAGCCTTAGATTAAATAAAGGTTGTGATCTTTAAGGTACTCGAAGTTTTGATGATGAAATCTAGGGTTTATGATGAAACCCTGGCATATAGTTGAAGTTGAAAGGTATGTGTCTCTTGTTTGTGAACCTAACTAAGTTTAGGTGTTTGATGTCTAATGTCGAATGCTTCCATTATTATATGATTCTAATATTGTTAACTTCATGCTTCTATAGATTTGGTTGTACTTTCTATCTAGGTTGTGCAGGTACATAATCTTAAAGGTGGTGAAGATGTTCGTGTTGGAAATACTGAGAGGGGGGTGAATTAGTATTTTTGTTTCAACTATTGTTTTACTAGTTAAAACATTTATATTCAGAACACAAGATGAACAACAAGAATAAATGTTTTTATTCATATAATTTTTGCAGTAAAATATATACAATATATAAATGGTTGCAATCAGTTGCCAAGCACCAACTTGGACTTTTGTGAGGCTCCAAACTCTAGAGCACCAACTCTATTTTTGTCAAGGCACCAACCTTGAACTTAGGAGCACCAACTCCCAAGACATCAATCCTTCCAGTTCTGAGCCACCAACCTCAAAGACACTAATCCTTCCAGTTTCTGAGGCACCAACCCCAAGGACACCAATTCTTCCAACTTCTGAGGCACCAACCTTAAGGGATTCGACCCAATCTTGTCAAGGCATGTTTGATAGTAATGTTCTACTCTCAAAACTCTTCTTTACTGAGTTCTGTCTGTTTGCAGCTTCACTATAGTCTCCATGCTACAACATCAATAGCAACCAGTCTTCTTATGAAGGAGTCTTTACAACTCTTCATATTGTCCACACAGAGTCTGCAATAGCCATCATGATCTCTGATAATGTCTCCACACAGCTTTAGTGAGTCTACTATTAGCTGCACTAAGCTCTGCACAAGAACCAACCTTCTATTCAAGCATATGTTCTCACTGGAATAGTAAATGCTTCAGCATGACTGCTTCTCTGCTGGCTACTTCTCCCTTCAAACAATGTTAGATAAAACTTTATTTATTACATCACTGAATTGTTCTACAGACTGCATTGTGTACCTAATTAATTCATCACAGTTCTGATTCTTTCATAGGGTAACACAATCAGCAAAGATGCTCTTCCTTCGAATGCCTCCTGTCTTGTTGGACCTTCAGCCCTTTTCTGTCCTACTGGACCTCTGGCTACCTCTGTTTATTCCAGTTTTTTCAACAACATTCAACCTTCCTTGTTCTCTGTTTTTGTATCTTCCTAATGCCTCTGACCATCACCTCTTTCCGTTGGCTCTTCGGCTTCCTCCTCGGTTGTTGTAGTTTCCTCTGTGCTTGCTTGATCCTTCGGCTTCCCTCCTCGGTTGCTATAGTTTCCTCTGCCTATTCGAATTAACCAATGCTTCACAGACACGTTGATTCAGAAGAGTAGGCCAAATTACACAGGAAATGATGGTTATTAAACAATATCAGAGAGGTCCCTTTTCTTTCTTTAATAATGTTCATATACAGGACTTTACTGTTTACGAAGAGACTGTACCAATCAAGAGGCCCCACCTGCCATGTCACCATCGCAATCGCAATTGCCATTGTTCAGGCCCACTGAACTATCAGAACCATTATTATAAGCTTTTGGCCTAAAAAACCATAGGCAATACAAATATTGAAATACACAGGAATATATGGAAAAACCCAACCGAAACGCTTAAGGCCAAACTTCAAATGCATTATGCCCGCATCTATAACTTCATCGGGTCCACTCCTCCACACCTTTATCGCAATCAACGCTTTATAGAGTGGCAAGGCTTTACAATATATGCGATATGTGATGGATGTGATAATATGTTAAATCATGTTGCAATGGTGTATTCGGGTCCACGTTATTATCACAATCGCAGTTTTAACGTGCCACGGGCTTTAAACTTTGCGATACATAACTCCCGACATGAAGAACACGATAGATCATGAGGGCGCAATATAATAGGACCATTGGGTCCGCAACTATATATGGCAATCGGTTGTTTCAATGTGGCATCCCGTTAAGGTTTATGATATGATAATTCCGATGAGGCGGACGTGATATTATATTAAACGATTGTTAATACATCTGTTGGGTCCATAGTATATCGCATTTAGCAGTTTTCCCTTTAATTATATTATAACCCTCGTATAATGGAAATATACACAAACACACGAGAACTTGCATTTTCCACTTTTCCATAGCCTTGGCGTGTTTATCGATGCTTACCTTTTTCCGGATCAATACTCCACCGTAGATCCTACCATCCCATCTGATGGTTGATATTACACCCGACCAACAAAGCTGCTCGGTGATCCTGCACCATAGATCAAAACCGTATTTGATCCAATGCTCGACAATGATATCGAGTGAGCTACATGCACGAGGATTACCTGCCCAATAAGGCGATTTCCTCTCTCCTTCTCCTGCCACACGTCATTCGATGAATGGTATCGGGTGATCAGCCCTAAATACCACTTACAGCCTTGAGTCCGCCTGAAACCGCTGCCACTGCTACAAACCTGCGAGTTAGCTGTTAAATGCGGATATGATGTCATATTAAGGATTGTTGCTATAACCTATTCGGGTTCGTGTTATTATATCGCATATATATATATAACTATATATGGAAATCGATTATTTCAATGTGGCATCCCGTTAAGGCTTATGATATGATAATTCTGATGAGGCGGACTTGATATTATATTAAACGATTGTTAATACATCTGTTGGGTCCATAGTATATCGCATTCAGCAGTTTTCCCTTTAATTCTATTATAACCCTCGTATAATGGAAATATACACAAACACACGAGAACTTGCATTTTCCACTTTTCCATAGCCTTGGCATGTTTATCGATGCTTACCTTTTTTCGGATCAATCCTCCACCGTAGATCCTACCATCCCATCTGATGGTTGATATTACACCTGACCAACAAAGCTACTCGGTGATCCTGCACCATAGATCAAAACCGTATTTGATCCAATGCTCGACAATGATATCGAGTGAGATACATGCACGAGGATTACCTACTCAATAAGGCGATTTCCTCTCTCCTTCTCCTGCCACACGTCATTCGATGAATGGTATAGGGTGATCAGCCCTAAATACCACTTACAGCCTTGAGTCCGCCTGAAAACTGCTGCCACTGTTACAAACCTGCGAGTTAGCTGTTGAATGCGGATATGATGTCATATTAAGGATTGTTGCTATAACCTATTCGGGTTCGTGTTATTATATCACATCTATATATATATATATATATATATATATATATATATATATAGATACACTCCTCCGCTCTTTGTACCCCTTCATTATACTCTTGGCATATGCGATACTCCCGATAGTTCTTCCTTTGGCTTTCAATAGCTCTACTCCTCTGTTCTTACACTTTGATAGCTCTGCTTTGTTACTCCTCCAATATCGCATGATATGGCTCCTCTGTTAACTATTCTTACGTTGGCTTCTCCTCCTGATGTGTGTTCCTCTTCTGATGGCTTCCCTGATGGCTTCTGATATTGCTCCAATACCTCTTCTCTAATTTGATAGCTCTGCTCTGACAGCTCCTATGACTTCCGATATTCTCTCCAATTGCTTCATTGTCTTGTCTTTCCTTTGGTTTCTCCTCATGGCTTCTTGCTCCTGTTTCTTCATGGATCTTCTCTACTTCTCCTTGGCCTCACATCATTGTTTACTCATCCAGAATATTGCCATATTGACATAAACCAACACTCCCCGTGTGTTTCACAACATGGACTAACCGCCTCTCATGGATCCTTATCTCTGGTGATGCGATCATTGACTAATACCTGCGGGTTTTGGTCTAACGGCAATCGTGATTCCCAATAAGTGGTATCAAAGCATAGGTCACGAGTTCAATACAACCCGACATGCGTTGGGGGGAGATTGTTGGACATTGGATAAACCAACGCTCCTTGTGTGTTTCACAACATGGACTAACCACCTCTCATGGATCCTT
Source organism: Pinus tabuliformis (assembly GCA_031772625.1). NCBI lineage: Eukaryota > Viridiplantae > Streptophyta > Pinopsida > Pinales > Pinaceae > Pinus > Pinus tabuliformis. Next base: position 1,472,618,867 of record CM062820.1, on the reverse strand, counting down.
ATCTCTGGCGATGCGATCATTGACTAATACATGTGGGTTTTGGTCTAACGACAATTGTGATTCCCAACAGTTCGTAAGTAAAGTTGATATGATAAGCATGATGAAGAAAGTTATATGAATGATAATGGTCATGATAACTCTAATGAGTATGATGGAAGCCATGAAAGATTCTCCAATTTCATAAGAATAAGTTGATCTCCTTAAGAGAGAGCCTAGATAAAAATAAATCTCCCTAGTTAAGAGGGAGGGCATATCATAATCATGGTGGACACCTTGAAAGAAGAAATTGGAGAATACATTTTGAGAGGCTGATGAGCTAAGGAAAGTAGGATCTAGTTATAGAATATGTTGTTGCATGTGAAGTATGAAAGGAAGATGTATGATTAAGAAATCTTCTATCAAGATTCATTTGAAAGTCCTACCATGATAAATTGAGAAGCAACATCTAGTGGTTTGAAAGAACCAAAAGGTTTTTACATTTGAAATTTTGTTACTAATTGGGGTTGTGTTTGTACATGTAAATCTCTCAAGAGGATTGATAGTATGTTGGTTACACAAGAGATATTTGTTACCGATCTGTTTGATTGGGGAGGATTTACTACCATTTGGAATAATCGGGAGTTTTGAGGCTTTGTGTGTAAGGCACATTGCCTAGGAGGACATCTCGTTGACACTTTGTGTTCATGTCTGGATCCTGAAGTAGGGAGGGTGGAATTGGTCATAGATCTCTGAACTCAGATACATAGTTGGATCCCTGGGCTGATGGTTAACAAGTAAGCCTTATGGTACCTAGATTGGCTAAAAGATTTAGTCCATCTTAGTCCCACCCAAATAGTTTTCCCTGGTTAGGAATCTATTCTATGGCATTGTGGTGCCTAAACTCCTTATGGTTCATGTGTTTTGAGATCTTCCTTGTACTTTTTTATTATGAATAACTCCCTAGTTAAGAGGAAGTGTTGAAATATGTAACTAGGTTCGGTCTTCATAAATGTATTTGAGTCACAATGAAATGAATTTATCAAAAGAATGAAGAAGATATTATTATTATTATTATTAGGACTTATTAAAGCATGGGTTTCATGCTTGGGTCATCATGTTTTAGGTCAAATACCCCATTGAGGACTTACAAGATTTATTTTGAGTCATTAGAGTCATTTTCCATTTAAAGAGACCCTTCTTGGGCTTTTGAATCATGTAAAGAGAATTAATATTGAGTCAAATATGCTATTTGTCCCTTCCACAACAAGCCATCCTCAAGGAGATCAATTCGTCTTCAAGAAGGGTAATTAGACCTCACTAGAAGGATATATATACAATGTAGTGTAATTCATTTGAGACACACAAGTTCAATTTACAAGCCAAGGCAGCTAAAAAGTGTGAAGTTGGAAAAGAGCTAGAAAAAGGGTATGAAAATTGGAAGGAAGGTAGAAGACATAAAAATCAAAGTTTTGGGCCAACTATATCTCACCTAAGTGAAGTATCTAGGAAGATCGAAGTATTTATTTCCAAGTCGAAGTTGTTGCTACTGCCATTTGTGGGGTCGAAGTTGTTGCTACAAGTTGTCACTACTAGGTCAAAGTTGTTGTTGAAGGGATATCATCTGCAAGAGAGGAGAGAGGGCTAAATTGGTGTGGATGAATTATTTGTCTAGGTTAAGAGTCTTGGATTATATCATAAAACTATTGAAGGAAGAATTGTTGATTGGGCGTTCCTCTAGATAGGGGTTTTTCCCTGGTTGTCCACCTATATCTGGTGTCTTTGTGCTATTGTTTTGATAATTGCTTGATGAACTAAAAGATAAAATAAGAACATAAAGATAAAAGAATCACAAATGATTATCTATATAATAAAATATTTCTACCTCTCTTATTTTCTAACAATATTATGATGAAATGCATCTTAGTGAAGCATGAAATCATACTAGAAGCTCATGATATCATTAGAAAAGCTTGAAAATATAGCTGAAGTAGAAGTCTAAATGGATGTAGTAGTCACTATATAAAGTAAGTAGCTCTTGGTAACCTCATTGAAAGCATAAGAAGTACTTATGGGTAGAAGAAAGTCATCTAGCATAGAGTTCATCATACATCATCATTATAAAGGAGCATTAGTATACTGAGGATAATTAAGATCCTTCGTTGGAATCTTCTCTAGAAGGTTCATCTCTTGAAAGAAGCAAGTGTCCCCCTGAGAATTCCACCTTGGACGCGATGCATTATTGGAATGATTGTGTTAGCACCCTGTAATTAACCTCTAGGGTGAAAAAAGGATCACATGGGTAACCACAAACCTTTTTTAGGCTAAGTTCCAACCCCCCAAGCCTCGGAGAGGGCTCCCTCATTAGGTTTCTTCTATCAATCAACTAAATGATTGACATGGTCTATATTTTAGGTTGGTTATGATGATTGAAGGATGTTTTGATTTTGATTTGTTTAAGGTGGGTGCAAAGGGAAGGACTACTTAAATTCATAACATTGTTATAGTTCTGAATGAATTATGGATATGGTGCAATTCACATAGGGGCAAGGTAGGCAAACCTATAGGTAAAAAATCAAATTCGTTGTAGTGACAACATGAATGGGAGGAAAAGGAAAAATGACAACCTGAGCATCCATACAAGGATGAATTCAACTTTTCATAGAAGAAAAAAACACATGTATAGTGATCAATTGAAAATTTTCAGGGAAATTCTTGAATTCTAAGAAATCTTTCAAACATGAACATGAAGGAAATTTTTGTATGAAATTTAAAAACCATAAGCAAATATGCTAATAATGCATATCATGTAACCAGAGGAACAAGATACCAATAAGTCCAACACATGTATCATTGTATAAATATGCACCTACCTTCTTCAATTCATTAAGCAAAATTTACAGAAAAAGTAGTCTAGCCTCTAAAACACTCTCAACACAACATACCCTTTTTTCAATGTCTTGTCCTCCTCAAATACAATAAGGAATTCAAAATTACCACTAGGCGGTCGAATTCACTGCGTGGAACTAAAAATACTAGATATAATGTATCTGCAAAGAAGATCAAGGCTATCCCAATTTAGAAACATCACATTTTAAAACTTAAAGAAAAATTTAGCAGCATCATGTCTGGAAAACAATAATCTAGCTTAGCGACACCTATCTGATCACTAACATACTTCTAGAAGGTCCCAAAATACCCATATGCAAAAATATGCCTGACCGATATAGTTGTGCAGCAGTGTGAAATAAGCTTTCAAGCTTGACATGGTTGCGGATAAATTTGGACAAAACTGAGCTAATGGGTTTGTTTGGAATGATTTTTTGTTGGTGTAGAACCTATGAGATATCATCTTTAGCTTTTACAGACCTCCCAACGGACTACTTACCATTTGTGCAACAGAAAAAAGATTCTAAAGTTGTATTGGCAGCTCCTACTCCAAAATGATTGTAGTAACTAGTCAAACATGTCATTCATCCTTATAGAACTGAACAAACTTCCAACCTATCAAAATTCAAATTTACAAGTCGAATTTAAAAAATAAAAATCAAAATTCTGTCAGCAATAAATTATGAAAAATGGGCCTCGAAGCGACACTTGTGATTCTGAACCCGTGATACTTGTGAACAAAATGAGATAGGTTTTTGTTCATTTGTTCGGTCTTGACAAAACCCTCTTTCAGTTTTCCAAAATTGAGCTCCATTTTCTCGGAAAAAACATTATAAAATGATGATGAAAACAATCAATTACAAAACAAATTTGTAGCAAGTCCTTGCAACCCTCCATTCTCTGTATGTTTGCACACATCCTTTGGAAAAATGGTTCAAATGAGTATGTTTGAAATGTCTGTGTGATGGTGTATAACTCTTGAATTAGTTTCTGCAACGCTTGTAGACCTCCTAGATGAATAGTAAGAGGAAAACACACTTTGATTCCTAGATTATAGGACCCTAACAACATCAACATTATTGCGTCGAGAAGCACTCTACATCCCAGTATAGAGTAGATGTGTAGGTGTAAGGTAAGTATGTAAACAAGTTTAAATTTATGCATAATTAAAAAATAGAAAAAAAGTTAAAAGTGATATCGGGGTGAGTGCGAACATTTAAATGTTGGCTTTGTTAGTACTCCTTAGTTTTCTCAAGGCTGAGAAAGGAAGCCAAGGAGGTAACCTCAGACAAACTTTCGATTTGGTATCTAGCCCTATCAAACTAGAGATGGATCTCTCTTAATCAACCTCACAGCCGATGAAAATGACTAGAGAAAATAGGGTTTTAGGCTAACAATCAACTCAATAGGGTTTGATTAGGGTTTTGCTAGATGGAGAGCACTATGATAGGAACTAGGTCAAGTATTCTTAATGGTCAGTTGCAGACATAGAATGAGGCAAGATAGGTGTAATCAATGGTACAAATTGAATTTGTCATTGTAGGATGGTGAGGAGGAAAGAAGAATCAAAATGAGCAATAGGTATGAATTCAATTTCTTAGAAGAAAAAACACTTATATGAAAATCTCAGACAAAACAGAGCATATTGATCATGAAATTTGCTTTAAAACTTAAGAAATAGTCACCAGAAGGATATAAATGGATGCTAGAAATACTTAATCATCAAATGCATAAAGAAAATTGGAGAAATATAGTGCCACAAACCACATCACAGCCGATAGAGGGAGGTGGGAGAAACAGAGAGGGAGGACTCAAGAGAGATAAGGAGAGAGAGATGTGTTGAGAATGCAACAAGATGATGGAGCTTAGTGGAAAGGAGTCGCCTTCACTAAGTGGGCCCGCAGGGTATTTTTTGGCGCAAAGTCTATTTTTAGACATATGGATCATGGTCTATGAGTTGCAAGATGCTATTTGTGGATGATTGGTCATGTTGGTAAAAATAGATGGACTTCTATTTTTAGACATATGAGTAGATTCTATTTTTAGACTACCAGGCTAAAAATAGAACAGTCGAATATTATTAGCTCTTAACAATATTTGGACTATAAACGTTATCTTATCCTCTTGGAGCACTTCAGTTTGAGCTACATATGTGGCACATGCAGCTGTCAGAAGGAAATACGCTTTTCTTGTGGGTCAGTTGAGCTATTGCATGGTGGACTTCAGTTAGAACTCAAGTGGTTGAGTTTTGGTGGAGTTGATTGTGAGTTGATGGAGTTGTGTTCAGTTTGACTTGGTTAAACTAGTTGTAATTAGTCTAACTGTAAATAGACTAGTGATGAGTGATGTGAATTAATAGATTAAATTAATTCACTAGTTATTAACTCATAAAGCAACTAAAGAATACATCAGTTAACTCAGTGCATGTACATTTCAGTGGAGAGAGGTGTTAGAGGTTGAGATTGCTATCAGTTGTGACTATAGTTGTGCATGAGATCTTGCACAATCAATGGGATTGAGTTATGCCAATGAGGACTGCGCAGTGTGGGCCAATACCAAGGCAATTGTAGCTTGTGCTCACGTAATTTTCACTTTGGATTGTGCAGTGGAGGCAGGCAAAGCAGCGGAGGAGATTTGAACCTGTGACTTGTTTGGATTTGAGCTAGTTTTGTGTGTAACAGGTGGAGATAGTACTGAGTACTTTTGAGGAGTATTGTACTATGTATTGTTACATGTTCTCAATCATTATAATATACAGATAGTGTGGGGTTTTTAGTTGTATGCTTTCCCTGGGATACATACTGTGTTAATGTGTGCATGCCATTGATGTTTCATTGATTTTAATGCTTCTAAATTGATGATCAACGTAGAGGAGGTTATGTATTATGCATGTATTCCGCAATAGTGTATAATCGGAATAATCTCTGTGAATAAGTGTTTATTATTCAAAATTTCTACATGGTATCGGTGTTGTTGATCATCAGATCTATTATTCAGAAAGTGTTTACATTCTATTTCTTCAGGCAGAGTCTGTAATCAGGCCAGGTAGCCTCTGGATTCATCCTTCCTTTGGATGAGATATCTGGTAAAAGCCCATATAGTCAATCTCTGTACAAGAAATAATTTGTTCTCACAAATCTTAGATCAGAGGCGGTTGAGTTTTTGAGCTAGTGGAATTCGAATTTGCAGCAGTGTTTTCTTGGTGTCAAAGTTGAAATGTCTTTCAATGGATTGCGATTGGAGTATGCTCTTGAGAGCAGCTCAAATTATATTGCATGGAAAGACAGGATGGAGGTGGTGTTAGATGACAATGGGTTGAAGGATTTCATAGATGTTGAAGTCCCAAAACCTACTGATGCTACTGAAGTTGTGGTTTGGCAAAAGGAGACAGCAAAGTGTCGAAGGATTCTGTTGGAGGGCGTGAAGGATCACATTGTATCCAACCTGCATGGAAAGGATTCTCCATACTTGATGTGGAAAGCGTTGGCAGATCTATTCCAAAGCAAGAGTGACCAGAGGAAGTTGGCGCTCAAAGATAAACTCAAAAACATTAAGTGTGAGAATGGAGACAGTATGCCGAGGTATCTCATGAAGTTCACCCAGTGCCGAGATGAGCTGCGAAGTGTGGGCGTTGGATCCCTATAATACTAGTGATTACCCATTACTATTGTAGTTATACCCCTTATTTATATTGTTGTGCCCCTATTACCCCCCATGTTGTTATTTCTGTGCCCCATAGAATCCCTCTATTGTTATTTTTGTGGCTTTATATTATTATTGTTAGGTCGGCTGGATTATATTGTGACTCCTTAGACTCCTATATATAGAAAGGAGGTTTTGTCATTTGTATCATCAAAGAATTGTTCATTTATGTAATGTAAAGGAGGTTGGCCCCTCGAAGAGGCTGAATTCTAAGGCGTTGATCTATCTTTTCTTGAGTTGGTTTCATAACATTTGGTATCAGAGCTTTGGATTCTAGGGTTTCGTTGCTCCAAACAGGTCATCGTGGAATTTTCACTATAACTTTTTTTCTGTGACGTTTCAGAAGTCGCAAAAAAAACCCATTTGAGAAGAAATCGCGTTGAACCTTGGGTCCAAATTTCAGAGCCTTTCGTGCGATATTTGCGGAGATATGATCTGAGGAAGTTGGTCTTTTTGTAGACTCTTGAATTACATTCAAAACAGGTGACCTGGGGAAAATCGTCATAACTTTCTCTCTGGGGATCGGATTGAAATTTTATAGGAAGGTATAGAAAGAGGATGGATTTTAGTTTCTTTTATGCGTGTTTCAGATTCAAAGGTTGAAACAGTGGCTCGTGGCACGTCGTACAAGTTCGCTCTACTGAACTAGTCTAAAAGCAAGTCACTGTGGGAGATTTCACATAACTCTTCCTTGGAGAATCCAATTTGGGTCAGACTTGTGGCATTGGAAAGAGGACGCAGAAGGCTACTATAGGTCACAATTTCAGAACTGGATGATCGAAAATTACAGAGATACATCAGATTCAATATCAGGCTTCTATAAAGTGAAAAAAGGTGTGTAGTTTTTTTTTAAATTTTTGTGTAAGCTTGGTTTAACGGAATTCAAAGGGCATAGTAAAGCATTATTATCGGTAACTGATGCCCCAAGGAAAGAAAATGCAAAAACCTAGTAAGGAACCTGAAAGCTCTAGCATGACTCATGAAGAAGAGGAAGAAATGCTACATGATATATCAAAATTACAAGAACAAGTGCAACAAATGTCACGCTCACAAAAGCTAACAGAAGCTAAGATAAGTGGCGTGGAATCTAAGATAAATGGCATGGAATCTAAGATAAAGGGCATGGAAGCTAAGATGGATGATTTGAAGACAGATTTGAAGAGAGACATGGCAGATTTGAAGACAGATTTGAAGACAGACATGGCAGATTTGAAGATAGATTTGACAAATTTTCTACAAGAAATACTTACTAATGGTGAAAAGGTTGTAAAGGAAACTCATGATGTGAACAAAAGTAATTTTAATCATGATTCCATAGACGCTAATGTTGGATCGAAGACCCACCATATTCCAAAAATCGATATGAGGAAGTTTGATGGCAAGGATCCCGCCACATGGATATTACAGATGGAGCAGTTCTTCGATCTCAATAATGTGAAAAACACACAAAAGGTACGTATGGAAATTGTATATTTGGAACCAAATCATTTTGTATGGTATCAATGGCTTTTCTCTCGTAAAAATTTATCACTTGGGCAATTTTTACGGAAGAATTGATAGCACATTATGAAGATACAAAAAGCAACACTTTTTTTAGCCAATTGATAAGTCTCAAACAAAAGGGTTCAGTAATGGAGCACATTGAGGAGTTCCAAAAATTGAACATAAGGGTAAAAGATATTCCAGAGGAGCATAGGATTGATGTGTTCATAGGGTCTTTAAAGGATAATATCCAACATGATGTTCACCTTTGGGAACCTGATTCATTAGAGAAGGCATTCAGGTTAGCAAGAAAAATGGAAAGCAAAATTATGGCAACCAGGAAGCATACCACTCACAACTATAAAGACGGAAGTGTTGTTGCCCCTAGTCTTCCACAACCTATAAGGTTGACACCACAACAATTGGAAGAAAAAAGAGCAAAAGGGCTTTGTTACAGTTGTGATAGCAAATACACTAAAGGTCATAAGTGTGCTGAGAAGAAATTATTCTACATAGATTGTGAAGAGGAAGAAGAAAAGGAGCAAGAAAGGTCAAAAGAAGAAGATATACTCCAGGAACAAAGCCTAGATGAAGAAAAAATAAATCCGACCCTATCTTGTAATGCATTGGCGGGAATTACCACTCCTCAAACCATCAAGATAGAAGGACAAATCAAGAAGAAAAAGGTAATAGTGTTGATTGATTCAGGAAGCACCCACAATTTTATTCATTGTAGGGTAGCAAAAGAATTGAATTGCTTCCTATATCCAGCACCAGAGTGTCAAGTGATGATTGCAAATGGAGGAACAATAAATTGCTCAGGAAGGTGCCATAATATCAAGCTATCCATGGGAGAATATGTATTGACTAGCCCAATGCTTTCCATTCCAATGGGAGGTGTTGATGTTGTACTAGGAGTCCAATGGCTACAATCCTTGGGTACAATAGCTTTTAATTTTCAAGAACTTTTCATCAAATTTTCTACGGAAGGAAAGGAAGTTGAATTAAGGGGTATTGTAGGGAAACCAGGAAAGATAATCAGCTCTAATGGTATGACAAAGCTTCTAAAAAAGGAGCAAAGAGGTGTAATTGCACAATTATGTTTGCTAGATGTTTCCACATCGAAATCATCTATTTCTCCAGATCTCCAAAAAGTCCTGGACAATCATTCCAAGGTATTTGAGACTCCCAAAGGTCTCCCACCTATGCGTGATCATGATCATGCTATTCATCTGATTCCAGGAAGTGTTCCTCCAAACATCAGGCCGTACAGATATCCCTATGTCCAAAAAAGTGAAATTGAACATATGGTTGCAGAAATGCTAGAGGCTGGTATAATTCAACCAAGTCAAAGTTCTTTCTCTGCTCCAGTAGTATTGGTGCACAAGAAGGATGGATCATGGCGCATGTGTCCGGATTATATGGAGCTCAACAAGCTCACTATTAAAGATAAGTTCCCCATTCCTGTCATTGATGAATTACTGATGAATTGCATGGATCAATTTACTTCACCAAGTTGGATCTTCGTTCAGGATATCATCAAATCAGAATGAAGATTGAAGACATTCCGAAAACGGCATTTAGAACTCATGAGGGTCATTATGAATTTTTGGTCATGCCTTTTGGCCTTACTAATGCACCTTCAACATTTCAAGGTTTGATGAATTCAATTTTCAAACCATTCCTTAGAAAATTTGTGTTAGTATTTTTTGATGATATACTAATCTACAGCAAGTCTTGGAAGGATCATGTTGAACATGTTGACAGGGTGCTACAACTATTGGAGGAGAAACAATTATATGCAAAAAGATCCAAATGTTTCTTTGGAGTCCAGGAGGTGGAATATTTGGGTCATATTGTATCTCATGAAGGAGTTAAGGTAGACCCTAGCAAAATTAAAGCCATTAAGGAATGGAAAATCCCCACATCCATAAAGCATCTGCGAGGATTTCTTGGGTTGACAGGGTATTATCGCAAGTTTGTTAAGAATTATGGGAGAATAGCAGCACCTCTAACAACATTATTGAAGAAAGATGCATTTTCATGGACTCCGGAAGCAACAAAGGCCTTTGAACATCTTAAAGAGGCAATGTGCCAAGCACCGGTCTTAGCTACACCGGACTTCACAAAAACCTTTATTGTGGAATGTGATGCTTCAGGAAATGGAATTGGTGTTGTTCTAATGCAAGATGAAAGACCCATTGCTTTTGAAAGTCGTCCAATCAAGGGAAAGGTTTTAAGCAAAGCTATTTATGAGAAGGAAATGTTGGCAATACTCCATGCACTTAAAAAATGGCGACCCTACCTAATGGGAAGACACTTCAAGGTAAAAACGGATCATGATAGCCTTAAATACTTTTTAGAACAAAGATTATCCTCTGAAGAGCAACAAAAGTGGGTCACAAAGATGTTGGGTTATGACTTTGAAATCATCTACAAAAAAGGGAAGCAAAATGTGGTGGCAGATGCACTCTCAAGAAAGGATGAGGATGTGGAAGCATTGTTGTGCGCCATTTCTATTATCCAACCAGATTGGATAAACGAAGCAAGGGAGGAATGGAAGAATGATGAAGAAGTGTGGGCACTTATTCGAAAGCTACAACAAGATTCCAGTACGTCTGATACATTTAGCTGGCAAAATGATTCATTATGGTACAAAGATCGCTTATACCTCTGTAAGAATTCCCAGCTAAAACAAAAGATTCTTATGGAATTGCACACTTCTCCCTTAGGAGGGCACTCAGGATTTTTAAAAACTTACCACAGGGTTAAGAAGGAATTTTTTTGGGATGGCCTTAAATCAAATATTCAAAAGTTTTTGGCGGAATGTTTGGTTTGCCAACAAAATAAAGTTGAAACAATTAAGACACCGGGTCTATTACAACCTTTATCCATTCCAAGCCAACGTTGGGAGGAGGTTTCAATGGATTTTATCACAGGTTTACCCAAGTCTGAGGGAAAGAGTGTCATCATGGTGGTAGTTGACAGACTTACCAAGTATGCACATTTTTGTGCATTATCACATCCATTTAAAGCCAGTACAGTTTCTACTGCATTTATGGAAACAATTCAAAAGCTACATGGAAACCCAAAGATTATTGTAAGTGATAGAGATCCCATTTTCACTGGAAATTTTTGGACAGAATTATTTTCTTGTCTTGGTACTCAGTTAGCTCATAGCTCATCTTATCATCCTCAATCTGATGGGCAAAATGAGATAGTAAACAAATGTTTGGAAGGATATCTTCGTTGCTTTGTATCTGATAAACAGACACAATGGGTCAAATGGTTGCCTCTGGCTGAATGGTGGTATAACACTTCCTTCCATACAGCAACAAAAATGACCCCATTTATGGCACTTTATGGGTATCAACCACCATCCATCACATCATATTTAAGAGAAAATTCTAAGGTTCAGGCAGTGGAACATCACATCGAACATCAACAACAAGTCCTCCAACTCTTAAAGGATAACCTCGTGTTGGCACAAAATAGAATGAAACAACAGGCAGATCAACATCACAGTGAAAGAAGTTTTGATGTAGGTGATTGGGTATTCCTACGGCTACAACCATATAAGCAAATGTCCCTAAAGCAAGCTAAGAAGGATAATAAATTATCACCAAAGTATTATGGTCCGTACAAGGTGTTGCAAAAGATTGGTACTATGGCATACAAATTGGAGCTTCCTGCAGCTTCTCGATTGCACCCAGTTTTCCATGTTTCATGTTTAAAGAAGGTTATAGGCGACAAGCTCCCAGTGCAAACAATATTGCCAGAACTTGATGAGGAAGGAAAAATTATATTGGAACCGGAAGCAGTCACAGAAACAAGAACTCGACAGCTACGAAATCGATCAATTTCAGAGTATCTTATCAAGTGGAAGAACTTATCCGCTGAAGATTCCACATGGGAGGATGAGAATTTTATGCAGAAGTATCCAGAACTACTCAAGCGTTGAGGACAACACTTTTTTGAAGGAGGGGCATGTTGGGTCCCTATAATACTAGTGATTACCCCATTACTATTGTAGTTATACCCCTTATTTATATTGTTGTGCCCCTATTACCCCCCATGTTGTTATTTCTGTGCCCATAGAATCCCTCTATTGTTATTTTTGTGGCTTTATATTATTATTGTTAGGTTGGCTGGATTATATTGTGACTCCTTAGACTCCTATATATAGAAAGGAGGTTTTGTCATTTGTATCATCAAAGAATTTTTCATTTATGTAATGTAAAGGAGGTTGGCCCCTCGAAGAGGCTGAATTCTAAGGCGTTGATCTATCTTTTCTATCTTTTATTGAGCTGGTTTCATAACAGTGGGGGTGACTGTCGATGATGAGGACTTAGTGAGCTTGGCTCTCCTTGGTCTTCCGAAGAGTTGGAATTCCTATCAGGACTCTGTCAATGGTCAGGAGAAATTGCTAGGATGGGAGAGACTTTGGTCAGATATTGTGTAGGAGGAGATCAGACGGAGCACCAGAGACAGTTCTTCATGCATGCATGATGAGGAGAACTGTGCCTTAGTGAGTAAGGCAAAGAAGGGGAAGGAGAAGGTTTCTCTTTCCAAATCCAGTTCTTCCAATGATGAAAAGAAGGTTGACAAAATGAAAGTGAGATGCTTTCGTTGTCATGAGTTGGGCCATTATGCTGCAAATTGTCCACGGAGGAAATCCAAGAAGGGATCCGGGGAAGGATCTGAAGGTGAGGCACTTGCTTCACAGTTTGAGTTGGATTTCACACTCTTCGCATGCATGGTTTCATCCATGGTGGGAAGTGGTTGGTTTCTTGATAGTGGAGCTTCTTTCCACGTGACCGGTGACAAAAGTTTGTTCAGTACTTTGGAGGAGAAAGATCTCCAGATACTCATAGCAATGGGTAATGATGAGAAGTATAGTGTCTTAGGTGTAGGCACGGTTATTTTTTAGAGGGAGCATGGAGCTCACCTTACCTTGACCGATGTCAAGTATGTACCAGGACTGAAGAGAAACTTGGTGTCGATCGCGATGCTGGAAGACAGAGGTTGTGATGTAGTCTTCAATAAGGGAAAGGTTTTCCTTAGACACATCATCACTAGACAGGTGAAGCAGATTGGTTCACGGGTCAAGAACCTGTATGCTCTTGAGGTTCAAGATGCATGCAAAGCCTTGAGCAGTGAGGCAACTGATGGAGACTTGGTGGTTGAGAGGGAGCATATATTACCTCTCAACATGCAGAGCCAGAAGAAGTCTCAGACGATTGTGGAGGAGCCATGATTGGTGCAACAGCTTCAAGAGGTTGTGGAGCAGCCACAACAAGGGAAGGTGAGAGGAGATTGAGTAGAGACATCTACTCATGCAGAGACCTCCAGTAGGGGGAACTTCGAGCCAGGTGGGCAGAGGGATCGCATGCAGCCATACCTCCGGGTAGGAGGTGGGGTGATGTGGATTGATCGTCCCAAGGAGGAGGGGCAGGATCCTTGAGGTGCCTAACCTCTTGGATGAGACCTTGCTACAGGAGCCCCAATTTGGAGTAGCAGGAATTGACTGATTGGGTAGAGACAGATGTGGATGGAGCGGCAGAGAGAGCGACAGTGTAGGGAATCCCAGGATAGCGCATAGCTAGCAGGCTGCAGCAATGCGAGAGGCACAAGTGTTTTTCACAGTGCTAGGTGGCACAGAGAGTGTGCAATGGTGCAAGATGCATGGAAATGTTGCATTAGCACAGATGTCAGAGAGGGAGCACTTCTCAGCAGCAGGTAGAGCTTCAGCATCAGAGTATGTTCCTAGCCCAACAGAGTGGTCAGTTGGGAGTGTTTTTGTTCCAAGTGTTGTTGGAGCAAGTGGACCAGGAAAATGTGTTGCATGCAGAACATTCCGGAGTTGTGTGATAGGGGTTGCAGGTAATCCATATTTTGTTGAGAGGGAGTTTTGAGAATGCAACAAGATGATGGAGCTTAGTGAAAAGGAGTCGCCTTCACTAAGTGGGCCCGCAGGGTATTTTTTGGCACAAAGTCTATTTTTAGACATATGGATCATGGTCTATGAGTTGCAGGATGTTATTTGTGGATGATTGGTCATGTTGGTAAAAATAGATGGACTTCTATTTTTAGACATATGGGCGGATTCTATTTTTAGACTGCCGGGCTAAAAATAGAACAGTCGAATATTATTGGCTCTTAATAATATTTGGACTATAAACATTATCTTATCCTCTTGGAGCACTTCAATTTGAGCTACATATGTGGCACATGCAGCTGTCAGAAGGAAATACGCTTTTCTTGTGGGTCAGTTGAGCTATTGCATGGTGGACTTCAGTTAGAACTCAAGTGGTTGAGTTTTGGTGGAGTTGATTGTGGAGTTGTGTTCATCTTGACTTGGTTAAACTAGTTGTAATTAGTCTAACTGCAAATAGACTAGTGATGAGTGATGTGAATTAGTTGATTAAATTAATTCACTAATTATTAACTCATAAAGCAACTAAAGAATACATCAGTTAACTCAGTGCATGTACATTTCAGTGGAGAGAGGTGTTAGAGGTTGAGATTGCTATCAATTGTGACTATAGTTGTGCATGAGATCTTGCACAATCAATGGGATTGAGTTATGCCAATGAGGACTGCGCAGTGTGGGCCAATACCAAGGCAATTGTAGCTTGTGCTCACGTGATTTTCACTTTGGATTGTGTAGTGGAGGCACGCAAAGCAGCGGAGGAGATTTGAACCTGTGACTTGTTCGGATTTGAGCTAGTTTTGTGTGTAACAAGTGGAGATAGTACTGAGTACTTGTGAGGAGTATTGTACTATGTATTGTTACATGTTTTCAATCATTATAATATACAGATAGTGTGGGGTTTTTAGCTGTATGCTTTCCCCAGGTTACATATTGTGTTAATGTGTGCATGCGATTGATGTTTCATTGATTTTAATGCTGCTAAATTGATGATCAACATAGAGGAGGTTATGTATTATGCATGTATTCCGCAATAGCGTATAATCAGGATAATCTCTATGAATAAGTGTTTATTATTCAAAATTTCTACAAGATGGAGTTGGAGGGGGAGGGCGAGGGAAGGAAGAAGAAATACATAGAGGGAGAAAGGTGGAGAGAGAGAGTGACAAGGGAGAGATGGAGAGAGATAGAGAGAGATTGAGGGATAGATGAGAGTGGGAGTGAAGAGAGAGAAGGGGAGAAGGGGAAGAGAGAGATATATATATGGAGAGAGAGTGTGTATGTTTGGGGGTGAGATAAAGAGAGGGAATAAGAAAGAGACACATAGATACAAATATAGATATTATATAGTATTATATAACTATCCTATATCCATCTTAACCCTAGATCTATCAAGTGCCGAGAGGGATCAAATCTCTAGAGGTGCAAACATTTCCTCAAATTTTTCACTCAAAAGAGAACTTTGCACCTCGAGATATTGGATCTCTCTCAGTGCTTGATAGATCCAGGGTTAAGATGGATCTAGGCTGGATTAAATATTGTTATAGTGGCAATGACATCTCAATATATGGAGAGGCATTGTTTATATTACTGTGGCATCATTGATTTCTCTTACATTTTTTGTGGTTCACTCATATCTTTGTAAGTTCATAATAATAAATACTTGGGCTTAGATAATGATGATTGATATGATGTCATGTTTGTGATATTTGTGGGCCCTAATGGTTAATGTAGTAGTGATATTCATATGTCTGATATATATATATATATATATCTATATATATATATATATATATATATATATATATATATATATATATATATAGTGGCATCACATTATTGTGGCTCAATACTATGGTGTTCGCTGACTTGCTCAGAAAATATTTGAGATTGTACTCTTAACTAAATTAACTTAGATATATTACGATGAGAATGAGCATGGAAGAAATATTTTACAATGACATAACCTTGACATGTTAGAAATCCTAATATGACAATAATAGTAAGTTAGTGACCTTATTACAGTGATCTTGATATATGATGACAATGATCCTTCATGGCAGCATATTTGACTAGCAGACTCTATTTGTGTGGAAAATGCTTGGAATTGACTCTATTTGTGTGGACAATGTTTGGCAATGACACTTATTGACATTAACTCTATTTGTGATGAAAATTATTGGCACTAAATCTTGATGTCAGCGATTACATGATAGATGATAGATGTGATATCGTATATGATAGCATTTAAAAAAAAAGTTGTAAACTAACTTGGATTGGCCCTAGGAGGCCTAATAAGATTGTTGTAGCTCATTTCGCATTATTCTTTGTATCTTAGCTGAACAATTGATGAATATCTAATAGAAGAATAATTTGGATGGGTTTTCCCCCTTGTGGGGTTTTGCCTTGGTCTCTGACCTAACTCCTAGTGTTTCTATTGTGTGTTTTTCTTCTATTATTTATTATTGTTCTGTTGTGTTATTATTCTTTCTACATAATTGCTAGTGGTGTTATGATGTTATGGGGTGAATACAATATGAACATGATGTAAAAGTTTGTAAATGCAGTTGTCTCCAGCAAAGAAAAATCTAGCCCTAAAATTAATAGAAAGGGTCTTAGAATAAATATCCAAAGTATAATTAATCCCATAGAGGTTAGGGAGAGACCTCAGTATGCAGGTTTGGGATTTTGCAAAGGAGAAGTTAAAGAATGTTCCAAGTTCATTGAAGCAAGAGATGCTTCAAGAGAAGATCCTAAGCCATTACAAAAATCCCTTATCCAAAGTGATGGCACATCGCTTCATGAGCATGACAAAGAATGCAAGGCATATCCAAAGAGAGATGAATATTCCAAAAGAGGTGTGATGATAGTTTCTCCTTGTCAAACATGAACTAAACATACCTATAAAAGGTATGACTAGAATGGTTACTCCAATGTTTTCTTTGATTATAAGAAAAATCGCCATGGGATACATAAGTTATGGTATGCATGTCCATCTACTTGTTGTGGATTATATAACCATTGTGCAGCCAAGGGTTGGAAGAGAAAGTGTAATGACCACAGTCACCTTACAAAGTATATAGATAGCGAGAAAAATGTCTCAATCATGATATGTTCATGTATATAACATAAAGGTTGTCTTGGCCACCCTACACTTACATGGCTACTATAAATATTTCCTTAGTAATATTTGTATACATATTGAAAAACAATATACCTATAACTTGTATGATCGCCTTATAATGATGTAAATATGACCCTATTTGAGAAATACACAGAAATCAACAAATATTCTTCTCTTATTTTATACCTGTTAAGTGTCATAAGCCAAATCTCTTATCTATCACTATGATTTGTTATGGATCCATACATGTTATATGTGGTGCCAAGATATAAAAATTTCCTATATACTTGCAAGCATTGAAGTTCTTATAACACAAAATATTTGTATGTATGTGGTCAAAGATATGTGAATAGCAAAATGATATATTTTAAAGGCTTGTGGCAGTGAGGCTTAGTAGATAGGTTTACGAAACTTTGTATAACTCTAGAGATAGACCCACCTTCTAAAACTAACATATAAAACAATCCCTCCAACAGTGATAGGAGTGGATGTTAGTGAGGGCCTTGTATAAAACAATGACCTTGTTGGTACTTTCCTAATCATTTTTGAACCTTGGGTCATATTAAATCCCCCATTTAAGGCAAAGTATTATCATAGGGCCATGTTTGAAGGATTACACACAAAACATTTCAAGAGGCTTGAGGATGGAGAGCACATGAGGTCATCATTGAGAGGCACACAAAAATATTTATAGGAATTCTGGCACATGGTGGAGGAGGGGCCAAATGGCAGGAAATGGATTGGCCAAAGAAAATCAATTAGCAGTGGCAAGACCAAGAGGGATAGGGAGACACCTTTGGTAGTCCAGAGGGGCTGGGCCCTAACTAACCGGGAGTAGGATTCGAAAAATAGAAAAGAAGGGGAGAAGACAGTGGGTAGGGAAGAAGGTAGCCCTCCTTTCATTTCTGAGCCATATGGCTTATTTTCAGAGCAGTGACCAACAACTGGAAGATAAAACTAGCTAGTAATGGGTTGAATAGAGTTTCCTAGTTCTACATGTAGTGTTATGACTTCATAATAATTACACTGGGCAACGTATAGCCATGGTACAATGTAATATTCTTAGTGGCTCCTCTCTATTGTGTTGTATGAAGGTTGGGCATCTTTACAGAGGCATTTTTTGATGTTATAACTAGGTTCTATCGCTTTATTCCCTCTATCGACTTAGTTGTAAATAAACTCAAGAACTGTCCATTTCCAGTTTTCAATTCTTGTTATGTTAAATTGATATTAATGTTTCTCTTGCTCATTCTTATCTTCATTCAGACTTGTATTAGTCTTGAGTAGATTTTTTGGATTAATATAAATCAGTCTTGGTGGTTATAAGCAACTTTCTTGTTGGATAGAAGCACTTGTGTGTGTTATGTGGATTAAAATTGTGAAAAATGTACCTACAGTAGTGAGCCACTAAACTGAGTGACAAAATAACTCACTAAGAAATAAATAGTTAAGTTCAGAGTTTACTATGATTTTGAGACCCTTTTCTTAGTTGGGAGTTTACACACTTGCTAAAGGGGTGGAGGATTACTCCTATGGAATCCCCATATGTTGAAAGAGTTGGGGCCTAGCACTGCCCTAGTCTAGCCATCCTGGTGGCAACCCTATGACTTCAGTATACTCTGGATTCCTTGCACAAGGTGGAGTTATTGTAGCAACATCCACAGAAGGGTGGAGGTCGAATTAGATCTCTGGACTCCCAGTATCTATACACTGTTATGCTAAAAGGGTGGGGG
The DNA here is from genome assembly GCA_031772625.1 of Pinus tabuliformis. Taxonomy (NCBI): domain Eukaryota; kingdom Viridiplantae; phylum Streptophyta; class Pinopsida; order Pinales; family Pinaceae; genus Pinus; species Pinus tabuliformis. Next base: position 1,472,600,029 of record CM062820.1, on the reverse strand, counting down.
TCAAATTAGATCTCTAGAGTCCCTATACCTATACATTGTTATGCCAGAAGAGTGGAGGTCATATTAGATATTTGGACCCTGTACTTGTACACTATTATGCTATAAGGGTGGAGGTTGGATTAGATCTTTGGATTCTCTGTACCTATACATTGTTATGCCAGAAGGGTGGAGGTCGAATTAGATATTTGGAATCCCTATACCTACACACTGTTATGCCAGAAGGGTGGAGGTTGGATTAGATCTTTGGACTCCCTGTACTTATACACTGTTATGCTAGAAGGGTGGAGGTAAGAATAGATCTCTAGAACACCTATACCTAAACATTGTTATGTTAGAAGGGTGTTGTTAAATTTGGACAACTAGGTCCAAACTCCATGTTCTGATGCTCAGATTAAGAGGCTAATATTTTTGTTGGATTCCTCTTTCTGAGAGGTGTAAAATCCATATAAAAATAGTCTTAATCCGATGAGCAGAACTTATATTTTGAATTTATTATTCTTAATAAATTATATGTCAGCCAGTTTTGTAATGTAGGCTCACATGCCCAACAGATGTGTCACACACCCTCATTGATGGATATATATACAGGAAAAGTTGGAGAGAATTTTAACACAAAACTCAACTCACATCTTCCTCTCTCATCTTAGAGAGTACGCTACCTGGAGGACGAATTTCAGCCACACGTGGGAAGGACGAAGAGGACAGACCGTACGGATTTTCTGCTGCTAGGGTTTCGCAGAAAGTTTGACCAGCGTTGACTTTGGTCAACGCTTGGTCCAATCAAGCTGAAAATTGGTGGAAAGTTCGATTTTTGTAGGCCGTACTATCTGGCACAAAAATCGAGGTCAAAGGGTTGACCGCTCTGCTGCTGCGTTGACTTTTAGCTTGCTGCCCCTGCGTTGACTTTTCAGGACAGCGTTGACTTTTGTAGAACTGACTTGGGTTGACTCATCTACTGGTTGGAGGGTTGTTGTGACACATGCTGGGTTGGCTGACCAAAGGAGACTTTGCTGGTTGAAGCATCCTGTTGACCGCCGAAACGAACACATACATTTTTCTTGTTTCTGATTTGTCTTCTGTAAGATCTGCTTATATGTTCTATCTGCATTTTGCTTATCTACTGGTATGTTTGCTGTGAGAAAAGTGAAATTGCTCTTAGCATAGAACATCTACAAAATTTTACATGGTATCAGAGGTGAGGTGAAGACAAACTCGATCAATATCAATCAATCATCGGGTCTTTGGATCTCAAAGGAGAAAGGGCGCAGTTCTAATGTGCCTAATCTATGCGGTGGTCGCATAGAGTTCCTGTTCGAGATTCGGTGGGACAGTGAGAGATGATTATCTGGTTGCGCAAGTCGGATGAGTGTTCAGGTTCATTTGGAGGGCAGCGCAGAAGGAATATCTTGCAGGTTGAGTTCGGCAGTGGCTATGGGTGTGTGGCCGCGTGGATTAAATGGATAATTAACGCAGGGGTTTTGCGCATACTATAAGATTGCTGACTTCTGGAAAACAACGGAGTAAGAATCTTACGCGGTTGGGTCGAGAATCTGTCACGTGGACAGGGCCTGCGTTAGTTGATGGGCAGCTGTCACGAAGATAGATATTCCAGGACCGCGCAGGAATTCACATATGCCGTAAATTGTCAGGCTTCGGTCAGAGGTCTGTGATAATTTACCGGACGTCAATAATCTGATGCGTGGACAGAATATACGCGGGGACTGTAATATATATGCCGGTTCATATGTTATGTCGGGACGGTTGAAGTAGACGCTGAAGGGAAACGCGGGTCTGCTGAGGCGACGCGTGGACATAATATATATGCAGGTTTATATAAATGCGCCGGCGTAGAAGCTCACGGAGGTCTGATTAAAACAACGTGTGGACAGAGATCTGCGACTGCCAAGTGGCCAGGAATTTACAGAACTACAGAAGTACGCGTGAACGGCGGGATGTCGAAGCATGCGTCGATGGTTGACTGAGTATATGTAATGCGCAGATTGGTGGATGGTCTGTCAAGTGCTGACGCTTGCATACACAAAGTGCAATCCGGTTCTGGAAGTGACACGTGGTCAGGTTGTCGATGAACTGATGCGTGGATAGAGATATATTTATGCAGGTTTAAGTATATGTGTACGCCGGGGACGTGGGAGCCTGTAGCAACACGTGGCCAGTTTATATATGCAGGATTTTAGGCTGGTACTTCGGAGCAGACAGCGACACGTGGACTAATACGCATGTACGCAGATTTACATACGCTGGTATGTTAAGTAAACAGTGAAGGGCTGCGCTGGTTCGAGCAGCGAATCTATGTATGGTGGCGCAGCATTATTCGGGCATTAAAGCTCTCGAATAAAGGCGCAGGTCTATCTGTTGATTGACATGTGGAAAGCAACTGTACCGTGATCGTGCAGGACTGTTTTAAAAGGGCAGCACGTGGCTGTGTAGGCACGGCCTTGCTGTAACAATATCAGTATGGCTGGGTATTGACAGCACACTTGGTTGTGTAAACATTGTATTACTGGTTTAATAAAATACCTTTGGGAGAACTCGGTTGGAGTTGCCCTCCTATATATATCTATGTGTAATCGATGTTCTTACTATATGACATTTACTGATGACTTCTCTCGCAAACCTGGATATACTTCTTGAAGAAGAAGGATGAGGCTTTCATGTGGTTCCGTACCTTCAAAGCCTTGGTGGAAAATATGACCGGAAAGAAGATCAAGATTTTGAGGACTTACAATGGCACTGAATATGAGTCAAATGAGTTCAAAGACTTTTGCAGAGAAGCTGGCATTAAGAGGGAGACTACCACTGCATATACTCCTGAGCAGAATGGTGTTGCTGAACGCAAGAATAGGACTATTGTGGAAGCTGCCCGTGCCATGCTATGTGACCAAGGTCTTCCAAAGTTTCTGTGGGGAGAAGCTGCAAATACTGCTGTGTACATTCAAAACCGATGCCCTCATTCCACTTTGGACTCCAAAACTCCCGAAGAGGTTTTCTCTGGTAAGAAACCTGATGTCTCACATTTTAGAATTTTTGGATGTCCTGTCTATTTTCATGTGCCGAAAGAAAAAAGAAGTAAGCTGGATGCTACTGGGAAGAAAGGAATGTTTGTGGGCTACAGTGAGACTTCTAAGGCATATAGAGTCTATGTACCTGGTTAAAGGGAAGTAGAGATAAGCCATGATGTCACTTTTGATGAAGATGCTTCCCTGAAGAAAGTAGTAGATCTTCCTAGATCTGAAGAAAACCATGAAGAAAGACCTGGAAATCTGGAAGAACCCCAGGATGAGACTATGCCTGATGTTGAAGGGCCAATGGACCCTATTGATCCTTCCCCTTCTCTAGGAAAGAGGCCATCATGGCTCAGGGACACCCTCGAAGATGCTGAGGGTCATGCTGCCCCAAGGGGAACATTCCGAGAAAGTAAGAAGCCGTGTAGATACCAAGGGTATCTAGCTGCCATGAGTACTATTATACAATCTGAACCTGGATCTTTTGAGGAAGCCATCAAGCATCAAGTCTGGAAGGATGCTATGCATGAAGAATATGAGGCTATTATGAAGAATGATGTCTGGGATGTGGTCCCGAGACCGAAGGACAAATCTGTTGTCACCGCTAAATGGCTCTACAAGATTAAACATGGATCTGATGGGAGTGCTGAAAAGTTTAAGGCAAGATTTGTTGCCCGTGGCTTCTCTCAAAAGGAAGGAATTGACTATGACGATATATTTGCACCTGTGGCTCGATATACCACCATCCTTTCCATCATAGCCCTTGCTGCTACGCAAGGATGGAGTCTTCATCAGATGGATGTCAAGACCGCTTTTCTGCATGGTGCAATAAAGGAAGAGGTGTATGTAGAACAACCTCTGGGATTTGAAGTTCAAGATCGAGACACTTATGTCTGCAGGTTGAAGAAAGCCCTCTATGGGTTAAAGCAAGCACCCAGAGCTTGGTATGAGAGGATGGATAGTTACTTGATGAAGCTGGGCTTCACTCGAAGCAATGCTGATCCAAACCTTTACTTTAAGGTTGTGGAAGGAAAGCCTCTCATTCTAGTGTTGTATGTGGACGACCTCTTCCTGACAGGTGGTGACCCTCTCATTCATCAATGTAAGAGGGAGCTTGCTGCTGAGTTCGAGATGAAAGACCTAGGACTGATGCACTATTTCCTAGGCCTGGAGGTCTGGCAGAGACCTGGAGAGATTTTCCTTTCTCAAGGAAAGTATATTGTGAAGCTTCTGGAAAGATTTGGGATGGTGGACTGTAAGTCCGTGTCGACACCAATGGAACTCAACTTTAAGAAGTTGAGTGGCAGCGCTGCAGGGCCTATCTTGGCCAATCCTACTGAGTATCGTCAACTCATAGGAGCTTTGATGTTCTTAGTGAACACCCGTCCGGACATATGTTTTGCAGTGAATACTTTGAGCCAACAGATGGTTGAGCCTCATCATTTTCACTGGGTTGGTGCCAAGAATCTTTTGAGATATCTTCGGGGCACGATAAACCATGGGCTGAGATACACTGCCGGGAGTGTGATACTCCGGGATATACTGATGCTGATTGGGCTGGCAGTGTGGTGGATCGTAAGAGCACATCTGGATGCTGTTTCAATCTTGGTTCTGCTTCGATCTCATGGATGAGCAGGAAGCAGAAGTCGGTGGCTTTGAGCACCGTGGAGGCCGAATACATTGCTGCTAGTATGGCCTGTTGTGAAGCAGTTTGGTTGAGGAAGCTCTTTAGTGAGCTGTTCCAACATGTGCTAGATACCACTGTAATACTCTGTGATAATCAGAGTGGGATTCGTATGACTAAGAATCCTGTGTTCCACGACCGATCCAAGCATATTGATATCAGGTACCACTTTATCCGGGATATGGTACAGCGAGGCGCCGTAAGGCTCGATCATATAGGAACTGATGAGCAGGTCGCGGATATTCTCACTAAGCCCCTGGGGAAGGTCAAGTTCCTAACCTTCCGTGAGAATCTTGGTGTCGTGGAAAGACCCTATGATGTGGGTCCTGTTGGACGATGAGCTCTGGGAGCTCTGGGGGGCTTTGGGGATAGCTTCTCGAAGCTATAAGCACTCATAATGCTTCTGCCCCACCCTTGTGATTATTGAGCTGGTTCGCCACTCATTTAATCTGTGCCCCGTATGCATCCTACCCATTGAGTTCAGGGCTCATGGGAAGTACCTCTCATTTGGCCAATGAGGTGTGGAAAAGCTAGAGACTATTAGCAAAGACTGATGGATGCATCAGAGATTGCCGTACTCTCTATCTAGGATGGCATGGTCCAACCACTTGATCTGGGATCAAGATTTGTGAGGTCTGGGACCTCTGGACTGATTATGTCAGTCGGGGAATGATGTCTTTGTGACTGACCCACTTCTGTTCTGAAATAAAGAAGCCAGCAAAGCAAGTTTCGGCGGGATGACTCACGATGTTAATTGCACTAATAGATGGAGTTCTCCCTAGTTGAGAGGGAGTGTTAAATTTGGACAACTAGGTCCAAACTCCATGTTCTGATGCTCAGATTAAGAGGCTAATATTTTTGTTGGATTCCTCTTTCTGAGAGGTGTAAAATCCATATAAAAATAGTCTTAATCCGATGAGCAGAACTTATATTTTGAATTTATTATTCTTAATAAATTATATGTGCAAGGTCAGCCAGTTTTGTAATGTAGGCTCACATGCCCAACAGATGTGTCACACACCCTCATTGATGGATATATATATAGGAAAAGTTGGAGAGAATTTTAACACAAAACTCAACTCACATCTTCCTCTCTCATCTTAGAGAGTACGCTACCTGGAGGACGAATTTCAGCCACACGTGGGAAGGACGAAGAGGACAGACCGTACGGATTTTTTGCTGCTAGGGTTTCTGCTGCTAGGGTTTCGCAGAAAGTTTGACCAGCGTTGACTTTGGTCAACGCTTGGTCCAATCAAACTGAAAATTGGTGGAAAGTTTGATTTTTGTAGGTCGTACTATCTGGCACAAAAATCGAGGTCAAAGGGTTGACCGCTCTGCTGCTGCGTTGACTTTTAGCTTGCTGCCCTTGCGTTGACTTTTCAAGACAGCGTTGACTTTTGTAGAACTGACTTGGGTTGACTCATCTACTGGTTGGAGGGTTGTTGTGACACATGCTGGGCTGGCTGACCAAAGGAGACTTTGCTGGTTGAAGCATCCTGTTGACCGCCGAAACGAACACATACATTTTTCTTGTTTCTGATTTGTCTTCTGTAAGATCTGCTTATATGTTCTATCTGCATTTTGCTTATCTACTGGTATGTTTGCTGTGAGAAAAGTGAAATTGCTCTTAGCATAGAACATCTACAAAATTTTACAGGTGTAAGTTAGGTTAGATCTCTAGAATCCCTGGAGGTTTGGCCATTGGGACAGTGTTCTTAAGCTAGGGGGTGACAATTGCAATAACATTTTTTCTATGATTGGGAGGAGAATTATGAACCTTATCCCAATTCCCAATCTAAGTCACACATTGTTGAGAGTTTTTATTTACTATGATGTACATATCTGTGCAAGGGTACCAAATTTGCAATGTTGTACATTTAGGCATTGATTGTCAAGTGTTTGATTGATTATGGTATACCTGTCTGTGTAAGAGTACAAACTTACAATACTATGTGTTTTTGGCATTGTTGTTAATTAAAGATGTGGTCTAGTTGGTGGAAATCTGTAGTGTCTTGTCAGCTTAGCTATGATAAGTTAGGAACTATTGAATTGGATGGTTATACAAGCCTCAGTCAAATAATATACATACCTCTTTAACATTGAAATAATACAAGTGCTATGAAGGTCTCATGTCTTCTTCATTATGGGCCACCAATTATCAAGATAACAGATTGACATATCAAAAAACCTCATGTATAACACTTACATGATTTTATTACTCCGAACAATATCATGGTGCCTATTACATGAATGTGAAAAGTTCATAGAAGTGATATCTAGAGTGGTGATAGTATCTTCACCAACATTGGTTGTTTTATGGATAAAGCTTAGTTCATGGCTTTTAATATATTTATGACCTACAATATCTTTGTTTATAGTATTCTCCTTGCATAATTTCCGTTGACATAAACTGTGCCAATTTTTTGCAACATTGTTTGGTTTCATATATGGGCATGAATCTTAGTCAAGAGAAGCTCCTGCACATTTATTTGGCTTTCATAGAAAGAAGTTAGTTTGGAGCTTATTGTAATGACAACATATAATTTTGGTACTTAAGGGCTAATGGTATAAAAAAAATTGCACAGACATTAGATATTATGCAACATGTTATCACATAGACAACCCATGGTCTAAACATGACACATTTTTTGTCATGTGTAACTGAAGATTCAACATTGAGGTTGATCATATGTGTATGTGCATGCAAAAAAGATTTATATGAACATGGTGGGTGAAGAGGTGTTAAGAATTTTTATATGCATAGATGAGTTGTGGGCATGCTTAGTATCCATAGATGAAGGCCACACTTGTAAACTATGTCATTGAAGGTAAGCTCAAGCATTTGCTATGTTTAAAGTGAAGTTAGACATGGTATGCTTATAGTTTGGTCTATGTTACTTAGTGTTGACCATATAGATGCATCACTACCTAGATTTAATATTTTGTCAAGATCTAATATTATGCCCATATTTCATCTTTTATTCCCATATTTTATATCGTTCAAGTATCATTGTCATTAGTCTACCTTAACTGCAATGAAACCACTGCCTATATATTATAGGAAGTCAATGGACATGTGGGTTTAAGTAAACAATTTCATGAGCTTTTATTGATGGTAATTGTGGAATAGGTGTCATGTTAGAAAGGTAAATCATTTGGGCATCACCAACAGTTGGAAAAAGGTACAATTAAGCCTCACCATGAGAAACCCTTGGGTGGATCCAAATTCCAACTAAAACACAAATATGACTTACCTTTAAAAGTTTCTTATATATAACATGAGAAGCCTTCGAAAGATACCATCTGTTTTATTAGTGTGGCAAATTTTGATATTTACAAATGTTTTTAGAAATGAAGAGAATCCACCCCTTGTGGTTAGATTAAGTCATGATATAATACTTTAACAATGGATAGTTGATAGTTATCTATACTTCATTTACCTAACATTTAAATATAGTTGTTGTCTAGATACCCACAAGCATGTTATATTCAGAAGAGGCATTTAGTTCAAGGAAACCCAATTGATTTATGAGGCCAGATTCTTGAACAGAACTTAGCCATATGCTATTTTTTGCACCCCAATCAACATAAACAAAATAATCATCAAGCGTGTAGTGGTTAAGTCAAGCACTTTTAGTGCTTAGATCCCAGGGGTATACATGTTGCCATTTTTGTGCTACCAACAAAGCTAATTACTGCATCAATGATTGGTTGGAAGTCTTAGTGACCTTGATGGCTTATTGATGTTGTGCAATTCCTGGGTGAATTTGGCATAATAGATATCCATTTGTTGTGACACCTAAGCCAAAAGTAGGCCACTTTGTTAATAAGGGGTCATTTATCAATCAAATAAAAAACAAGTAATCAAGACGTGTCATGAGAAATGCATGGTTGTCTTAGTTGCACTAAAATACGCCCAAGTGCCTCTCTTTCCCAAAGCAAAGATGAAATCAGTCCCAAGTTGGTTGAAGCGTGTTACATCTTAAATGCATTTGTTTTGGCTTAAGGACATTTTTGAAAGAAGAAAGACAAAAAAAAAAAAATTACCTGATCAAATAACTATGCAATCAGAGTTGGGTAATACATTAACCACTTCCAATTAGATAAGGGAGTGTGTTATAGAGATTCCGTGTATAGGAAGGTCATGTTAACCAACAAGGAGACAAAACATAGAGACCACCCCCCAAGACTGAATGTGGAGAATGGAAAGAAGGACATGAGTTCAAAAAAATATTGCACTCATTGCAATATGAATGGTCATTATTATTCATCCATAGTTTCATCCAAAAGGGGAAAGAAAGTTGTGCAAGAGTAGATGAAAGAGTGGAGAATGCAATAAAAATCCAAGAAGTAGTTCATGAAGAAGCTCAAGTAAGAAAGGAGAGTCCACTAGCTTGGTTGGGTGAGAAATGGGTAGCACATTTTCATAGTTAGTTGTTTCAAACATTGAAAACCTCACATGTTGTGTATTAGACCCTAAGAAGGAAAAATTGTACAAGTAATGACTTGTCATAACATCATTTATATGCAACCTAATATTTTTATGGTTTTGAGAGTGTGCAAATCAAAGAGACAAGTCAAACCATGTATGCAGAGTTTTGGTGGACCAAAAGTTCCTTTTGTGGGGAGGTTTGATCTAGGTGGATTCTCATGACTGATAAAAATCGATGTCTTCAAATGTCAATGCAAAGGTTTTCACATTGAAGAGCACATCAAGAGCTTTCCAACAATGCTTGAACAAAGTCAAACAAACATTGAATGAAGAAGTTATGACATTATGAAGTTTTCATGAAACAAACAAAAATATGATAACACAGTTACCAACCAAAAGGGAACTTGACCAAGTTTTCACCTTTTTTAGAGGTAGCAAAAAATCATCCGATTTTGAAAAGTGTTGACTCATAATATACTTGTTTTTTTTAGTGTATTTTTTATATTTTAAATTTTCTTATGTATTAAGTATGCATATTTTTTAAATATTAGTGATTTTCATGCTAATTTTGAAAAGTGTTGATTCAACATCAACCCCATTTTTTTGGGTTTCTTTTTGACACTTTAAAGTTTCTGAGATTATTAAGTATGGATATTTTTTTTTAAATGTTGTTGATTTTCATGCGGATTTTAAAAACCGTCAACCTTTTTTTTCCTAACATATTTTTGACACTTGAAATTTTTTTTCTCAAGTATGCTTTTTTAAAATGTTTGTTATTTAACCATGTTTCAAGTTGCCTTTTTTTTCTTGAAAGGCTTGTTTTTCAAAGGGCTTTTCAGGTTTGTGTTTTTTTTTTTTCCTTCAATTTTTTTTTTTTTTTTTTTTTTGTAATGAAAGTTTTTATTCTTTTGCAAAGTTTTAAAAATAATAAATTAATATTTTGAAGTTAGAATCTTTTTTTATATATTTATGTATCATTAATACTTCAATACACAAAATAATTATCACTAAAAATATAATAATTTTAGATGTGTGACAAAAAAATACACGTTTTACATCTAGATATAATTAAAACATATACATTTTGGGACCTTTTTGCTAAAATGACATGTCAAATAAAGAATTTTAATGGAAAAAATGCACAAAACAAAATTGAAAAAATAACAACTTTAATAAATTTTTTAAAATAAAAAAACTAAAATAAAAATAAAAATAAAAATAAATGCTTGAAATATATATATATATATATATATATATAAAATAAAAAACAAGGAAAAAAATTAATTAAATATAAATCAATCAAATCAAAATTTATTAAAAAAATATTAGAATAAGAAAATTAAAACACTTAAAAATAAATAAATAAATATAAAATGTTTATATATATATATATATATATATATATATATATATATATATATATATATAAAAATAATAATAACATATTAACACACACACACACACATATATATATATCATTTTTAAACATTAAAAATAAAATTGAATATGGCCACCGTCGCTCAGCGACCAAGGGGTCGCAGGCTAAGATAGTGAGAGGTGGTGCAATTCCCGTCACCTTGGTCCATGGCCCCTTGGCCACTGGGCGAGGGCAATCTGATTCTAGGAATTGGATTGTGGCCCCTTGGCAGCTAGGCAGGATAGGCTAATTATGAGAAACAAATTGCCACCCTAGCTTAGAATCTAAGGGGTCGTGGGTGAGGGCAGTAGAGTTAGCACAACTTCCATGGCCCCTTGGTGGCTGCGTTAGGGTGGCAAGTTGATTCTCGGAATCGGTCTACATTTTCCCAACGGCCAAGGGGTCGTGAGGAGAGATGCAATATTGATTTTTTTTTAAGATTTAAAATTGTTATTTAATTTTTTTTTATATTTAAATTTGTTTTTATTATTTGTTTCTTTTGTAAAATCTTCTTATAATGTTTAAATTATATATATATATAAATTTTATATTTGATTTTTTTTTTTTTTTAATTTTGATTTTTTTGTCATTTTTAATTTTAATTTTTTTCTTTTAATGTTTTCATTTGATTTGATATTTTACTTATTTACTTTTTTTGGGGGTTTTATGATTTAATTAATTTTTTTATTTTTTGTTTTATTTTGTTTTTAATTTTTTGATTGATTTTTTGTTGTAGGGTTGTGTCGATATTCAACTAGCAACCCTACTCCAATATGTGTCAATTTGATAGTTGATTTTTCAGTTTTCATTACAATGAATCAAGTTCGTCTCCACTGTGTTTTAATTTGATGGTTGATTTTTAAGTTTCAATTACAATGGATCAAGCATGCCACCACTATGTGTCAATTTGATGGTTGATTTTTAAGTTTTTGTTGTAATGTGTCGAGTATTAGGTATTTATTTTGAAGGTTTAATTTAGTTATGATCGAAATATGTTGAAAATCTAAGGTTTGTAATAGTCATGATATTTGTTTTTAATTCCATGGCTGAAAAATGTTGAAATTTTAAGGTTTTTTTGGAGTCGTGGTATTTTATCTTTATGCCATGGTTGAAAAATGTTGGAATTTTTAGGTGTTTTGGAGTCGTGATATTTTATTTTCAACTTTTTTTTTGTCAAGTTGTCTGTGATCCTCTAGGCTTGACCTATGGCTTGATAAATCACGATCGAGGGGCATCTAATTTGTCAAAGTCACCTAGGGATCAAACCCAACCTGGGCCACACCAACCCTAAGTTAACTGAGATTTTCTAGCATGTACCCCCCCCTCCCCCCCAAGCATAGGCACAACCACCCCTGTGAGGTTTGATCCTGGGTCGCCTTGCCAATGAGGCTCATCCTCAACGAGTTGTGCTAGTGGGACTTGACTTTTATCTTCAACTTACTATTAAAAACTATTGGAATTTTAATGATTTTTGGAGTCATGGTAATTTTTTTTTAATGCCATTGCTAAAAAATGTTGGAATTTTGGCCAAAAAAAGTTGATACCAACATCAACACCTTTTTTTTTTCCATGTTTTTTGCCCCAAAAAAATTGGCTTTTACTACCATTTTAAAAAAATGTTGAAAATTTACCCAAAAAGACGTTGTTCTAACATACACACTTTTCATTTTTGCGTTGCTTTTTCATGTCTTTTGGTATTTTTAGCTATAGTTCTCGTTTTATTGGTAACTTTGTTTGATAGGGTGTGTCACATGGCATCCCAATAGGAGGACATTTGGAAATACGTATGGCACAACCGTTGACAGGTGGCGTGACAATAATTTGGCATGTGGCAAAGTTCGTTGATGAAGCTGACAAGTAGTAGCTCTAAAGTAGAACACGTGACACTGATAACGTGGACTAATTTTGGTAGGATGACTATATATGATGTGGAAAACCCATTGGATGACATGTGGCATGTGATGACATTACAGATATGTTGATGTGGCAAGGTGACATGGTAGGTTGAATCTAAAATAATGTGGGCCAATCAAAGTGTGACATGTGGCAAGGAACACTGAAAAGGCCACCAAGTACTAGCACTAGAACGTGACACATGGAACTGCTAACATGGCACAATGCTAATGTGGTGGTGATGTGGAAGAGTTGACATAGCAAGCTTGCACATGTGGTGCAGATGTGGTTGAAGAGGTGGTTGGCTAATTGAGTAGGTTACATGGCCACAACATGGACTAGTTAAACATTGGCTAATTTTCCCTAAAAATCCTTATCAAACATGGAAGGATTGGATGGGTGGACCAAACTCCTGACCTTCTTAGCACTATTTCAACGTCTTACCAAAACACCACACATATTACTTATTAAGAATGGGTGAAATATTCTATTTAAAGTATAAGAATATTTCATTTGGCACAAAAGGCAATTGAGTAAGATTGAACCCCCAACCTCCTCATCATGAATCCAATCCTTAAACAATATGCCAAACAAAGGCCTTGTATAGAAAATTTGGTATCTTATATTTAAATTTAACAGCTATCAGATGCTATAAATGGAAGGTTGGTGGGTTTGACCCAAGGATCTCCATGCCATCACTTCAACAAACTAACCATTGCACCAATTTATGGCCTATTATTGATCCGAACTTAAAAAGGAATGCAATAACTTACAAATATAATCATAAACACAAAGATGCAACATAAAAAACACTTCATTTCATTAATAGAAAAAATATTGAACTATGCTTACAAACAGAAAGGAAATAAGACAGCTCAGGCGATGGTAGCTTATCTCTGAGAAGAGATGTGGTGGCTACATGCCTCTTAATAGTGTTACAATGAGGCTCCAGGGCCTATTTATTATTGGAAAACACGAGAAAACCCTAAAAAACCAAAACACTAACCCCAGGAGATGTAACACCAAGAGTTTGTGGGCCCCATTGGGGTTAGTTGGGTAGCCAACTTCCTGGGATTGTAACTTTGTCATATATCTTTGTTTGGCACATACAATACCTTGTTTGAAAGGTCTCCCTAAGTACTATAGGTTCCATCGCAAGCCCTTGTCTATAACAATGGGCTTGCCGTGGACCCCAAAAAAAATGTCGTTTAGGGGGTCAAAACTGCTCCAAAAGTTTAGGACCTGAAAAACTGCTAAAAGTATTAAATGTTGAAATGAACAAGGAAACAGATAAAACTGATTGGAGGGTCTAGGAGGAATAGGCAGGTGGCCACCAATATCCACCTAGATCATTCCTCCTCGCTTAGGAAGCAATGGTCCCCATTGCGTGCAGAGACTCCATGAGGTGAGGAAATTTCTGTTTAATCTGGTCCCTGGTGAACCACTTGCCCTGGTGAAGGAGTTGACCTGCTTTGACAACTCGATATAGTTGTATCCTTTGTTGGCGAGTGTTCTTGATCTATGTATCCATGATCTGATCAGTTGTGGTCTGTTCCATGTAGTCTGTGTTAAGCTCTATTGGTGTGAGCTATTATGCAATGTCAAATGTGTCCAACAATGGTGGAAAGTATGGTCGAAGGTGATCTACATTAAACATTGGGTGCAAAACAAGGAATGATGGGATTTTGAGCTTGAAGGCATTGTCATCGATGACCTTAGTGATGGTGTATGGCCCATATCAGAGCGGGCAAAGCTTGTGGTGGGGTCCAGCAAGGCGCTCCTTCTGCAAATGTAGCCAAAATTGTTGCCCACCTGGAACTTGTGCGACACTCAATGCTAATCATGGCGCTGCTTGTACTTAGCATTGGCTCTGTCCAATATATCATGGACCTACTAGCAGATGTGTTGACTGCGCTCAATGGAGTTTTCAGCCCTTTCAACTTCGGACCGAATGTGAGTTGAGTCTACTTGAGTAGTTGTAAATGGTATGGCCACATCAATGGGGCATAATGGCTGAAATTCCAGCCCTACCTAAAAGGGGTTATGGCCTGTTGATTTGTGGAGAGCTCTGTTGTAGTTGTGTTGGACATAGGGGAGACTTTCATCCCACGTGCGTGGATGCTTTGAGTTGTACATGTGCAGAATGTGTATGATCATCCTGTTGACAACCTCCGTTTGGCCATCAGTTTGGGATGGAAAGTCGTGGACTTAGTAAGTTTTGTATCCAACATCAACCAGAGACTTCACCAAAATGCACTGAGGAATATATTGTCCCGATATGAGATAATCGACTGTGGGATCCCAAAGTGTACCCACACTCGCTCAAAGAAGAGCTTAGCAGTGGCCTTTGTTGTGATACTCTTCTTGCAGGCCGCAATGATGGCCATCTTAGAGAATATGTCGACGACCATGAAAAAGCAATCATTGTCATGCTTAGTAGAAGGAAGGCCCGATATGTAATCCATGGAGACAGATTCTCAAGGCTGGTTAGGAGTAGGTAGAGGAGTATACAACCTTGCTTCTTGATGGTTGGTTTGGCAATGACGCAAGCGGTGCAGGATCTAATGTACTTCCCAACATCTTGACAAATTTTCGGCCATAAAAGTACTTATGCAATACCACCATTATTTTCTCTACTTCGAAATGTCCAATGACCCTGTTAGTGTCAGTCTTTCCAGCCTTCCTCCAGTGATCAAATATGCTCTTACAAAGTGATCTCAGAGTGTCAAGGTCAAATTTTGTCATTTCAGTGAGTCTTCAAGCAAAATTTGGTCACTAGGCATTAGGTCTAGGGTTTGCCCAAATGTCAGTCCATGTCATCATTCAGTTGAGCCTATCATCATTCAGAGGGTTGTCATTATCATGTTAGTGTCGAATGAGTCATTTTACACCTTATTCATGCTTCAGTTGTGCCTAGGCAAGGTCATTTCCCTCTCCTAGGGTTTTGAAGGCAATTTCTCTTGGATGGTCAAATCACCGGAAAAACTTGTATCCAGATGTTCATACACCTTCCCCTATCCTTAAAGTACCTTATCAAACACTTCCCATCCCTTAGATCCGCCAAATTCCTCATTTTTGCACAAACCCTAGTTTCTAGCTACAACTTGGCAATTTTCTAGGCTTGGCCTGTGTTTTTCCCTTTTGGACCCCTTCCCCTCACTCAATCTCTGAGATCCCACTTTCCCCTGCTTCCTAACATCCCTCCCCACTCCCAAAAATTTCCCCAAGAATTTAGAAGCCCCCTATCCCCTTCATTTCGCTTCATTTTGGCAAAATCCCTTGTTCCACACATCGAGACAAGTTTCACTCAAAAGATGTTTCAGATCAATCAAAGATGAATTTTGGGAAAATGAGAAAGGTTTTTGTCCAAAACATTCCAAGGAAGAAAAACCTCCTTCACTTTTTTCACAGGTGTCATGGTTTGAGAGAAATGTCAAGAATATCGTTGCCTCAGGAGAATCAAAGACACCTCTGAAGTGACCTTGGGAAAATCAAGTTTTCTCCTAGCTTGGTTGGCCAAATGATTTTCTTGATGGGTAAAATGATAACTAGACACAAAGAGATTTCCAATGAGCTATCATGGGCTCAATTTGGGGTTGAGGAAGGCATTCAAAAGTTGACTGCAACAGCACTCTTCCTTGAGGTAGCCTCATTTGGCACTTTTTGACCAGTCTTGGGAGATTTGATTTTTGATAGGTCAAATCAACTCCAAATTGAAAAATTCCAATTGGGTTGGAAAGTAGACTCAAAGACCTTTCCAACGAGCTATTGTGCGCCCAATTCCGACACCGGGAAGGCCTCCAAAAGCCTCCTGCAAAAGCGCGACCCGTTGGGTGGTGCGCGACCCGTTGAGAGCTCTTCTGCAGTTCAAAAAATCAACGTGCGCGACCCGTTGGGAGGGGCGCGACCCGTTGGGGATTTCTCCACAGAAATTTGCCAGTAAGCTACCAAATGACCCCAAATCTCTTCAAGGTTGCAGGTAGGCCTCTGATCATCAAAGTATTTTGCTTGATAGAGAAAAATGAGCATGGGAAATGTGTTTTAATGCCATCAAGTTGAAATGAGAAGTTCATGTATATTTGCTTTAAAAATGTCAAAATGCAAGTAGAGATAGGGTTTTGTTTTGCTGCTCTCAAGGTTATCCCTTTCACCCCCTGAGGTCATTCATGAGGAGGGAGGACCATCTCAACAGCCTGATGCTCCCGTCACCCGACATGTTAGCTCCACTCCTTTGGTCACTTATCAGAAAGGTCCAAGGGCCTTATTTGCAGCAGCTAGGCGAGTACTATCTCCACAGCAGGTGGAAGGGGTCTCGCCTTCATCTTCAGCTCAGCGAGTGTTATCTCCACATCAGGTGGAAGGGGCCTCGCTTTCTTCACCAGCACAGGTACTGCAGAGGGGCAAAGAGCCCATGGTTCATGAGGATCCGGTGATTGATCTTGAGGCCAGTTCTCCTAGCCAAGAGGCGAAGGAGGTCATTCAACATCTCAGGGCTGAAAATGATGTTTTACAGAGGAGACTTGAAGGTGCCCAATGGACTATCACTTACTTGAAGCAGCGGAACAAACAGTTAGAGGAGGAGAAAGCACTTGATGAGTTATGGAGGATTCGTAGTGACTGAGTCTTGAACCGAAGAAGACCCGATGATCCATTGCCTGCTGACCGAGAGTCAATGCTCATTCAGGAGAATGCTCACCTGGAGAGGCTGTTGGCTAAGGCCAACCAAGAGAAAAGGCTGCTGAGAAACATGAAGAATCACTATTGGGCAAGAATGCATGTATGCAAAGCCAAGATGAAAATGTTCCAAAGGAGGTTGTCCGAGGCTCTTAGGCGGAGAAAGAAGACCAATCCACTCCGTATCTTGGCTGAGGCATCCCTCAAAGATCATGGCACTCACTAGCATCAGCTACAGCACAAATCCCAAAAAAAATTAAGAATTTTGGGTAATTTTGGTATTTTTGGGAAATTTACAGGTTTTGGCTTCTCAACGGGTCTCACCCCTGGTGAGACCCTTTGTCATCGTAGCTCCGTTTTGCAAAAACTCAACATTTCTAGATTTTTCATGCAAAGTTACACATGTCTATGGATGGACTTGAGTTTTTATGGAGTTTTGGGCCTCCAAAAGGTCAAAATACATGCAAAATTTGACTTTCTGCCCCTTTTTTGAGTTGCAGAAGCAGTCTTGGGAGAATTGACTTTTGACTAGGCAAATGACCTCCAAATCCAAAAATTCCAGTTGGGTTAGAAATTAGACTCAGAGACCTTTCCAACTAGCTATCCTGCACCTAATTCTGACACCGGGAAAGCCTCCAAACAGAGCTCCAAAGTGCGCGACCCGTTGAGGAAATGTGCGCGACCCGTTGAGGAAACTTTGCCAGATTTGACCAGTTCAGCCCAGAAAACGCAGTTTGGCTCCAGTTTGACTTTTTGAGGTGGATGGTGGTCCTCTTGGATGTAATTGTGACACTTTTTGGATATTTTTACTCTTGTTTAACTCTTCTAGAAGATTCTTGCATGTAAAGGGTAAAAATTGAATGTATGAACTGGTTTCCAAGTTTATAGAGGCAAGTTGTTTTGACTGCCTATTTTCTAGTGCTTAGTTTAGAAGTGGTTCAAACAGCTCCTAGGATAATGAGCTCGACCCATGGAGGCAGGGAAAGAGGTTAGATCATCTATATTATGTACTTTCTTGCTCATTTTCATGGTTGGACTCTTGAGGGAGAAGTTATCACTGTATTATTTCACTTGTATCTCTGCAATTGTTGGCTAAGGAAGACCAGGGTTTTGCAGTCATCTTTGGGATTCTTGTGGACTCATGTGTTGATGGTGTGTCTCTTCATGTTCTTGTAAGCTTTGTTATGTGATTCATTTCCTTTCTTTACTGTTGCACATTAAACAAATGAAATGTTAAAGTATGAATTCATGCTAGCCATGCTCTGCTTTTAAATTTGTTTAATTTCAATGTTTTCTTCCGTCTAAAGAGAATTCAAAGTGATTGTTTGCTCTCTTTAGCTCCTCATCTTTCATTCCTGACCATTCATTTTAGTTAAAGACATCAATACAGGCTCCTACCTCGCCCCAAAGACCCCCCTGTAGAAACTGTGTCAAATCCCCGCACCCTAAATTGCAGCTCCTCAATTTGCCACCAAAAAACCCAAAAACCCCAAAATCAATCTTTCTGATCAATTTACTAGCCTAATATCAGTGTTATCTTGTTGGCCATCTCATCCCATTGAAGAATTGCCGAGATTGACCGGAGAGAGCCTTCTCCTGCCCCGTAGGGCTAGCTACGAGGCTGAATGGTTTGATGTAGCTTTGAGATTTGCCTTTTCAGCCTGAGGTGAAATTTCAAGCGCTAACAGACCCGACTATAGTGCGCCTCCAAAATCATCTTGGCACGCTCACTTGAAGGAACACGTGTCCCAGGTGGCATAACAGTGCATCTTGAAGGTGAAAATTTGGAACTTGCTTCCCTTCCAGGAGTTTTTGGTATATTCTGTCGAATTCTGGATCGCTCTTGTAAAGATGCGACCACCCCGATGTCTCATGCCCATAGGAGTCAAGCACAGTGATCAACGCCATGACTGGTGGTTGGCTAAGGCAATCAACAACATTATTTGCGTTGCCCTTCTTATACTTAATGTTCAAATGGCACTGTTGCAGATAGGTGGACCATTTCTGATAGCGATCGTTCTACAACTTCCCTTGTGTCTGTATGAACTGTAGAGATCAGTGGTATATGTGGATGACTGTTTCCTTCCCTAGAATGTAATGCTTCCATTGACGACAAACCTGCACAATGGAATACATTTCTTTGTTGTAAGTGGGGTACTTTCGGACTGTCTCTGAAAGTGTCTCACTGTGGTAAGCCACTGGATGCCCATGCTGAGTAATAACCACACCAATAGCATAGCCGGAGACATCTGTCTCAATCTCAAATGGTTTTTGCAGGTTTGGTAATGTGAGCATTGGTGTAGAACAGAGACGATTCTTCAACTCGGAGAATGCTTCTTGTTGTGTTTATGACCAAAAAATCTTTGCTTTCGCTCCGCCCTTGGTGACTTGACTTGAAGACCAAGTGATATGAGAGAACCCCAACATGAACCTATGGTAGAAATTGGCAAGACCCAAAACGTTGGGGAGCTCTGTTACACTGGTTGGGGCTAGCCAATCCTAAATAACTTGTATCTTGAATGGGTCCACATGTACACCCTTCTCATCAATGATGTACCCTAGATATTGAACCTGGGTCAAGCTAAAGGTGCATTTCTCCATGTTAGCACACAACTTGTGTTATCACAGGGTTTGAAAGACCTGTCGAATATGGTGGAGCTGCTCTTCCCAACTCTGGATGAAGATCAGGATGTTATCTAAATACACCATCACGAATGCATTGGTGAAGGGTCACAAGATGTCGTCCATCATTCTCATGAAGGTTGCAGGGGTGTTCGTCAAACAGAACAGCATGACCAACCATTCGAAAAGGCCCTCCTTTGATTTGAAGACAATCTTCCACACATCGAAGGGTTCGATAGGCAGCTAGTGATAACCTAACATCAAGTCAATCTTGCTGAAATATTTGGCGTCGTTGAGCTAGTCCAGAAGGTCATCAATCCACGAGATTGGGTACCTCTTTTGGATAGTGATCTTGTTCAGCACGCAATAGTCAATATAGAGCCTCCAGGTCGTGTTAGTGCCTAGATTTACCTCAGGTTGAAAAGGTAGGATCCAGGAAAAACATCAAACCACGCTCAACCTGGTAGCTAGCCCTACCAAGTCAGGGGAGGGCTCTCTCTGGGTCAATCTCAGTAAATAATGATCGATGAGGGCTTGAGATGACTGAAATATCTACTGATCTTAAGCTCGATATAAGTGCAAGAGAGTTTGATTTGATAAAATGGAGTTTTGTTGGCTCAGATGGAAAGGTAGATTTTGGGTGCGGGGATTGAGGCTCAGTCCTGCAGAGGTCTCAATGGGGCAAGGTAGGCAATCGTTTTTGGCACTTAAAATTGAATGAGATGGAAGGAATAGATAGGTGAGGTGTTGAAGAGGGTAAGAGCAATCATGGATCCTCCCCAAACAGCTGAAAACATCAAGAAACTAAAGCAAACTTCAAGTAGAGCACTTCACTTTCAATGGATTCTACTTACACTCTTGTTTGTTTAGCTCATAAGAGACAAGATAGATAATGGCATACATGACATATAAGCAAATTCACAATTACAAAGAAAAGCACTGTACCAAGAAAAATTGCCACATGAATCCCAAAGAGCACTGCAAATCCTGATCTCAATTCCTTAGCCAAAATGTTGAAATGAATGTACAATGAAGCTCAAGGCTTTCTCAAAAGTCCAACCATGCTAATGACTGAAAAAACATAAGATATAGGCAAATAAAAACTCATACTAGACTCTAGGGGTCGATCTCATGAGTTTAGGAGCTGTCCCAACTAATTATAAACTGAGAACTACAAATTAGGTAGTGGAACAGCTTGCCTCTAGAAACTAGGGAATTGATTCATTCAGTTGCAAACTAACTTTTTATGGATGAATCTACCTCCATGAGTGAAAATTTGACATAATTACATCAAGATCCATCAATTTACATTAAATTACATCATAAGTTTGACGTTAAGAAAGAAGAAAGTCAAACTGTCAAGAAACTAGGCGAAAAACAGAGTGTACTTGGTCAAACTGAGCAAAATTTCTCCTATGCGCCACGCCAAATTCTCTATGCGTAGCACCTGTTTGGAGCCACTTTTGAAGGCCTTCCTGGTGTCCAATTCACTCCAAGTGTGCTTGTTGGAAAGGTCTACCTGTCTACTTTCCAACCCAAGTGGAATCTTTCAATTTGGCCTCCATTTTCTCCTCCAAAAGTCAGTTCTTCCAACACTTCTTCCTGTGTGTCAAAATAGGGGCAGTAAGGTCATTTTTGAGTGTTTTTGACCTTTTTGAGGGCTCAAAACCTGTCAAAATTTCTTGGCCATTGGTAGGCAAGCATATTTTTTCATGCCAAATCCAAAAATGTTGAGTTTTCGTCATTTGGAGGCTCCCATCAAAAGCGAGCGCCATGTGGCGCTGCGTGTAGGGCAGAAAATTCTGTGTTTTAGTCCAAAAATTTCAAAAATGCAAAAAGTGTCCCAATTTTTTTGAAATTTGGCCTGAGTCTTATCCATCAAACATTATGTTGGGCCAAGGAAGCCTCTGCCAATATTTGAAGTCTTTCATGCTCCTTTCGCCTCCTTGATGCCCTCTTCAACTTTGCTTTCAAGCTCCTGATTCTTGCCTTGCAGACCTTTTTTCTCGCCAAGTAATGAAAAGCCATGTGTCTCAACAATTTTTTCTCCTTGTTAGCCTTCTCCAACAATCTCTCTAAGTGGATGTTGGCTCTTTCAAGCCAAGACTCCCGATCGGCATTGATTTCTTGCTCAAGTGAAGTGAGCTCCACCCTCCTCCTTTGGGCTGCTTGGCGATTCTCCCGAATGTTTTGCAATTCCATAATCACTTGCTGATCCTCAATCTGCTTGTTTCTTTTCTCCAGTGTATGTCTCTTCATCAGGGCCATATGAAGGATCAAATTCCATGTTTGCTAGTGGGTGAGTTTTCTTGATGAGTAGTAGGAGATTCATGGTGTTTTCAATTTTCTGCCACCAAGGTTAAAAATATATGAGGGACTGTGAAGGGGAAAGTGTATGAGGGGTTTTGGGAATGTTTTTGACAAGTTGTTTGAGAAATAGGGGGTTTAGGGAATAGTAGTTAGGTTCTTGGGACAACAATTAGGGTTTGGGGATATTTGATTAGGGTGTGAGAAAGCAATTAGGGTTTTAGAATTAGTAGACTTAGGGATATGGGAATTGAGGGAATGGTTTGATAATATGTAATGAGAGAATGAAAGAGTGAGGGAGTGAGAAATTTTTGGAGTTGGCAACAAAAAAAACAAGTGTAAACCCTAAGCAATTGTTTTTTGAGCAAAAATTGCAAGGAGGTAGGGTTTGAGTTTTGTCTCACTAAACCACCATAAATACTAAGGTAACTCATTCATTGGTCATGGGAGAAATTTTAACTTACTTGAACACAAGAATATTGAGCAAATTTTGCAATTTGGGAGAGTTTTGTGAGTGAAATCAGGCTTCCAGCGCTATGCGCTGCGCCACAAACCCAATGCGTCGCGCCACCAAACCCTATGCATAGCGCTTTTTGCAGGTGACTTTTGGAGGCCTTCTTGGTGTCCAAATTGGGCGCGGGATAGCTCGTTGGAAAGGTATTTGAGCTTACTTTCTAACCCAACTGGAATTTTTCAATTTGGAGTTCATTTTCCCTGTCAACAATCAAATCTCCCAAGACTTTTCAAAATGTGAAAAATGACGCTGCCTAAAGGCAGAGTGCTATGGCAGTCAACTTTTGAAGGTCTTCCTCAACTCGCAATTGAGCTCATGATAGCTCATTGGAAATATCTTTGTGCCTAGTTATCATTTGACTCATCAAGCAAGTCATTTGGCCAACCAAGCTAGGAGAAAACTTGATTTTCCCAAGGTCTCTTCAGAGGTGCATCAATTCTCCCAAGGCAATTGTATTTTTGACATTTCTCTAAAGCCATGATACCTGTGTAAAAAGTGAAGGATTTTTTT
The DNA here is from genome assembly GCA_031772625.1 of Pinus tabuliformis. NCBI lineage: Eukaryota > Viridiplantae > Streptophyta > Pinopsida > Pinales > Pinaceae > Pinus > Pinus tabuliformis. Next base: position 1,472,576,953 of record CM062820.1, on the reverse strand, counting down.
ATTCCTTGGAATATTGTGGACAAAAACCTCTCTCAAGTTTCCCAAATTCATATTTTATTGCTCAGAAACATCATTGGAGTAAAACCTATCCCGATGTGTGGAATAGGGGATTTGTCGAAATGAAGTGAAATGAAGGGGATAAGGGGCTTCTAAATTCTTGAGAAAATTTTGGGAAGTAGGGAGGGATGTTAGGAAGCAGGGAAAAGTGGAATTTCAAATATTGAGTGAGGGGAAGGGGTCCAAAAGGGCAAAACATAGGCCTAGCCTAGAAAATTGTCAAGTTGTAGCAAGAAATTAGGGTTTGTGCGAAAATGAAGAATTTGAGGGATATCAGTGATGGGAAGTGTTTAATAAGGTACATTAAGGATAGGGGAAGGGGTATGAACATTAGGATACAAATTTTGCTGATGATTTGACCATCCAAGAGAAATTACCTTCAAAACCTTAGCATAGGGAAATGAACCTTACCTAGGGACAACTGAACCATGAACAAGGTGTAAAATGACCTAGTGGAACTTGACATGATGATTACAACCCTCTGAATGATGGTACACTCAGCTGAATGGTGACATGGATTGACATTTGGACAACTTTGAAAGGAGTGAAAACAAACCCTAGACCTAATACCTAGTGACCAAATTTTGCTTGAGGACTCATTGAAATGACAAAATTTGACCTTGACACCTTAAAATCACTTTGTAATAGCATGTTTGATCACTGGAGGAAGGCTACAAAGACTGACACTAACATTGGCTCCAATGGGGATGGTAGCTCCTTCGAGGTGCCAAGAGCGACATATCTTTGGGAGAGCAGACCAGTGCCTTATCCATTGGGCAATGGAGTCAAAAATTCAAGCTGAAATGCATGACTGAAAACTAATGACTTGATGACACAAATTGACTCTCACTCAACTAAAAATTGACTCGATACTTAAACACAACCGACAAACTAGAAAATATGCTCAAAGTAGAGCTTATTCATCAAAACCTACTCTAACAGTTTCATTCATCACCTGATCAAGTGAAATGAAACAACCAATGCAACCAAGTAAGCATTCCGACTGCTGTTTGAATTCTCTGCAAGTGCTTGCTTATGAACAACAAGAGAGAACTATTGAAAGGCAACTCCCATGAAAACTTGGAAACAGATCCGTTGAATACTATGGATTCTCTATCCGCCTCCAAAAATACTGCATAAGGATCTCGAAATTCATGCACACTGGGACTTAACTCAACCAATGGATTAATTCTCTTCTCTTCATACCATAAATGCAAACTTTGATCTGAGCTTTGTGATGAGACTACTGCTGAAAATGACAAAGAAACCGGCTACCGAATCAAGTTTGTATCAATACTTTTGTCAAGCTCACAGATAGGATAAGGACTTTGACTACAAACATTATCCAACACATCAGCTATTGGATCGTGAAAAACTTGAAAAGACTGCTGCAACCCATTTTCTATTGGTTCCGATGAGATTGCATGACTTCCTATAGGCTGCTCATTTGAAGACATACTATGCAATTTTCCCTTCAGAAACTGAAATGATTCAAAACAAAATTGTACGGAATCATCTTGTATCATTTGATCGTATGTGCTAGCTTCCAAGTCTTCATCTGTAACTTGACAATCAATGGCATTCGGGGGCTGCAAATCTGGATATGAGAAGTCTTGAGCAAGGTTTTCATTGCCCTCAAGATTGTCCAGATCAAGACTTGTTGACAGTTGATTTCTGATTGCATGAATGTTGTCTCTGATGAACTAAAACGAAGCAAAACAAAAAGATATATATCCTTCACTTACTTCAAAATTTGTTGCACTTTCCTCGTAACTGTCATAGCTGATATGCATCGGCTGATCACAGTATACGAGCTGCTGAAAATGAACTTCCTCCTCCCACAAACTAGCTGCTAATTTGTCTACAAGATTAGCTTATGTTTGTAGAACATAATCATCATCATCATACTGATCAAACTGAGGCAAATCATTAGTATAAAAGACATCATCAAGCATACATGTTATATCAACAGATCTCTCTTCTCCAAGATGATCTATAAAACAATCATTATCAGATCTATGACAACTGGGATAAGAAAGAAAATGTTTTGGAGCAGAAACTTGTTCTTCTTCAATCAGCGAGCCATGGGCTTGAACATTATACTCATTCCTTGTGGTGATCATTTGCATCATTTCTTCCACTGCACTTGTCAAAATGTCAAGCTTTACCTCTAGAGATGTCAATTCCTCTAGATCTGTGTTTCTCATCTCTTCTTCCTTCAACTTTGCCCTTCGGATCAGCAAATGAGCCTCTACATCTACTGCACTGTTTTGCATATCTTCAAGTGTTGCAAGGTTCCTTTCTCTCAGTTGAAACTCCATTTCTGGATCAAAGGCACCCGAGTAGTGCAAGAGAGCGGATCCAGGAGGAGGTCTTATATTAACAGGCATCGAATAATAAACTTGGTTAAATCTGGCAGAAAACTGTTGTACTGTCTCCCCTGGCAATCTTTTCAACTGGTTATACTCTTCTATAATCAAGAAAGGGTTCTGTCTTACCACCCACCAGTCGAGAAAAACTTTGATGAACTGTTGGAAATATGAGATGCTCGCATCAAGCAGGGTTTTGAACCAACTCTTGACTTTGCCTTGCAAAGAAAGAGCAAAAAGCCTTATACTAACATCTTCTTCATCAACTTCAAAAAGGTCAAGGAAAGATTCAAAATTCAATACATGTCTCTCAACAGTGATATTGTCGCGTTCACCATCAAATCTTGGTAGATACAGATCATGATTTTTAGGGAAAGCATGGGATATAGGAGGTAAAATCAGAGACTTGTATCGATCTGGAATTTTATAAGGTGTAGGAGTATGTACATAAGGTGTAGAATCAGTCTTGGTCTCTTTAGGCTCATCAGTTTGAAGACAGTCATCACCAAATTCAGAAGAAAGGTCTTGATCTAGCTCAAAAGCATGCAAATCTTTGTTATTCACAATCTTCAGAGGGTAGGAATCAAATGCAGGCGGAGGATCTCTTCTCAAATACAATATACTTTGCAAAGCCTTCTTGACATTCTCAGGAAAAGAGAAGAAATAATTTATAACAAAGAAAAAAATTTCTTGGATGGAATTCCAACTTGAATACCTGATCTTTCCATATTGTCCTTTCATGTTTCTACTGGTTAGGTTCGTCCTCCAGTGGAGTCTTTGGATCTGATCTCGAAAATGATTTGGAATCGCCAGGTGAATGATTTTAGCATTGTTGTGTCTGATCGTTGTTCACCATCAACAATCAGATCTAACTAGATACATGTTACTGGGGCAATTTGCAAGTTAGATATTCCGTTTATAAGACTAGACCGGAGATTGACTGAAGTAGCTTTTATCTACTTGTGCTAATGCAAAGCAAAAGCATTTCGAAGGCTACCTAGCTAATCTTCAAACTCTGTCTGTAGTTTATAAAATGAAGAACACTAACAAACCAACAATTTCTTCCCTAGTATGGTCGCCACTATGTTAGAGCCTAGATTTACCTCAGGCTAAAAAGGTAGGATCCAGGGCCAACATCAAACCATGCTCAGCCTGGTAGCTAGCCCTACCAGGTCAGGAGAGGGCTTTCTCCGGGTCAATCTCAGCAAATAATGATCAATGATTGGCTTGAGATCACTGAAATATCTACTGATCTTAGGCTAGGTATAATTGCAAGAGAGTTTGATTTGATAAAATGGAGTTTTGTTGGCTCATATGGAAAGGTAGATTTTGGGTGCGGGGATTGAGGCTCAGTCCTGCAGAGGTCTCAATGGGGCAAGGTAGGAAATCGTTTTTGGCACTTAAAATTGAATGAGATGGAAGGAATAGATAGGTGAGGTGTTGAAGAGGGTAAGAGCAATCATGGATCCTCCCCAAACAGCTGAAAACATCAAGAAACTAAAGCAAACTTCAAGTAGAGCACTGCACTTTCAATGGATTCTACTTACACTCTTGTTTGTTTAGTTCAGAAGAAACAAGATAGATAATGGCATACATGACATATAAGAAAATTCACAATTACAAAGAAAAGCACTATACCAAAAAAAATTGCCACATGAATCCCAAAGAGTGCTGCAAATCCTGATCTCAATTCCTTAGCCAAAATGCTGAAATGAATGTACAATGAAGCTCAAGGCTTTCTCAAAAGTCCAACCATGCTAATGACTGAAAAAACATAAGATATAGACAAATAAAAACTCATCCTAGCCTCTAGTGGTCGAGCTCATGAGTTTAGGAGTTGTTCCAACTAATTCTAAACTGAGAACTACAAATTAGGCAGTGAAACAGCTTACCTCTAGAAACTAGGGAACAGATTCATTCAGTTGCAAACTAACTTTTTATGGATGAATCTACCTCCATAAGTGAATTTGACATAATTACATCAAGATCCATCAATTTACATTAAATTACATCATAAGTTTGACGTTAAGAAAGAAGAAAGTCAAATTGTCAAGAAACTAGGTGAAAAACATAGTGTACTTGGTCAAATTGAGCAAAATTTCCCCTATGCGCCACGCCAAATTCTCTATGCGTAGCGCCTATTTGGAGCCACTTTTGAAGGCCTTCTTGGTGTCCAAATTCGCTCCAAGTGTGCTTGTTGGAAAGATCTCCCTGTCTACTTCCCAACTCAAGTGGAATCTTTCAATTTGGCCTCCATTTTCCCCTCCAAAAGTCAGTTCTTCCAACACTACTTCCTGTGTGTCAAAATAGGGGCAGTAAGGTCATTTTTTGAGTGTTTTTGACCTTTTTGAGGGCTCAAAACCTATCAAAATTTCTTGGCCATTGGTAGGCAAGCATATCTTTTCATACCAAATCCAAAAATGTTGAGTTTTTGTCATTTGGAGGCTCCCATCAAAAGTGAGCGCCATGTGGCGCGGCACGTAGGGCAGAAAATTCTGTGTTTTAGTCCAAAAATTTCAAAAATGCAAAAAGTGTCCCAATTTTTTTGAAATTTGGCCTGAGTCTTATCCATCAAACATTGTGTTGGGCCAAGGAATCCTCTACCAATATCTGAAATCCTTCATGCTCCTTTCGCCTCCTTGATGCCCTCTTCAACTTTGCTTTCAAGCTCTTGATTCTTGCCTTGGAGACCTTTTTTCTCGCCCTCAACAAGTTTTTCTCCTTGCTAGCCTTCTCCAACAATCTCTCTAAGTGGATGTTGGCTCTTTCAAGCCAAGACTCCTGATTGGCATTGATTTCTTTCTCAAGTGAAGTGAGCTCCACCCTCCTTCTTTGGGCAGCTTGGTGATTCTCCCAAATGTTTTGCAACTCCATAATCACTTGCTGATCCTCAAGCTACTTGTTTCTTTGCTCCAGTGTATGTCTCTTCATCATGGTCATATGAAGGATCAGACTCCATGTTTGCTAGTGGGTGAGTTTTCTTGATGAGTAGTAGGAGATTTATGGTGTTTTCAATTTTCTGCCACCAAGGTTAAAAATATATGAGGGACTGTGAAGGGGAAAGTGTATGAGGGGTTTTGGGAATGTTTTTGACAAGTTGTTTGGGAAATAGGGGGTTTAGGGAATAGTACTTAGGTTCTTGGGACAACAATTAGGGTTTGGGGATATTTGACTAGGGTGTGGGAAAGCAATTAGGGTTTTAGAATTAGTAGACTTAGGGATATGGGGATTGGGGGAATGGTTTGATAAAATGTAATGAGAGAATGAAAGAGTGAGGGAGTGAGAAATTTTTGGAGTTGGCAGCAAAAACACAAGTGTAAACCCTAAGCAATTGTTTTTTGAGCAAAAATTGCAAGGAGGTAGGGTTTGAGTTTTGTCTCACTAAACCACCATAAATACCAAGGTAACTCATTCATTGGTCATGGGAGAAATTTTAACTTACTTGAACACAAGAATATTGAGCAAATTTTTCAATTTGGGAGAGTTTGTGAGTGAAATCAGGCTTCCAGCTCTATGCGTCGTGCCACAAACCCAATGCGTCGCGCCACCAAACCCTATGCATAGCGCTTTTTGCAGGAGACTTTTGGAGGCCTTCTCGGTGTCCAAATTTGGCGCGAGATAGCTCGTTGGAAATTTCTTTGAGTCTACTATCCAAACCAACTGTAAATTTTCAATTTTGAGTTCATTTGCCATGTAAAAAATCAAATATCCTAAGACTGGTCAAAATGTGAAAAATGAGGCTGCCTAAAGGCAGAGTGCTGTTGCAGTCAACTTTTGAAGGCCTTCCTCAACTCCAAATTGATATCATGATAGCTCATTGGAAATATCTTTATGTCTAGTTATCATTTGACTCATCAAGAAAGTCATTTGGCCAACCACGCTAGGAGAAAACTTGATTTTCCCAACGTCTCTTCATAGGTGCATCAATTCTCCCAAGGCAACTGTATTTTTGACATTTCTCTAAAGCCATGATAACTGTGTAAAAAGTGAAGGAGTTTTTTGTTCCTTGGCATATTGTGGACAAAAACCTCTCTCAAGTTTCCCAAATTCATATTTTATTGCTCAGAAACATCATTGTAGTAAAACCTATCCCGATGTGTGGAACAGGGGATTTGTCGAAATGAAGTGAAATGAATCGGATAAGGGGCTTCTAAATTCTTTAGAAAATTTTGGGAAGTAGGGAGGGATGTTAGGAAGTAGGGGAAAATGTAATTGCAAATATTGAGTGAGGGAAAGAGGTCCAAAAGGGAAAAACACAGACCTAGCCTAGAAAATTGTCAAGTTGTAGCAAGAAACTGGGGTTTGTGCGAAAATGAGGAATTTGAGGGATATCAGTGATTGGAAGTGTTTAATAAGGTACATTAAGGATAGGGGAAGGTGTATAAACATCAAGATACAAATTTTGCTAATGATTTGACCATCCAAGAGAAATTACCTTCAAAACCCTAAGAGAGGGAAATGAACCTTACCTAGGCACAACTGAACCATGAACAAGGTGTAAAATGACCCAGTGGAACTTGACATGATGATGAAAACCCTCTGAATGATGGTACACTCAGCTGAATGGTGACATGGATCGACATTTGGACAACTTTGAAAGGAGTGAAAACAAACCCTAGACCTAATACCTAGTGACCAAATTTTGCTTGAGAACTCACTGAAATGACAAAATTTGACCTTAACACCTTAAAATCACTTTGTAAGAGCATGTTTGATCACTGGAGGAAGGCTACAAAGACTGAAACTAACAGGTCGCATCTTTCTTTTGTACCAATACAATCGAGTTCCCACAAGGTGATTAGTTGGGCCTGATGTGCTCTTTCTGCAATAGTTCTTAAATTTGCTTCTTGATCTAATTGTTCTCCAGAACAGAGCGTTGATAGATCGGTCCATTGGGTTGCGGCGTGCCCGGGGTCAGATTGATGGAGTGCTTGACTTGACAATGCAGAGGTACCCCTGTGGGTGAGGTTAACATATCCCTGTACTCCCCCATGACCTTGTCCATTTGTTGTTTCTATGAAGAGGAGCCTTGCCTAGAATCCGTGGCCACAATCGTCTTCTTGCCCTTGGGGCGAATCATAAGGAAAAAAAAATCCTGGTCTAGGAAATGATCTTACTGCATTGCTTTGCAGTAATCAAAGAGATGGTGGTAGGCAGGGGATACCTCTAGTATCCTGTACAACTTATACAACATGTCTCTTCCACAAGTATGGTTGTCCTAACAATACATCACAAACTCCAAGAGGAGAAACATCACACAAAACCTCATCCGTGAAGGGCTTGATGCTATAGGGAAGGTGACACTGCTGGCTGACGCGAAGATCTCGTCCTTGGTGAAGCCACTCGATGGCGTACGGTTGTGGACGTGTTGTAGTATTTAGGCGTGGCCGCTTCACGACCTCTGCTAAAATGAGGTTCTTTTGGATCTCGTTATCAACAATGAACTGCAGTGGAGAAATCTTCACCCACATCTGTGAGTGGAAAAGGCATTCCCCCTCCTCTGGATCTTCATGCTCAATATTCTTGATCTTGGTGGTAGCCATAGTGGCACTGGGCTCCACATCAATGATCTGCTTCCCTTTTTCAGTTCCCTTATTGGGTTCTGATTTAGAAGCCTTCACCTTGGCCACCAGTGACTGCTTGGTCCAACACTCGTATTGTGAGTAGAGATCTTATGGAACTCACACCATTTTCCCATGTCCTTCATCTTCATGGTGTTATTATTTTCGTGTGGCTTCGGCGGGCTGTCTTGGGTAGCTCAGCCTTGGCTTGGTCATTTGTTCTGTGGTTTGGAGGCACCTTTTCCTTGCTTTGGATTCACAGATCCAAAGTCCTGCTTCTTCTGATTAAAATTCTCTTCAATCTTAACAGCGTATCGATACGTCGTGCCGAGCGAGGAAATGTCTAGGAACTCCATCTCACCTTGGAGGTACTTGTGTAGACAGTCACGATACTTGAACACCAAATGCCGCTCAGTATCCTTGATACCCAACTTCGTGCGAAGGGTATGGAAAATATGTGTGGACTCTGTCACATCTTGGTCCCTTCCTTACTGTAGCATGGTCCACTTTATGTATTTGTCTTCATAGCTCCCGACAGGGTAATATTGTTCATTTATGGCATCTTAGAAAAAATTCCAAGTGGGTGTTGGTGGGCTCCAATATTGCAGCAATAATGCTGCAACTCTTGGGACTCCCTTCTTTACTTTTATCAACTCGGTAGTTCGTAACAAACTTGGAAGTGATGGTCCTATATGCACAAGTACTAGCTCTTGCCATAGCTGTCACTGGATCAGCTGGCACAAGTTCGCTAGGAGCTTAAGCCAACTTCTATGAGCTTTGAGAAGAAGCTTTTAATGGTGATGGATGAAAACTAACTCAAAGAAAGCTAGTCTACTTGCAGAAAGAAGCTGAAAGTGAAAAAGGAATGCAAACCCTAGTTCTACATATTAACCCTACCGGTGCAAGGAAAAAGATGAAAGCAGCGGAAATGGATGCCATTGACTTCTAGAAATGTAGAATGCATGTGACTAAGCTACTCTTGCAGTGAAATCTGAAAAGGAATGTATTTTTGTATTTTTGAGTAATCTTGTAGAATTATTATGCATGTGCTTAATTGTTTTGACTGTGCAGAGGTTGATTGATGGAAGGAAATGGTGAGGGCACTTGCAGGAGGTTGGGAAGGTGAGAAGAGGGCCTAAGGGGTCCCTAACACCCTTCCAAAGAGTTTCACAGTGATCGGATCTCGAAAAACCGCTCTCGTGATCTTCTACAGGAAGTCTACAGGGGTTCTACAGGATGTTCCGAAAGGAGATTTTGGAGGGTTGATGGTGGAAGAAAGGTTGAGAAGTGGAAATGGAGGTTGGATGAGGGTGTTAAGAGGTTTAGAATCTGTCAGATGAAGCTAAGAAGTGATGAGGATGGTTGGATTTGTTCAAGGAGGGGTAGAGCAATGTTGCGCAAAAATATGGAAATTAGGTCAAAGTGAGAAAGTGTGGCAAACGAAAGGCAAGAATCTGAATAAGAGGATGGAACAAGTTGCGCTGATGGAGGAAGAGTAAGCAGGGAGGTTTCTCAGGTGTTCTGCACACTACTTCTTGAAACTGACCAAACAAAGATCATGCAAACCGAGTATCTAGCTATTCTAACCTAATTTGACCTAGGAACTAGCAATCAAGATGAACAGAAATCCCTTGGTAGAAAATCATGTGAAACAACTTATGAAAACCAAGCAACAATGAATTTAAGCATGTAATCACATCTGGTATCAACTTTTACAAATGAGAAACTAACACTAGAAATTGCATGAGGAAGCAAGAACAGTGTTTTTGTGGCAGCAATGACACCGTGGTCTCAACTCATGGTCCCGAGGAGGGAGGGGTGAGAGCCAAGGTTGCTTGATGGCCTTTTTCGAAGATCTTTTCTGCTATCAACCTATCACATCACTCTGAAACATGAAAGCTTTTTCAATCATCAAAACTGACCTAGATAACCAAGCAAGATTTTAATCTACTAACAGAAACTATTTTATGAAGACAGTAAAGAAAAACATATAACAGTACATGGAGGAGGTCCTGGAACTTGGGTTGGGCCCAACCCCAAGAGCTACAGGCTCCTAAAAGAAGCTCAAAACTGATGCAACATAAAACTGGTTTCCATTACTCAAAAAACAACCATGTCCAAAATGTGTTACAGCAGAAGCTCCAAAATGGGCTCAGAAATAAAGCAACACTATAGTGCGAAATACAAATGTTCAACAAGTCCTACGAAGGTTGAAAGCCTTCCTACTTATGCACTACGAGGACCTCCAGCAGTCCTCCTTAATTCAAGGGGCTTGGCTGCTCAAAACTGCAGTACTCAACCACTTCATAAAAGCTGCTCGACTGCCTTTGGAAATCGACTTTGGTGGGCTGCTGAACTCCAAGCTGATGGTGGAGAACTCGAGGAAGGGGTCATTTAGTGCAGGAGACACCCTTCCTATGAATCCTCAGCCTTGTCCCCTCTTATTTGGCTGTCAAATGGTCCATAAATGCTTGACCTTGGCCCAAAAGTTGTCCAAAAATCTGCTGCAAACACATATTAGCCTTCATGGTCAAGTGACTATTCTCATTCATTCAATTAACATAAACATACTTCAAAAGCATACATAAACTATGAAGAATGGTGGATAAATGGAGAACAATAGGCAAAATGAGCCCAATAAGTTACCCATTTTTGGGGCTCATCAGGTGCGTCTAAAAACAACGAGGGTTCACTCTCGTCCTTCTGTTCACAATAGGTTTCCCACAAGTCCTTGACGTGTGGGGCGGCTTTGAGAAGTGAAAAAGTAATCTTTTCTCGATTGGAAAAGTCTTGAACTAAAAGATATCCTTCCAACAGATTTAACCACTTCTACGATGTCTGCATCTATCAGACCTATGAATATGGGAATACCGAAGTTATCTTGTACCTTAAAAGGAGTGGTGCCTCCAGAGTGGTTGCCGGATGAAGATGCATCGCCTATGGATAGCCGTCGAAGGATCTGGGCAAAGTTATCCATCATCACATCCCTCTGTCGCTCGAGGGCTTCCTCGAGCAACATTTTGAAAGGATCTCCTACCCCCTCGTCTTTCTTTTCTTCCGCCATGGGAGGTTGTTGGGTTTTGCGAAGCTGATCTTGCAATGGTTCAACTAGATCAAGCCTTAATGCCTTATACCCTGACCTCGTTGGGGACATGCAAAGAAAAACAAAGAAAGAGCAAACCGCTCTAATACCACTAATCCGAACTTAAACAGGAACGCAACAACTTACAGATATAATGATAAACACAAAGACACAGCAAAAAAGCATTTCATTTCATTAATAGAAAAAATATTGAACTATGCTTACAAACAAAATGGAAATAAGATAGCTCGGGCGATGGTAGTTTATCTCTGAGAAGAGAGAAGATAAGTGGCAGCTACATGTCTCTGAATTGTGTTACAACAAGGCTCCAAGGCCTATTTATTATTGGAAAACGTGAGAAAAACCTAAACAACTAAAACCCTAACCCCAGGAGATGTAACACCACAAGTTTGTGGGCTCCGTTGGGGTTAGTTGGGCAGCCAACTTCCCGGGGTCGTAACTTGGTCATCTTTGTTTGGCGTGTACGATACCTTGTTGGAAAGGTCTCTCCAAATACTACAGGTTTCGCTGCAAGCCCCTACCAATACCCAGGGGCCTACCACAACCCCAAAAAAACGCCGTTTAGGGGGTCAAAACTACTTCAGATGTTTAGGACCAAAAAAACTGCTAAAAATAGTAAATGTTGAAATGAACAAGGAAACAAATGAAACTGACGGGGGGGTCTAGGTGGAATAGGAGGATGGTCACCAATATCCACCTGGATCAGGTATAGTGGAGGCGGGGATATTTTATTTAAACGTTTTTTGATACATAGCTCGAAAAATCCCAATGATTCACAAATACGACCTTGTGACATTCAACCATATAACACAGTGTTCTTCTGCCAATGTGCTAGGGGGTTGATGGTTGGAAAATAGAATAAGCAGACTATGTTTTGTGTAGAGTACACAGACCCATGTTGAAACATGGGGAGCGGTTAGGAGTTAAAACTCGTACCCATTGCCTAACAACCAAACATGTTAACCAATGCACCATATGGTTAGGTTTTGAAATACATTGTCTAGGATGTTTTTTTGTTGCAAAAGTGTAAAAGGTTGAAGCTCAAAAAATTGAAGCCAAAGCTCAAGGATAAGGAGGTTGGGGCTCAACCCTGTGACTTTTCAATGTAATTCTCTACATGTTAACTAATGTGCCACCATGCATTGTTTTGGTTGAAAGGTCTGGCACAATTGGTTTTATGGTGTAGTGTGTTCTTGTAATTTGGAAGAAATGGAGCTTTTAAAGCCATTTCTGAGTAGCCCCAAGATGTAGAAGAGTTGTCCATTATGAAATTACGTAAGTTATCAATGTGCTAATGAGTTGTTTATGGATAGAACGTGCAAGCCAAGATAGTTTTTTTATAAGGCACAGGTTGTAGAACGGGAAACTAAGGAAGTTGTGAACACTTTCCAGGCATATCAAGAGTAGGAAAAGCTTGAGATCAATGCCACAATCTTCCTATAGATGGTAACAACATTGTGTTGCAAGATTAAGTTCCGTAGTGATGTAGCAAAACATGTGAGATGATTATATTGTAATATTGGAACGGTTGCTTAGTTAAGTGAGCTTGGACATGTATCCCAAATCAGGTGAAGTTTGTGAACAAGTTGTGTTTCTTTGTCTCTCTTCTTTATATTCATTTCCTATATGCCCTTTTTATTTTCTCATTAAGATTTTGAATTTACAAGTCAAATCATACTTTAATTAATTGCAAATCAAGTCATAGATTTTGGATCAAGTATTCAAGAAATTAACAAAATACACATAACATCTATGCATCTTGAAATTATTTTATAACATAAATGCCTCTTTAGACAAAATTGATATCCCATATTAGTTAAGGGAATTGATGTATGTACAATAAGATGCACTTATTGTAGTATTATTAATACAATGACATTATTATTCTTTCTTATTATATTTTTTTATTGTTATTACGCCAAGAGTAACCTACAACATAGTACAAGGGAGATGTGTAGGTGTAATGTAAGAAAGTATGTATGTCAACATTTTTAATAATCTTTCTAAGTGGGCTAAAATTATAATATTTTTTTTTTTTTCTAAATAAGATTAATCTATTAACATAAAGGGAGTAAAATTACAACGTGAACAAAGTCAAAAACACTGCCCTGAAGAGAGGCAAAGTTGTCAAGATAAGCATAGAAGGAGACTGCCCCATATCAGGGAGCTCAGTCTTGAACCAGTTATCGAAACCCACGCGGGGAACATGTTATGATCTTATGAATATTGCAGAGTTTAAAAAAATTCAAAAAAGAACTAAAATTCCACATAGCAGTTTGAACAAAACTTGCCCAATAGTATGGGCCGCATGGCACGATAGCAAGGCAACAGTGGGAAGACTAATCATCCGGAGGCTCTTCAACTATACGGCACCAACCTGTATCAGGCAAATCCCCTGCAAGAGCAGCTTCAGAATTGGAAGGACCAGGATCAGCCGGCGCCATCTCCACTGCCTGAGCGCTGCGAGCTTGAGCATCTGGAACCTGTAAAGACGCGCTGCCAATCCCCATCTGGAGGTTCGAATTCGGAACAGTGACAGAGCCAGGGCCCTCCTAATGAGAGCTAGACTCCCCCTCCTGGGCTTCCTCATGGAAGACCACCGAAATGTGAGCGATAACCCCGAGCGGTTCAGAGAGTTGTTGAAGGTGAAGAGCGCGAAGCCAGTCAAGCAAGAAGGCACAGGATAGTGGCTGGCAGCAAGAAGACGCCCTCTCCCACTTCCGGTGCAAGGGTAGTGGCTGACAGAGAAATCACTGGAAAGGGAAGGAGAATCTGCGTAAGGGCTGGAAGGCACGCATCGAGGATGGCCCCTGCGGGACCTCATTCTATGGCAACAATGAGGCATCATGGAGACAGGAGCAGCGGGAGAAAAGCGAGGCGGGGCAGCGGCAATGACAGAGCCAGAGAAAATCAGTAAAACAACAAAGCGAAGGCCAAAGGCCCAAGAGAAAAACCAAGGGATTGACGGAGGTGGCTCCGCAGAAAGACCAGAGCGGAGCTTCAGAGCAGCCTCCCCTTTCAAACTACAAGAGGCAACAGAGATGACGGAGCCAGCATTATACAGACAGAAACCATAGCTAAGACCAGAAGCGGGAAAGTAACGCGGATGAGTCGACGAAGGCGGCTCCACAGCAAGCTCATAGCTGAGCCTTAAAGTATCAGCCTTCTTCACACCTCAAGAAGCATCCGCCATAACTATTGCCATGAATGGAGCCGAGGTCTGAGACGAGCCGGAGCGTGCGAAGGCATTAACCAGAGCGTCGGATAGGATGGGAGAGCCAGAGCCGCTTGACATGAAACAAATGAACACTGCATTTTCCAAATACCGAGAGCCTCCGTTCATAAACCGAGTATTCATTCTGTACTGGGTAGGCAAGTGTCGTCCCACCTCGCGCCACCCCTGTCCCATTAGAACTGAATCCTATTTATCCACCCGCATCCAGGGGGCTAAATTATAATATTATTAATATAAAATTTATAATTTACAAGTATCTTACAGTTAATATAATTTAACATACATAATGTTTATTATAATATATAATTTATAACAAAAAATTAGAGTTAAAGCACTATAGATTAATTTTAAAGCATCAACACGGCCCAGAGGCAGAATCAATATGTGCAGTTAAGCTCAATAGGATACACAAAATGGACAAAGTTTGTAGGTCATCGGGAGGAAAGGATTGCACCAACAAAGGTTTAGTAGCAATCAACTATTTTTTTGTTCACCGTGGTTTTACTCTCCTTTTAGACTTTTTCTCTTGGATCTTTGGGCATATTTGGAATCGAATTTAGGGTTTAGTTGTGGGCGTATTTGTGGAATGGTTTTTTGGGTTTAGTTTGTGTGCATATTGTTTCATTTTTCCCAATAGATAAACTTAGCAATGCATCATAGGTAATGGCTATTTAATTTTTTTGGACCACACATTGATGCTCATAAACATGTTTTGAATTAATGATGACTATGTTTGCATTGAAAATGATAATGATTAGTTATGTAGTGTTACCGATATATGAAAAATGTTACCAATACGTGAATAAAATTTAAGGTTAAACTTTTTTGTCCTTTTATATGCTTTTATAATTGATTTAGTTCTAAACAACAAAAAGGTTATAAATTTAAATATAAAAATTAAGAGTGAGAACATTAATTTTTTAATTATTCATATAAATAAAATTTTATACGATTATTATGTATATGTTATTAATGTTTTCAAAGAGTTTTATAGATATTAATAAAGCCATTAAAATTTAAAATATAAACTCTTTACCACATTATTTCACTTTTTCATCATGTTTTTTACTCTCCTTTTAAACTTCTTCTTCTACATTTTGGGGTATATTTGGAATAGGATTTAGAGTTCGGTTTCAGACATATTTGTTGAATGGTTTTTTAAGTTTAGCTTGTGTGCCTTGTTTCACTTCACCCAAAAATAAAATAGATTGGCTTCAACAATGCATCATAAGTAATGACTATTTAATTTTTTGGATCACACATCTAGGCTCACAATCAGGTTTTGAATCAATGGTTACTATGTTTGCATTCAAAGTGGTACGATTAATTCTGTAGTATTAGGGATATATGAAGAATCTTACTAGTATGTGAAGAAAATTTATGGTTAAACATTTTTATAATTTACTCATTTCTATAGGCTGCATAATTATGTGAAAAAAAAATAATAATAAAATTAACTTTAAATATAAAATTCGAGAGATATTTTTTTTAAATTATTGATGTAAATAAAATTTTATAATATTGTTTTGTTTGGGTTATTAGTTTTTTCAAAGAGTTTTATAGATATTAATAGAGCCATTAAAATTTAAAATATAAACTCCTTACCACATTATTTTACTTTTACTACATTATTTTATTATATTAAGTTTACAAATTTTGATATATTAATTTATAAAAAATAAATATTTTTTAAAGAAATGGGTATTTTTATATTAAGTCAACTAGAATATTGGTCAACACCCTTACATTCATAGCTAAATCTTCTTCAATATTCCAAAATTGCACAAAAAAGAGAACCTATTCCTACCCTGTCATTTCCTTACTATAGATCAATATTACAACACTTATTTTATAGGCTCCAAAAGACTCCATGATATGCGACAAACTTACAAAACATATAAAAACATTTGATAACTAATCACTACCATCCTTATTAGCTTTGGAGCTTTCGACTTATCCTTCCTACACTCTTTCCACTTTCTTAAGAATCCCTAAGGTCGTTGTTTCCACCATTAGCTCTATGTTGTCCACTTTAAGAGCCAAATTGTTCATTTTCACCTACAGGCGATCCATGGCTGCTTACAATGCCTCCCGGTAATGGGTTATCAAAGCAAAATGTGATCTGGCCTCAATGGCCAGTTTTTTTCTCCTTGGCTACCAATAAGAGACAAGAGATAAGACATGCTTGAAGCCAATTACAGTTGATTTTTAATGTACCTTGGACAAGAGGTTTCCCATGAGTTAGTCTCTACCTAGGGAAAAATGTCCAAAATAATTCTTTTCCTAAGTGTGACTTTATAAAGTGAAAGTGACTTTACAAGTGGTAAAGTCAATGTTAAATTATAAAGTGAAAAGTGACTTTAAACATAAAGTACAATGTAGGTACAATTTGAGGCATTAGATATTAGGGTTGTCCAAAAGTCATTTAGGGAAACAAAATGGGGAAAAGAAAAGAGACACTGTATTCATTCTTCATGAGAGCAGATTGGAGAAAGGAGACTGAGAGCTGGAGAAAAGTTCTGAAGGAGAAATTTGTTGCAGCCAGCTAAAGGAGTAATTTTTAGGCAAAACTGGGCACAGAAATTAAGGCATAGAAGACAATAGGAGGTTTAGTACAAACAACATTTAATGTTGTGAGCTACACGTCGTTTGAGAGAAGTTTTTGAGAAAAAAATTGAAAATATGTATAGTCCGTACATAATCCGTACAGTACAGTCTGTATCTGTACATTACATATTTTCAGCTTTAAGTGGGCATGGAAATCGAGGCAAAGTAGGCACAATTTTCAAGGAATTTTGCGCTAAAGAGATACGTTGTATTTTGTTGTTTTGTTTTGTCTGCAAATGTATTTTTCATGAACTTGAAAGATAAATAAATTTTAAGAGCTCTCTAACAAGTTTTCCCCGGAGAAGATTGAAGGGGTTTTGCCTAGGTCTAAGTTGACCAAAAATCTGTGTGTATTTTTATGTGTGTTGCTAGTCTATTTATGTTCATATTTATTTTAGCATGTGTTGACAATCCCATGTATTTTAATCTAAAAATTTCATTTCCAAAATTCTATATGTTGAATGTATGTTTATGGGAAAGGGCATTTAACTGAATGAGAGTGATAAGGTGAAATTAAAACCGGGTTGAGATTGCAGGAAATTTTTTAGTCATCAAATTTCAACATGGTATCAGAGCTACAAGATGAAAATTGTAGTTTGAACAACAGACAGTAGTTTGGGACAGCAAACAATGGTTTCTACAACAAACTAAATTTTTGGACAACAAACTCAGTTTGGACAGAAAACTGATAGTTTGGGACAACAAGGTGAAATTTGACACAGACTGAACTTTTGGGAGAACAAGGTGTGCTGGAAAGTTCATTTCTCCATTTTCTTGGTTTTGTAAATTTTGGACAATAGTCATGGCCAAGTTCTTAAGGATAGAGGACACACTGGATGGGATATCCAACTATGCCGTTTGGAAGGACATAATTCAGACAGTGTTTGAGGAGGCAGGAGTTTGGGACATAGTGCGGCAAGTGGTTGTACCTCTTGCTATAGATGAACTTGCTAAATTCACAAAAAATAATGCAAACGAAAAAAATATTTTGATGGACAGTCTGAAGGATCATGTGGTTCCTCAGGTGAGAGGAAACATATATGCATATCAGATGTGGACAACTCTAACCACTCTCTATCAGAGTACCAATGAGAGTACAAATATGGTACTCAAAAAACAATTGAAAACATCAGGATGACAAAGGCTGAAAGTGTAGTTCATTATCTTGGCAAGGTCAAACATGTACGTGATGATTTGACTACTATTGGTGAGGCAATTGCACCCACAGAGTTACTCAGGATAGCTATAGCAGGACTTCCTAAGTCTTGGGAGGTCTTTAGAGATGTTGTTACCTATAGGGAGAATCTTCCCAATTGGGATAGATTCTAGGATGATTGTGTGCAGCGTGAGATACAAAAGACTAGCAGTGGTGGGGTGAAGATAACAGACGAGGAGTATGTAGCATTGACAGCAAGGGGGAAGAAAAAAGGGAAGGTAAAGAAAGAGGCCTCATCAAATGGGGTGAAGGGAAAAGAGAAGAAGAAGAAAAACACAGATATGTCCAAAGTCAAAAGCTGGGCATGTTAGAAGATGGGACACTACGCTGCTACGTGTCCTGGGAGGAAGAACAAGGGAAGAAGGGTACTACAACTTTCGCAGAGGTGGAGAAGTTTGCTTCACAGTTTAACAAGGAATTTTCATGTATTAGCTCTACATCTAGTAGTAGTACATAATCCAATGTGTGGTACATAGACAGCGGGGCTTCCCACGATATGACAGGTGCACGAGAGTTCTTTTCAGAGCTTGTAGAGAGGGAACTTGACATTGAGATTGTACTAGGAGATGACCGCATTGTGAGCGTTGTTAGTGCGGGGAACGTGACCTTTGAGAGGGACTTTTTGCCTCCTTTGAAGGTCATGGATGTTTTTTATGTTCTGGGGATGAAGAAGAAATTGATTTCAGTGTCTGTTATGTAGGAGAAGGAGTTTGACGTCACTTTCTCAGGAGGGCAGGTATTGATGCATCCTAGGGGAGCTTCCATCACTTCGGACAAAATGTTTGGAGTCCGCTCTGGGAAACTATACAAGTTCAGTTTTCAGTTGGAAGGAGCATTGGTGACTAGCACATCTGGTAGCACTCACACTAGTACCACCAGCAGTAGAGACTTGTGCAAGTTATGGCATCGGAGGATGGCGCATATGCATCATGGAGTTTTGCGAGTACTAAGGGATATCACCACTGGAGTTCCTGATTTCAGTGTCGAGCATTATGAGGTTTGTAGAGGGTGTGCTTTGGGAATGTACACCAAGTTACCATTCCCAGCGAGCGACAATAGATCTACAGGTATATTAGACTTGATTCGTACTGATGTTAGTGGTCGTATGTCTCATGTGTCTTTGGGTGGTTATGAGTATTATGTTATATTCATTTATGACTACTCTAGGAGGACTTGGGTATTTTTCCTGAAGACCAAGGGTGAGGTCTTCAATCGCTTTAAAGAGTTCAAAACTCTTGTGGAAAAGCAAACAGGTAGGAAGATACGGGTCTTGAGGTCAAACAATGGTGGCGAGTACACCGATGGTGGGTTTTTTTACTTTTGTGCACAGAAGGACATTAGGAGAGAGTTCACGGTTCCTTACAACCACCAACAGAATGGGGTATCTGAAAGGAAGAACAAAGCTATTGTTGGGGTTGCTAGAGCGATGATTCATGATCAAGGGTTGCCTTTTTTTTTTTTGGGCTGAGGCCTACAATACTGTTGTTTATGTTCAGAACAGGAGTCTTCACAGAGTATTGAGGAATATGACTCTGGAGGAGGCTTTCATTGGAGAGAAGCCACGTGGGACATCTTCGTATCTTTGGATGCATCACATATTCTTATATCCCCAAGGAGTATAGGACGAAGCTAGAACCCATGGCAGAGAAGGGTATCTTTATGGGTTACAACGAGACTTCGAAGGCCTATAGGATCTTCATTCCTTCTAAATGGAGAGTGGTGATTAGAAGGGATGTGAATTTCGAGGAGGAGAGGGCCTATCGGAGATCATGGGAATATGATGAGAGAGAGTCACAAACTTCTCCTTAGAAGGGAGGTCAAGGACGAGGAGGAGGACCTCAGGGTTCTGGATCGACTGGTACAGGAGGTACTTCAGTGTCAGTGACATCTGGGGCACCAATGGCGAGTTCCCCGAGCACTTCTTTAGGGAGTCGATTGGTACAGAGTTAACATGGCACTTCAGCTGACACAGGCACATGTGCCGATACAGGTTCTTCAAGGACAGGTGGAGCACAAACACACCAGGGTCAGTTGGCAGAGCTTCAAGTTCACTATACTGGGGGGTAGAGGATGAGGTTCCCTATGGGGAAGCTTCTTCAGGGAAGAGGAGGCCCAAGTGGCTTCAAGGCACCTTGAAGGAAGTAGAGTTCGTTGGTCCTCCGAAGAGGGTGAACAGGGAGAGTGTGCCACCTGAGCAGTTTTGTAGTTATGTAGCCAAGGCTACCAACATTGTTGACTCTAAGCCTACTAATTATGAGGAGGTTGCCAGCCAAGAGGTATGGAGAGAGGCTATGGTGGAGGAGTATGCCTCTATGATTAAGAACAATGTTTGGGACGTGGTGCCTAGGCCTGAGGGCAAGTCAGTTGTGACTTCCAGGTGGCTCTACAAGATCAAGCATGCTACAGATGGCAACATTGAGAAGTTCAAGGTGAGGTTTGTTCTAAGAACCTTAAATTCAAATATCAGAATTTGTAATTAAAACAAAAAATTTAAATAATTTAACTAATGAATTGAAATATTAATCTAATGAATACCAACCTATCTGCTCTGTTGTAATTCTTGTCTAACTATGTTACCAAAACGACCAAAACCTCCCTGCCGAACTGGGTACAACCTAGGTACTCAGTGTCACAAAGCTTTCCAATTGAAGCAATCTGATTCCCCCGTGCCCAAAAACTCCAGTATAATCAAGACTCAAGTTCCCTTATTTGTTGTACCACCGTGTTCCAAAATTGTTCTCATGTTTGCTCCCTCCGTAAAAATGGCTTTTCCCCCCCTTTCAAGATTTCCTTCCTTCTTTTATTTCCTCATCCACTGTATTCTTCCCACCTCTGTGTCAATATTTTGGTTACGTGTAGCTTTTATGAAATCAAATCTCATTTGATTTCTGTTAAAATTGGCAACCAGGGAAAAATTTCATGTGGGTCATCTTATTCATGGCTGATAATATTTTTATTAGATTCCTCTCGTCGAGAGGTGTAGGATTGATATAAAGATCATCCGATTCCGATAACTATTCATGGAGATATGAATTTATTTTGATTATGGAATTATTATCAAGCCGACCTACAACTCATGTAGGCTCAGAAGCCCAACAGTGGCATCTATTCACCCACCAACGTTGTGTATAAATATAAGAGGACTTTTCCTCATTTGGACTCACTCATCTCATCACATCTCTCTCTCTCTCTACTACGCAGAAATGAGTCTCTTCTCTACTGCGCTGAAATGGGTCTCTCTCACACATGTGAAGCCGGAAGCTGTTGAATTTGAAGCTGCAACTGCAGAAGTAAAGATTGACTTGCGTGGCCTAGAAGATCTCCTCTTTGGAACTGCGCTATAGGTTCATCTGAACCTCCTCTGAAAGCCACAACTTTTGGTGGTGGAATGAAGTCAATCCGATGAACAGTTTGCAAGATATCGACTGCCATAGTTTGAAGCCGGAAACGGCTGAAACTGAAGCTACAACTGCAGAAGTAAAGATTGACCTGCATGGCCTAGAAGATCTCCTCTTTGGAACTGCGTTGTAGGTTCATATGAACCTCCTCTGAAAGCCGCAACTTTTGGTGGTGGAATGAAGTCAATCCGACGAACGGTTTGCAAAATATCGTCTGCCCTAGTTTGATAATGAAGCCGCTAATGCTGATGTTGTTGATCTAGGGTTTGCTACTGCTGATATGAATCAGATTTATTGTACTATTTCTCTCTGCTGAATTATTGAAGATAAAAGAAGATTTGATCAAAGGGGTTCCCCACACATTGTGGGGTTTGTCCCTGGCTAGCCGCCACATCTTGTGTCTCTTGTCTTGGCTTGTTTTCTGTCGATCGTTTAATGTTCTATCTGCACTTTACTTTATGTACGTGTGATTGCTAATCTTTGGAATATAATAAGGAAAATAAGTAAACTGTTATAAGCATACAACATACCATAACTTAACATGGTATCGGAGCTGTTGAAATTTGGTACCGGAGGACAGGTGGTTCCCTTAGGCTTTGATCTTTGGCCTAGGGAAAAGTGTCCAAAAGAATTTAATTTTTCTCCTAAAGTGACTTTATAATTTTATAAAGTTAAATCTAATTTAAAAGTGACTTTAAGTGATAAAGTTATTAAGTCTAATTTTAAAGTGACTTTTATAAAGTCAATGAAAAATTAGAAAGGAAAAGTGACTTTGGAAATAAATGACTAAGTGGGTCTTTATTAAAGTGGGGTGAATTAAAAAATAGAAAGTGAGATTTAAATGAGCATTTAATCTCAACTATTGATCTAAATCTATTTCAGCCATTGGATTTAGAGATCACCCAAAAGTCACTTGGATCACCCAAAAGTCACTTGGAGTTATATTAAAGGAGGAAAAGGAGGAAAATGTCATTCATTCTTTCATGAGCAGATTGGGAGAAGGAGAGCAAGAGAGATTTCTGAGCAGGAAGGAGAAGGAGACAGCAGCTTGGCACACATTTCAAGGCAGCAGTTGAGCAGATTTGTATAGCTGATTCAGCACATAGTGAAAGGCAGATTTTTGCACAAAAATCGAGGAGCAGTTTGCTGATTTTTCTGCACACAAAACGGAGGTCATACAGCATTTATTGCTGTCCTGTTTGCTGTAATTTCTAGATTGCTGTGAGGCACGGGAAAGGAGATAAGTTGTAAATTTGCTTGCTGATTTTTTGTTGAATAATTCTCACTGTAAAAAGACAATTTTCAGAAATAAAGAAGAGCTCTCAAACTAGTTTTCCCCAAGAGTTGTAGGGGGTTTTTCCAGGGTCAAGTTGACCAAAAATATCAGTGTTTTAATGTGTTTTAATGGCTGTTTTTAATTGCTGATTTTTATTTCTGCAATTTCCAGCATTCTGAAAAATTTCCAGAATTTGTGTTTTCAGCAATATTTATTTTTTTCAGTCTGTTAAATGTATGGTTATGGGAATGGGCATTTAACTACATGGGAGAAATAAGGAGAAACTGAAAACCGGGGTGGGAAAACAGAAATTTTTACATGGTATCAGAGCTTGAGTGCTGAAGGGCAGTTTGGGACAGCAAAAGGAAAAATTACAGTTGCTGATTTTCACTCAAAAAATTCCAGCAAGCTGATTTTTTCATAAACAACAGTTTTATCTTTACTACAGCAGTGCTATTTTTCAGTTTTAGGACAGCAGGATGTCATTGAGATTGAGGGTGGAGGATAGGCTGGATGGGCATATAAATTACAACGTTTGGAAGGAGAGAATGCAGAGTATCTTTGAGAAGGCAGAAGTCTGGGATATCATGGTGCATACCGCACAGAACCCTGTTGTTGTGCCCACTGATGTTACTCAGTTGGCTGAGTATAAAAAGAAGAACAATAAGGGTAAGAGGCTGATTCTAGACGGAATCAAAGACCATTGCATTCCTCATGTGAGAGGAAAGAGCAATGCCCATGAGATGTGGACAACATTGTCCAATCTCTACCAAAGTACCAATGAGAACCGGAAGATGGTCCTGAAGGAGAAGCTGAAGAACATTAAGATGGGTAATGATAGTGCAGCTGGATATCTCACAAAGATTACCAATGTGAGAGATGAGTTGGCAGCGATTGGAGAGGCCATTCCATCCACTGAGTTGGTGCGTATTGCAGTGAATGGCCCCCCCGTTCATGGTTGAACTTTGCTGATGGGGTTTGTGCACGTGAGACCCTTCCCACATGGGAGAGGTTTTGGGATGATTGCATTCAGACAGAGATCAGGAAAGGACAGCTTGGGGCAGCCAAGCCAGTTGAGCAGGATGAGGATGTAGCACTGGTGGCGGGAGGCAAGAAAGGCAAAGGGAAGAAGCAGGCTTCCACAAGCAGTGGTGGGGGCAAAGGCAAAGGTAAAGGTAAACCGGGGAACACACAGAAGGACTATTCCAAGGTGAAGTGTTGGAATTGTCAAAAGATGGGACACTATGCAGTTGTGTGTCCGGAGAAGAAGAAGAAGAAGGGAAAGAACCAGGACGTGGCAGCTTCAGCTGAGATTGAGGACTTTGCAGGTCGTTTTGACCGAGAGTTTGCGTTCACTACGTGTGAGTCCTCTAGTACAGGATCACCTGCCACACAGGTTCAGAGGGAGCATGCTTTTCCCTCGATTAGCGGAGCATCTACAGGTATCTGGTATGTGGACAGTGGGGCTTCACGTCATATGACAGGAGTCCGTGAGTACTTCTCAGAGCTTTCAGAGAGTGGCACTGATATTGAGGTAGTACTCGGTGATGACAGAGTTGTTAGAGCAGTCGGGGTGGGGACAGTGACATTTCAGAGGGAGTCCAAACCTCCCTTGAAGGTGTCAGAGGTTCTTTATGTGCCAGGGATGAGAAAGAACCTCATATCCGTCTCAGCTTTGGAGGACAGAGGATATGACGTACTGTTCAGGGGAGGACAGGTGTTGATGTATCCCAGGGACACTCCAGCTGATTCAGCTAGAGTGATAGGTGTACGCCATGCAAAGGTGTACAAGTTTGCATTTCAGCCCCTTTTGGCATTGAGCAGTAGTACCGACAGCAGAGCTAGCAGTTCTGAGCTGTGTGAGATTTGGCACCGCAGGATGGGACATATGTATCATGGAGCCTTGAGGACATTGCGGGAGATCACTACAGGTGTGCCAGATTTCAGTACTGATCACTTTGATACTTGTAGAGGTTGTGTGATGGGCAAGTTTGCCAAATCCCCTTTTCCCAGCAGTGACAGCAGAGCGACGGGGATACTTGATTTGATTCATTCCGATGTGAGTGGTCGGATGTCTCATGTTTCCTTGAGTGGATATGAGTACTATGTGTTATTCATTGATGATCACTCCAGGAGGACCTGGATTTATTTTTTGAAGACCAAGAGTGAGGTCTTCAAGCGGTTTCAGGAGTTCAGAGCTCTTGTGGAGACTCAGACAGGTCGAAAGATCAAGTCCTTGAGGTCGGACAATGGAGGAGAGTACACCCTTGGAGAGTTTGTTGACTATTGTGCGGAGGCAGGCATTAGGAGGGAGTTTACTGTTCCTTACAACCCCCAGCAGAACGGAGTTGCAGAGAGGAAGAACAGATCCATCATAGGGGCTGCCAAAGCCATGATACATGATCAGGGGTTGCCATTGTTCTTGTGGGCAGAGGCCTGCAACACAGCTGTTTACTTGCAGAACAGGAGTCCGCATCGTGCTTTGGGGCACATGACTCCGGAGGAGGCTTTCTCTGGGAAGAAACCTGATCTTGGTCATCTTCATATCTTTGGATGCATTACATACTCCTATATACCCAAAGAGAAGAGGACCAAACTAGAGCCCACCGCAGAGAAGGGTATCTTTGTGGGCTACAGTGAGACCTCAAAGGCCTTTCGGATTTACATTCCTGCACAGAGGAGAGTTGTTGTCAGACGGGATGTGAAGTTCGAGGAGGACAGGGCCTTTAGGAGGTCACGGGAGTTAGAGTATCTGGATCAGCCAGACCCTCAGCAGCAGTTGAGTCAGTCGCAAGGATCCAGTGGGCAGGGATCAGGAGGATCCGGAGGTACATCTATGAGGATGTCAGGTCCATCAGTGAGCAGTGGCTCGCCGAGCCAGAGGGGTGGTGCTCCGGGCAGCATGCAGAGCAGTTCACAGAGCAGTTCACTAGGGAGTCCACTGATGGACAGTTCACACGGTACCTCAGC
Source organism: Pinus tabuliformis (assembly GCA_031772625.1). Classification (NCBI taxonomy): domain Eukaryota; kingdom Viridiplantae; phylum Streptophyta; class Pinopsida; order Pinales; family Pinaceae; genus Pinus; species Pinus tabuliformis. Next base: position 1,472,551,161 of record CM062820.1, on the reverse strand, counting down.
TTCTACAGGTTCAGGTGCAGGCAGGAGGACAGCGGACAGACAGTCAGGAGTTCAGGCTACTGATGATGATGGGGAGGAGGAGTTTCATTCTCCGGTGGGAGAAGCATGCTCAGGGAAGAGGAAGCCCAAGTGGCTTCAGGACACCTTGAGAGATGCCACATCTGTTGCTGAGCCGAAGAGGCCGGTCAGAGAGAGTAGACCACCTGAGAGGTTTTGTAGTTATATGGCGATGGTTACCAGCATCCTTGACTCTGAGCCTTCTAGCTATGAGGAGGCAGCTAGCCAGCAGGTCTGGAGAGAGGCCATGCAGGAGGAGTATTCTTCTATCATGAAGAATGATGTTTGGGAGGTGGTGCCGAGGTCTGAGGGCAAATCCGTGGTTACTTCCAGATGGCTTTACAATGTAAAACATGCTGCAGATGGCAACATTGAGAAATTCAAAGCGAGGTTTGTGGCTAGAGGGTTCTCCCAGGTAGAGGGAGTTGATTATGAGGAGACCTTCGCTCCCGTGGCTCGATATACTTCGATCCGCTCCATTATATCGATAGCAGCAGAGATGGGTTGGAAGATCCACCAGATGGATGTGAAGACCGCATTTCTCAATGGCTTCATACAGGAGGAGGTGTACATTGAGCAGCCACAGGGCTTTGAGGTGCATGGGAAGGAGTCCCATGTGTGCAGATTGAAGAAGGCCCTTTATGGCCTGAAGCAAGCTCCCAGAGCTTGGTACTCCAGGATAGATGCATACTTGCAGGGGATGGGTTTCACAAAGAGTGAGGCAGATCCGAACCTTTACTTTATTGTGATTGGTGAGGAGCCTCTCATTCTGGTGCTGTATGTGGATGACTTGATCATTACAGGTGCAGAGAGACTCATAGAGCACTGCAAGAGAGATCTTGCGGCGGAGTTTGAGATGAAGGACATCGGCTTGATGCATTACTTTTTGGGTTTGGAGGTGTGGCAGGAGGAGGGGCATTTCTTCCTGGGGCAGGGGAAGTATATTGTGGACATCCTTAGCAGATTCCACATGGAGGATTGTAGACCCATGTCGACACCGATGATCACCAACTGGAAGAAGCTTCATGCTTCGGATTCCGAGTTGGTGGATCCCACATTGTACAGGCAGCTGATTGGTTCCTTGATGTATTTGGTCAACACTAGACCAGATATCTGTTTTGCAGTCAACACGATGAGTCAGTTTATGTGTGAGCCTAGAAAGGTTCACTGGGTGGCTGCAAAACACATTTTGCGGTACTTGCAGGGGACAGTGGATTATGGTCTGGACTACAGGCAGGGAGATGGAGTGAGATTGGCAAGATACACTGATTCTGATTGGGCAGGTTGTGCTTCTGATAGGAAGAGCACTTCAGGGTGTTGTTTTGGGTTGGGTTCAGCAGTAGTGTCATGGTTCAGCCGGAAGCAGCAGTCAGTAGCACTGAGTTCAGCGGAAGCAGAGTATATGGCAGCCAGTCTAGCTAGTTGTGAGGCCATCTGGCTTCGCAAGATGTTGTTTGGCTTATTTGGTCAGCCGTTGAGACCTTCAGTGATTTACTGTGATAATCAGAGTTGCATTAAACTCATGGAGAATCCAGTATTTCATGACAGGTCAAAGCATATCGGGATCAGATATCATTTCATCAGAGACTATGTTCAGAAGGGAGCTGTGAAGCTTGAGTATATTTCCACTGATGAGCAAGTTGCAGATATCCTTACCAAAGCCTTACCACGGGGCAAGCATGTCTACTTCAGAGACAAGATGGGTGTGGTGAGGAACACCTTCCTCGGTAAGAGGGAGTGTTGAAATTTGGTACCGGAGGACAGGTGGTTCCCTTAGGCTTTGATCTTTGGCCTAGGGAAAAGTGTCCAAAAGAATTTAATTTTTCTCCTAAAATGACTTTATAATTTTATAAAGTTAAATCTAATTTAAAAGTGACTTTAAGTGATAAAGTTATTAAGTCTAATTTTAAAGTGACTTTTATAAAGTCAATGAAAAATTAGAAAGGAAAAGTGACTTTGGAAATAAATGACTAAGTGGGGCTTTATTAAAGTGGGGTGAATTAAAAAATAGAAAGTGAGATTTAAATGAGCATTTAATCTCAACTATTGATCTAAATCTATTTCAGCCATTGGATTTAGAGATCACCCAAAAGTCACTTGGATCACCCAAAAGTCACTTGGAGTTATATTAAAGGAGGAAAAGGTCATTCATTCTTTCATGAGCAGATTGGGAGAAGGAGAGCAAGAGAGCAAGAGAGATTTCTGAGCAGGAAGGAGAAGGAGACAGTAGCTTGGCACACATTCCAAGGCAGCAGTTGAGCAGATTTGTACAGCTGATTCAGCACATAGTGAAAGGCAGATTTTTGCACAAATATCGAGGAGCAGTTTGCTGATTTTTCTGCACACAAAACGGAGGTCATACAACATTTATTGCTGTCCTGTTTGCTGTAATTTCCAGATTGCTGTGAGGCACGGGAAAGGAGATAAGTTGTAAATTTGCTTGCTGATTTTTTGCTGAATAATTCTCACTGTAAAAAGACAATTTTCAGAAATAAAGAAGAGCTCTCAAACTGGTTTTCCCCAAGAGTTGTAGGGGGTTTTTCCAGGGTCAAGTTGACCAAAAATATCAGTGTTTTAATGTGTTTTAATGGTTGTTTTTAACTGCTGATTTTTATTTCTGCAATTTCCAGCATTCTGAAAAATTTCCAGAATTTGTGTTTTCAGCAATATTTATTTTTTTCAGTCTGTTAAATGTATGGTTATGGGAATGTGCATTTAACTACATGGGAGAAATAAGGAGAAACTGAAAACCGGGGTGGGAAAACAGAAATTTTTACAGGAGCTGAGGTGAAGACAAATCCCGAGCAACAGCAAGAGCTATCATCGAAGAGAATATTGGCAAGGCTATCCTAAAAGAATTATGGGGTCCTCAACACTCTTTCCTGCTGAAGACAAGCTCCGTGAGAAAGCTGACTATCACGGATGGAAGATGTCTATCGATCTAACCCTTGAGAATCAAGGAGTGTTGGATCATGTGAGAGGCAATATTTTTGAGCCTCCATCAAATGCATCCACTGGTGCCTGGAACAAATGAAAAAATGGAGAAGTCAAAACAATAGAAGATCATCCGGGACTCTATCGACAAGCACTTGGTGGCCTACATCTCTGAACTATACACCTCCAAGGAAATCTACGATAGACTGGTGAGTTTATTTAAATTTAATGATGCAAATCAAGTTTTGTTTCTTAGAAATAAGCTGAGGGAAATCAAGAAGGGTAAAGATGAAAGTATGCAAGCATACTTCTTAAGAATCACCGAGATCAAGAACGATCTCCTATCTATTGGGGAAACTATTACTGATAGAGAAATGGCACTCACAACTCTTGGAGGATTGCCATTTGAATGGTATGTGTTCAGGACTACTCTTTTGAACTATAATATAATTCCTGGTTTCGAGGAATTAATGGCTAGATGCATTCAAGAAGAAACAAGGGAAGAAGTGCAAGAAATGCCCATGCCTAAAGGTCCTCCTGCTGCCTTTTCTTCTCATGCAAAGAAAAGAAATAATTCCAGGACTAAATCAAAAGGAAAGGCTGAACCTAAGGCTAGAAGAAAATGACGATGTTACATTTGCGATAAAGCAAGTCACTATGTATGAGATCATGAGCATCATGATGAATGAGATCATGGACATAAAGGGCAACATGAGATCATGGACATATAGGATAGCATGATGATGATGCACACTAGTTTGAGCAGCATTATGATTGATAAAATCATGGACATGGGCAGCATGATGATAATCATGATTAGAGAAGCATGGTACAGTATGCAGTGGTGCAACTCGAAATCCCTCTGATGGCAACCAAAGGAATGACAAATTCAACAGCAAAGGTAAGAGGAGAGCTGGGAATCAAGGAAGAGGACAAGCATTCAAGAAGGTTATAAATTCTAGGATGTATTAAATGCACCTGACCTCAAAAGGAACCTAGTGTCCATCTTGGCAATGGAAGACAGAGGCTACAAGGTAACCTTCAGCAATGGCAAGGTATGTATATGGAAAAATAATGTTAAAGATGCCTTTACTCTTGGGTTTAGTGTTGATTCATTATATCAGGTCGATGGAAGTCCGCTAGGTGTCATGTCCTGTGACACAACTCTTTAGTCCGAACTTTGGCATCGGAAAGCTCTACCCGATGTAAGACAGATGGTAACAGGGATGACCGAATTCCAAGTAGAGAAAGAAGGTGTATGTCCGGGATGTGCCAAAGGAAATCTCAAAAGGGGACCATTCCCCTCAAGCCAAAGCAAGACCTCCGATATATTACAATTGGTTTACTCAGGCATACCTGAGGTTGGCATTAAGAGGGAGACTACTACACCACATACTCCTGAGCAGAATGGTGTGGTGGGAAGGAAGAACCACACGATGATGGAAGTTTTCCGGGCCATGCTACATGATCAAAGACTTCCAAGGTTTCTATGGGCTGAAACTACAATCACCGCCGTATATGTACAAAATCGATGCCCTCATCAAGCATTGGGTTCCTAAACTCTTGAAGAAATGTTCACCACGGTCAAAGGGAAGTCGTGATTAGTCATGATGTCACCTTTGACAAAGATATGGATCTCAGCAAGGTGGACAATCTGCTGACTTTGAGTAGCTCTCAAGAAGCCGACACCAGGGAACCGAAAAAAAAGGATGATGAATCAATGCCTGATGTAGAAGAACCCATGGATCCAATTGATCCTCATCCACATGAGCCTTCCTCTTCTAGGAAGAGGCCTTCATGGCTTAGGGGGATACTTGATGGTGCTGAAGGACATGCTGCACCCTGAGGAACCTTCCATCAAAGTAAGAAACTTAACAGGTATCAGGGATACCTGACCATCATGAGCACGATCATACAAAATGAACCTTCATCATTCTCAGATGTCATCAAGCATTAACTATGGAAGGATGCTATGACCATAGAATATGAGTCTATTATGGAGAATGATGTCTAGGAAGTAGTTCCCAGACCCTGGACAAGACAATTGTTACTTCAAAATGGCTTTACAAGATAAAGCATGCAGCAAATGGAAGTATGGAAAAGTATAAGGTTCAGTTTGTTGCTCGTGGTTTATCCCAGAAGGGAGGTATAGACTATGATATTTGCACCTGTTGCTAGATATACGACCATCCGCTTAATCATAGCCCTTGTGGCTTCACAAGGATGGAACCTACATCAAATGGATGTTAAGACCGCGTTCTTGCATGGTTCTATCAAAGAAGAGGTCTATGTGGAGCAACCTGAAGGATTTGAGATTTATGATTGAAAATCTCATGTATGCAGGTTGAAGAAGGCTCTCTATGGGCTAAAGCAAGCACCCCGAGCATGGTATGAGAGGATCGATAGCTACTTGATGAAGCTGGGATTCATTAGGAGTGAAGCTGATCCTAACCTTTACTTTAAGGTTGAAGATGACAAGCCTCTCATACTGGTGTTGTATGTGGATGACCTCTTTCTAACAGGTGCAAACCCTCTCATTCGCAAATGTAAGAGGGAGATGGCCTCTGAATTTGAAATGAAGGACCAAGGACTTGAAGTGTGGCAGAAGCCAAGGGAAATTTTCCTATCTCAAGGAAAATATGTGGTAAATATATTGGAAAGATTCGGTATGATGGAATGCAAGCCTGTGACTACCTCGAGGATCTTAACTTTTAGAAGTTATATGGTAGTGATGTCGGACCAGACATGGGAAATGCCTCTGAGTTTCAAAAACTCATTCGCATTGATGTTCTTGGTGAACCTCCATCTGAACATATGTTTTGCAGTTAGCATTGTGAGCTCATATTTGGTTGGGCCTCACTGGATTGATGCCAGGAATCTTCTGAGATGTCTTCAGGACACAATCTCTCATGGATTAAGATACACTGCCGGAGATGTGAGACTACTTGGATATACTGATGTTGATTGGGCAAGCAGTGTGGTGGACCGTAAGAGCACTTCTGGATACTGTTTCACCTTGGGATCTGCTTCGATATCCTAGATGAGCAGGAAGCAGAAGTCGGTGGCTTTGAGCACCACCGAAGCAGGATATATTGTTGCTAGCATAACCTCGTGTGAGGCAGTCTGGTTGCGAAAGCTCTTCAGTGAGCTGTTTGGATTTACATTGGATACCACTGTGATTCTCTGTAACAACCAGAGGTGGGATTCGATTATTGAGGAATCCTGTATTTGTCAATTGCTCCAACAGATAGACATCATCTGGGATATGGTAAGTCGATGAGCAAGGAAGCTCCATCACATTAAGATGATGTATAGGTTGATACACCTCGTCAAAGCCCCGAGGAAAGATCTAATCTGTGATTTTCCCAAACGACTTGGAGTCGGCAAGAAACCCTTGTACAAGGGTCCTGCATGTTGCATACATTGAGCTCTAGGAGCTTTGAGGGCTTGCGATTCCTATTGGAGCAACATATGACCACAGGGTGACTCACCCTCCCCTGGTGGTGCACACTGGAACAAGATGATTCGCTCTCTTGTGGGACAAGATGATTCGCTCTCTTGCGGAACAGGATGATTCGCTCTCCTGTGTAGCAGGATGATTAGTTCTCCTGTGAGGCCTGGATTGATGTGTTCTCCATGGCAGCCTGGATTGATGTGTTCTCCATGGCGATTGTAGCAGGATTGATGTGTTCTCCTATGAGGACATGATTGATTAGTTCTCCTATCGAGGCATTCTACCCATGCAGTCTGGGACTCATGGGAAGTACCTCTCATCTGATCAATGAGAAAGGAAATGAAATTAGGGACCATAGTAGTACTGATGGATGCATCATTGTATCTACCGTACTCCCTACGCTAGGATGACCTCCATTGATCTGGGATCAATGATATTGGTCTGGGACCAGTGGTAGGAGTTGTACCATACTATGACGTTGACTTCGGGTCGGTTGAGACTAGTCTGGGACCAGTGGTACATACTCCGAGACTGACTTCGTGTCAGTGCAGTACTGGTCTGGGACCAGTGAGAGTGGTAGATACTATGACGCTGACTTCGGGTCGGTTGAGACTGGTCTGGGACCAGTGGTACACTCTCTGAGACCGCGATACTGGTCTGGGACCAGTGGTAGGAGTTGTACCATACTATGACGCTGACTTCGGGTCGATTGAGACTGGTCTGGGACCAGTGATACATACTCTGAGACTGAATTCGTGTCAGTGCAGTACTGGTCTGGGACCAGTGAGAGTGGTACATACTATGACGCTAACTTCGGGTCGGTTGAGACTGGTCTGGGACCAGTGGTACACTCTCTGAGACTGCGATACTGGTCTGGGACCAGTGGTAGGAGTTGTACCATACTATGACGCTGACTTCGGGTCGGTTGAGACTGGTCTGGGACCAGTGGTACATACTCCGAGACTGACTTCGTGTCAGTGCAGTTTTGGTCTGGGACCAGTGAGAGTGGTACATACTATGACGCTGACTTCGGGTCGGTTGAGACTGGTCTGGGACCAGTGGTACACTCTCTGAGACTGCGATACTGGTCTGGGACCAGTGGTAGGAGTGGTACTTACTACGAAGCTGACTTCGGGTCGGCTGAGACTGGTCTGGGACCAGTGGTATGCACTCTGAGACTGACTTTGAGTCAGTGGAGGATGATACTGGTCCAGGACCAGTGGAGTTGTACTCATTATGACGCTGACTTCGGGTTGGTTGAGACTGGTCTGGGACCAGTGGTACATACTCTGAGACTGACTTTGAGTCAGTATGATACATCCTCGATCATTTCTTCTTCTTCATAATTCGGATAAAAGCAGAGTAGAACAGAACAATGCAAGAGCAGAGCAGAACAGAGCAAAACAATACAGATCAGTGCAGGGCAGAACAGGACAAAGCAGAACAGGCAGAATAGAGCAGAGCAGGGCAAGGGTCAGGCTGTACAGGGCAGTGCATTTGATGGATGAATAGTAACGACCGATAGACAGATTGTAGATGAAGTTCTCCATGGTTGAGAGGGAGTGTTAAAATTGGCAACCAGGGCAAAACTTCATGTGGGTCATCTTATTCATGGCTGATAATATTTTTATTAGATTCCTCTCGTCGAAAGGTGTAGGATTGATATAAAGATCATCCGATTCCGATAACTATTCATGGAGATATGAATTTATTTTGATTATGGAATTATTATCAAGCCGACCTACAACTCATGTAGGCTCAGAAGCCCAACAGTGGCATCTATTCACCCACCAACGTTGTGTATAAATATAAGAGGACTTTTCCTCATTTGGACTCACTCATCTCATCACATCTCTCGCTCTCTCTACTACGCAGAAATGAGTCTCTTCTCTACTGCGCTGAAATGGGTCTCTCTCTCACACATGTGAAGCCGGAAGCTGTTGAATTTGAAGCTGCAACTGTAGAAGTAAAGATTGACTTGCGTGGCCTAGAAGATCTCCTCTTTGGAACTGCGCTGTAGGTTCATCTGAACCTCCTCTGAAAGCCGCAACTTTTGGTGGTGGAATGAAGTCAATCCGATGAACGGTTTGCAAGATATCGACTGCCCTAGTTTGAAGCCAGAAATTGCTGAAACTGAAGCTACAACTGCAGAAGTAAAGATTGACCTACGTGGCCTGGAATATCTCCTCTTTGGAACTGCATTGTAGGTTCATCTGAACCTCCTCTGAAAGCCGCAACTTTTGGTGGTGGAATGAAGTCAATCCGACGAACGGTTTGCAAGATATCGTCTGCCCTAGTTTGATAATGAAGCCGCTAATGCTGATGCTATTGATCTAGGGTTTGCTACTGCTGATATGAATCAGATTTATTGTACTATTTCTCTCTATTGAATTATTGAAGATAAAAGAAGATTTGATCAAAGGGTTTCCCCACACATTGTGGGGTTTGTCCCTGGCTAGCCGCCACATCTTGTCTCTTATCTTGGCTTTGTTTTCTGTCGATCGTTTAATGTTCTATCTGCACTTTACTTTATGTACGTGTGATTGCTAATCTTTGGAATATAATAAGGAAAAGAAGTAAACTGTTATAAGCATACAACATACCATAACTTAACAATTTCGTTGATTTTATTTGGATACACAGTTTTGATTTAATAAAGTTTATTTATTATTTTAATGAATTAATTAAATTTATTTAACTTATAATTTTAATTAATTTATATTATTATTTTATTAATTTTAATTTGTAAATTAAAATTATCATTTTCTGTTGGTTTTAAGGATTTATCATATATATGATACTCTGGTGAGGTATTAATTCATTACCTTAATTTATATATCCTCCCGTAGTAACTGTTGAAATGTGGCAACAAAAATATTCCAATTTTAATTTGTCCTTGAATTAAAATTGAATTTAGTCTCACCAGCTACTTGGAATTAATTAATTAATTCATTACGGATTAATTAGTTGGAGAAATTCAAGTTAGAAGTCTTTCTGAAGTCATGCAAGAGTTATCCCTTAAATTAAGGAGATTATCCATTAATTAAGGAGATAAGATTGAGTTATATTTGACTTGTAATTAGTTAGCTTAGTTTACTGAGTTAAGTCCAGTTAAATTAATTCCAAACTATTTGAGGAACTAATTGTGAGTTATCAGTCAGTTGATACATGCATGCACTCAACCAGTGTAGTCCAGATAACTGAAGATTCCCTCATCAGAAACTCATGCATGTCTATTCTAAGAAAGACCCAGTTGAGCTAAATGTCAAGGACAGTGTACTATCAGTTGCATGTTTTCTCCTATAAAGGAAACTCATGCGTGCAGAAGGATTAATGCACAGGAGGATTGCACAGTTCTGACAGGGTGTGAGATCAGTGTTCCACTTGGTTGAGAGTCTTCCACTTGGTAACAAGAGGATCACCCAGGAGAAACTGTGCAAGGAAATAGGAGCTTCGAGGGCAGAGGAGAAGGCTTGTGAGAAGCTTTGATTGCATGTGAGCATCCAGGAGGATTGTACTGAGAGCTAAGGCTTTGTATAATTCTGATGTATTTCCACCTTGTATGATAATACAGATAGTGGGGTTTTTAGCTGAGACTTTCCCCTGAGTATTTTCTGTGTTCATGTGTATTGATTCTTCTTCTTCTAGTTATATGTATTCAACTCGCTCTTTAAGCTTCCGCAAGTTTGATAGTAGAAGTAGATTATAGTATTTTTCTTTGGTATATTGCATTATCGGGTTAATCTACAGTGAAATTTTCTACATGGTCTTAGAGGTAAATTTGTAAAGAATTTGCAGAATTTCGACATGGTATCGGAGCCTAGTTTATTGGAGTTGTGAACAGTACACAGAGAAGAGAATTCGAAGTTTGAAGTTCGAGATTGCAGGTGAAAATCGAATTCATATCACTTCAATTGAGATGGGACATTATGCGACTAATTGCCCATCGAAGAAGTCCATGAAGGGATCCTCGAATGTATTGGAAGGTGAGGCATTAGCCTCTCAGTTCGAAATGGACTTTACTCTCATTGCATGCATGATGTCATCGATGATAGGTCATGTCTGGTATATTGACAGTGGAGCCGCATTCCACATGACCGGTGATAAAAGTTTATTCAGTACCTTGGAGGAGAAAGACCTCAAGATGTGCATAGAGATGGGTGACGATGGAAAATCAGTGTTTCAGGAGTGGGCACAGTTACTTTTCAGAGGGAGCATGGAGTTCCTATCACCTTGACAGATGTGAATTATGTGCCTGGACTGAAGAAGAACTTGATATCGGTCGCGATGTTGGAGGACAAAGGCTACAATGTTGTCTTCAGTAAAGGAAAGGCATTCCTAAGACACATAGCCACAGGTCGGACCAAGAGGATAGGGATTTGGGTGAAGAATCTTTATAAACTAGAGGTAGATGATTGTGCAGCATTGACTACGAAAGCAGAATTGGTGCAAAGCCAAGACACTGACAAGTTATGGCACAGGCAATTAGGCCATTTGCATCATGGGGCTTTGAAGATAATGCAGTGGATATCTACAGGACTTCCCAAAGGGAAACTTGAGCAAGTTGACACATGCAAAGGTTGTACCTTGGGAAAGTACACCAAGTCTTCCTTCATGATCGAGACAATCGAGCAAAGGCTATCTTAGCGTGAGTTCATACTAATGTGTGTGGACCATTCTCGACTGCATCCACAGTGAAGCAAAGGTATTATGTGATTTTCATTGATGATTTTTCTCGTAAATGCTGGATTTATTTCATGCAGAAGAAGAACCAAACCTTCTCAAAGTTTTGTGAGTTCAAAGCTTTGGTCGAGAAAGAGTCAGGGAAGAAGATCAAGGCCTTGAGAAGCGACAATGGTGGAGAATATGTCTCTCAAAAGTTTAAGGACTTCTGTGCAGTGGAAGGAATTAAACGAGAGTTGATGGCACCTCATAACCCACAACAAAATGGGGTGGCCGAGAGGAAGAACAGAACTATTGTAGGGGCAGCTCAAGCGATGCTGCATGACCAAGGCCTACCACTTCACTTGTGGGCTGAGGCATGCAACACAATGGTCTATTTGCAGAATAGAAGCCTGCATCGCATACTTGGGATGAAGACACCAGAGGAAGATTTCTCTGGTAAGAGACCAGATGTGGGTCACTTCAGGATTTTTGGCTCATCGGTATATTGCCATGTGACAAAGGATGCACGAAAGAAGCTTGAGCTGACAGCAGAGTTGGAGATACTTGTGGGGTACACTGATACACCTCACAACTATTGGGTGTACTTGCCTACCAATCGGAGGATAGTGGTTCACAGAGATCTCAATTTTGATGAGTAGAAGGCCTGTTATGAAACCATCTCACAAAAAGATAGAAGAGACAGATCAACGCTTTAGAAATAAGCCTCTTCGAGGGGGAAACCTCTACATTACACAAATGAGCAATTCCTAGATGATACAAATGAAAAGACTTCCTTTCTATATATAGGAGTCTAAGGGGTCATAATATAATTAGAGCTGACATAACAATAATAATGTAAGGGCACAATAATAACAATAGTGGGCTTCTATGGGGCACAATAATAACAATATTGGGACTACATAGGCACAACAATATAATAAGGGGGTTGTACTAATAATAATAAGCAATCACACAAGTAGTATAGTGACCTAACATGCCCCTCTCCTTCAAAAAGTGTTGTCCTGAACGCTTGAGTAGTTCTTGATGCTCCTGTATAAAATTCTTGTCCTCCCATGTGGAATCTTCAGCGGGTAAGTTCTTCCACTTGATGAGATACTCTGAAATTGATCGATTTCGTAGCTATTTGGTTCTTGTTTCTGTGACTGCTCCAGGTTCCAATATGATTTTTCCTTCCTCTTCAAGTTCTGGCAATATTGTTTGAACTAGGATCTTCTGCAACTTTTGAATGAGTGGCTACACTTCTTTGTCCTTCTTCCATTCATCCCTTGCTTCATTTATCCAATCTAGTTGGATAATAGAAATAACACAAAACAATGCTTCCACATCCTCATCCTTTCTTGAGAGTGCATCTGCACAAAATTTTGCTTCCCTTTTCTGTAGATGATGTCAAAGTCATAACTCAACATATTTGTGACCCATTTTTTATGTTCTTCTAAAGATAATATTTGTTCTAAAGAGTATTTAAGACTATCATGATCCATTTTTACCTTGAAGTGTCTTCCCATTGGATAAGGTCGCCATTTCTTAAGTGCATGTAGTATTGCCAACATTTCCTTCTCATAAATAGCTTTCTTGAGATGTAACTGTAAAAATACCCAATCACCTACATCAAAACTTTTTTCACTGCAATGTTGATCTACCTGTTGTTTCATTTGTTTCTACACCAAAGTGGCATTATCCTTTAAAAGTTGGAGAACTTGTTGTTGATGCTCGATGTGATCTTTCACTGCTTGAACCCTTTTCTTCTTTATATGTCCTTCTATCTTTAGAGTTTGAGGAGTGCTAATTTCTTTCAATTCTTTACAAGATATGGTCAGATTCATTTCTTCTTTCTCTGGGGTTGGTTCCTAGTGTATATCCTCTTCTTTTGATGTTTCTTGATCCTTTTCTTCCTCCTCTTCATAATCTATGTAACACAATTTCTTCTCAGCGCACTTATGACCTTTAGTGCATTTCCTATCACAATTGTAACAAAGCCCTTTTCCTCTCTTTTCTTCCAATTGATGTGGTGTAAACCTTGTAGGTTGTGGAAGGTTAGGAGAAAAAACACTTCCATCATTATAGTGGTGAGTGATGGGATTCTTTGTTTCCATAATTTCGCTTTCAATTTTTCTTGCCAACCTGAATGCCTTCTCCAATGAATCAGGTTCTCAAAGATGAACCTCATGTTGAATGTTATCCTTTAAAGTCCCTATGGAGACATCAATCCTCTGCTTCTCTGAAATATCATTTTGCGTTATATTCAATTTTTGAAAGTCCTCAATGTACTCTGCTATTGAACACTTTTGTTTGAGATTTATCAATTGGCTAAAGAAGGTGTTTCTCTTTGTATCCTCATAATGTGCTATCATTTCCTCCATGAAAATTGACCACGTAACAAGTGATTTACAAGAACAATGCCCTTTATACCATAAAAATTAATATTATTCTAAATATGAAGATGCAATAGATACCTTTTGTAACAGTGGTACACCATGCATATCAAAATATTTCTCCATTTGTAGTATCCAATTTTACTGGATCCTTGCCATCAAACTTCCTCATCTCGCTTTTTCTTGATTTTAGGAGCTCGATCTTGAAACGACTGTAACTCTGTAATTTCAAATCTCCAAGTTCTGAAATCTCTTCCTGCGGTAGCTCTCTGAGTTCTCTTTCTAACGCCACAAGTCTAATCAAAATTTGATTATCCAAGAGAGATATGCCAAATATCCCACGGTGACCTGATTATAGACTAGTTCAGTAGAGCAAACTTATACGACGTGCCACGTCTCACTGTTTCGACCTTAGTACCTCAAATTGATATATAGAAAACTACAGGAAGTCCTCTTTCTGTAAATTCTAACGAGATTCTAATTTGATACTCAAAGAGAGTTATGACAATTTTCCCTAGGTCACCTGTTTAGGATGTAATCTGGGAGCCTGCATAAACCCTAAATGTCTCAGATTATATCTCCGAAAATATAGCGAGACAAGATCTGAAATTCGAACGCGAGGTTCAGACCGATTTCTTCTCAAATGGGTTTTTTTCAATGTTGCACACATCGCGATCGGGATTTAATCGGCGCCGGGAAAAAAGCGGAAAAAATCGTTAAAATCGGGAAAAAATCGGAAAAAAGCGGGAAAAAATCGTTTGGCACAAAAATATTCATTTTTTTTCAATTTTTTTAATATCTAAACCATCTACAACATAAAATAAATACATTGACACATAAATATGATAAAAAAACTAATATATAAGATGTTCAATATCATTTCTAGCGCTAAAATCACACATAACATTGAATCATGTCCTGAATAGTAAGTCCTGAGTCCCAAGTCCAACTCAGCCTCAAAATATCAACAAAAAATATGATAATGTATCTCATCATGTCATAATGTCATATACAATAAAATGAAAGTCTAATCCTATTGATTTCCTCTGCCCCTCTTGCGAGAAAATGGCACAACTTTCTCTTTCCCTCTAGATGTAGAAGCTGGTGCCTGTGGTGGTGGAAATGGCAGTGGAGTCTGACGTGCTCTAGAAGCTGAAGAACTAGTAGTAGCAGCTACAGGAGGCTGAGGTGGACGGAGACCACGTCCTCTACTGGTGGTAGTGGTAGCCCGGGTAGCCCGGGTAGGCGGTGTCACCTCCTCCTCCTGCTCCTCCAACTCCTCCTCCTCCTGCTCCTGCTCCTGCTCCTCCTCCTCCTCCTCCTCCCCCTCATCCTGCACTAACCAATCCTCAGTGGGATCCATGAGAGGCCTCTCGGTCTCAACCCTCCATTCAGCAGTGGTGTCAATCCCATCCAATGAGATGGCTTCCGTATCAGGTGTCTTCTCTAGTTGTTTCACCCACAATCGAAGATTGTAGTAGACATAGACCATGTCATTAAGTCTATGGGACTCCAACCTGTACAAAGTTCATGAAATAATAAATTAATAATTAATATTATAAAAAAAATATTGTTTAAAACTTTAATGAATTCAAAAATTTATTTGGAAATTTGCAATATTTTAAATGTTTAAGTGTTAACCTATTGCGCTTCTTGTTGTGTATTTTTTCAAATACACTCCAATTGCGCTCACATTCCGAGGAGCTGCATGTTTGGCTGAGGATCCGCACGGCAAGATTTTGCAAAAGGGGGACTCTGCCACCATACATCTTCCACCATGCGTCTACAACAAAATTACAAAGAAAATTTTAAATAAACATAAGAAAAAAATGGAATTTGAAGAAACAATGAAATTTGAAACAAAGTTACAAAGTACATACTACATAGTACAAACTAAAAAATACCTGGCATTTTAACCGTCCTATCAATGACAGCCATCTCAAAGCCAAATGTGCCAGCTGACAACTTATATTGCTCAATTTGTCTAGAGACCTCCATACGTTCTTCTGAAGTTCTCACCATCTTCTGGACACAGGTTAATAATCCTTCCACGACCTCAACATCAAAATTAAACCCACATGCATAAGAAAATGCAGGGTTCAGGAAAAGGCCAGCAGCATGAATGGGACGATGGAGTGTGTTGTTCCATCGCTCATCAATGACCTTCCATAGAAGGAGTTGTCTCTGGAACCCATCATCTCCCTTGTCATCATAGTAGGACCGAATGGCTTCTTTGGCCCTATCCATGGCTTCATACAAATAGCCCATTGCGGGCTTCTCACCATCAACCAACCGAAGAACCTTTACCAAAGGTTCTGTAACAGTGCACACCTCCTGCACTCCCGCCCAGAAGTCCTCCTGGTATGAAACTAGTCTGCAGACGGCCTCTCCTTCTGGTTTGCGGCTTATTGACGAAGCACGCCACTCCTCTGAAAGAAACATTCTCTTCAAATCCCACATAGAATTCAAGAGGGATTGAAGAGATATGAAACTCGTCGCAAACCGTGTAATGGCGGGGCGCACCAACTCTTTGTTGTTGGTGCATTTTCTCATCAAGCTAAGCACAGATGTGTGATTGTAAATAAATTTTGTGATGCTTTTTGATGAGTCAACAACCTCTTTGACAAAGGGAATTTTCCCAATGTCCTCTAACATCAAATCAATACAATGGGCAGCACAAGGTGTCCAAAATAAAGTAGGATGCCTGTCCATAAGCATTCTACCAGCAGCAACATAATTTGCAGCATTGTCCGTTATGACTTGGACAACATTTTCTGCACCCACCTCCAAAATAAACACATCCAGCAAATCACATAAAGTTTTTGCATCTTTCATTTGATGAGTTGCATCAACAGATTTGATAAACATAGTCCCCAAGGGACAACTAACCAAGAAGTTTATAAGGGTTCTCCCCTTTTGGTCAGTCCAACCATCTGACATAACAGTGCATCCTGTTTGTGCCCATGATGCCCTAAAATCCTCCAATCTTTGGGTGCAGTCACGCTTTTCATCTTGAAGAAGCCGGCCTCTGAAATCATGAAGAGAAGGGAGTTTGTACCCCGGGCCAACACTGGCAACAGCATCAAGAGTAGGTTGGAAAAATGGATTATTCCTTATAATGCTGAAAGGAATATCACTCCAGAGGAGAAATTTTGTCATCAACTTGTCAGCTTTTTCTTTTTCAGTTCTTTTTAGCATTGAACCAATAGTTGGTTGTGAACCAGGTGTGGTTCGAGGAACAAAATATGATGATGCAGCTACCGGATTGACTGACACTGCAGTAGAACCTGTGCCACTTGGCCCACTTCCTTCAACTGACCTTTTTAGTTGCCTTTTGAGTTCTTCTTTGGCGTCTCTAGTGTGCTCTAATTCTCCCAATGCTCTCATGGCTTTTTGGATAATTTCAGCATTTGTCTTTAGACAGGGCCCCACATCACGTCCAGGGATTTGTGCAAGGTGGAACTTCAACCTGTACACCCCCCCGAATATTTCCTTTCCACACAACTTGCAATACAAGTTTTGTCTATCATTCGGAGTTTTAGGGTCACCATATTCCCAGAAAGGATCCAATTTCCTTGGCATGTTTGTTTTTGAATTTTGAATTTGCAAACCTATGGAAAAATAAGGATTAGGAAATAGGAATTTAGGATTACATAAATGATAATAGTAAATACAAATTACAATTTAGCATTTGCAAAATTACAAGCTAATTATTTCCAAAATCCCAATTTCTAAACCCAAGTTACCCAACCAAATGCCAAAAAACAATGAAAAATCAAAAAAAATAAACAATGTTTAAAGAAAATGAGAAAATAAAAATCAAAAATTGGTTCTCATAGTCATAACAAATAACCCATCCCAAATCAATGAAAAATTTCCAAAAATTCTTTAAAAACAATGAAAAACAAAGTTTTTATAGAACCAAAACAAAAAAAAATTAATCTACATACCTGGTTTATGGACAAATTGGCGATCTTGGCTTGGATTCCTCCTAAAATCGCTTCGATTCGCTCCCACAACCGACGGCAACCCTCTCCCTCACTTCTTCTCCTTCTCCTCCGCGGCGGACTGCTGAATGAATAAAAAAAAATTCGTTTTTTCCATATAAAACCCCGCTGCCGCGCGCCCTCGCGATTTTAAGCGAAAAAATCGCGATTTTATCGAAAAAATCGCGATTTTTTCGATAAAAATCGCTATAAAAAAAAGAGGCGATTTTTTGGATAAAAATCGCGCTTTGAATCGGCGATTTTAAAAAATCGCGATTTTACGATTTAATCGCGATTTTATCGCGATGTGTGCAACACTGGTTTTTTTTAGCTTCTGAAACTTTGTAGCAAAAAAGTTATAAGTTCCCTGCTGCCGAAATATCTCTATGCTCTCTGTACTACCTAAGCCTCTTATGGGCCACCCGCCTGATTGGAAGGAATCACCTTACATGTAATAATTCCTTGATTTGGCTTAATACAAATTGTTCAAGTTTGATACCCCGGTGGAGGATTCTGCTTGAGAACCCAGAGAAACTAGGTGTGGAGCAAGGAGCAGAGCAGCATCTGATAAGATTTTAAGGAAGCCTCCCTTGACTTTCCAATTCTGACACGATGACCTGTTTGGATCAGCGAAACCATAGAATCCACAGCTCTGATACCAAATGTTAGGAAACCAGCTCACAAAAAGATAGAAGAGACAAATCAACGCCTTAGAAATAAGCCTCTTTGAGGGGGGCAACCTCCTTTACATTACACAAATGAGCAATTCTTGGACGATACAAATGAAAAGACTTCCTTTCTATATATAGTAGTCTAAGGGGTCATAATATAATCAGAGCCGACATAACAATAATAATGTAAGGGCATAATATTAACAATAGTGGGCTTCTATGGGGAACAATAATAAAAATATGGGGACTACATAGGCACAACAATATAATAAAGGGGTTGTACTAATAACAATAAGGGGTTACACTAGTAGTATAGGGACCTAACAAGGCCATGCGAATTTCCCTTGAGAGGGAGCTCCAACTACAGGCTGCGAAGGAACTGTTGGTTCCTAAGGAGGAGGAGCCTCAGACTGATGTAGAGTAGCCGCATGTAGAGGTTCCAGGAGTGGAGACATCCACTCAAGCATAGTCTTCCAAAAATGGACGGAAGCGCACAAGAGAAGCTGACAAATTGGTGCAAGATGCAAGAGAGAATATGGGAGCACTATTTTCTCAGCACAGATAGAGGAGGTCACCTGAGAGGTACACTAGATACATGGACCTTGTTGGGGAATGTGTTGAGACCGAGCCATCTTCCTTTGAGGAAGCAGTGCAACCGCTGATTTGGGTTGATGCTATGGTGGAGGAGTATGACTCCATAGTTCGTAACAGTGTTTGGGACGTGGTTCCAAGACTGGAGAACAAGTCAATTATGAGTTCCTGTTGGCTTTACAAGGTAAAGCAAGCTACTGATGGTAGTGTGGAGAAGCATAAGGCAAGATTTGTTGCCCGTGGCTTTTCATAGATCGAGGGGATTCACTATGATGAGACTTTTGCACCTGTCGCAAGGTACTCATCTATTATATCTATGTTGGTACTATCAACACAAATGGGTTGGAAGATCCATTAGATGGATGTGAAGACTGCATTCCTCAATGGCGATATTGAGGAAGAGGTGTACATAGAGCAGCCAGAAGGTTTTGAGACCTTCGATCGTGAGTTGCATGTGTGCCGACTCAAGAGAGCATTGTACGCACTGAAGCAAGCACCTCGTGCTTGGTACACCAAGATAGGCAACTACTTCATCAGGTTGGCTTCACAAAGAGTGAAGCGGATGTGAACCTGTATAACATCGTGGTGGAAGGTAAGTTGTTGATCATCGTTCTTTATGTTGATGATCTCATATTGACTAGTGATGATCAGTTGATCGTGTCTTGCAAGGAGGACCTTGCAAGAGAATTCGAGATTAAAGACATGGGTCTCATGCATTACTTCCTTGGCATGGAAGTGTGACAGAAAGATGGGGAGTTGTTTGTGTCTCAGAGCAAGTATGCAAGCCCATGCAAACTCCTCTAGTTGGTAACTAGAGGAAGGAGGATGCTACTTCAGGAGAAGTAGTGGAGGCGACTATGTACACGCAGCTTGTGGGTTCACTGATGTACTTAGTGAACACATGACCAGATTTGTGCTATGCGGTGAACCAGCTGAGTCAAGCGATGGTTCAGCCTACCAAGATGTTTTGGAAGGCGGAAAAGCATGTATTGAGATACCTCAGAGGCACATCTCAGAATGGATTATGGTACAGATGGACAGAGGGAGTGAAGCTACAAGGCTTCACTGATGCAGATTGGGCAGGGAGCCCATCAGATCGGAACAACACATCAAGAGGGATTTTCAACCTTCGGTCAGCGACAGTTTCTTAGTACAACAAGAAACAGAGGTCGATTGCACTCAGCTCGACAGAGGCTGAATACATGGCTACAAGTCAGGCAGCATGTGAGGCCATCTGGATGCGGAGAATCCTAGTTGGTTTGTTTGATCAGAGGATGGATCCAACTGTGACCTATTGTGATAATCAGAGTTGTATCAAACTCTCCGAGAATCCGGTATTTCATGATAGGTCCAAGCACATTGACATCAGGTATCATCATCTCAGGGACTGTGTAGCAAGGAGGATCATGTTGCTACAGTATATTTCAACAGAGGAGCAAGATGTTGACATTTTGACAAAGGCATTGTCAAAGTGTAAATTCAAGTTCCATAGAGACAGGATCGGGGTGGCAGATAATCCCTTTCTTGTTGAGAGGGAGTGTTGAAATGTGGCAACAAGAATATTCCAATTTTAATTTGTCCTTGAATTAAAATTGTGAATTAAAATCGAATTTAGTCTCACCAGCTGCTTGGAATTAATTAATTAATTCATTATGGATTAATTAGTTGGATAAATTCAAGTTAGAAGTCTTTCTGAAGTCATGCAAGAGTTATCCCTTAAATTAAGGAGATTATCCCTTAATTAAGGAGATAAGATTGAGTTATATTTGAGTTGTAATTAGTTAGCTCAGTTTACTGAGTTAAGTCCAATTAAATTAGTTCCAAACTGTTTGAGGAATTAATTGTGAGTTATCAGTCAGTTGATGCATGCATGCACTCAACCAATGTACTCCAGATAACTGAAGATTCACTCATCAGAAACTCATGCATGTCTATTCTGTGAAAGACCCAGTTGAGCTAAATGTCAAGGACAATGTACTATCAGTTGCATGTTTTCTCCTATAAAGGAAATTCATGCATGCAGAAGGATTAATGCACAGGAGGATTGTGCAGTTCTGAGAGGGTGTGAGATCAGTGTGAGAGATCAATGTTCCACTTGGTTGAGAGTCTTCCACTTGGTAACAGGAGGACCACCGAGGAGAAATTGCGCAAGGAAATAGGAGCTTGGAGGGCAGAGGAGAAGGCTTGTGAGAAGCTTTGATTGCCTGTGAGCATCCAAGAGGATGGTATTCAGAGCTGGCTAGCTATGAGAGCTAAGGCTTTGTATAATTCTGATGTATTTCCACCTTGTATGATAATACAGATAGTGGGGTTTTAGCTGAGGCTTTCCACTGAGTATTTTCTGTCTTCATGTGTATTGATTCTTCTTCCTCTGGTTATATGTATTCAGCTCCATCTTTAAGCTTCTGCAAGTTTGATAGTAGAAGTAGATCATAGTATTTTGCTTTGGTATATTGCATTATCAGGTTAATCTACAGTCACATTTTCTACATGGTCTTAGAGGTATTTTTGTAGAGATTTTGCAGAATTTCTACAATAACTAGTTTATATATAGTGTGATACATGCGGGTCCATGCATACGTAGCTATCGTATGGAGGTCTCGTATGTATGCTAATACTCATATTTTATTTATGGGTGGGTCATTACATTTGTGGCTAGAGGGTTCTCACAGATAGAGGGAGTTGACTATGATGAGACCTTCGCACCTATAGCTCAGTACACTTCTATCTGGTCCCTTATTTCTATTGCTGCAGAAATGGATTGGCAGATCCATAAGATGGATGTGAAGACTGCATTTTTTAACAAAGTTATAGAGGAGGAAGTGTAT
The DNA here is from genome assembly GCA_031772625.1 of Pinus tabuliformis. NCBI lineage: Eukaryota > Viridiplantae > Streptophyta > Pinopsida > Pinales > Pinaceae > Pinus > Pinus tabuliformis. Next base: position 1,472,529,582 of record CM062820.1, on the reverse strand, counting down.
TTTGCGCAGCCACAGGGCTTTGAGGTACTTGGGCAAGAGACCCATGTATGTTGGTTGAGGCGAGCAATCTACGAACTTAAGCAAGCTCCGAGAGCTTGGTATTTGAGGATTGATACTTTCTTGCAGTAGATGGGTTTCACGAAGAGTGATGCAGATCTGAACCTATACTACATTGTTATAGGGGATGATCCACTCATTCTTGTGATGTATGTTGATGACTTGTTCATTACTGGGGCAGAGAGACTGATTAGCGGTTGCACGAAGGATCTTGCTATGGAGTTTGAGATGAAGGACATTGGGTTGATGCATTACTTTTTGGGGCTTGAGGTGTGGCAGGAGGAAGGGCATATCTTTTTGGGGCAAGGTCAGTATGTTGTGGATGTGTTGAGAAGATTTCACATGGAAAATTGTAGACCCATGTCTACACCTATGATCACCAACTAGAAGAAGCTTCATGCTTCAGATTCTAGTTTGGTGGATCCCACATTGTATAGGTAGCTTATTGGGTCCTTAATATATCTGGTCAACACTAGGCCAGATATATGCTTTGCAGTGAACACACTTAGCCAGTTCATGGTTGAGCCCAGGAGGGTGCACTAGGTCGCTGCAAAGCACATTCTTCGCTACGTGCAGGGGACTGTTGATTATGGTGTAGACTATAGGCAGGGAGATGGAGTGAGGATGGTGGGTTACATAGATTCAAGTTGGGCAGGGTGTGCTTCTGATAGGAAAAGCACTTTAGGGTGCTTCGAATTGGGTTCAACAGTTGTGTCGTGGTTCAGTGGAAAGAAAAAGTCAGTTGCTCAGGTTGAGTATATGGCTACTAGCCAGGCTAGTTGTGAGGCCATTTGGCTTCACAAGTTGTTGTATGGCCTATTTGATCAGGAGTTGAGACCGACGGTTATTCATTGTGATAATCAAATTTGCACTAAACTCACAAAGAATCCAGTGTTTCATGACAAGTCAAAACACATTGACATCTAATATCATTTCATCATGGACTATGTTCAGAAGGGGGCAATGAAGCTGGAGTATATGTCGACAGATGAGCAAGTGGTCGATGTTCTCACGAAGTCCTTGCCAAGAGGCAAGCATGTCCATTTCAGGGACAAGATGGGTGTGGTGAGAAACAATTTCCTCGGTAAGAGGGAGTGTTGATTTTTAATGTACCTTGGACAAGTGGTTTCCCATGGGTTAGTATCTACCTAAGGAAAAGTGTCCAAAATAATTATTTTCTTAAGTGTGACTTTATAAAGTGAAAGTGACTTTATAAGTGGTAAAGTCAATATTAAATTACAAAGTGAAAAGTGACTTTAAACATAAAGCACAATGTGGGTACTTTATTTAATGGGTGAGTTGAAAAATAGAAAGTGGGAATTAAATGCACATTTATTCCCATCCCTTGAACTAAATGAATCTGAGCCATTAGATCTTAGGTTTGCCCAAAAGCCATTTAGGGAAACAAAAGGGGGAAAAGAAAAGAGACATTGCATTCATTCTTCATGAAAGTAGATTGGAGAAAGGAGGCTGAGAGCTAGAGAAAAGTTTCGAAGGAGAAATTTGTTGTAGTGAGCTGAATGAGTGATTTCTGGGAAAAGTTGGGCATGGAAATCAAGGCATAAAGGAAAATAAGAGGTACAGTACGAACAACATTTAATGCCGTGAGTTGCACGTCATTCGAGAGAAGTTCCTGAGAAAAAAAAATTGAAAAATATGTACAGTCCGTATGGAATCCGTACAGTCTGTATTCGTACAATACATGTTTTCAGCTTCAAGTGGGCATGGAAATCGAGGCAAAGTGGGCACGATTTTCAAGGAGTTTTGGGCTGAAGAGATAAGTTATATTTTGCTGTTTTATTTTGTCTGCAAATGTATTTTTCCTGAACTTGAAAGATAAATAAATTTGAAGAGCTCTCTAACAAGTTTTCCCCGGAGAAGATTGAAAGGGTTTAGCCTGAGTTTAAGTTGACCAAAAATTTGTGTGTATTTTTATTTGTGTTGCTAGTTTGTTTATGTCCATATTTATTTTCAGCATGTGTTGACAGCCCCATGTGTTTTAAAATGAAAATTTAATTTCCAGAATTGTATATGTTGAATGTATGTTCATGGGAAAGGGCATTTAACTGAATGAGAGTGATAAGGTGAAATTAAAACCGGGTTGGGATTTCCGGAAACTTTTTAGTCATCAAATTTCAACAATTACACCTTTATTTCCTCTTCGCGGCCCTGTCTAGCTGAATGCTCCATATTGCATAACACTCCAAATCTAATAGGCTCCATTGAAATATCCATAACCAATAGTCGTCATTTATAACCATTTGCTTAGGTTCCTTTCCTTCCAACAACATCCCAATCGCATTAAATTTCACAATCCTGCCCCTAAGAGCACCTCACAAGAATTGCCATCATTGTATCTTCTTCTCTGCTACCGAACTCATGCGAATTTAACAATTTCAAGATTTTCAATTCACAAGCATGTTCCTTCATATGTGGAGTATTAATGCTCTGGAGAAGGTACACCATCTATCCAAAGGCATCGCGTCACTTGCCTCAAACGCCCAATTGGTCAATCCAATGTTGCCATTCAGCGTATGTGAGAGTCACCCAACTAGTAGCTTCATAGAAATGTGATTAGTGTCGTCAGTAAGAGACCTAATAATCCTTGATTCCAATCTAATCATACTCCCTATGTAATTTATTTTGGATGTGATGTCCCACAAAAATTCATTTTTCTGGTCATGGAATATATAATATATTTGATTCTCCTTCGTCCACAATAATCATCCCTTGTTCTATGGTTGCTCCTTGATTGGCTAACTCAACAATGTCTTGGTTGTTCTGCCTTTTAAGAAGGTAAAATTCAATACTTTCAAACTTCTAGAGTTGCAAACAAATTCTATGATTCATCATAGGCAAATCCTTTTCTCGCTGATAGTTAAATTTATGAATTTTTTGTATAACTATCAATGAATCACCAAAAACAATCAAGTGGCGAATCCCCTCTTGCAATGACAACCTCCAACCCTTGCCAAAGAGTTAATACTTCTGCTTGATTATTGGTTGCGCTCCCTAGACCGCAAGCAAATTTCATCTCTATTTCTTCATTGGGCCAATAAATGATCCCTGCTGTTCTTGCCTCACCCAAAAATTAATATTATGTAGATTTATAATGCATTTTATTAAAATAAAATATATGAATAAAAATAAAGTATATGAATAAGAATAAAATATTCACATATTGTGATTTATAATTAAAAAATGACGAAGTGAAAAAAATGACTAGATGGACTTTATATTAGAGGACATTTTCTTTAATTTTATAATCACGAGAGAAATAAAAATATAATAATAATATATAATATATAAAGGTCACAATGTATAGATATTGTAAACTAGTGTAGATCCATCTTAAGTCTAGATTTCTCAAGCCCTGAGAGGGATCAAATCTCTCAAGGTGCAAATTTTTCCTCAAGTTTTGCACTAAAAAAAAAGGTTTGCACCTCGAGAGATTTGATCCCTCTCAAGACTTCATAGAGGTGGAGTTAAGATGGATCTAATGTTATATATATATCTATTCTCATATTCAAAAAGCAAATGTTAACCTATAAGTAGACCTATGTTTTTATTTGAAGTTGAAGAAGTTTTGTGACACAAGTTCAATACATCTTCCAGCATAGACTTACAGAGAACTAACAAAAGTCTCTGCAAAATTCAGTGATGATCGGCCATTTGATTAAAAAGTAATGGAAAAACAAAGAAGCTCAATAAAGAAAACTAAATTCCTCTGGTTTTTAACAATCAGGACACGTTGTGAGAATGGGCGACAGAAATAATTCTCACAAAACTTTATAAGTTAAAGAAGAATTGGATCAATCCAACGGCATGGCATCTTAAGTTAATGTAGAATAGATCAAATCCAATGGCATGGCATCTGAAGTTAAGAAATAGCTGAAATTTCCTTCATGTTAAGCAAAAGCACCAGAATGAATTGTATATCATGGCATCTCTTTGCAATCGTACTTTTACTATGAAATTTAAGTTCACGACCATTATGCAGATTTGGTACTGATTTTAATAAATACAAATCCATGCCTTCAATAACTACAAAATGTGAACATGCATGATATAGCCTCCATACATACATTACTTAACTGATCTCATAATCTGTGTGACAAAAGATGAGATACTTACAAACTCACATCCACTCTGAACCTTGAGATGTGAAGCAGAGATCATTGACACTGATGTTCCAGAGATTAAATGACAAGGATTTGCTGTCTCTATGTGCATCACTAATATTTAGAGTAATAATGGTCTAGTCCATATACCCTGAAGCAAACAACAATGTTAAACACTGTACATTGCATGCTATTCTCTGCTCGACGCCATTCTCTGGTCGGCATCAGTGTTCTAAGTCCTGAAAGTCTAAGGCCATTTCAATTAGCCTTTAGCTATGACAGTTTATTATCTTATGCCCATGGCCCAAACAAACCCACTTGGGAAGATGAAACATTATGGCAACCATCATGACCATCCGATGCACTGGAAAATTCATCGTGAGATGAAGCAGGCAAACTTGAAGCTGGAACTTGAATGTGGGATCCAGGAGATACAAATCTTATAGAATCAGAAGCAGTTTTCGCACACAATGGCCTATGAAATTCCTGAGCATGAGATATACGGTCTAAATTGTTTCTTGACAACTTTCCTGGTGATTGCTCAGCCTGCAAATCTGCAGTACTCTGGGATGGCCTAGTTTCAATCTTACCTACCAAACCTACAACCCTGTTCTGATAGATTGAACCAGGCACTTCTCCAACTTTTAGATGGGAGGCCTGGCTTGAGTATGACATTGGTAGTGTCTGCTGCTGATTACGAGGATGACTTGATAAATTCTCCTGTTTTGGTTGTCCCGTATCATTATTTAGTCTACTTCTTTTTGAAGGTGAACCAAACTCTGGGTTGTCTGAACACGTCATGCCATCACCAACCCTGTATGCATATGATGAAGCTTGAAGCTGCGGCCCATCTCTACCATAAGCAACATCAGCAGATTGATCCGTTTGAGCAATATCAACTGAGGGCATAGCAGCATTTCCATCTTGCCTCTGTCTGCCACTTTTTCCTGGACTTTGAGAATCAGGAAAAGCCTTATCTGTGATGTCACCAGGTTCTCCATACCGAGGTGGTGAGGTTTCAGGGGAAGACAATGTTTCATGTTTGGCAGTGCCCATCTTCTGCTGTTCCTCTATGATCTTTTGCAAATACCGACCCTGGGCTTCAATCCTTAGCTGCAATTGTCTTTGGACCTGCCAAGGGAATGTTCATCATAATCATTCAAAAAGTATGGAAATTAAATCATGACGATTGTACACAGTTTTAAAATAATACAATTTCAATTATGTCATTAAAGATGCTTATCACGACTATGAAAATATTTAAATGTCTTGATGACGCAGACAAGCTAAAATATTCTGTTTTTCAATGTGTTCTAGCTGAACTTGGCATTAAATAACTAATGTATGGAGGATGGTTTAATTTAATGTGGAAAAAAATCTCTCAGAAATTGGCAACTTCTCAATTTTCCCTGATTTATCACCCCTGCCAGTTTTCCCAATTTTCTGAGTGGATTTGTTCCCCCTGCTAGCTGATTTTTTGCCAAATAACCCTGATTTTTTTCAATTTTCCAATTTGTTGATCCCCGTCAAGTTATTCCCTAGTCCTATAACTATTTATTCAACACTGGTTCACTTAGGCTTCAAATACAAACTGCGTATTCTTTTTCTAACCTTCTACATTGAGATTATCTGAAGGAACATTAACTAACATATTTACCTCCAGAATCAGTTTTCATGATGTTTATAACAACTGCAAGTTGTGGCAGACCCCAAGGGAAAGCCATATGATAAAATTATAACCACTTGAAATCACATCTGCTTCTTTAAGTTGTAGCTAGAGGTTTCTAGTCTTGCAAATTTCAAATTTCAACAACTTACAGGATATGAGAACATTTTAACATAAACAATCTGAAAATCTAAAATCTCTATGTAATGTGAAACTATAGGGCACCAACAGCAGTGACTTCGAAAGTTGTTGCTATAGTGCTTACAACAGTAAGCACCACAACAAAATACTTGTAACAGTCATCAATATACTAGAACTTTAGCATAAATTTTTTTTATGATAGAGATAACTTTTACCGCAAAAACTAGCACCTTAGTGTAAAGTCTCACTAAGCAGTCTAGATCAAGGGCAGCAAAGGGTCGGCCACCACTGTTACCTTAGTAGCAGTTCCCCTGCTGTTCTGTGGATGGATGTTATCCCCACAAGAGAGGCTTCCCCCACAGATTTTGGAGATTAAGTAACCCAAGAAATCTCAGGTTGAATACCCTTCAAGGATTCTACTAAATAAACACCCCAGAATAATATTCAATAAGGTGGGGCTTTAGGTGAGATGAAGTAGTGAGTTCAAATGACCTATGGGTATGTCTAACTAGTGTTGCACTATCCTCCCCCTGCCCACAAGGATCCAAGGCCGGAACCGTGTCCCATACAGATCCTTGGGCGATCCTACGGTGGAACCACGGATCCAAAAATCAGATCCGCAGTGCGGCAGTTCCACCGTTTTGAGGCAATTCCTAGAAATCCAGAACCGCGCGGACCTGATCAACAGTTCCAGTTTCCCAATACACGGATCCAGAAAAGGATTCGCTTCGGATCTGTGGAGGTTCAGACACAGATCCGCACAGATCGCGAGATGATCCGGAGGGAGATGGGCAGTTCCGTAGGGGCCCAATTTCTGATTTATTTATTTTTTCTTTGACTCAAGTTGGGTGGGGTATTCCCTGATACTCCCAAGTTGCTTCCTTGATGCTCCTTAGATGCTTCCTAGATGTTCCCTCATGGTAATGTTAAATTCTTAAAGTAAAAGGAGGATGAAAATGTCATTTTCTTCCTCTTTCTTAAATTTTTAACATTACCATGAAATGATTTAGGATGTTTGACACTAGTTCTAACCTCATCAAACTTCATATGGAGAAAATAGAATTTCATATCCAATTCAAAATTCAGCAAACTTAACAGTTTTCAGGAATTCGGGGTCAATGGGATTGTGGCATTTCATTAGATTATATCAAGTATGAGGGTATGTGATTGGAATTTAATCAAGAGCACCAAGCCCTATATGTACCCTAGTGTTAGTGGTGTTAATTGTTGAATTCCTTTGTCATGTCCTTAGCAAAAAATTACCTTTCAATCAAGTCAAAATGATTGATCAAGCATGTTAAGCTTCTCTACCATATTTTAAGGCTTGGATTAGGTAGTTTGATCAAAATTGGGCAATGTTGACTAATATCCCTAAACAATGGGGGTAGAGGCAAAGGCTAGACAAGAATCTAGATTCTAGATGGTTGATGCTCGAATAATTAATCATTGATGTACATGCCATATCTATCTTGATTTATGTACAAATATGCATGTTTTCATATCTTCTACAACTAATTTGGTATTTTAGATTTTTTAAATATAAATTCAAAAAAAATAATATATATATATATATATATATATATATATATATATAGTAGACGCTTTCGATGCTTTGCTTCCAAAACACGTCCCCATTTCGTGCAACATTGTGTCTAACGGGCTAAAATAGTCCTAGAGACGCTCAAAAAGGTCCCTAACACATGCTACCTTTAATTTAAATATTGTTGTTGTAAATTATGGTTTATAATAAGCACAATATACAATATTCAAACTTATGACAGGAATAGAAAGAATGCCTATAATTAATAATAAACAATAAATAACCAAGGCTATTGAATCAATAAACAAAGCAAAAGGTTGCAACAATTTTTCAATGGCTGAAAATGCATAAAACAATTACTAAACTACTAAGTCCTAGATATTAGCCCTAAAAAGATGGCTGAAAAATGCATAAAAATGATATTTTTCTTTTCTCAATTTAGAAGATGCAAAGGCTAACCCTAGGACTATAAGGACCAAAGTATTTACTATTTTATGCTATTTAATGCAGATTTTTATGTAATCTAATCCTAGTTTACCCTATAAAGCATAGAAAAGGAAAAAGGATATTATTTTAAAGACTGACACACAAAACACTAGTGCCTTTATCAATCATGGGTATATGGAGTCAAAAAGGGTGAGGTCAATGGTAGAAGACTGTGACTGGAGTGAGTTAAGATAGAGAAAACTCTGAATATAAACCCTAGCAGATTTTAATCATTTGGATATTTAAGGTCAAGGAATGCTATATTAAGTTTCCTTGATAGATACTTGGTGATAAGTCTTGCAAAGGAGATGTTAGAGCCATAAATATTAAATATATCACGGAAACTTCATAGAATCCCTAATTCAATAACTTTTGCAAAATGGAAGAAGATACTCACAATAAAATAGCACAATTCACCATAGAATCATTTCATCAATCCAAGAGAAAATCCCTCCAAGCAATAATGTCCTCCCCAAGACAACTTGCTACCTTAGTGTAACAACCTTGTTCAACCCCTGGAATGTAAATGGCATGCATATGCGAAAGTAGGCTGGTGAGCCAGGACACATTGAATAGGTTGGTGAGCCAAGAACATGTTTTTGAGGGCCAATGTGCCCAGGTGCATGTGTGTAAATGTGTTATGGGAGATGTTGTGCCTATGTGTATGATATGTTATCTGTTTGGGGCTATAGTACACATGTTTTATATTTTGAGGCTAGAAAGCCTAGTAATGTAATCATGCAACACATGCATATTAATAAGACAAAATGGTTGCAGATCAAAAGATGAAATGAAAATGGGGAGTTGAGACTCCATGGATGGGTAAAATAGGCACTTATCACTTAATAATCATAAAAAGTGCCCATGCATATAACCAAAGTTCATTAAGGGCTTAGTGTGTGCGAAATGGCAAAAAATAGACATGCATACAAAAAAGGCATGTTTGGCACTATGAAGGGGGCAAAAGGAAGGATTATGCAAAGGAGTTTCTTGCCCTATGACAGGAGTACAAAATGGTTCCTATTCACAATTTTGGAAAGGCGACCACAGAAGCATGGTGACAGTGACAAAATGGAAACCTGTAAGGCTACCTGGAAGACCTGTGAGGGTAGTGGAACTCTTGGAAGCCACAACATTTCTAGTTGGAGGTTGTTGGGCTTGGTACCTTGGCTATGTGAAGCCTACAAGGGTACCTGGAAGGCTTGTGAGGGCAGTGGAACTCTTGGAAGCCACATGATTACTGGTTGGAGGCTTTTAGGTTTGGTACCTTGGTTGTGTGAAGCTAGGAAGGGTACCTGGAAGGTTTGTGAAGGCAGTGGAACTCCTAGAAGCCACAGGATAACTGGTTGAAGGTTGTTGGGCTTGGTAACTTGGCTGTGTGAGGCCTGGAAGGGTACTTAAAAGGCCTGTAAGGGAAGTGGAACTCCTAGAAGCCACATGACTATTGGTTGGATGTTGTTAGACTTGGTTTGGCTAGTGATTGTAGGCATTGAGCATGGACCAGGATTTGGGCAAGTCGATGCCCATGGAGTCAAAGCCCCAACTTGGGGCAGACCAACTGTTGAAAGAAAACGAACAATGAGGTATATGACTAGTTGGAACGTCGAAGGCCTGCAACTAATTGCACAAATTAAAAGATAAGTGTTGATATGTTACGTTTATATTTCCAATGCAATGTTTACATATATACATACATGTGAATGAAATGCATCTAAATGTTAATTGAGTATATTTATGTTAAAAATATGTTTGTGCATATGTTATGCATTGTATTATGTAAGTTATCAGGAGAAAAGTTTCCCAGAAAGGGGATAATTTGCAGGTCATAGGTTACCAGGGATAACTAGTATGGAATTGGGCCTCAACAAAGGCTGTAGTAGCCTAGTAGGTGGCCAAGTATGTTACAAGTGGTATCAAAGCCTAGACCACAACACTAGGCTTGTATGGGTCGAGCATAGGTATGTTATACAAGGTTGTAGATGAAGAGTTTAAGAAAACATTGGTAGGCGGATGCCTGCCATATGTTTGTCAAAGTGGCCCGAGTGGAATTGGGAAAATTTTTGAGAAATTCGAAGAATTGGAATAGGGAATATTATAGGTTCTTGGCAAGGGCCAAAGATAGGGCTAGCCATGGAGGAATTAGGGGGGGTGGGGGGGGCAAGGGGGGAATTTGGGAAAATCCCCAAATTCCAAACTAATTTTAAATTTTGTTACTCAATTTGGTAAAAGGTGGTTCGGTGTAGGTTTAATGGGTGGATAGCCATTGATCTGTGGCAATGCAATATCTAATGGCCAAGATAAACTTCAGAACCCCCTCATAATCAAAGTTTAACAAAGGGGGCGTGGGGGAGAGTGGTGGCGCAACATTGTTGAAAATAGCAACAAGAAATGATGAAAATAGAAATACTAAAAATAGCATTTCAGGATATATTCCAATTTTGATTTGTCCTTGAATCAAAATTGAGAATTAAAATTCGAATTTAGTCTCACCAGCTGTTTGAAAATTCATTAATTAATTCATCTTGAGTTAATTAGTTGGAGAAAATCAAACATGAAGTCTATGTGAAGACATGCAACAGTGATCCCTTTGATTGAGGAAGTTATCCCTTAATTAAGGAGATAAGGATGAGTTGTAATTAGTTAGCTCAGTTAACTGAGTTAAGTCCAGTGAAATTAGTTCCAAACAGTTTGTGGAAGTAATTGTGAGTTCAGTCAGTTAATGCATGCATGCATGAAACTAGTGTACTCCAGATAACTAAAGATTCTCTCATAAATAACTCATGCATGTCAATTCAGAGAAAGACCCAGTTGAGATTAAAGGCAAGGACAGTGTACTATCAGTTGCTAGGATTTTCCTATAAGAAAATCTCTTGCATGCAGAAGGAATTCATTCCTTCAAGATTACGTAGTTACTACAAAGGTCAAAGCAGTATGTGAGGAGAGAATTACACAAGTGACAGCTAGAGGACCCAAGCCAAACTGTGCAAGGAAATAGGAGGCTTGGAGGACTGAAGGAAGGCATATGTGTTGTCTATTCTATCTATGAGCAGCAGTGAGGGATTGTACTGAGAGCTGGATAGCTTGAGAGCTGTTGTCGCACAGATTGTCACGACAACGCTCAGACCGGGGGCTATCACCCTGATCCCCGATCTCTCTGTTTAAGCCTGTCTCCCGCGGCTAAGGGGGGTAGACCCTATGGGAAAATGGATGACCAACTGTGAATCAGTTGGGTTGGGAGACACGAAGGGAAACCAACACTAAATTGATTTTATTAATTTATAGACCAGTGCCTTATAAAATAAATGACTAAACGATTATTTATCAAATGCTGCAAAAATATGGACTTATCAACAATCGTTTATCATCAAAGCTTAACTTTTACCAGATACGAGATAATCAATAAAGGCTCAATGGCTTAATGATACTCCAGCAGTTAAAATTTAAAAAGATAAAGTGCTTTAAACAATCACTTAAAATATTAACCAGAGATCACATTCATGTAGTTAATCACTCAGATGAACGTTAAAGCATGTTAAACATTCATTCCTACATCAAAATTTTAGCCTCAGCAGAAAAGATAAAACCTAAGAAATTCTTGAGCCAAGACTGAAATTGGCAAAAAATTTCCCAAAATATTTTTATATTTTTCAGATAAAACAAAATTTTAAAACTAAATGAAACTTTTAAATCAAAAAAATCTAAATGATATTAAATCTAAACTAAATTAAATCAAAATCTAAACTATAAGAAAACAATTTCTTTATGCTTTTTTAAAGTTTTATAATTTTTATGAATTTTTTATTGTTATATTTTTAAAACAAAACTTAAAATTAAAATCTAAACTAAAACTAAAGTAAACAAAACTTGAAATTATTAAAATCTAATCTAAATCTAAAACTAAAGCTTTAAATCTAAAAATTAAACAAAATATAAAACTAAAACCCTAACTGAAGTCTAAAAAGGGACTTTTATTTTTTATGAATTTTTTTTTTTTATTTTAATTTAAAATAAACAAAACTAAAATTTACATAAAATCTAAAGAAAAACAAAGCAAAATCGATTTTTTGTTTTTGGTTGCTTTTTATTATTATATTTTAATTTTTTTAAGTTTTAAAATCTTATAAGCAAAACAAAAATCAAAATCTAAACTAAAAGAAATAAAAAATAAACTAAAGCCTAACTCTAAACCTGAAACTTACGTGACGTATATCAAAACCCAAAATCGAATTTTGCTTGGTGTTTGCAGCTTTATGCTTGACGCAGGTTGGAGAGCAAGACGGCAGAAGGAGAACGATAGCGTATGAGGAGGCTGGACGGACACAGGCAGAGAAGGTTCGAATGCTTGCAGTTTCCTATGACAGCTACGTGATTTATGGCAGCGTAAGGCAGCAATGGATGTGAGTTTTGAAGAATGAGCGTGCAAGCCCGATGATGGAGGGATGAAGAATGGAGCTGCGCGAAAATGGCAACAGATGAGAGCTCAAATGGAACTTTGACGGCAGCAGAAGAACAAGAAAGCGAGGATAGCAGGTCGACAAAGGTAGAGGCTACGGGTTGGATCGAGGGCGAAATGGAGTGCGTGGACTAGTGAACACGCAGGTGGCTGAGGCGGCAATAGATTGCGGCAACGGGGACTGCGTGAGGTAATACGCAGGTAATCAAGGGAGCTGAGGAGCGTAGGAAGCGTGGGATAAAGGAATAGCAATGGCAGCGTGGAGGAGAATGAAATGCGTGGGGCAATGGACAAGTAGAACGCTGATGGTGGAGCTTGCGTAGGTTGAAGGAGAATACTGCGGATGGGAGATATGGATTTGCTAGACGCAGGCAACAAAATGAGAGCGGAAAAAATAAACTACGTGGAGAGACAAAGGGGATGTACGAATGTGGAAAAATGCTGAAGCTGCCAGAGGGTTTTGCAGCAATGAAACAATCACGCCCAGGTGCATGGATATGAACACAATTTGCCTCTCAAAACAAAATTAACTTCTCAGCCACCATCATGGAAACCCAAAAGCTCAGAAAATCGCACCAAAATTTCCGGGACTGAATTTGAAACCCTTGAACAGCAAAACAGCTTGGATAAACCCTCGGAAATCTCCAGAAAACCCTGCAACCTGTAATGGAAAGACAAACACCCAAAAATAATATGTGCAGAAAATGAAACTAAAACCCTAAGACCAGCTAAACAATTTACAGTATTTATAGATCTAAGGCTCTTTAGTAGCCAGATTTGTCAATAATCACAGTAGTATTATCAGAATTTAATTTTAATGTGAGACACTTCAGAAAACCCTGCATGCATTCATAAAAAATTTCAAATGATAAGCCTGGGATCAAGAACTGGTTGGGCTCTTTCAAAAAACACAATCAGGGAGTTGGCTGGTTCAGCCGAGAACTTCCCCTAACGCCCGGTAATCTGAAAAAAGGATTTCCTGCACAGCTTAAAATCAACCATTAACATAGAGGGAGAAAACAATAGTGAAACCCAGATCAAATGGAGATACCTGCCACTATATTTCAGAATCTAAACTATCATTCAAACCCCAAAGATCAGACAAGATACCTGTGCCTAGATCAATCTTCATTAAGCTATCCTCAATGGCTGAAAATAAAATTATGCAGAAAAATAAAACAATCTTACAGCATTTCCAGAAGAGTAACACCAGCAAGATTTTTAACCCCAAAGTCTTTCTTTATTGCACAAAAAATGACTACAAGAGAGCTTTCTTTAGCACCAGACTCTCAGATCGAATCTTATCTCAAATGACCCCTAGCACCCTATTTAAAAGAAAAATCCTCAACAGCTAGTTCGAGTGATCCATGTCAAACTAATCTCGACCGTTGATGAGGATCAAGATTTCTTTTAATCTCATCCATCGAATTTTTAAATGCATTTTAATATATTAAAAAATTAAAATTCTGCATTTATTTACTCAAAAATTTGACTTATTATTATTTTATTATTTTTTAATTTATTTTTTAAATTTTATTTTATTTTATTTTTTATTTTTTAATTATTTTTAAAATTTTAAAATTTTATTATTATTTTTATCTATTTTTTAATTTTTTAATTTTTATTTTTGGATCCTCGAACTTAGCCTTTGGAAAAATCACCTAGGACCTAGGACTTAGGACTTATGAGGGGATTAAAACATTTTCTAACCCTCAAGACACTTTACATCATGACTTTTACAATTTTACATCTCAAAGGGGAAAACCCATTTGACATAGACCCTCATAGACCACCCAGTTCTACGACCAAATATAATCTAGCAGATCAACACACTAGGATTCCTCTAAGATTCTAATGACAAAATTCATTCCGGCTTTGGGGTTAGGCTGAAGGAAAACTCTGCCGATCATGGATCGGTGAGACAAAAAACCTTCCAGAACGTAGATTATCACTAGAAAATTAGGTCCACCTAGGCAATTTACATACATGACTTAACTCTACTAAGATTATTTACAATTCACACATGCAGACTGGGTTTACAACATAAATTGATCAAGTTGACGATGACTGTCAAATGGCACGGACATGTCGATTAAGCGCTATCCCTTTTGCGAAAAAAGGGGGTGTACTGCTATGGGAAGTTGACACGTAGTGGTCAACATCTGGCTCCACTTGGGGACACGTTGCTGCATTGTAGGAACGTGAGAATCCAGAATCTGCATCCACGCAACACACAACAAAACATAAGTAGCGTCCATCCAAAAATCATCATATAACGTTAAGCACAGGAAAGATATAAGCTCTTCATTTATTAACTATCTAGTAACATGAAAAGTAAATCTAATCCTAAAATAGAAATGAAAATGCTGAAAAAAACAAGGAGTAAGGTTAGAAATACAGGGGATGCCCCATGGCATCAGATGTGTTCAATATAGTGTATATTGAGCATTTGCCTGCTTTCAGGCAAACCCATCGGCTGCTTGTCGGATGTGCCATGTCCAATTCTACATATGGTAGGACTTTTTCCTATCCGAAAATCAAGCTGCTCGCGGCCGTCTGATGCATCAAATCTTCTTCTCATTTTCTTTCTCTTGCGCTTTTTCTTCCTGGTAGGCTGTATTATTGATGACGTGAAACTTTTTGTTTCAAATCTATCAGATGAAATATGTAAGATATGTGTCACATGTCTTTCTTCATCCTGCATCTGATCTTTATCGTTTTTAATTTTATCTGGATCACCTTCAATTAACCACCTTTCAATCGAACCAATGACCTCCTCATAATAAGATGGAGCTTGTTGCAACAAATGAGAGGGCTCTTGATCTATTGATGTTTCCTGGTTTCTTTCATCCTTAATCCGCTATTGAAATTTATGAACCTGTATTTTAATGGCATCTATCTGACTAGAGTGTTCAACCTTTATAGCACTGATTTCCCTGGCATGATCTTCTTCCATGGTCAATAACTTTTTCTGAAGACATATCTGATTAGCTTCCATATCTTTTATTACTTTATTGTCTTTTTCCTTTATGGTCATCAAGCAATGCTGCATAGAGTTTATCTCTTCCTTATGATTTGCTTGCATGGTAGCTAACTGATTATTATGATCGAATGTCATGATAGTCATTTCTTCATCCATAGTTAATAACTTGTTTTGCATAGAATTAATTTCCCTATCATGATTAGCTTTCATGGTCGTCATATTTTCCTCTAAGCCTGATAACTTGCTTTGCATAAAACTAATTTCTGTGTCATGATTAGTCTTCATGGCCTCAATTTCCTTAGCATGCTGATTTTGCATGATCTCCATCTCCCTATTACGTTTTTCCAGGTGGGTGCATAAAGTTCTCACATCATTGGCGTAATTAGTTTGATTAATCTCCATATTTTTTACCAGCAGCATTAGTTCTTGTATAATTTGCTTTTGATCTTCCTTTTCGTTGTCATTTGTCCCTGCTTTTCCACTATCATGGATTTGATCTGCAATAGTACAGGTGGATGGCACATTCTGATATGAAGAATTGTCTTGGAATCTTTCACCGACAGTTGGACCTTTTATAAGATTAATTTCATTCTGTTGCACAATTTTAGGGGCACGAGGCGAGCTATCTGGATTACCATATCTATCTTTAAAAGCATTGACAATGTCTTGTAAAGAAGTGAAAGAATCCTTAGTACAATTGTTAAACCAATTGAAAGCATCACCCTCTAAAGAAAAGACAAAAAGACGCATTTTGACATCTTCATGATTATACTGAAGGGGTCTACAATATATGATCATTATACGAGTAAACAAGCCTAGATGTCTTTTAACAGTGACTGAATCACCACTTGAGAACAAAGGTAATTTAGAAATGGCCACTTCCGGAATATCATGGAGATCATCAGTAAAATGACGTGCTTTAAACGAATAATCCATGATGAATAATAAGGGATCAAATGGATGATAGAAAGAGAAATGAAAGAAGTGGAGTCGCCACTTGAACAATGAATCTAATTCTAGGATCCAAAAAGAAACCAACAAGCAGATATGATGGAGGCTTCTTGCCTGGGAAAAATAAAAGAAATAAAATGGAGTCGTCACCCAAACAAGAAATGAACCGGAGAGTAGTTGTTGATACGATGAAGAAAAGATCCAAATAATGCCAAAAATGTTGACTTTGCCAGCTCAAGTGAGAGATGCGAAAGATGAAAGAATGATGAGAAATGAAAAGATGAATGATGAATGTCGTATGAAACGGCAGGGACAGAAAAACTCTATCCCCAGCAACGGCGCCAAAAATGTTATCGCACAGATTGTCACGACAACGCTCAGACCAGGGGCTGTCACCCTGATCCCCGATCTCTCCGTTTAAGCTTGTCTCCCGCGGCTAAGGGGGTAGACCCTATGGGAAAATGGATGACCAACTGTGAATCAGCTGGGTTGGGAGACACGAAGGGAAACCAGCACTAAATTGATTTTATTAATTTACAGACCAGTGCCTTATAAAATAAATGACTAAATGATTATTTATCAAATGCTGCAAAAATATGGACTTATCAACAATCGTTTATCATCAAAGCTTAACTTTTACCAGATACGAGATAATCAATAAAGGCTCAATGGCTTAATGATACTCCAGCAGTTAAAATTTCGAAAGATAAAGTGCTTTAAACAATCACGTAAAACATTAACCAGAGATCACATTCATGTAGTTAATCATTCAAATGAACGTTAAAGCATGTTAAACATTCATTCCTACATCAAAATTTTAGCCTCAGTAGAAAAGATAAAACCTAAGAAATTCCCGAGCCAAGACTGAAATTGGCAAAAAATTTCCCAAAATATTTTTATATTTTTCAGATAAAACAAAATTTTAAAACTAAATGAAACTTTTAAATCAAAAAAATCTAAATGATATTAAATCTAAACTAAATTAAATCAAAATCTAAACTATAAGAAAACAATTTCTTTATGTTTTTTAAAGTTTTATAATTTTTATGAATTTTCTATTGTTATATTTTTAAAACAAAACTTAAAATTAAAATCTAAACTAAAACTAAAGTAAACAAAACTTGAAATTATTAAAATCTAATCTAAATCTAAAACTAAAGCTTTAAATCTAAAAACTAAACAAAATATAAAACTAAAACCCTAACTGAAGTCTAAAAAGGGACTTTTTATTTTTTATGAATTTATTTATTTATTTTTATATTTATTTTTATTTTTTTTAATTTAAAATAAACAAAACTAAAATTTACATAAAATCTAAAGAAAAACAAAGCAAAATCGATTTTTTGTTTTTGGTTGCTTTTTATTATTATATTTTAATTTTTTTAACTTTTAAAATCTTATAAGCGAAACAAAAATCAAAATCTAAACTAAAATAAAAAATAAACTAAATCCTAACTCTAAACCTGAAAGTTACGTGACGTATATCAAAACCCAAAATCGAATTTTGCTTGGTGTTTGCAACTTTATACTTGACACAGGTTGGAGAGCAAGACGACAAAAGGAGAACGATAGCGTATGAGGAGGCTGGACGGACGCAGGCAGAGAAGGTTCGAATGCTTGCAGTTTCCTATGACAGCTGCGTGATTTATGGCAGCATAAGGCAGCAATGGATGCGTGTTTTGAAGAATGAGCGTGCAGGCCCGATGATGCAGGGATGAAGAATGGAGCTACGCGAAAATGGCAGCAGATGAGAGCTCAAATGGAACTTCGACGGCAGCAGAAGAACAAGAAGGCGAGGATAGCAGGTCGACAGAGGTAGAGGCTACGGGTTGGATCGAGGGCGGAATGGAGTGCGTGGACAAGTGAACACGCAGGTGGCTGAGGCAGCAATAGACTGCGGCAATGGGGACTGCGTGAGGTAATACGCAGGTAATCAAGGGAGCTGAGGAGCGTAGGAAGCGTGGTATAAAGGAATAGCAATGGCAGCGTGGAGGAGAATGAAATGTGTGGGGCAATGGACAAGCAGAACGTTGATGGTGGAGCTTGCGTAGGTTGAAGGAGAATACTGCGGATGGGAGATATGGATTTGTTGGACGCAGGCAGCAAAATGAGAGCGGAAAAAATAAACTACGTGGAGAGACAGAGGGGATGTACGAATGTGGAAAAAAGCTGAAGTTGCCAGAGGGTTTTGCAGCAATGAAACAATCACACCCAGGTGCATGGATATGAACATAATTTGCCTCTCAAAACAAAATTAACTTCTCAGCCACCAACATGGAAACCCAAAAGCTCAGAAAATCGCACCAAAATTTCCGGGACTGAATTTGAAACCCTCGAACAGCAAAACAGCTTGGATAAACCCTTGGAAATCTCCAGAAAACCCTGCAACCTGTAATGGAAAGACAAACACCCAAAAATAATATGTGCAGAAAATGAAACTAAAACCCTAAGACCAGCTAAACAATTTACAGTATTTACAGATCTAAGGCTCTTTAGTAGCCAGATTTGTCAATAATCACAGTAGTATTATCAGAATTTAATTTTAATGTGAGACACTTCAGAAAACCCTGCATGCATTCATAAAAAATTTCAAATGATAAGCCTGGGATCAAGAACTGGCTGGGCTCTTTCAGAAAACACAATCCGGGAGTTGGCTGGTTCAGCCGAGAACTTCCCCTAACACCCGGTAATCTGAAAAAAGGATTTCCTGCACAGCTTAAAATCAACCATTAACATAGAGGGAGAAAACAATAGTGAAACCCAGATCAAATGGAGATACCTGCCACTATATTTTAGAATCTAAACTATCATTCAAATTCCAAAGATCAGACAAGATACCTGTGCCTAGATCAATCTTCATTAAGCTATCCTCAATCGCTGAAAATAAAAGTATGCAAAAAAATAAAACAATCTTACAGCATTTCCAGAAGAGTAACACCAACAAGATTTTTAACTCCAAAGTCTTTCTTTATTGCACAAAAAATGACCACAAGAGAGCTTTCTTTAGCACCAGACTCTCAAATCGATTCTTATCTCAAATGACCCCTAGCACCCTATTTAAAGGAAAAATCCCCATCAGCTAGTTCAAGTGATCCATGTCAAACTAATCTCGACCGTCGATGAGGATCAAGATTTCTTTTAATCTCATCCGTCGAATTTTTAAATGCATTTTAATATATTAAAAAATTAAAATTCTGCATTTATTTACTCAAAAATTTGACTTATTATTATTTTATTATTTTTTAATTTTTTAATTTAAAAAAAAAAAAAATTTAATTATTTTTAAAATTTTATTATTATTTTTATCTATTTTTTAATTAATTAATTTTTTTAATTTTTATTTTTGGATCCTCGAACTTAGCCTTTGGAAAAATCACCTAGGACCTAGGACTTAGGACTTATGAGGGGATTAAAACATTTTCTAACCCTCAAGACACTTTACATCATGACTTTTACAATTTTACATCTCAAAGGGGAAAACCCATTTGACATAGACCCTCATTGACCACCCAGTTCTACGACCAAATATAATCTAGCAGATCAACACACTAGGATTCCTCTAAGATTCTAATGACAAAATTCATTCCGGCTTTGGGGTTAGGCTGAAGGAAAACTCTGCCAATCATGGATTGGTGAGACAAAAAACCTTCCAGAACGTAGATTATCACTAGAAAATTAGGTCCACCTAGGCAATTTACATACATGACTCAACTCTGCTAAGATTATTTACAATTCACACATGCAGACTGGGTTTACAACATAAATTGATCAAGTCGACGATAACTGTCAAATGGCACGAACATGTCGATTAAGCGCTAGCCCTTTTGCGAAAAAAGGGGGTGTACTGCTATGGGAAGTTGACACGTAGTGGTCAACAAGAGCTAAAGCTTTTTGTAATCCTGAGATATTTCCACTTGTATGATAATACAAATAGCTGGGTTTTTAGCTGAGGCTTTCCCCAGAGTATTCTTCTGCGTTTCATGTGTGATTGCATCTTCTTCTTTGTTATATGTGTTCTATTTGATCTTGCTCAAAATCGATTAAGCTTCCGCAAGTTTAATTGTAGAAGTAGATTAAGTATTTTGCTTTAGTACATTGCATAATCAGTTTAATCTACGGTGAAATTTCTACATGGTATCGAAGCAAAGGTGATCAAAGCAGAGAAAAATATACAAAGAAGGGAAAAGCTTGAAGTTTGAAATTCTTGATTGTAGGTACAAAATTGATTTCTTATCACATCTCAAAGTTCACCAATGGTGTTCAATGGCTTGAGACCTGAGTATGCCCTAGATGGCAACCCGAATTACATAGCATGGAAGGATCGCATGGAGGAGGTATTAGAGGACAATGGTTTGAAGGACTTCATTGATCAAGAAGTTCCCAAGCCAGCGGTACCTAATGCCCAAGAATTGGCGGAATGGAAGAAATGTGTGGTGAAACCGAGGAGGATTCTTCTGGAGGGAGTTCGAGACCCTATTGTCTCGAGTCTCCATGGGAAGGAGACTCCGTTTTCAATGTGGAAGACATTGAAGGATCTATATCAAAATAGCAGCAACCAGAGGAAGCTGGCGCTGAAGGGCAAGCTTCGGAAAATCAAGTGTGAAAAGGGTGACACGATCTCTACATATCTTAACAAGCTCACCACCTGTAGAGATGAGCTTGGAAGTGTAAGAATCACGACAGCTGATGATGATATGGTAAGTCTTGCTCTCCTCGGTCTTCTTAAGAGTTCGCATAGCTACCATGACTCAGTGAACGAAAGAGAGAAACTACCAGATTGGGAATGACTGTGGTCGGATTTGATGAAGGAGGAGATCAAGAGAAGCACCAGAGATGGTTCTTCATCTAAGCATGATGATGAAGAAAATTTGGCCTTAACGAGTATGGCAAGGAAAGGGAAGGAGAAGGATTCTCATTCCAAATCGAGTTCTTCCCATGGTGGGAAGAAGATTGACAAATTTTAAGTGAGATGCTTTAATTGTCATGTGGTGGGCCATTATGCAACTAATTGTCCATTGAAGAAATCCAAGAAGGGATCCTCAAAGGATCTGAAGGTGAGGCCCTAGCCTTTCAGTTAGAATTGGATTTTACCCTCATCGCATGCATGGTTTCAGCCATGATGGGTTGTGCTTGGTTTCTTGACAATGGAGCCTCATTCCACATGACCAGTGATAAGAGTTTGTTTAATACCTTGGAGGAGAAGGACCTCCAGATGTGCATAGAGATGGGTAATGATGAAAAGTATAGTGTTTCAGGAGTAGGCACGGTTGCTTTTCAGAGGGAGCATGGAGCTCTTATTACTTTGACAGATGTGAAGTATGTGCTTGGACTGAAGAAGAATTTGGTATCGATCGCGATGTTGGAGGACAAAGGCTATGATGTTGTCTTCAGTAAGGGAAAGGTTTTCCTTAGACACATCATCACGGGACAAGTGAAACAGATTGGTTCACGGGTACAGAACCTGTATGTTCTTGAGGTTCAAGATGCATGCAAAGCCTTAAGGAGCAAGGCCAATGTTAGAGACTCGGTGGTTGAGAGGGAGAGTACAATACCTTTCAACATGCAGCGCCAGAAGAAGTCTCAGACAATTGTGGAGGAGCCAAAATTGGTGAAGCAGCTTCAAGAGGTTGTGGAATAGCCACAACTGGAGAAGTAGAGAGGAGACCGAGTGGAGGCATCCACTCATGCAGAGACCTCCAGTAGGGGGGAATTTCGAGCCAAGTGGGCAGAGGGATCACATGCAGCCATACCTCCAAGTGGGAGGTGGGGCAATGTGAAGTGATAGTCCAAAGAAGGCTGAAATAGGGGCAAGATCCTTGAGGTACCTAGCCTCTTTGATTAGACCTTGCTATGGGAGCCCCGATGAGGAGTAGCAGGACTGGCTAAGTGGGTAGAGATAGATGCAGATGGAGTGGCAGAGGAAGCTTCAGCATCAGAGGGTGTTTATAGCCCAATAGGGAGGTCAGTTGGGAAATCAATTACTTACTTCTCAGTAACTGAGTTGCAGTATAGCATTGGGCAACACGATGCAACATGATGAGAGGAGGTGCAGTGCGGATGCAATGCTGGGAGAAAGGACCAGCAGCAGCACAGATGCAACGGGAGGAATCAGTGGGATCGATGCAGTCAAAGATCAAAGTGACAGAGGCTAGAGTAGTGAGAAACTGAAGAGCGCAGAGAAGGACTGACTCGGCAAAGTCAGCAGAAGCGTAGAGTTTTCAGTCGACAGAGGCAATAACAATCAGAGACTTTGATGACAGAGGCATCACTCTGATTCAGTTTGGATATTTTTTTTGTTTCTAGAGTTGCTAGAGCAACAACACTTGAGAAAAGTGTTGCATGCAGAACATTCCAAAGGTTTAGGATCGGGATCGAGTTGAATTCCTTTCTTGTTGACAGGGAGTGTTGAAAATAACAACAAGAAATGATAAAAATAGAAATGCTAAAAATAACATTGTTATAAATAGCATTTCAGGATATATTCCAATTTTGATTTGTCCTTGAATCAAAATGAGAACTAAAATTCGAATT
This sequence comes from Pinus tabuliformis, assembly GCA_031772625.1. Lineage (NCBI taxonomy): Eukaryota > Viridiplantae > Streptophyta > Pinopsida > Pinales > Pinaceae > Pinus > Pinus tabuliformis. The sequence goes on along the minus strand of CM062820.1, from coordinate 1,472,506,653 downwards.
TAGTCTTACCAGCTGTTTGAAAAATAATTAATTAATTCATCGAGTTAATTAGTTGGAGAAAATCAAACATGAAGTCTATGTGAAGACATGCAACAATTATCCCTTTGATTGAGGAAGTTATCTCTTAATTAAGGAGATATTGATGAGTTGTATTTGAGTTGTAATTAGTTGGCTCAGTTAACTGAGTTAAGTCCAGTTAAATTAGTTCCAAACAGTTTGTGGAAGTAATTGTGAGTTCAGTCAGTTAATGCATGCATGCATGAAACTAGTGTACTCCAGATAACTAAAGATTCTCTCATAAATAACTCATGCATATCAATTCAGAGAAAGAACCAGTTGAGATTAAAGGCAAGGACAGTGTACTATCAGTTGCTAGGATTTTCCTATAAGAAAATCTCTTGCATGCAGAAGGAATTCATTCCTTCAGGATTACGTAGTTACTACAAAGGTCAAAGCAGTGTGTGAGGAGAGACTTACATAGGTGACAGCTAGAGGACCCAAGAGAAACTGTGCAAGGAAATAGGAGGCTTGGAGGACTGAAGGAAGGCATATGTGTTGTCTATTCTGTCTATGAGCAACAGTGAGAGATTGTACTGAGAGCTGGATAGCTTGAGAGATAAAGCTTTGTGTAATCCTAAGATATTTCCACTTGTATGATAATACAGATAGCGGGGTTTTTAGTTGAGGCTTTCCCTGGAGTATTCTTCTATGTTTCATGTGTGATTGAATCTTCTTCTCTGTTATATGTGTTCTATTTGATCTTGCTCAAAATCGATTAAGCTTCCGCAAGTTTGATTGTAGAAGTAGATTAAGTATTTTGCTTTAGTACATTGCATAATCAATTTAACCTATGGTGAAATTTCTATAGACATTACTGGTGGTATCATCCTAGTGGTTTTGCCCCAACACTTAAAGTGGGTTTGAGCCCCTCTCAAATGGAGCGAAATCGCTCTATTTGGCCCATACCCACGAAGAGTGGTTTCACCTTTTCGCCCGAGAAATGGCATCAAGAGACATGCAAGTTAGTTGGGCGAAATGTGCAGTGCAAAAGTACTAATGGCTTTAGGTTGATTGCAGGGCCCCTATCATGGCTGAAGTTTAATGGGCAGAGGGAGGGCGGTGGATAGTTGTGCTCTATGGACCATTTTTAGATCAATAGTCGAGCATGATCATGAGCCCCTCCTCATGGTTGATGTTTAATGGGTGGAGAGCACAGTTGGGATCTACACCAAACCGCCTAGCCTTGATCAATGATAGAGATTGTTGAGCACTACCGGTCAACTGCCCATGTAGTACACCCCCTCTTCTTTGCAAAAAAGGGGTAGCGCTTGATCAACATGTCCATGCCATCCTGCAGTCATCAACAGCTTGATCGATTTATGTTGTAAACCCAGTCTGCATGTATGAAATGTAAATAATCTTAGCAGATATGAGTCATGTATGTAAATTTCCTAGGTGGACCTAACTTTCTAGTGATAATCTACGTCCCGGAAGGCTTTTCGTCTCACCGATCCATGATCGGCAGAGTTTTCCATCAGCCTAACCCCAAAGGCGGGATGGATTTTGTCATTAGAATCTTAGGAGAATCCTAGTGCGTTAATCTGCTAGATTATAGTTGTGTCGCAGAACTGGGTGGTTTATGAGGGTCTATGATAAAGGGGTTTTCTCCCTTATGATGTAAATTGTAAAAGTCATGATGAAAAGTGTCTTGAGGATGTTTTAAATCCCCTCATGAGTCCTAAGTCCTAGGTTAGGTGATTTTTCCGAAGGCTAAGTTCGAGGATCCATTTTAAAATGAATTAAAAAATTAAAAGATTAAAAAAATAAATAAATAAATAATTGAAAAATATAAAAACATAAAAATTATAAAATAAAGCAAAAACCCTAAAATAATAAAATAATAATATTTTGAGTGAATGCATGCAAAATATCATTTTTTAATAAATTAACAAATTCGACGAATGAGATTACGAGATGTCTTGATCCTCATCGACGGTCGAGATCATTTCGACATGGATCACTCGAACTAGCCGTTGGGATCATTTCCTTTAAGTAGGGTGCTAGGGGTCATTTCAAAAGAGGGGATCTGTGAGTCTTGTGCTGAAGAAGCTCTCTTGTAGTTCATTTTTCTTGTGCAATAAAGAAGACTTTGGGGTTAAAAATCTTGCTGGTGTTACTCTTCTAAAAATGTTGTAAGATTGTTCTATTTGGTTTGCATAATTTTATTTTCAGCCATTAATGATAGCTTAATGAAGATTGATCTAGGCACAGGTATCTTGTCTGATCCTTGAGGTTTGAATGATAGTTTAGACCCTGAAATATATTGGCAGGTATCTCCATTTGATCGGGGTTTCACTATTGTTTTCTCCTTCTATGTTGATGGTTGATTTTAAGTTGTGCAGGGAATCCTTTTTTTTCAGATTACTGGGCGTTAGGGGAAGTTCTCGGCTGAACCAGCCAACTCCCGGGTTGTGTTTTCTGAATGAACCCAGCCAGTTCTTGATCTAGGGCTTATCATTCGAAATATTTTTCATGAATACATGCAGGGCTTTCTGAAGCATTTTACATTTAAATTAAATTTTGATAATATTACTGTTGTTATTGCTAAATCTGGCATTTCAGGGGCCACAATTTGTAAATTAACCAGTTGATCTGGGTTTCAAATTTTGCCTTATACGCAGTCTTCATTAGGGTTTTGGTTTTCTTGTATTTGCAGGTATAGGGTTTTGAGAATTTTTTTTTAGGGTTTCTGGAACAGGAGAAATTGAGATTTTGAGGTCAGGTTATTGAGTTTCAGACATTGGCATAGCTTCCTTGGATCCATGCGTCTAGCCTTCATCCATTATGTAATAAAAGATATATGCATTTATCTCCAACAAAACCCTGTCTCAGGTTCTATTTGATCTATCGCTTGTCTGACTGCGTGCATATAAATTTTCGAAGCCGTAAGGAGGTAGTAGCGTGCAGCGCAAAATCCCCTTCATTACTCCTGTCTGAAGCTGAAATACACGTCCTGAGGTCATTCTAGGCAAAACGTTTCAGATAATCAGTTGTCAGTTGGGTAAAAAAATTTTCTTTGGCGGCTCTCCAAAAAATGAGGCATCGAATGTCGTTTTCTACTCGCGGGTATGCCTGCGTGTGAAGCTAGACTACTTGAAAACCTTTCGGCGTGAAACTATTCTGCTCCAGTATTTCGATAAACAAGTTGATATTCATAAGTCTATTTCTGCTTCGTGGTCCTGGATCGTATGCATTCTCTGTGGATTTCAGTTAAACACACCGCCGCCGAGGGTATCCGATCCGCAGACAGAAATCATTCACCGCAGAGTTGCTCAGGTTAACCTTCACGCGAATCAATTCTTCAGTGGACACCAGGTTTCAATGTTCGTTGCTTTCATCAGGTTATGTTAGACCTTTCTAGGGTTTTGTTTATTAATTTTTTCAAATTTTAGTTTAGTATTTTAATTTAGTATTTAGATTAAAACTTTAATTTTTAGTTTAATTTTATTAGCCTCTCAAGTTTCGAAATTTTGGTAGTTTTAGTTTGCTTTTAGAGTAGATTTTTTTTTTTTAAATTTTGTTATATATATAAAAAAAAAAAAAAAAAAAATTAAAGCGTAGAACTGGATTTTATTTTTTGCCATAATTTGAAAAAGCATAAAATATTGTGGAGGTTTCTTTTGCCAGATTCAGTTATTCTCGGGAAATTATCTCGTCATATTTTTCACGCTAAGATTTAAATTTATGTGGAATAAATGTTTATCATTTTAGACAAGTCTGCGCATGAATGATCATCTTAAAGATTTGCTGCATATGATATCTGGTTAATGATTTATAATTGCGTGGTTGTTTAAGGCATTGATTGCTGGATATCGGTCATTACAAGAACTTTGTGGTTTTAAAAGGATATCTTGCACTGTTTTAAGTTGCTTGATGACAAATGATTGCTGTTCATGGTTTATATTTCTATATCATCTAACAAGTAATCGTTTAAATATCAATCTCTTAAGGCACTGGTCCATTAATTCAGCAAAATCAATTTAGTGCTTGTTTCTTCGTGTCTCCCAACCCAACTGATCGACAGTTGGTCTCAATCACCTCACAGGGTCTACCCCCCTTAGCCGTGGGAGACAGGCTTAAACGGAGAGATCGGGGATCAGAGTGATAGCCCCCGGTCTGAGCGTTGTCGTGTCAATCTGTGCGACAACAGAGATTAATTGTGGATCCCCACTTCCGCAAGCCTAAAATGACCACAGGAGTTTCGTGTTACTAGTGGTTTGGTTAAGGCAGTATAGTAGGCGCGTGACAAGTAGATGACTCAATGGGACATGTAAGCAACCACAACAAAGCCATGTTAGCATAGAGGAACGGGTGGTGCTAACATGGCAACTTGCATGGATAGCTAAGTTGGTATTCCATGCCAACATGATGTCATCATAATGCGACATATGTCAGGTCTTGGACCTCAGACCTCGACACTTTTAATTGAGGTTAGCATGAGTTAGCCAATCAAACTTTTGAGTGCGATTCCATGAACATTGGGTAGTTTTGTCTACTAATTATCTCGATAGATGAGATATTCTATGACAACTACAACCTTGTTATACTACCACTGCCCTACCATGAAAGCACCAAAGGTTGTGGAGAGTCGCCTAGTGCTAGGTGTCGTCGTCAATTAATATATCCAACAGACAAAATTCTCCACGACAATTGTCATTCGTCTCTGCCAGTGGCTAAATGTTGGAGTGTTGAAAGTTACAAGCGCTAATAAGCGTTTGGGTGGCCCCAACAATAAACGAGAAGCTTTCATGTTGACTGCAATCTATTACGTCCATCACCATCATCGACTTGTTCACCACCTCGAATTCAAACAAAGAGAGCACCAACAGGGATGGGGGAATCCTCAAACTTAGTGCCCTGGTTTTAGGGCCTTGGTCATGGCATTGGTCCTATGGACTGTTCTGCTTAGCACCAGGTGCTAATGAATTTAGGGACTAGTGAGGCTATTAGCATCACATGCCAAGTGTGAAGGGAGGTGACATAGGTTAGTTCAAGCAAAATAGGAACTTGAAAAAACCCAAAACGTTCTGGAAATTAATGATTTTCTCAAGGAAAACAAAAGGCACATAGAGGACGATTTTGTATGTCTAAAACAATGACAAGATACAGCTACAGGTGAATTGACCGGTCCAAAGAAGTTGATGTGAAGGATTATAACTGACTGGAATAATGCAACTCAAAGACAGAGCATACAACACTTCAGCAAAGCGCATCTCAACATCTACAGCTCAAATTTGAGCGCTAAAACGGTCAACAAAAAGTTGTCAAGGAGGAGAATACACCTACCAACCCAAAATTTTGGATTGAAGTAGGAATCTCCTACAAATTTCAAAAGAAAGTAACAGGTGGCTTCTAAGGAAGAACTAATATGAGGACCCAGAGTATGGGGGATACTCATGGGCCATACACCCATGAAGAATAGAACATAGCCATGAACTTAAGCATGGGTAATGCTGGAACAGAGTCGAATGGGCATAGAAAAGGTAGGCTAGAGGATAGAGACTTGGTTGAAACTATAAGTAGCCTCAAATGGAGGTTCTTAGCTACAAATCTAATAACGAGACACTGATAAAAGAACAACAATAGATCAATACCCAAATTTAATGGAGCCTGAACAAATTATAGAGGAGAATGGACCTGTAATATCCCCTATTACATGAGGTAGCTAGAAGGATAGCCTTTAGCCCATTTTGTCTCTTGGAAAAGGAGGCAAAGAATTGGGGATCAATTTTGGCATTTTGGACTTAGGAGGTGTGGGTGAAGTGGGTCCCACACTCAAGTAGGGGCCACAAGGAGGCAATGTGCAACACTAGAGAGAAAGCGTGATTTTGGGAGGAAAGCGGGGGTCATCAAGGAGGCAATGTGCACCACTAGAGAGGGAGTGTGATTTTAGAGGCAAGGTGGGGGCCACCAAGGAGAGAGGGTTTCAGGAAAAATCCAAGCCAATTTCAAAGAACTTCGAGTGTCTCCCTAGCTGGGAATTTGGGGAATCTATTGCAGGGCTTCCACAGGGTTTCATCTTCAACTGTTTGAGTTAGCAGTACACACTTCCTGGGCATAGAGGCAGTGCGAATTGGCATTCAGTTGAGCCAGTGTTAGGCATTTTGTGAGCAGAAATTGCAGGAGTTATTTCTACCACTTGGACCTGGAATTTTGGTGGCAATTCGCAAGGTTATTTTGGGGCCATCTTGGAGGGTCGAATTTTGTGTTTTCTAGCAGTGTGTGGGCCTCTCTGGACAAAGTCTACACAAGCTTAGGAGCTAGGCAAATCGAGAGCTTGAAGGGTTGAGAAATTAGGGACTTCTAGAGACAAACTTTTGTTCAGTGCGGAAATTTCTTAGTTGGGGAGTTGAGGCTTTTCCCAACAGGGAATTTCTACAGCAGTACACACCAGTTGGCCAATTGGGCTATTCGTACCAGATGCTAGGAGAGCTTCCACCCTAGCTTCCACTTCATCTCTAGTTTTGTCTCTGTCCTTAGTGGGCAAATTCAAAGGCTACCACGGATCACTCCCCAGGGGACCATCAGTCCAATTGGGCTATTTGTACCAATTGGGGGTTTCCTCACTCCTTGGAACTGAGCCAAACCCTTGCCAGGTTTGTGTGGGTTTTGGAGAGGAGCTCGTGGGTGGAGTTTCAAGTTGATCTGGGCAGTATTCATATCAGAAATCATCTTTTTAGTTAGCAGGCAGTAACAAATTATTCACCGGGCAGTGTACATTTCTTATCCAGTGCCATACTTCACTTGGGTCAAAGGCATCTTTTTGGGTTTTGCTCATCATGCTTTGCAAGCCTAGGTTTCATTGTTTCATCCCATCTTATGTACTTAGATCCCATTTTTAATATACTGGCTCAAATTATTTCGCTGGTGTCACTCACGTATTAAATTGTGGTCGTGTTTCTTAATTGCTTGTTGTTCTAAGTTCATTGTTTTTGGTATCTACTATAAACTTTTCCATTAGGAATATTACAGTTGTATCAGAGCATGTTCTTGGCCAGTTGTGGGAGATGGAACAAGTGATACCACCCCAATTTGGTGGTGTGGTGTTTCATAGAGACAGGGGCTGAGGCAGAAGAGGATGAGGTAAAGTTCGAGGCCCTAACTCTTTTTCTGAGACTAAAGTAGAGCACGCAAGAGAGTGTGATAATTGGGACGAAGAAACCACGGAAAATGTGGAGGAGCCTGAACAAGGGGGAAAGGAGCTAACTATTGATTTGTGGTAGCATCAGATGTGCTCTAGCCATGAAAATTGGTGGAGAGGCTAAAGCACATGAGTCTCCAAGACCCAAAAATGGTTTGGACAGATTGTACCCATTTTGGGAGATATTAAAATAATTAATAATTTTAATGGAGTTCCTAAGTCTAAACTTAGGAAAAATAAAATATTAATGGGTATTAATATAAAACTGGGTTAGAAGGTTCCAAAAGTCATGGATCAAGCCAAATCTAATCTTAACCTTTGATTAGAGATTTAATCTTGGTCGTTGAAGGACCAACAAGAAAAGTATAAGAAGAGGCTTGAGGGTCAGTTGGAGAATACACTAGAGTGATCAGTCATTCATCTTGCTAGAGCAGGGTTGCTAAACAAAAGTGAATCAGTGATCAGCAGGGAGGGGTAGTGAGTACGAGGCAGAGAGGCAGGGACAATACTGGGAGACCAGCACAGAAGCAGAGAGAGCGAGAGCAACAGTCAATCCAGGCTACGCAGAGCCCAGCAGAGGCAGCGCAGAGCCCAGAGAGACTGCATCATCCACGCAGAGGGCAGAGGGAGTGACGCAGAGGCTCCCAGAGGCTGCGTAGTGCCTCAGAGGGTCCTGGAGCTGACGCATGTCAGCAGGAGGCTAACGCAGTGGCCAGAAGGGTCAGCGTTGAGCTTCAGTTGTGCCGAAGAGGGTTTCGTGGGACAGGTTTTCTGAATATCTGTTTTCGGATATAGAGGTATTGCTGCCGTGTATTTTTCTTTGTCGGGTGAGCCAGTTTAGGCATCTAGTTGTACTCAGATAAACTGCATAATAATATAACCCTTTGAACAGCTACATCGGTTTTCCCGCATTGGGTTTTTCGGGGGACATCGGTCCAAAAATAACAGTGTCACTTATGTGATTGTTTTTCTTTTAGTTGATGATCTGTAGATGTTGATACTGTACTTGTGTTTATTTTCAGTCTTTACATGGTAAAAACTTGATAAGTATTTAAACAAGTAGGTGAATTAAACCAGATAGTACAGAAAGAATTTCTAACGGGTTAGACTTAGAAATTCCAACATGGAATCAGAGCGTGGTTGCAGATCACAGGAAAACTGAAGGCATCAGCCGAGCAAAGCATTTGCAGCAGATTCAGCTGTCCTAAGTGACAGCGCTGATCCTTGCAGAAGGCAAGAGAGGAAGGAGTGATGCAGAGGGGCTGCATGATCATTCTGGGTCAGAGAAAGGCAGCGCAGAGGCTAAGGGAGGCAAAATCAGGGTCACGCAGAGCCACGCGAAGGCCAAGAGGGCTAATGCAGCTGGTTGGGGGAGCTGATTTGCCGGTGTCGGGATTGCGCAAAGCCAAGTGGCTCAATCCTTTAGTTGCTGGGGTTTAGGAGGCTGTGGGTAATTTGCAGAGCGAAGTTGGTGGGGTATTGTGGTCAGAACAATACCTAATAGGGCAAGACCAAGGGGGAGGGAGTTGTTGCCGAGGCGAATTTCTAGACAAGGAATCTGGATCAGTGGTGTGGTTGCACAGACGATCGGAGTGGGGCAACTTGACGTTGGCAGAGGGATTTACAGAAGGGAAATTGAGACTCAGAAGGAGTCGAACCGAGAACTTCCAGACAGAAAGTTGAGACTCAGTAGGAGTCGAACAGAGGACTTCAAGGAGGGAAGTAGAGAGACTTGGAGGAGTCGAAAGAAGAGCAGCGAGATGGCCGTGAATGGGTTGAGAGATCAGGATAGGTTGGACAGAGCGTCCAGCTTTGTGCTTTGGAAGGCCAGGATCTTGTCCGTTCTAGACAGACATCGCCTCAAGGGCTTCATCTCGAGAGTGATAGCTATCCTAGTTGACCGGGTAGCTAATGAAAGGTACGAGGAGGCAATGGCTAAGGCTAAGTGCATCATCCTTGATGGGGTCAAGGATCACGTGGTACCACATATTGCCGAGAAGGAAATGGCAAAGGAGATGTGGAATGCCTTGAAGACATTGTACCAGCATACTTCCGTACAGAGGAAGATGCTCCTAGAGAATCAACTAAGGGCATACCAGATGCAGAAGGGAGAGTAGACAGATGTCTTACTCGGTCAGTTGAAGGAGATCCGTGACCAGCTAACTTCCATAATGGCCACGCTAGATGAGGAATTGATGGTAACGACCGCATTGAACACAGTTTCTGAGGATTGGGAGGTATTTGATGAGAGCATACTGGGCAAGACGAGTATTCTAGATTGGGAAGACTTGTGGGTGGCTCTTCGTCAAGAAGAGATCAGAGGACTAACCAAGGTGGGGAGTAGCGGAAAAGGGGTCAGGATCAAAGAGGAGGAAGAAGAGGATGTGGCTCTAGCATCTGCGAGAAAGCAGGAGAAGAGGAAGAAGAAGGACCTCTCCAAGGTCAAGTGCTTCCATTGTGGGGAACTGGGTCATTTTGTGAACCAGTGTCCTAGGAAGAAGAGTAAGGGAGAGGCTTCGGACTCGAAGGTAGTGCCTGCAAAGGCGGAGAAAGAAGTTGAGGAGGAGGACGATTGTGCCATGAGTGCTCATGTGCCACTTGAGAAGAAGTGGGGAGACATCGAGTTGTAGTCAGAAGGACTACAGGCGATGAGGGGCAGGATCCTTGAGGTACCCAACCTCTTGGATTATACCTTGCTACGGGAGCCCCAAAGAGGAGTAGCAAGATTGACAAATGTCGGTAGAGACTGATGCGGATGGAGCGGTAGAGAGTGCTACAGTGCAGGAGTCCCCGGACAACGTGAGGCTAGCAAGCTGCAACAGTGCGAGAAGCACGGGAGTGTTGCACCAGTGCAGGATGGCATAGAGAGGTGTGCAACGGTGCGTGACGCAGGGAGTTGTTGCAGCAGTGCAAAGGTCAGTAGAGGAAGCACTTGTTAGCGGCAGAGGGAGCTTTAGCATCGGGAGTGTTTCTAGACCGACAGGGATGTCAGAGTTGGGTGGATCAGTTACTTACTTCTTAGTAACTGAGCTGCAGTGCAGTAGCACGATGCAACATGATGAGAGGGGATGCAATGCAGATGCAGTGCTGGTAGGATGGACCAGCAACAGCACGAATGCAGAGGGAGCTGCCGTACAGATGCAACAGTGGCAGTGGCAGGGCCATAGGCAGCAGTATAGGATGCAGTAGTGCAAAGGATGTTGAGCGGGAAGGCCTAGCATCAGCATAGGGATCAATGCCAGATGATCGGGGGAATGCTCAGTGTGGAGTACTAATAGAGCACAGTCCTCGCTAAGAGGGAGTGTTGATTTTTGGTAGCATCAGATGTGCTCTAGCCATGAAAATTGGTGGAGAGGCTTAAGCACATGAGATCTCCAAGACCCAGAAATGGTTTGGACAGATTGTACCCAGTTTGGGAGATATTAAAATAATTAATAATTTTAATGGAGTTCCTAAGTCTAAACTTAGGAAAAATAAAATATTAATGGGTATTAATATAAAACTAGGTTAGAAGGTTCCAAAAGTCATGGATCAAGCCAAATCTAATCTTAGCCTTTGATTAGAGATTTAATCTCGGTTGTTGAAGTACCAACGAGAAGAGTATAAGAAGAGGCTTGAGGCTTAGTTGGAGAATACACCAGAGTGATCAGTCATTCATTTTGCTAGAGCAGGGTTGCTAAGCAAAAGTGAATTAGTGATCAGCAACAAGGGGCAGTGAGTATGAGGCAGGGACAATACTGGGAGACCAACACAGAAGCAGAGAGAGCGAGAGCAGCAGTTAGTCTAGGCTACGCAGAGCCCAATGGAGGCAGTGCAAAGCCTAGAGAGACTGCGCCATCCATGCAGAGGGCAGAGGGAGTGACGCAGAGGCTCCCAGAGGCTACGCAGTGCCTCAGAGGGCTGACGCAAAGGGTCTTGGGGCTGACGCAGGTCAGCAGGAGGCTGACACAGTGGCCAGAAGGGACAGTGTTGAGCTTCAGTTGTGCCGGAGAGGGTTTCGTGGGAAAGGTTTTCTGAATACCTGTTTCAGTATAAAGAGGTATTGTTGCCCTGTATTTTTCTCTGTCGGGTGAGCCGATTTAGGCACCCAGTCGTACTCAGATAAACTGCATAATAATATAACCCTCTGAATAACTGCACTAGTTTTCCCGCATTGGGTTTTTCCGGGGACATAGGTCCAAAAATAACGGTGTCACTTGTGTGCTTGTTTTTCTTTCAGTTGATGATCTGTAGATGCTGATATTGTACTTGTGTTTATTTTCAGTGTTTACATGGTAAATAACTTGTTAAGTAATTAAACAAGTAGGTGAATTAAACCAGAGAGTACAAGAAGAATTTCTAACGGGTTAGACTTAGAAATTCCAACACTAACATTGGCAGAGTTGGCAAGGCAACAAAAGCTTATGATGGACATGCTGGCGTAGTTGGCTAGCTTTAATTTACAGAACCAGGAGAAGCAGAATAATAGTTGGGAAGGTGGATCCCGATCTAGAGAGGGAAGCCACATGCATGCACGCAGAAATCATCAAGACGTCTCACCTATAACTAGCATTTTAGTTGACCCACTATGCCCTAATTTGTGGATGGGTCCTCAGGAGAACCAGACTCATTTGCAGCTTTGATGAGGTCATTCGCAGATGGGATTGAGGAGTATGATGCATTGGTCTCGAGGATTAAGATGGCCATGTCTTTTGGGGAGTTTTGCCACCTAGAGGAGAAACATAGGCCCAGAGCACGGACATCATATAGGGGAGGTCAACAGAACCAGGGCATACAAAGGTCTGTGGGAAAGATAACACTTCCTAGTTTTGATGGATCAGCCAAGAGTTCTGCTAGAGCATGGGTGCAGAAGCTAGAGACTTATTTATAGCTAAATGATCCGTTAATGAAAAAGGTATTATAGACTATGTGTGAATTTGCTTATGTTACTTAGTGTAATGGATTGAAAAGATTGTGAATAACATAAACACATAAACAACTTGAAAACACATTCAAACACATCAACACAGCGCAATTTAATAAAGGAGTTCACCAGACTTTCTGGCTACGTCCCCTGGTCCTTTCGCTTCTAGTGCCGACCTCTTTATTTTGTCTTCAAATTGTTGTTATAGGTATGAGCTCGAAAACAGAGTCTCAAATAAGAAAATGGACATCACCATTGCATTCAACTCGAGATTTCGAGTCAAACGAGTATAAACTCGACCATATTTGGCCACTGTGACCTCCAGACCCCCTGGAATGGTCCAAAACCACCTCTATCCCTGCAAAACCACCCTCTGTTTGGAAAAAACCACCTTCTACCTGCATAAAACCACCTCAGACTGCATGCTGGTGGTAGGGCGGGTTCAGCACCTGCAATGGTTTCTTAAAAAATTGGTGGCTTGGTTAACCAAGTCCCACCCTTCGCATGTTGGTTCTATATGGTTGGTTTGGTATTAATATACCATACATTGTTTGATCTCACAGTGAATGTGGGATATATATGCGATATGATAAACCAAAGGACCGGTGGTCGTGGGGTTGACCCCGACCGTCTAGCCTTTTTCCGGCGGAGAACTAGACACCAAATAAATACAAGTTTATCATATCCATTACCAAGTCCTGTCCGATCCAATGGCTATTGCATCACCTACTTGCCAACTACCAATCTCCACCGTCGATCTATCCCGCGTGATCCAACGACTATTGCGTCATCCGCTCACCAACTAACCCGGACGATCTCCACCGTCGATGTGACCCATCCAATCAAAAGGTTGTCGCGCAATCTCGCGCAGATTCTTGCACGATCGATATCAGGTCGAGAGCGTGCATGAAAAGTGGTTTTCTTGTGCTACGTGACACCTGCTAAGGTTAATTGCGTAGAATTTAGAAATACCGTTACAACTTTTAGGGCGCGCAAGATACTGCTTACCACTTGCGAAGACCACTCCATCCTTCTTTTAACACGTGGTGTTAATTTGATCTCATCATTTCTTAACTTTATTTTGCGTGACTTAATCCTAGTCGTCTATCTCCCTCACTCTCGTTCATTGATCTGACTGATCCAATGACTGTGCTTCGCTGCTACGCTCTTTTGCAGCTCACCGTGTAATAGTCCTCTCGGCTTCTCTGTCCGAACTCGGATTTACGCGCCGAGCACTTCGACTTGATCCCACTTTCATCTACATTTGAAGACTTTGATCCAGAGGCAAAACTGAATCCATTTTGAATCACTCCTCCCCACTAGAAGATTTTGGTCCACCAAAAGTTGGTTTTAGCTGTCGAGTAAGTGAGGATAAAGTTCCCTCACTTTTCCAATCTCTATCCATCGTGCTTTACTTGGATTTGTACCTTTGAGTCCAACTCGAAGATACTCAACATTTCCCCATCGCGAAGTCCTTATCCTCCTGTCAAGAACTGTGTCCTCTTGTAGCTCATTGAGATACTCGGGCAAAAGATCTTCAATGGAAGGTAGCTGACCTTGCTCTTCAGGATCTTCAATCAATGAAGGCTCATACAATCGCAAGTTTTCAACATTTACGACAGAATATATTTGCATGTAAGCTGGTAGATCTAGGCAGAAAGCATTTTCACCAATTTTGTCAAGTATTTTGAAAGGACCATATCTAATTGGTTTCAACTTTTTACCTTCCCCTTGCAGTCTTTCTTTGCTGATGTACAACCAAACTTGATCACCAACTTGAAAACTATGTTCAACTCGATGCTTGTCATGTCGTGCGTTATACTTTGCTTGGCTTCTTTCCAACTGTTCCTATATTTCCTGGTGAATTTCTTGGATTTGTTCAATGAACTTAGTTGCTTTGTCCACATCATTGTGTCTATCAACTGCTATGTCTTTACCAAAGACAAAATCCAGGGGAAACTTTGATACAAAACCAAAACAAGTCTCAAAAGGAGATCTCTGAGTAGAAGAATGTTTTGCATGGTTGTGAGCATGCTGCACATAACACAAATGCTCATCCCAAAGTTTGGGATGCTTGCTGCAATATCCTCAAAGCAACTGTATCATTGCCCTATTGACCACTTCTGTCTGACCATCTGTTTGCAGATGAAATTTCGTGCTCTTCTTTAACTTTGTGTCCATTAACTCCCATAGACTTGACCAAAATTTTCCAACAAATCGAGAATCTCGATCAGATACAATAGAAGTGGGTAACCCAAAATGAACCCATACATTTTGAAAGAACAGCTTTTCAGTTTGTTCAGTTGTGACCTGTTTATTACATGGTGTTAAAATACACATCTTACTGAACCTATCCACAACTACATACAAATAATCATGACTCTTTCTAGACTTTGGAAATCCCCCAACAAAATCCATGGAAACACTTTCCCAAGGACGAGAAGGAATTGGAAGTGGAGTATACAAGCTTAATTTTCTATTACTTGGCTTCCTTGTAGCACACATAGTACATCCTTTAATATATCTAGAAACTGTCTCATAATTCATTCCTTCATGGCCAATAGCAGAATCTTTGTAATTGTGCCACTGTTTTACTTACACCAAAATGACCTGATATGAGAGAAGTATGTGCTTCTCGAATTATATTAACTCTTTCAGTTTGTGGAATGCATAACTTTCCCAAATGATATAAGAGTTTGTCCTTTATTAAATAATCCAATTCTTCTACCTACTTACCATGACTTAAAGTTGCATATACATCCTTAAAATATGTGTCTTGAGCATATTGTTCAATGTAACTTTCATGAATTACCGAATTATGCTTTAGTATTGTGGATGCATTTATAATTGGTCTTGATAACATGTCTACAACCTTATTATGTATTCCCTTCTTATATTTGATAACAAGATGAAATTGTTGTAGAAAACCCATCCACCTGTAGTGTCGTGATTGTTGCAATTTAGTTTGTGAGTGTAAATATTGAAGTGGTTGATGATCTGTGTGTATGATTGTTTCTTTACCCATTATGTAATGTTTCCACTTTTTAACACTCTGAACTAATGCATATAATTCCTTATCATATGTAGGATAGTTAAGTATTGCTGATGCGAATGTCTCAGAATGAAAGCATATAGGCTTTTTGTGTTGCATCAACACTGCCCCCATGGCATATTCACTTGCATCTGTCTCGATCTCAAATGGATGTTGAAGATCTGGTAGTGCTAGTACTAGCGTTGTACTGATCCTTTCTTTCAATGTGTCGAAGGTTTTTTGTTGTTTGCCTTCCCATTGAAACACCTATTTCACACTTGTCAAAGCATGTAAAGGAGCTGCAATCAAAGAAAAGTTAGCAATAAACTTTCTCCAATATTGCGTTGCCCCTAAGAAACTTCTAACTTTTGTAGCAGTATTGGGCTTAGGTCAATTTACAATGACTTTGAGCTTAGAGGGATCTATCTTCAATTCACCACCCCCTACAATATAACCCAAACAATTCAAAGATGTTCTACCAAATTCACATTTTGACAGTTTTACAGAGAGATTTTCTCTTTTCAAAACATCTAAAATCTGCTTTACATGCTTTACATGTTCATCCCATGTTCTACTGAAAACAAGAATATCATCTAAATAGACTATTACAAAATCATCAATGAATGGTCTAAATACATCATTCATGACTCGCACGAATGTAGTGGAGCGTTATTTAAGCCAAAAGGCATAACCATCCACTCATAGAGTCCTTGCTTCGTTTTGAAAGCAGTCTTCCATACATCATGTTCTGCAACTCTGATCTAATGGTAGTCGCTTCGCAAGTCTAATTTAGAGAAGTAAACTGCATCTTTTAACTGATCTAACAAATCATCAATATGAGGAAGAGGATAACGATTCTTTATTGTGATTTTATTTAATGCTCTAAAATCAATGCACATTCTCCACGAACCGTCTTTCTTTCGCACTAACACAATAGGTGATCCGCACGGTGATGTGCTTGATCGATTAAACCCTTGATCGAGCAACTCCTGTACCTGCTTCTTTATCTTTGCATTCTCTAGCGCTGATAACCTATACATTCCAATGTTAGGTAGTGGAGCATCTTGCTGCAAATAAATCTCATGTTCTATCTCTCGCTTGGGTGGAAGCCCTTTAGGCTCTTGAAATAGAATATCATAATCGGAAACAACTTTAACTAGATCTGCTTTCTGTTTAGGATTACAATCTTGGAAAGCATCGGATTTATCAATATCCTTTGCTTTTACAATCATAAGTAAAAATTGTTTACTTGAATTTACAATTCTTTTCATCTATCCTGAATTTATGAGAGAGAAGTTATCTTTAAGTTTATGAACCCTTACAATATATTGAGTTCTATCCTTAGTAAGTTGATACTTATTTTCAATTCGATAGAAGATAGCATTTCTATCGTACAAGTATGGACTTCCTAATACAATTTCACATATGTCCAATGGGACTATGTCTAACTCAACCTCATCTACAAATTTTGACCAAATAGCAAAACGAAGTTTACATTGTTTCGTAACTTGTAGCTTGGTTTTATCACACACCCAACCTAATGGATATGGCTTTTTATGAGGCTTTGTTTCTAGACCCAACTTCTTTACAATTGCTTCAGAAATCAAATTAACTTGTGACCCACTATCAAATAATGTATCAATTTTAGTATGCTTGGAAATGACTCTAATATGAAATAGCTCATTTCTTTTCCTCTCATCATTATCATTATCAACATAATGCGAAGAAGTACTTGTAGATGCATTAGAATCTTTAGCTTTTATACCTATAGCTGTAACCGTTGTCTCGTCACTTGAATCTGATCTCAAGTCCTTTTGAATAGCAGCATCATTCTTTCGCTCTTTACTCGCAAACTTCGTAGGCTTCAATTTTGAATGCGATGTGGAAATATGTTTCTAGGCCTGAAGTGGGGAAAGGGGGTGGAACCACTAAATTTGACTACCCCCATTGCAACAAAACTTACACAAGTTCATACACCTGTGCTAGAAGGCACCTCTGTGGGAAAAGGGCATGGGATGAAGATAAAGCAATAGGAATCAAAACTTGTACAAGTGTGTTAGCAACAGATAGAGCCAAATACATAAGGGAAGAGGAGGAAGCCCAATACAAATCTAAAAAATCAAAGGGTTTCTTTAAACCAAGCTCACAATCACATCAACATGCACAAAGAACTCCTTCAGCGTCATCCCATGGCAGGGGATATGGAGGCACATGGTCACCAAACATCTCTTTAAGGCATAGAACCATATCAGATTTCTTTGATGAAGGGTGTAGGAATGATGTGGATTCAAAAGTTTACCGGTTTCTCTATCCATGTGGGATACCATTCAATGTTCTTCGCTCACCTTATTGGCATGAAATGGCTTATGCCATAAACGATGCCCCTAAAGGATAGAAGAGCCCTAGGTATGCCAAGGCTAGAACCGTTGGACATGATCATGAAAAAGAAAAAATATCATATTCTTTGAGTAGAATGACAAATTCTTGGACTGAGCAAGGGGTGTCCATTGTATCTGATGGATGGACAAATGTAAAAGGCAAGCCATTGATAAGTGTTTTTGTTGTGTCTGTTAGTGGTGCCATCCTTCTTTCAGCATATGATTACTCAGCCAAGTTCAATACCAGCATCAACATTGCAGAACCATTACTTGAAAAAATTGAACGTATTGGGCCATACAATGTCATCCAAGTCATCATTGATAATGCTGCTAATTGTAACGCAGTTTGAGCAATTATTGAGGATAAATACCCCAACGTGTTTTCATCTAGGTGTTTGGTTCACACAATGAACCTTTTGATGCATGATATTATTAAGAAAAAAAACCAACAATACAAATGGATTGGTGATTTGTACAAGAGAGGCAAACAAATGATAAAATCTATTACAAATCAGAGCAATACCCATGGGCTTTTCCGCAACCACTCAAGATTGGCGCTGTTGAAGATTGTGAAGACTAGATTTGCTAGCTATTACCTCACCTTCAGGCGCCTTTTGAAGGTAAGAGAGTCATTGGCTAGCATGGTATCAAGTCCACATTGGCAAGTATTAAAGGAAAGGGCTACAAATGCAGCTGACAAGCAAGGTTTAGAACAGGTAGAGGAGACCGCTCTTGATGGTCTGTTTTGGGCACATGTGAGGCAAGTATTGGAATTCACCAAGCACATTTATCACATGATTCGTTTTGCAAATATAGATAAACCAGTGATTGGGGAGGTGTATGAGCATATGGATACCATGTTGGGGCAAATAAAAGATATTGTTCAGAAAGATGATCCCAACTTGTATACACTGGTTCACAATTGTGTGTGTACACAGTGGAATAAACTTAATGTTCCATTACATGCCTTGGCATATATCCTTATGCAAAAATACTACTCTCCATCTTGGTTGGGCCAACCTACACCTAGGGGTGGGGTTAGGGTCAAACCCCATACAAATCCAGAGGTATCTACAGGATATATGGAAGCATTAAACAAGTTGGTACTTGACAGGGAGGAGTGTGCTAATCTGCGTCTTGAATTAGGTAGATACTTCAGTTGCATTGGTTTGTTTGGTTCTTTGCATGCAATGGAAGATAGAGACAAATTTGATGCTCTCACATGGTGGGAAGCATATGGCGGCATGGGACTGTTGACCTCTACTGGTCAACTACCCATGCAGTGCACCCCGTTTTTCTTGACAGAAAGAAGCAGCACCTGATCAGCATGTCCGTGCCATCCTGCCATCATCAGCAGCTTGATCATTTCAGTTGTAAACCCAGTCTGCATGTATGAATTGTAAATAATCTAAGCAGATCAGAGTCATGTATGTAAAATTGCCTAGGTGGACCTAACTTTCTGATGGTAATCTACGTCCCGGAAGGTTTTTCGTCTCACCGATCCATGGATCGGCAGAGTTTTCCTTCAAACCTGACCCCAAAGCCGGGATGGATTTTGTCATTAGAACTTTAGGAGAATCCTAGTGTGTTAATCTGCTAGATTATCGTTGTGTCGCAGAGCTGGGTGATTTGTGAGGGTCTGTATTAAGTGGGTTTGTCCCCTTGAGATGTAAATTGTAAAAGTCATGATGTAATGTGTCCTGAGGGTCGAAAAATGTTTTAAATCCCCTCATGAGTCCTAGGGGATGTTTCCGAAGGTTTAGTTCGATGATCCATTTTAAAATGAATTAAAAAATAAAATAAAAAAAGAATAAAAATAATAAAATAATAATAAAATGAATAAAAATTTAAAAATGAAATAAATAAAAAATAATAAAAAATTAAAAAAATAATAAAACCCTAACTAATAAAATAATAATATTTTAAGTGAATAAATCGACGGATGAGATCAAGAGATGTCTTGATCCTCATCAACGGTCGAGATCATTTCTACATGGATCACTCGAACTAGCCGTTAGGATCATTTCCTTTATATAGGGTCTTAGGGGGTCATTTCAAATGATCTGATCTGTGAGTCTGTACTGAAAAAGCTCTCTTGTAATCTGATTTTCTGGTTAATAAAGAAGACTTTGGGGTCCAAATCTGGCCGGTGTTACTCTCTGGAATTGCTGTGAGATGTTTATTTTTCTGCATATTTCAGTTTTCAGCCGTTAATAATAGCTTGTTTTCAGAGTATTGTGAGTACAGGTATCTTGCTCACTTGCTAGGGTTTGAATGTTGTAGGGTTTCTGGAATAATGGCAGGTATCTCCATTATTTCCTGAGATCTAGCAGCATTCTCTCTCTCTTTGCTGATGGTTGCTTGAGATGTGCAGGAAAACCTTTCTGAAGGAAATTGTGGGCGTTTGGGGAAGTTCTAGGCTGAACCAGCCGACTCCCACAGGCTTTTCTTTGCAGAGCCCAGCTGATTTTGCCCTGGGTTAATCATTTAAAGTTTATTTCGTATTTTGCATGAGAGATTTTCTTTCTGTTCACAGCAGAATTCAAGTTTTCTGATATTTCGAAAATATTACTGCTGTTATTGCTAAATCTGGCATTTCAGGGGCCACAATTTGTACATTAATCAGCTGTCTTAGGGTTTTAAATGTTTGTTTTATTCAGTTTTCACTAGGGTTTTGGTTTTCTTTTCTTGTATTTGCAGGAACAGGGTTTCTTTTCAGGGTTTTTTGAGCTTGTGCGTGATCCTTCTTGCTGTTGAAAACCCTTGGATCTTCATCTTTACGCAGTCAAAATCCTGGTGTAAAGCATAAAGACGCTGCAACCAACCTGAAGCCGTGCCAGGATAAGCTCATAATCATTCAGGTTATCGTTCCATTCATAAATATCTCAGGAGTTAAACGTTAAAGCCATCGTTGGGTGCATTGTGCGCGGAGATATCCAAATCGTAAATGAAAATGTCTGCTGCGTGATTGGTCTGGTAAGGATTGGCTGTGTTTATTGTCTATTTACAAACGCTCAGCCGTTTTCTCCTCCATTTGCTGTCAGTGCCCTACTCAATCCACCGTCCAAGAGCTGGAAAACGCACGTGTTATCAGTTATCTGGCAAGACAATGAAGGCTGCATACTTGTAAATGGTGGCGTGAATTTTTTCCAGTGTCGAAGTACTCAGGGTTGCATTCGTTCACTCTTTATCTGCGTATATCATCATTTCTTTGTCTGCGGCATAAGTCAGCTCATCAGTCTCAGCGCAGAGTTTTGAGGCGGCAGATCCGTTTCCAAAACGAAATCATTCGATTCGCTGCGAAATTCCTCAGCTTTGATCTCAGTCAAAACCGTTCCAAGCACAATGCTCAGCGTGAGTTTATTTCTTCAAGCACCTGCGTATCACGCGCCTCAGGTAACGATAAAACTCGCTTTCGAATTCTGCTGAGAGATATCGTAATGACTCAGGTAATGCGTATTGATATAGTGGTAATGCGTTTTTTTGGGTCCTTTCGACGGCTAGGGTTTCTCCTTTCCTATTTCCGATTTGATGCCCTTTGGTTTCTTGCGTGTTAACAGCGTATGCTAGTATAGTTTCTGGTTCACGTGTTTTTGATTAAATGGGAAAGCGTATTTGACTTGGGCATTTTAGATAGGCTAACGTAGATATTAGTTTATGTTTAAGTTTTGTTGTAAAATAGATTTTAATATTTAGTTCTTTTTATATCTTATGTTTTAGATTTATAGTTTTTTTAAATAGAGTTTCAATTTCCCTTTTTTATTTAGTTTAGCTTTTGCACAGTTACAATTTTAGATAAGTTTTAAATTTTTAGTTTAATTTGTAATTTAAATCTTTTGTTTTAGTTTAGGATTTTTTTTTAGGATTTTAAATTGACATAAAAAAAATATAAAAAATATAATTTTTAGATTTTTTTTTTTTTTTTTTTTTTTTTTTTTTTTTTTTTTTAGCTTTTGTTCAAAATAAATAAATAAATAAATAAGATTTTAGGCTTAGTTTTATTTTTTAGATTTTAAATTCAATTTTTCAAAAAAATAAAAATAAAAAAATAAAAAATAAATAAAAAAAATTTTTTTTGGAGAATTTTCTTTGTCAGATCCAGTCATTTTCGGGATTTATTATCTTTCATGCTGAGATCTAAAATTTTCAAGTCGAGATACGAATACGATGTCTGGTTAATAATTCATGACTCGTGGTGGTTTTAAGCATTTATCTTCTAAAAAATTCTCAGTCGCTGGATATCGTTTTGGTTATGTGATTTCGCTGATACCTTTTGATGACAAATGATTGCTGTTCACGATTCATCTTTCTTATCATTTAACAAGTAATCATTGCAATAATAATCTCTTAAGGCACTGGTCTGCTCAATTAATCAAATCATTTTAGTGCTTTTTATATCGTATCTCGTGTCTCCCAACCAACTGGTCGACAGTTGGTCTCATCATCTCACAGGGACTACCCCCCTTAGCCGCGGGAGACAGGCTTAAACGGAGGGATCGGGGATCAAAGTGACAGCCCCCGGTCTGAGCGTTGTCATGCCAATTCGCGCGACAACAGGGACTTTTGCCAAAATTGGCAAAAAAAGTTCTCTCACAGGTTGTAAATACTTCTTCTGCAGAGAGGTGTTGGAGCACCTACAACGTCATACATAATGTGAGAAGAAACAGACTCAATGAAAACCGGGCCAAAATCTTGGTTTATGTGCACTACAACTTGAGTTTGTTGAGTCATCACTGTGACTGGGCTTATGAGGATCCAACATATAAAATTTGGGACAACCACCCAAAGGACGATAATTTGGAGGATGGCACTATACATCTTGAAGAACTGGAAGCAAAACTTATGAGAGATGAAGATGAAGCAACAATCATGCCACCCGCACCATCCAATAATAGTGCTCAAGTTCCAAGTTTTGTTCCTTTGTTGTCACCGCCCCCATGTACATCCACACATGGAGGGCAATTGCCTTCTGGTTCTGGTCATGGGACTGTGCAGGAGGAGACTCCTAGAAGACCACCACGACCTGCTCAAAGATTAGACATTATTCGTGGCAGCAAGAGAAAGTTGTAGATGCTAGATTTACTTGTCTTTTCTAGTTTCTAGTAGTTTTTATAACTATTGACTCTTTCATATTTATTATGATATTTTTTGTAAACAATATATGACAATTTAATTTTGAAGTTTGAAGTTGGCAATTATAACTCATTGGTATTGAATTATGAATATGATGCTTCGTAAAAGTAGAAAGTTGTTTCATTACATTTAATTTCATGTTAGATATTCTTTGTTGTAATGATTACACTTAGCTTACAAGTACAACTTTGGTGATCAATTATGATAAATGTTATATAATGAATTTTGAAAGCTTGAAACTTTAAGATTGATGAATCATGATTCATGAGACTCAATATGTTGTATGTTACTAACATGTGGACGCAGTTGATGAAGATTATAACTTCTAGATGATTGTTGTTATATGGTTCAATCTATGTTTTTTATATCTAATTCATCATTCTACATGTTTTTGTTGACATATATGCATCGAAATATAGAAAATAAAAATATATATATTATATAAAAAAACGCTCCCGGAAACACTCCCAAACCGGGAACTTCTAAAAATGTCGCTCCTGCTCCCGCTCCCAAGTAACCTTGGGTGGTACCATGTGTTGATCACTCTAGGGCATGCGGGCATTACCTCCTACATAGAGTTCATGCAAAGGCTCATAGAGAGATTCGATAGGAAGGACCCAAAGCTGCATTTCAAGGAGTTAGCTCACCTGAGACATATAGGCAATGCAAATGCATATATTTCAGAGTTTCGAAGGCTAGCTATGATGGTGTCTGGCGAGATTGATTATGTTGTTTGTAGAGGTGTCAACAGACCCATTGCAAAAATGGGTGAGGGCCTACAAGCCCATCACCTTGCAACATTCGATCACTAGGACTAGGGTCATGCTAGACATAATCCCTAAGACCAGATTACCTCCCAGGCCTACCTTTCCTCAGAAGGGTAAGGACACCAGACCTCCCCAACAGGAGTGAATCGAACATGGATAGTTGGATGACGAGACTAGGAGGGACCTCCAAAGGAGGAAACTATACTTTACATGTCAAGAGCCTTGGGCACCTGGGCATAGGTGTTCTAAGGGAAAGGCCCACTATTTTGAAGTTTTCTCCAATATCGATCCCAATGAGGAGGGTGAACAGAAGTTGGTAGGAGGGAAGTAGGAGCACCAAGACACATGAGAGGAGTCATGTTATCAGGGTGCCAAGGAAGGCATCATTGCTCCATTTACATGGGTCTCGAGGTATCATACATTGTGAATCAGAGGCACAATTTAGGGTCAGAGGGTGATTGTTTTAGTTGATGGTGGGGCCACCCACAACTTTATAGTTACACAATTTGTGGAACAAAGGGGATTGGAGACAGCCTTTTGAGGATTTTCAATTTTGATACCCGGGAACCAAACTATGGAGTGTACCAAGATGAAGTTGACAATGGGGAACTACATGGTCATCGATGATTTCTTCGTGGGGAACATGCTTGACACCAATGTGGTGTTGGGTGTTCAATGGCTATACTCTATAGGACACTACACTACAGACTACAGGGCGATGCAGATGGAGTTCATGGGGTCGGATGGGAAGAAGGTGGTATTGAGGGGCATGCATTCCTACCCACCTCAGTTCGTGACAGCCGACTGTCTGTAGGTGGATCTACGGAAGGGAGATATAGCATGTGCAGTGGAGTGCAAGATTTCGATGACAGGGACAGGGGCTCAGACACGGTAGCATCATTTGGACATTTTAGCAGTCTTACAGAGACATTAGGAAGCTTTTGGAGAGATTCCTCCTGGCCATCCCCTAGATAAAGGATTTTAGCATACTATTGAGTTGGAGGAGGGGGTTCAAGCAGTCATCATCGCCCCCTACAAACATCCCAAGGCATATCGGGATGAAATAGAGAGGGTTATTCAAAAGTCGTTAGCCTTGGGCCACATTAGGCCAAGTTCTAGTCCTTTTGCTTCTTCCGTGGTGTTGGTGAAAAAAAAGGATGGGACTCTTTGCATGTGCATTGATTACCGAGTCCTCAACAAGAAGGCACTAAAGAATAGGTGCCCCATCCCAAAGATAGACGAGTTGATGGACAGGTTGAGGGGAGCTAAGTACTCCAAAATAGACTTGCGCTCAGGGTACCATCAGATTTGGGTGAGAGAGCAAGACTTCCAAAAGACAACCTTTTGTTGTCAGTCCATAGTTTTAAAAAATGGTCAGCTTGAACCGGAAACCGGTCAAACTGGTCGGTTCATTGGGTGATCGGGTCAAACTGGCCAAAAAATCTAGTTGAATGGTCCATTTTGCCAAAATTTCACAAAAACCAAACCAAACCGGTCGGTTTATGACAGAACCAACTGGTTTATGGTCAAACCTGTCGGTTCCATCATAAACCGACCGAATTATTGTCAGGGCAACTATAGACCCCACAGAATGTAGTTTTGTGAGTTTTGAAGCTGTTTTAAGGGAAATTTGGGGTTGTTTTCCTCCAAAAATAGTCCCTCCAAGAAAAGCATGTCTACCCTCTCATTTGCCTGACACATTTCAACCCTAGCAATGTTGGCAATTAATGGTAATTTCATTTTCATCATTTTACTTAAATTTTTAACATTACCATGAAATGACTCAGGGTGTTTGAGAATGGTTTCGACCTCATTAGATTTCATATGGAAAAACTAGAATTTTAGATTTCACTCAAAATTCAACAGACTTAATGGTTTAGAAGATTTCATGGTTTGGGGGTTTGCAATGTTTGGCATTTGATTAAGAGCATGAAGTCCTTTAAGAACCTTGATGTTGGTGGCATTGATTGTTGAATTTTGTTGATGTTGGTGGTATTGATTGTTGAACTCCTCTACCATGGCCTTAATAAGAATGTACCCTTCACTCAAACGAAAACAACTGGTTAGGCATGCTAATCTTTTTCTACCACATTATAAGGTTGAGGAGATGAACCCTTCACTCAAACCAATTTCATTGGTTAGGCATGTTAAACCTTTTCAATTTCTATCATGTTATAAGGTCGAGCAATCCAAGTCTGAAGACTTTGAGCTAGATGATGTTTATGTATCTCTTGTTGATGATCCCATTTCTAGTAGCGCTGAATCAATGATGAGTTTCATGAGTGACCATGATGATCAGTGATTTGTAGTTTTGATGTCTATTTTTTCTTCTTCTACTACTACTACTACTAAAGTTGTAGAGGAGTTTTAGGAGTCCTCAAACTTTGAGCCGTATTATTTATGTAGCTCATGTTGATGATCTCTCGTCTAGTAGTGGTTGATGATCTCTTGTCTAGTAGTGAAAATGAGTTTGATCATGATGAGGAGTGATCTTGTTGATCAATAGTATGTAGACTTGTAGTAGGTCAGTGGCCCCATAGCTTAGAGCATTGTTTTTGGACTCTAGAGGCCATTTAGAGCCTCATTGATTATGTATTTTGTTGCTGATATGTATTGCACTCGGTGCCATTTTGATATATTCACCTTTACATGGTATATAGATGAGCAAACCTTGCATATTTTGTCTCTATTGGTTTGGAATCATGGTTTTAAATCTTAAAAATAGTTTTTTTTATTAAAAACTAATTATTTCATGTATTTTTTTAAAGACCGGTTCATTGAGATCTGACCAATCTTGATTTGACCAGTTCCAATTTGAAACCTAGTTTATTAGGTGGTCCAGTCCGGTCGCTGGTTTTGGTTTTTAAAACTATGGTTGTCACTATGGGCATTTTGAGTTCGAGGTTATGCCCTTTGGCCTAACCAATGCGCCAACCACCTTCCAATCTTGCATGAACCATGTGCTTCGCAAGTAGTTGTGTAGATTTGTACGAGTGTTTTTTGACGACATATTGATCTATAGTAGGACTTGGAAGGAGCACTTGCAGCACTTGGAGGAGGCATTGCAGATTTTGGAGCAAGAGCTTTATGCCAGAATGTCCAAGTGCGAGTTTGGCCTCACAGAGATGCTTTAATTGGGCCACATGAATGGAGAGGAGGGAGTCCAGGTGCATCAGGAGAAGATCCGAGCCATCTTTGATTTGCCAACTCCCAAGAGTGTGATAGAGTTGAGAGGATTTTTGGGCATCTGTACTTATTACAGGCGGTTTGTGAAGGGATTCTCTCAGTTGAAAGCACCCTTTACGGACCTCATGAAGAGGGGGTATTTTTAGTGGTCAACCATGTTGAAATATGTAACTAGGCTCGGTCTTCATAATGGCATATGTAATCGTGATTTTATGTATTTAATGAAAAGAGAAAAATAAATTTATTATTATTCTTAAGGCACACGTTTCATGCTCAAGGGAAATTTATTTTTAGGTCAAACACCCATTGAGTGCTTCTAGGTTTGTCATAAAGTCAATTTATTCATTGTCATGTATTGAAGACCCATTTGAGCATGTTACATATTGTAAAGAAAATTTATTTGAGTCAAAATAGAATCAAAAGACCCTCCAAGACCTCATCATGGCACAAAGATCAAGTCACTATGGACATTTTGAGTTCATGGTTATGCCCTTTGGCCTAACCAATGTGTCGACCACCTTCCAATCTTGCATGAACCATGTGCTTCACAAGCAGTTGTGCATATTTGTATGAGTGTTCTTTGACGGCATATTGATCTACAATAGGACTTGGGAGGAGCACTAGCAGCACTTGGATGAGGCGTTGCGGATTTTGGAGCAAGAGCTTTATGCCAAAATGTCCAAGTGCGAGTTTGGCCTCACAAAGATGCTTTACTTGGGACACATGAATGGAGAGGAGGGAGTCTAGGTGCATCAGGATAAGATCTTAGCCATCTTGGATTTGCCAACTCCTTGGAGTGTGATAGAGTTGAGAGGATTTTTGGGCATTTCTGCTTATTACAGATGGTTTGTGAAGGGATTCTCTCAATTGGTAGCACCCCTTACGTGTTGAGAAATCTAGGGCATCAAATATTAGGAGATTTCTCTTCAATTAGTAATTGCTTGTGAGTGTCTTTTACAACTTTAGATTAGGATCTTCTTTTACTTAAGTTATTAGTGTTCTTCTTCATCAAACAACCACCAATGGATGAACATGAATAGACAAGAGACACAAAATGTAGTCTATCGGCCAAGGCCAAAACCTCTCACTCTTTGAGAGGAAAACCTGCACAAATTCTTCTTATAGAGATTCCAATTGATGCCACTCCAAGAACAAGACACAAGTTCTCTTGACTGTCAATCTTCTGCTCTTTTCTTCATCTTGACTTCTCTTCCACTTCAACCTTCTTAGCACCGAGATATCATCATCACCGAGACTTTGTCACTGACATGACACTGAGATCTCTTCACTGTAGTTGTACCGAAACATAGATATAGTGGAAGCATTAAAACAAACTGTGGTCACTAAGATCTATCCGAACATACTGAGATGGTCATCAAAACTGTGATGGCAATGAACTGTTATAGCACCAAGACTGTATTTCTGAACTTGTTATGACAACAAGACATAGAGACCCTTCTTGTGATAATACCAAACCTTGATCACTATAATCTCACCAAATTTCTCCTTCTTGTACCAAGACAAAGTTTCTCCCTTTACGGTGAGAGAGCACCAAATTTATCTTTTGCAATTTCGTACCCTTATCCAAGCTCCATCACCGCACTTGCCTTTACAATCTTATCCGAACTTGCCTCTGCAATTTACACCCAAATTTCAGAGAGATCCGAACTTTTGTCTCCGTGGAATAGGCCTAGGTGCCTATTTATAGTAGTTTGCCTATAAATATAAGCTGACATGACCTTATGAAGGGATGTGTCTCTAATTAGGTGAGCCAACATGAGTCATATACATTCGTAATATGCCCAAGAAGGGTTCTTCATACATGACATTGACCCTTTAATGACAAATCCTAAAGGCTCTCAATGGGAGCCATCTAAAAATAAAATCTCTTGCTCATGAAACCTATGAAGCAAGCACTACAATAATAATTTTATTTTTCTTCTTTTCATCATTTACAAAAATCACAATTACATGTCATTATGAAGACCGAACCTAGTTACACTTTTCAACACTCCTTAACTAGGGAGGTATGTTGATTTGGGGTAGCATCGGATGTGCTCTAGCCATGTAAATTGGTGGAGAGGCTAAAGCACATGAGATCCCCAAGACCTAGAAATGGTTTTGGGAAATTCCACACGGTTAGAGAGATATTAAAATAATTAATATTTTTAATGAGTTCCTAGGTCGAAACTTAAGAAAATAAAAATATTAATGGCTATTAATATAAAATTGGGTGAGAAGGTTCTAAATGACATGGATCAAGCCAAATCTAATCTTACCCGTTGATTATAGATTTAATCTCGTCTGTTGAAGACTAAACATAAAAAGTATAAGAGGAGGCTTGAGGTTTAGTTGAAGATACACCAAGTTGATCAATCAGTTTGATTTTCTGGAGCGGAGTTTGCTGAGAGAAATCGAAACAATGATCAGAGTTGCAGCGAGGGGCAATGAGTGCACAACAGAGAGGCAGAGATAGTGTCGGAAAACCAATGTAGAGACAGAGAGGCAGACACAGAGCCAGCAGAAGCTACGCAAAGGGCCAGAGTGACTACGCAGAGGGCCTACGTGAGTGACACAGAGGCTGCACAAGTGACGCAAAGGGCCAGAGAGCCTGCGTAGAGGGTTTCAGGCTGACGCAGAGGCCAGGAGGGCTGATGCAAAGACTCAAAGAGGCATTGGAGAGAGTTTCGTGGAGCAAACTTTCAGAATATCTGCTTCCGAAGAGAGGTATTATTGCTAGATGGATTGCTCTATAGGGTGAGCCAGTTTGGCACCCAGTTGTACTCAAGAAAAGTTGCTTAATAATAAAACCCTCAGAACTGCTGCACCGATTTTCCCAAGTTGGGTTTTTCTGGGGACGATTGTCCAAAAACAACGGTGTCCCTTGTGTGTTTTTCTATTTCTTTCAGTTGATGATCTGTAGATGGTTGAGACTGCATTGTGTTTAATTCAATATTTATATGGCTAAATAACTTGTTTAGTAATTAAACAAGTAGGTAAAATATACCAGATAGTGCAGGAAAATTTCTAACGAGTTAGAAATTTCAACAAGGTATTCATAATGGTACTTGGTCATTATCAATCTGAAGAATTTCTCATAAGAAGAATCCGATCGGTAACCCATTTGTATAGCATCATATCAACCAGCATTGTCACATAGCAAGGCCTTGACTAACAACTCTATCTCTCCACAAGATCTAAGCTAAATGTTGGCGAGACCTATGATTTATAGACACTCTCATCATTGTCTCTCCCGGAACATAGCCGACCTGGGTTCTCAGGGTGTGTTCCATCAGGACAATTCTTATCTTGGATTCCCAGTCCTCAAAGAATATCGGTCCTCTACAACTACTCTGATCTTGGATGCCCTATCTCATCCTCACAGAGCATCAGACGCTAGATGATTACCCAATCCTCCATTTTGTCTTCACAAGTGAAGACCAGAATGATGTGTCTATCTCTCCCTCTCAAATAGGGAGGACATATCTATTCCAATAAATGAATGTACTCATTCCTATGGAAGGAATGTACCTAAGCTCCCTCTTGGCTTAGGAATTCCAAGTTTCTTCCAAGTAAGAAACTTCTTTCCAGGCTCCCTCTTAATTAGGGACCTACAGCAACTCCTCAGGTGGAGATGAAAAGGCAACCAGTTGCTTGAACAACTCCTTCCTTCAATGTCATGAATTTCTTCTTCATTATGGAGTCTTCATTTTTTGGGACTTCTTCATAGGGCACAAACCATCCATCACTTTCATTCACGAGTCATTCATGTCATCATTCCTTTCGTCAGAAAACGATCCATCAGTCTACATTTGACCTTGCTTCATGTCATGCTATCTTCTTCGGAAGGATATTACATCCTTCTACATGGTCCTCTTGGAAGACATCCACAGTTCTTCCCTTGGCAATCCTACATAAGCCCATCCAAATATTTGTGCAAAAATAAGAAATAAACACGTAAATCAAAATTACCTTTGTGATGGTCTTTCATCATGATATCTTCTTGTAGACATCACATCCTGCATACATGTTGACACATCCCCCAAAGATATATATATTGTCAAAGGTCTCTTTCTTTTTCCCACTCCATCAGAGTCTTCAATTCTTCCATGGAGATATCCTAATCAAATTTTGTAGGTCTTGGATGTTGAATGCCTTCTTCCATGGTTGCATAGTCTATGATCTCTTCCTTTCTTTCTTCTTACATGACATTCCTAGGAACTTCCAATCAGAGTTCTTCCAATTACTTTTAATCACCTCATATTCCATATGAGGACATCTTATGTTGATTTTATCTAGTGTGACCCATGCCTTCCAACATCCTTTCACTAGAGGAGATTCATTTCCTTTGATCATCATGCTTCTCAAGATAGAGCAGTGATCCATGTTACATGCAACCATACAACGTGACTTTATAATATCGAATACAAGCATGCATACCTCATTTACCTTTAGGTCATCTAGGCTTCTTTCAACAACTTTCTTGATTGAAAAGAGATTCAACCCCATGATCTGCTTCATCTCTTATGTCATCATAACATCATCTCATGAATTCCACAAGTTGGAGTTCCTAATGAAACACTTGCTTCCTCTCTAGATTGGTGAACCAATTTTTACCATGTTATATTTACCATTTTCCTTTCTGTTGAAAAAAGAAAAAAAATATAGAAAAGAAAAGAAAATGCAGAAAGAAAAAGAGATAAAAAATGAAAAATACAAACAAAAGAAACAAAAGGGATTTAAATATATATATATATATATATATATGCAAAGTGCCTAATTTAGGCGCACTAGTTTAAATGTTGTCGTAGTTATATTTAGATTAATGTTTAATCCTTTTTATATTAAATCAAGGATTAATTAAGTTGTAAATAAAGTGCATTTGATTTGACCTTTTGTCGACTTTTGATTGTTGATTTGGGGTAGCATCAGATGTGCTCTTGCCACGAAAATTGGTGGAGAGGCTAAGGCCCTAAGGCACATGAGATCTCCAATACCCAAAAAGGGTTTGGGCAGATTCTAAACAGTTTGGGAGATATTAAAATAATTAATATTTTTAATGGAGTCCCTAAGTCTAAACTTAGGGAAATTAAAATATTAATGTGACTTAAGAGACCAGGACAAACTGGACGGAGCCTCAAATTTTGTAGTCTGGAAGGCCAGAATCCTATTCGTTCTAGACAGGAATCGTGTCAAGCACTTTGCCTTGAGGATGATAGCTATCCCTGTTGACCCAGCTGATAACGACAAGTACGAGGAGGCAATGGCGAGGGCCAAAATCATCATCCTTGATGGGGTCAAGGACCATGTAGTACCACATATTGCCGAAAAGGAAACAACAAATGAGATGTGGGAGGCCCTAAAGAAATTGTACCAGCAAACTTCTATGCAAAGAAGGATGTTATTAGAAAATCAGCTGCAATCATACCAGATGCAGAAGGGAGAACAGATCGACCCCTTCCTCGGTCAATTAAAGGAGATTTGGGATCAACTGAATTCCATAGGGGCAACACCGGATCCATAATTGACGGTGAGAATAGCCCTGAACGCAGTCTCAAAAGACTGGGAGGTGTTTGTCTAGAGCATACTGGGCAGGGTGACCCTTCCAGATTGGGAGGAAATGTGGGTTTCTCTTTGCCAAGAAGAGATCAGAAGGCTGAGCAAGGCGGGAAGTAGCGGCAAGGGGATCAGAATCAAGAAGGAGGAGGAGGATGTTGCCCTAGCATCTGAGGGAAAGCAGGAGAAACGGAAGAAGAAGGACCTTTCCAAGGTCAAATGCTTCCACTGTGGGGAGCTGGGTCATTATGCGACCCAGTATCCAACCAATAAGAGTAAGAGAGAGGCCATCGAGACCAAGGCAACGCCAACAAGGGCAGAGAAGGAAGTGGAGACAGACGATGACCGTGCCATGAGTGCACACACACCACTTGAGAGGAAGTGGGGAGACATCGAGCTCTACTCAGACGAACTACAGGGGATGAGGGGCAGGATCCCCAAGGTACCCAACCTCTTGGATTAGACCTTGCTACGGGAGCCCCGAAGAGGAGTAGCAGCACTGGCGATGTCAGTAGAGACGGTTGCAGATGGGACGACAAAGGGAGTTACAGTGCAAGATTCCCAGGACAACGTGAGGCAGCAATGCAAGATGCATGGGAGTGTTGCACCAGTGTAAGATGGCACAGAGAGGTGTGCAACGGTGCGATATGCATAGAGTTGTTGCAGCAGCGCAGAGGTCAGAGAGGGAGCATTTATCAGTGACAGAGGGAGTTTCAGCATCGAGGGTGTCTCTAGCTTGACGGAGATGTCAGAGTTGGGAGATCAGTTACTTACTTCTTAGTAAATGAGTTGCAGTGCAGCAGTTAGCAATGGTAGTGCTATGGGTAGCATTACGCAGCATGATGAGAGGGGTTGCAGTGCAGATGCAGCAGTGGTAATGGCAGGGCCATGGGCAGCAGCACGGATGCAGAGGGAGTTGCAGTACAGATGCAGTAGTGACAGTGGCAGGGCCATGGGTAGCAGTACAGGATGCAACAGTGCAGATGATGGGCAACATGCATAACATCAGCCCAGGGACCTGTCAGCCTTGTTGGCATTTGGCCCAGAAATGGATCCAAAACACTCCCGAAGTCTTCAAAATTTACTTAAGGATCATTCAAAGATCAAAACAATCGAATGCCAAGAGCCCTCAGAATGGCGGAAAAGCACTATCGGGAGGTAGAAAACTAGAAAAACAGTGAAAAAACCAAGTATCAAAGGCATAGACAGTGAAATGCACAGCAATCGTCCGATCTGGTCGATCAACGGTCTAATCGGCAAGTCGCAATCGGCGGATATTGGCGCAAACTGTATGGAACTTGCGACAGCGATCGGCGATGCAACGTGGACCGTCGATCAAGCGCGCAAATCGACGGCCCACATCGCATCACAGGATCGCTATCGGAGATTGCAAAGAGCGCTAGCAATGGCCCAAGGCATGAGCGATATGCGATTGCGATCAGATCGCATCGCTATATCGCATCAGAGCAACACCATGGAGCGGGGCCTTTACACATATATGTCTGCGACCCGATGAACCAGACCCTACGGTATTCTAAATATTATTTCATAATATTTGAGGTCCGCAGAAAGGCCATTTTCAATTCATTTTCGTAGTTTGACGTATTTTATAAAATACAACGGGGAACCTTGGAGCGAGACTAGAGCGACTTTCGATATGTGATAAGACCCGAACTTAAAGGGGTTCGGGAATGAAAATACATATTATTTCAGGTCTGCCAAAGCCAACTTTTCATGTATTTCCAGTGTTTTTAACATATTCCAAAATACAAAGGGAAGCAAGGGAACAGGCCACTAGCGACTTGCGATAGCAATAAGGATGGGCCCGATAAAGGAATAGACAGGGTTTATGGACTTTTTAAGTCCGAAATGAATAAAGCTTGGCGGGATTTGCACAGTTGCAGCGTTTTTCTGTATAAAGCAGAAAACAATCATTATTTTTGGTGGAATTCCACAATATTGCAGCATTCCTCTGTGTTAACAAAAAGGGGCCGATTGAAGGGATTTCAAAGGCCGAATACCTACTCGGTTACGATACAGGCGGCCACCATCCTTAGAGGCGTTAAGCAATAATATCTACATGCTAGAAGAGGCATTCAGTGGGGAGACAGATGGTCGGAGGGATAAAAAGGCAACATCACGATGCAACCACAATCAACAAATGATCATGGAGCATCGCTTGCACGAGCGAGCTCCCAAACAGCACAACAAACTACCAGAATGCAGTTCTCTGCTGTCAGAAGAAGAAACCTTCGAGCCCATGCGTGCCTGGACAGGGCATCAAGTTGTTAAAGACAAAAAGGATAGATTAAGACACTCCGAGCCTTTAACAGCTCAAGAGCATTGTAAAAGGCCTATAAATGGCTAAAAGTTAAATGTATGAGGGGTTCAACTTCTGGAGACTGTGGATACTCTGTTCCTTGCAGCATCTCATCTTCATTCTAGTAATACAAGCTTCTTTTGTTGTTACATGTTCAATTCCCATTTTCTCCTCTGTCCTAAGCTTGCACTTGGATAGTCTATTCATGATTTCTTCTATGTCTAATGCTAGATAACTTTCATCTTATCTCTGCATTGATAAATTGGATTTGCAATTGAATAGGTTATTCATGTTTTCTTCTGTGTCTAATGCCAGATAACTGTCATCTTATCTTTGCGTTGATAAATTAGATTTGCAAGCTTCATTTACTTCCTGTAGCTAGCTATTCATATATATTTATGTATGCATCTGCCGGTACAGTCAATATTCTCCCTCTATCTATTGAATCTATAAACTATTGAGCAGTAGTGGTCTAAAGCCTTGTCAAGTTGAGGGTGTTCATGCATGTTTGGAGTGAAAACAGAGTTGAAATGGTTATCTGGCTTGATCCAAACCTTCATCCATTCCAATAGTTCCGAGAACAATATTGAAGATTATATGTTACCAGGCATCTCCAAGCTACAACCTAGTAGAGTTTCCAGGAGCGATAACATAATTGGCGCCGTTGCCGGGGAACGAAGACTGAAGCTCAGCTTCCCTGGGAGACGACACAGATCTAGCTTTGATGATAGACAAAGTCTGGGCACTTTTTCAGTTGTAATCATCTATCTGGTGACTCCACTTCATAGTTTTGGCTCAGTTTGTGAGGCATACTCGGAGAAATCTTCAGAAGTCACAAGCTGACCCAGTATTTAATCTTGAAAAAATCATCAAAGAAAGAAAGGTATTGCAGAAAGGAGCATCAAGTTCAAGTAAATCTAAACGATATTCTATATCTCTTCAAGAAAATCTTGTAATAGAACAAATACATGTTGAGAGTATAGCTTCTAATATTAGCAGCAAAGAAAAAATCTCAGAGATTCATAAAGCTCCTTATTCTTTAGGTTCTCCTTTTGTTGTAAGCCCAAAGGAAACCTCACCTCCTATCCATCATACTCCTTTAGTCCTATCAATCACTCCTCAGCCCTCTGTCATTTAGACTTCCAATACCCTTATAGCCACCACAGCTATGGCAGGCCCACAAGCACCTACCAAAATGGAAAGAATCATAGCTGCTAGGTATGGACCTCTAGTACTACCCACTCCTTTGAATGCCATGCCTACTGGAGAATATCAAAAGTATATGCCTAAGTTCACTGGGACTGAAGGTGTTACAGCTGAAGAACATCTTGAATCATTCTATAGCTATGCTGATAACCTAGACATTAGTGAAGATGATGTCTAGATGAGAGTCTTTGTCCAAAGCCTAGATGGAGAGGCTAGAAAATGGTTCAGAGAACTGACCCCAAGATCTATAGCAGATATTGAGGCTTTAGATGATGCATTCCTAAAGCATTGGGGGGATAAGAAGGATCTACTCTACTACCACACCGAGTTTGGCAACTTAAAGAGGGAAAATGGTGAGTTGTTGTCTAATTTTAATGAGAGGTTTGACCACATGTACAGCAAGATACCAGCTGCAGTAAAACCCACCACTACCTCTGCTAGACTCATCTATGCCAGTGCCTTTGATTCTGACTTCTGTTTACTGTTGTAGGAGAGGCGATGTGCTACTTTGGATGATATGCAGGATGCAGCCTTGGAAGTAGAATCAAACATCATGGCTGCAGAGAAGCTCAAAGGCAATGTTGATAGAAGGAGATAGAGGAGTGAGTCTTCATCATCTTCAGATCCCAAGATAGTTAAAATGACCAAGATGATAGAGTCATTAGCCTATGAAATCTCCAAATTAAAGGTTGAGCAGCACCCTAGGAAAGGAAGAGTCCCTGATACCTTTGCTCCTAGAAATCCAAATCCATATAGAAGAGCTAATGAGCAGTTGCAGATTTTGCAAACAAGCAAAGATGCCAATAAAGACCAAAGGGTGAAGACCACTTTTCAAAATGTAGTCATGGAAGAGGAGCAGTTTGATGAAGATGATGAGATCCATTGTATGGAAGA
This sequence comes from Pinus tabuliformis, assembly GCA_031772625.1. Taxonomy (NCBI): domain Eukaryota; kingdom Viridiplantae; phylum Streptophyta; class Pinopsida; order Pinales; family Pinaceae; genus Pinus; species Pinus tabuliformis. The sequence goes on along the minus strand of CM062820.1, from coordinate 1,472,470,078 downwards.
CAAAGGAAGTGCCCCTTTTTTTACCTTAGCTACCTATGAAAAGTCATTATTCAATGACCAGATTAGCCAAGAGTGGGACGGTGAAGCTATTCTACAAACTGAATATCAACACAGATATAATCTGAGGTCAAAGATGAATAATGCCAAGGAAACCCCTATTCAAAGAGTTGTTGTCCCTGCAGTACAGCAAGCTAATAAGCAGAAGCGACCAGTAGTTGATCCTATCATCCTCAAAGCTCCAGCCCACGAGGTAAGAGGCCCTGACAAGTCTCCTTCTCCTTTTAGTTTTGAATCAGAAATCCAGAAGCTAAGAATACCTATACCTCTGATTGAACTAGTGAAGAATGAGTCCTTCAAGAAATCTATCCTCGAGGCCCTTGAGCCTAAAGCCATCCAAGCCTCCACCGACTATGTAAATCTGCAAGATGACAAACCAGCTGTTATTCTCAGCCCAATGATTGAAAATTGTGAAGACAACTCCCCATCATTCTATGTCTCTCTGACTATTCATGACAAAATCCTTCACAATTGCCTTCTGGACACTACAGCCAGCCATAATCTAATGCCCAAGGTTGTCATGGATAAATTGGGTCTTGACATTACCAAGCCTTATCATGACCTATTTTCTTTTGACTCTTGAAAAGTGAAATGTCTGGGATTAATCAAGGACCTAGCCATTACTTTGTCTCAGCTGCCCATGAAGAGCATGATGATGGATATTGTGGTAGCATATGTACCCCCCAAGTTTGGCATGTTGCTTTCCAGAGGTTGGATCAAGAGATTAGGGAGAACATTGCAAAATGATCTGTCCTACCCTACTGTCCCAGTTTTTGGAGGTGAGAGCAAGAGATTATACAGAGAAGCTCAATTGGCTTATATTATCAGCGATGAAAGGAATCCCACTAATCATCCCATCTATGCTGTCAATAATAATTTTGGAGCTTGTTTTCTTTAGATTGAAGAATCTCAGTTGGCCTCCACGCAGCTTAAGAAACCAGTTTGCCAGATCACAGAGGAAGAAGGCCCACAAATTTGGGACATGTTCTTTGATGGAGCTTGCTCTAAGGAAGCTGCAGGGGCAGGTGTAGTCCTTGTGTCCCCCACACAGGAATGCATTTATTTATCTTTCAAATTAACTTTTCAAGTCACAAACAACATGGCAGAGTACGAAGCCTTGATGTTGGGCTTAAACCCTGCTAAAGAAATGGGCATCAAAGGCCTGAAAGTGTTTAGAGACGCAGACCTCATCATTCAGCAGGTCAACAAAACTTTCCAAGCAAACCATCCAAGGCTGAAAGCATACAAAGATGAGGTGAAATACAGACCATCTCTGCCTGACAATGTCAAATACTAGAGAGTTTTTGAAGAGGATGATGAAATTAATAGGCTTTTGCAAGTCTTTGATGAATTTGCTGAAATGCACATTGACCAAGTAAACGAAACCTTTGATAGAAAGGCAAAAGTGGACAGTTTTCAGGTTGGTGACTAGATTCTCAAAAGGGATGCATTAAAGGAAAAGAAGGGCAACCATGGTAAATTTGATGCCTTATGGACAAGACCGCTTGTCATTGCTCAAGATCAGATGAACAATACCTTTATTCTGCACAGTCTAGAAGGAGGAGATGTTTTTGGTAGCCCAGTCAATGGGCAGTGGTTGAAACTTTATTTCATTTAAGGCCTTAAAGCCTTGGTATTGTAAATATGTTTTTTCAGTTTTTATTTCATGCAAAATAGACTCCATGCCCAATGGAACACTAGGAGGAAGATTTGATTTTGGTTTTACAGGAGAGGCATTGTTCTGCAGTTCTTGAAGCCTCACAAGGAGGCTTTCATCCCCAGAAGGAGCCAGTGTTAGCCTTGTTGGCATTTGGCCCAAAAATGGATCCAAAACACTCCCGAAGTCTTCAAAATTTGCTTAAGGATCATTCAAAGATCAAAACAATCGCATGCCAAGAGCCCTCAGAATGGCGGAAAAGCACTATCGAGAGGCAGAAAACCAGAAAAAACAGTGAAAAAACCAAGTATCGAAGGCATAGACAGTGAAATGCACAGCAGCCGTCCGATCTGGCCGATCAACGGTCCAGATCTGATCAGCGGGTCGCAATCGGAGGATATCGGTGTAGACTGTATGGAACTTGCGACAGCGATCAACGATGCAACATGGACCATCGATCAAGTGCGCAAATCGACGACCCACATCGCATTGCAGGATCGCTATCGGAGATTGCAAAGAGCGCTAGCAATGGCCCGAGGCATGAGCGATATACAATTGCGATCAGATTGCATCACTATATCGCATCAGAGCAACCCCATGGAGCGGGGCCTTTACACATATATGTGCGACCTGATGAACCGGACCCAACGGTATTCTAAATATTATTTCATAATATTTGAGGTCCGCAGAAAGGCCATTTTCAATGCATTTTCGCAATTTGATGTATTTTATAAAATACAAAGGGGAACCTTAGAGCGAGACTAGAGTGACTTCTGATATTCAATAAGACCCGGACTCAAAGGGGTTCGGGAATGAAAATATATATTATTCAAGGTCCGCTGAAGCCAACTTTTCATTTATTTCCAGTGTTTTTAAAATACTCCAAAATACAAAGGGAAGCAAGGGAACAGGCCACTGGCAACTTGCGATAGCAATAAGGATGGGCCCGATAGAGGAATAGATAGGGTTTATGGACTTTTTAAGTCCGAAATGAATAGAACTTGGTGGGATTTGCACAGTTGCAGCGTTTTTCTGTATAAAGCAGAAAACAATCATTATTTTTGGTGGAATTCCATAATATTGCAGCATTCCTCTTTGTTAACAGAAAGGGGCCGATTGAAGGGATTTCAAAGGCCGAAAACCCATTTGGTTACAATACAGGCGGCCACCATCCTTAGAGGCGTTATGCAATAATATCTACATGCCAGAAGAGGGATTCAGCCAAGAGACAGATGGTCGAAGGGATAAAAAGGCAACAAAACAATGCAACCACAACCAGCAAACAATCATGGAGCATCGCTTGGACGAGCGAGCTCCCAGATAGCGCAGCAACTACCAAAATGCAGTTACTCTGCTGTCAGAAGAAGAAACCTTCGAGCCCATGAGTGTCTAGTGAGGGCATCAAGTTGTTAAAGATAGAAAGGATAGATTAAGACACTCCGAGCCTTTGAGATCTCAAGAGCATTGTAAAAGGCCTATAAATGGCTGAAAGTTAAATGTATGAGGGGTTCAACTTCTGGAGACTGTGGATACTTTGTTCCTTGCAGCGTCTCATCTTCATTCCAGTAATACAAGCTTCTTTTGTTGTTACATGTTCAATTCCCATTTTCTCCTCTGTCTTAAGCTTGCACTTGGATAGTCTATTCATGATTTCTTCTGTGTCTAATGCCAGATAACTGTCATCTTATCTTTGCATTGATAAATTGGATTTTCAATTGAATAGTTTATTCATGTTTTCTTCTGTGTCTAATGCCAGATAACTGTCATCTTATCTCTACATTGATAAATTAGATTTGCAAGCTTCATTTACTTCCTGTAGCTAGCCATTCATATATGTTTATGTATGCATCTGCCGGTATAGTCAGTATTCTCCATCTATCCATTGAATCTATAAACTATTCAGCATTGGTGGTCTAAAGCCTTGTCAAGCTGAGGGTGTTCATGCATGTCTGGAGTGAAAACAGAGTTGAAATAGTTATCTGGCTTGATCCAAACCTTCATCCATTCCAATATTCTGGGAACAATATTGAAGATATATGTTACCAGGCATCTCCCAGCTACAACCTAGGAGAGTTTCCTGGAGTGTTAATAGGACCGATGCTGGATGATCAGGGTGATAGTTAGTGAGGAGTATTACTAGAGCACAGTCCTCACTAAGAGGAAGTGTTGATTTGGAGTAGCATTGAATGTGCTCTAGCCATGAAAATTGGTGGAGAGGCTAAGGCACATGAAATCTCCAATACCCAGAAAGGGTTTGGGCAGATTCTAAATAGTTTGGGAGATATTAAAATAATTAATATTTTTAATGGAGTCCCTAAGTCTAAACTTAGGGAAATTAAAATATTAATGTGAATTAATATAAACCTATGTTAGAATGGTCCAAAGTCATAGATCAAGCCAAATCTAATATTAGCCATTGATTAGGGACTTAATCTCGGCTGTTGATTTGTCAACGAAAAAAGTATAAGAGGAGGCTTGAGAGTCACTTGGAGAACACACCAAGAGATCAAGATTTCGACTTTCTGGGGCTGGGTTTGCTGAGAAATTTGAGAGAGTGATCAGAGTTGCAGCTGAGGGGCAGTGAATACAGAAGTAGAGAGGCAAAGATAGCATCGGGAGGATTAGCGCAGTCGCCGGAGAGAGGGACGCAGAAGCAGCCAAGGGTTCATGCAGAGGCAGCCAGGCATTGTGCAGTGCCTCAAAGGGCCAGCGTGGGTGACGCAGACGGCTAGAGGGTTGACGTAGGCCAAGCCAAAGTGACGTTGGGCTAATGTTGGGACAGAGAGAGGCTAAAATAGGGGTTTCGTGGGGCAGATTGGAGCTGTGAAGCTACCGGAGTGTTTATTCGAGGTTTCAGCCGGAATATCTGCTTCTGAGTAGAGAGGTACTACTTCTGAGATTTTTCTCTGATGGGTGAGCTAGATTTGGCACCCGGGTTGTATTCTAAAACTGCTTAATAAATCAAACCCTCAAATAGCTGCACCGGTTTTCTTGCATTGGGTTTCCAGGGACATTATCCAAAAACAATGGTGTCACTTGTGTGCTTGTTTCTATTTCCTTCAGTTGATGATCTGTAATGTGTTGAGAATGTACTTGTATTTATTTCCAGTATATACACGGTAAATAACTTGTTAATTAACAGAACAAGTAGGTAGGAATAAATCAGTAAAGTGCATGAAGGGTTTCTAATGTGTCAGACTTAGAAATTCCAACATTGAAAAAGATCGTGCAAGAACCAATGGCGGAGATCATCCCCACCCTGATCAATGACGGGGGATGATGTTCGGACCCCCCCCTGCCCAGCGCTTTCGAAGTTTAACGAAGGGGGGCCGAGGGGGGTCCGAAAAGTGGATTCTTGTTTACCGCCCTCACCTAGGTGTCATCCCCACAGTCATTTCGGGACCCCCCTCTCGAAAACCATAAACTACCTACCCCCTTGGAAAACCACCTTTCTCGTCCGCTCCATTCCCACCACCACTTTCAACCTCCATTCACATCCTGCCATTCCTCACTCCATCATTCACCCATGGCATATATCCATTATATTAATAAATTCCTCCCACCATAACTAATTAACCCTTACCTCATTTAATCCTTCCCACCAACATCTAGTGAATTAACTAGACACGCCTAAAAATGTTTAATTCATTCAAATCCCTTTAAAACATTATGCGGCCCTTCATACTCCTTTTCTCTTGTTCTCTTGCAACACCATACGTGCAATTTAGATTTTATCAACTCACAGTCATTCGCCTACACCAGTAATCAGTGATTTCCTAGTAATTCGATACTCCTACCTGTAATTTCCTAATTCATCATGTCGTCATCCAAAGGAAAGTCCAAGTTAGTTGTAGAAAGCCCAATGCTGCCTGTTGTAGTTAATTTAGATGAACTTTCCCTGGTTGATAAGCAATATAAAATCTCTGAAACCCAGTGTGAGTTCGATCTTTATGAACTCCACAATTGGGAAAACCAGAAGTTTTTAGATGCCAGCAATGAATTGAACATATAGGACTCTTTCCTACCCAATTCATCTTTCCCTGAACCCACTTCTTCCCTGAATTTGTTACTTGGTGTCATTTAAGGTATCTCCCTAGTAAGAAGGTCGTATTTGCCCAAAACAATGTAGTCATATTCACCATTACTCCTGATTCAATGTGTCAAATTCTTCAAGTCAAGCCTACAACCCCTCTACACCCTTTTTCTATAGATTCTCTCATGGAGATTTACCAAAAACTTATATTTTCCCAATGAGCCAAAATATTTGAATCATTTTTACCTGAGAATTTTGAGTTACCAAGAACTAATCCACCCTACTCTTCTTCAATATTCCCATAAATGTCTAGGCAAGTCATTTCCATGGTTTCATGTCTATTAGGTTACCCTAGTGATCAATGGGTTGATGAGGTAATTCTAGAATTTTTATCAGTATTCTTAGCAGGTGATAAACCATCATCAATTTTCAATTACAGTTAGCTTTTGGCAGACAACATTCATGATTAGTTTTTGAAGTTTTCTACTAAAAGTGCTTTTAAGCATCAGTCAGTTCTTATGTATTTATTTCTATTTTATCAGGCAGATATATTCAACTTTCCACTACAGAAATTAGATGCATAGGGGAATCCTCAGTCTGTTATTCATTGGACTTCATAGGTAAGGAAGAACACAAAGGAGTATTCTTTCAGTGACTATGTAAATCAGTTTTTACATACGACATTTTGTCTTCTCAACAGTAATGTTATACCTAGAATATCACTTGAAATCAAAAGAATTCTTCACCTCACTGAGCAAACTAAGATTGGAGACTGGTACCTCTATTAGAATTACACATAAATCAGGATCTATGGATGTGAGCTTCCTCCCTATAGGTTGCCAAAATTTGTACCAACTAGGATTTTTGCATTGGAATACATCAGACAAATGATGAATATGGATGATCTGCATTTTGTATCCAGCGAGAGGAAATCTCAATTTAAATTTAAAGCACAAATTGGCCCTTTTATTGTTAACACCAGAACAGCAGCAAAGGAGACAGATCTTCTATTAAAACAAATGAAGCTCAATTTGAGCTTCACCTGGTCTTATGATCCCTTGGGAATTATTTCGAAGCTGAGAGTTGAACAGAAGACTACACCTTATGTACATACACCCAAACCAGAGATATAACAATATGCAAATCAAGAGGAATGACAAGAGAACACATTGCAAGAGGCAGAGGAACAAATTGTTATTCAAACAACTTCACAAACTCCAGTTCCTCAAGAGAAAGAGACTAAGAGGCCAAGAGAAAGTTTGTCTCATACAGTTTCAGAAATTCAAGAGACAGACTTCATAGTTTTTAAGAGAAGAAAGAAGACCAATATTCATGAAGAGCCATTTCAAGGAGAAAGTTCACAGGAGCATGCAACAATGGTATTAACAGGTTCTCATACTTCTACCTTTCCAAGGATTGAGGAGATCACCATAGATTCTCCTATATCATTTGTTTCTCAGGGTACAGAACAACATAACATTTTTGCTAGGTATAAAGAGATTAAAAGAAAGAATAAAGCACTGAAGGCCACCACATATTTCGAATTGTGGAAACAGACTTCTGCTACCTAGCACAGAGTTCTGTCTGCACTCGATCCTGAAAAGGGACAATTTCAGTTAGCTTTCTTGGAACGCAAAGTTCTACTCCCTAAAAGTGCAGAAGACTATAAGACATCAGTTTTTGCTTTTGACACCAAACATATTCTGGCCATTGATCAGATTGACCTGCATAAGCAGGCTGGAGAAATGATATATTCTACTTTGACTAGTTCAGCAATGGCAACATCCAAACAGCAAGCTTCATTGAATAGCAATCATTCACAATTAAAGATGGAGAAAATGTCATCCTTGGCCAAAGATACTAGAATTAAATCATTGGAAGATCTGGTAATAAAATTAGGATATGATCCTAATGATATTAAAACATCTGAAGAAATGATCAAGAACAAGAATGTTGATATTCAAGCATTAAGAAAACAGTTGAAACTTGCTACTACAAAACATCCATAGGTCAAAGAAGTTGGCAAATTGGAGATATAAAAAGGGAATATGTTCAAAATGATAATTGAACAAAATCTCCAAATACAGAAAATGGAAACTGAAATGGAGACACTATTAAAAAAAAAAGAACAACAACTTGGTGTTTCATCTGCCATTCCCACAGAAACAACATCTACTATAGGTACTTCAACAACGGGACATCTACAACAACAACTATCACAGTAGATACACAATCTAGTGACGCGGCGATAGACTTATCAAAGGCCATGGGAGATCTGACACTGAAAGATCAAGAGATTGAGAAATTAAAGATGAAACTTCAGAAGCTTCAAGAACAAAATATTAAAATTGATAACGCATACTTGGCCGAGATGCAAAAGAGTCATAAGTTAACTCAACAAATAGCAACTTATGAAAATGAATCTGCAATTGCTTAGACCATTGCTCAAGCCAAAGAAAATATTTGGCTTAATATTAATGAATCAATGACTGAATTATGGCCTTCAATTGAGATTATTTTTTAACAAGAAGAGTTGTTATAGAGATCAAAAGAAGCAGTGGCAGAAGTAAAGGAAGACCTCGACCACAAACCAGGAGATGCTACAAGAATAATCAAGGTTCTGAACTCCAAGACAAAAGAAGAGCTTGAAGAATATGGTATTGAAGACAGAACTGAAGCTGTCTTGGAGGTGAGAAGGGTGCATACTAAAATAAATTTAATGCTATAGTTGGAGAATAAATGTCACAATTTAGAAGTCCAGATTAAAAAGTTTCACAGAAAATTCAATTCATTACATATAAAAGGACTTCCAGGTTTGCAGGATATAGGTGATAAACTAATTCCAATGGAAGAATATCAACGTAGATTGCATGATATAGCAGTAGATAAAGTTAAATTTGCTAAAATCAAAGGAACTATCACTGGAAAGGCTTTTATTGAAGGTCTAAGTTATGATTTATTTATTCAGCATGAGATCAAGTGTCATTCATAATTAAGCCTACTTTTGAGAAATACACTGAAGTGGATGAATCATACAGAAAATTATTAAAATTTTCTATCCCTAATGAAAAAAAATGGGACAAATTGTGTGTGCTCATCGAATGAGAGAACATATTTTCAATAGCAGAATACCAAGTTTTCAAGAATAGAGAACAGATTTCCAAGAACAAGAAACAGAACAACAACTTTATAGCTCCAGCCACAAACAATTGTCCTCAAATTCTATGCAAGATGTCAAATCAGCTCAGATTTCCTTTTTTCTAGTTCTAATTTTTCAAAATCAGTTTGGATGAGATATTTTGTAATAAATTTTGATTCAAAGTTTAGATATTTTGAATGAAAATCTATAAGTACTTTGTAATTCAAAGAACACAAGGTTGAACCCTTGTGATAAGCTATTGAACGTGATTGTAATTTGCTGAATTATTTATGAGATTAATAGAAGGATTTTGGACTCATTTTGAAGCAGCTTGTGTTTTCCCTATGATTTTTCCTAGTTACTTGTTATGTTTCCATCTTTATTTATTTCTACACATATTTAAAGTTAATATAAATCTGGGTAAGATAAGATTGAATATCAATTTTTCTAAAATCTCATGCAAAGTTATAACCAATTAAAGAGATTAATTAACTGAAATTATCTATTTTAGTTAATTCCTCTACATAATTTAATTGTTGCTTTATGTTATCCTTAAATATGTTTTATTTGGCTATAAAAGGCTTTTACACGCATCACCTATATATGACAAATTAAATATTTTATTTGAATGTTTAAGGAATCATATATTCCCTTATTCAAAAACATTTTAAAGCTTAATTCTGTTAAAGGGGAAGAATCAGCCCTTCTATTATATCAAAAATACTTAGGATTTGTATCTCTTTAACAATTTAAAGCACTGGTCATCCAAACCAAAATTAAACAACACTTTAGATGCTTTGACACAGTTCCTTAGCCTAGAACTGTCTACAAATGACAACATCAGATTGGCGCCGTTACTGGGGAATGAAGATTGAAATTTTTCCCTGGGACAATGATTACACTTGTCTCTTAACGATGAATAAGAGGCCAATAGGCTAAAATCCTTCACCTGGCAACTCCACTAGTTAAATTTGGCTTCACGCAGGCATACCAGATCCTAGTCAGATCCTGAACTTTTCTCTCCTTTATCAAATCCAGAGAGATTAGTTAGAATAACATCAATTAGACATAGGTTAGAAGCCTCTTTAATTACTTCTGCCTCTATTCTATCTCAAGCACATTCACAATCTGACCCATTACAGTCAACTCCAACACTTGTTGAATTATCAGATCTTCCTCCAAAAGTTTTAGAACTCCTTTCTAAAGGAGTAGATCTTCAAACTGCACTTCTAGTCCATCAACTTGAAGCTTTTGAACTTCCTTATTCTCATTTGGAACCTACTGACAGTGAAGAAGATCCTAAACTTTCCCTTTCTGAGTATAAACCATTCGATTCTAAATCTTCTTTTGTATATACTTATCCATCTACTTCCAATAAATCTGAAGAGGAATTAAGTATTTATACTAATCCTCTAGCTTTTGAGGATCCTGAAAAGGTTCTTCCTGAAGTTCAGAAGTTAGTTATTAATCCTCATTTCTTCCAGAAACCCAAACCCTCATCACCTCCCGCTTCTAGTAAAGTTGTCTCTCGTATAAAAACAACTCCATCTCATCAAGTCGTTGGTATTCAACTAATTTTGGCAGCACGTTATTCAACCTTAGTTCTTCCACCTGCAACCCAACTCCATCATTTTCCTATTGGGTATTTAAAACACTTACCCAGATTTAATGGAGAAACTGGGCCATCCGCTAAAGACCACTTAGTTGCATTCTTAGACTTTGCTGATAATATGAATATTGAGCATGAGGATGTCTACACTAGACTTTTTGTACAATCCCTTTAAGGAAATGCTAGGATATGGTTTAGACAACTCCAAGCTAATACAATTAATTCATGGGCTGAACTAGTTAATATTTTCAAAAATCAATGGGGAATTAAAAAAGATGTTGTGTATTACTTAACAAAATTTGAAGACTTAAAAAGAAACCCTGGTGAACCTATAGCTGATTTCATTAAGAGATTCAATAAACTCTATAATAAAATGCCCCCTGATTGCAAACCTCCAATAACTGTTGCTAAGGTTAGGTTTTCCAAATCATTTGAAGATGACTTTGCTTTAATGCTTAGGGAGAGAAAATTCGAAACTCTAGCAGACATGCAAACAAATGCAATCGAAGTTGAGGCTAATAGATCAACATCTGCTAAACTGAAAGCTAAGGCAGAAAAGGCTGAAAAGAGGATGAAAGCTAGAGAAGAAGGTACCTCATCAAAGACTAAAGATGAAGATCATAAAATTGATGAAATAACCTCCCTACTTAGAAATCTCTCTAACAGAATCTCTAAAATGGAAACTCAACCTAGAGCAACTCAACAAGTTGCAAATAGACCACAAGTTCAATATAGAAGACCTTTCCAACCTCAAATTCTGCAAAGGCCAAACACTAATCAGCAAATTCAACCTCCCTTAATGATTGATGATCAAGATCCTGAAGAAAATGTTCCTGTCAATACAAATGATATTAATTATTTTGAAGACCCATCATCACAGAATGTTATTGTCCCAATTACTCAAGATCAGTCTTTAATTCAAAATCAAGAAAATTCTCAAATTTCTAAGTATCAAGCTTTTTCTGAATTCTTAATTGCTGAATTAAATAGAAGGTATGACCTTAGACCAAGACCAGGACCTAGTAGACCAGCCAAAAAGGTTACCTTTGATGAACCTCAAGTAAAATCAGCTGAAACACAAACCCCATTAATTCAACCACAAAATCAGATACAAGAACAAAATATTGCTGAAAAATCTATTCCAACTGTCTTTAATGTTGAAAAAGAGTTAGAAAGAGTTAAAATTCCAATCCCATTATTTGAACTCTCTAAAAATCCAGGTTATAAACATCAAGTTTCTAAATGGATTCAATCTTCAAGTATTGATGTAGAGGGTGATGTCATTAGTTTACAGGATGAAAAACCCCAAGTCGTTTTTGGTCCTAGTTCAAATATGATTGATGAAACTGTACCTCCCTTCTATGTCACCTTGAAAATTCATGACTACCTTTTATATAATTGCATGTTGGATTCTGGTGCTTCCCATAATCTAATGCCTAAAGTAATCATGGATCAACTTCAACTGCAAATCACTAGACCATACCATGACCTATACACTTTTGACTCTAAGAAAGTACCCTGTCTCAGATTAATTAAATATTTAGTGGTAACACTTGCTCAGATCCCTGTTAAGAGTATAGTCTTAGATATTGTTGTCACAGATATTCCCCCAAAATTTGGAATGTTATTATCCAAATCTTGTTGTGCCAAGTTAGGGGGAAGTATTCAAATGGACATGTCTTATGCTACAATCCCAGTTTATGGAGGTGAATATTTAAGATTATACAGAGAAGTTAGATTCATTAATACAGTCTGTAAAGCAAATCAAGCAATTAATCATCATATTTATGCAATTGACCAAGATTTTGGATGCTTTACATTAGCTGCAAATGATATTCCAAATCCTCAAATCACTATTCAAGAAACTTTCAATACCCCTCAAATTATAAACATTGACATTTGGAAAATGTACTTTGATGGAGCATTTTCCAAAGATGGAGCAGGGGCTGAAATTGTACTCATTTCTCCCGATAAGAAAAATACAACCCAATCTTTTAAATTAGTTTTCGAGGTCACAAATAGTGTGCTAGAATATGAAGCCCTAATTTTAGGATTGGAGTTAGCCAAAAGTTTGAAAGTTGAAAATTTAGTTGTATTTGGTGATTCCGAGTTAACTGTCAAACAAATCAAGAACATCTACCAAACAAAGCATCCTAGGCTTAGAGTTTATAGAAATGAAGTTTGGGACTGTGTAGATAATTATTTTCAAGCATTTAATATCACATCCATCCCAAGATAAGAAAATATTCACGCTAATGCTCTGGCAATTTCTGCCAGTTCTTTTAAAATTCCTGATCCTTTACAATTGCATTATCAGATAGAGGTAAAATACAGACCTTCTATCCCCGATAATCTCAAACACTGGTAGGTTTTTGAAGATGATGAACAGTTAAAAAATTTCTTACAAGCAATAGATGAATTTTCTGCTTTACATGTGGAAGAAGAACACATTAATGAAATCAAATCAAATGAAGATGATCAAAATTCACATTTAGAACAGAAAATTGTTGAACATGATATTATTCAGTTGTCAAATAATTACATTCCAAAGGGATTAGTTCCCCTTGAAAAACTATTTGATCATAATGATGTATCTAAAACTTCATTCATACACTCACAACAAGAAAATGTTCAGGACTGTAATATTGGTACATCTGATGAAATCAGGAATGTTAAAATCTCAGCATCCTTGCCTCAAGAATCAAAGACAAATATATCAACCTTTTCAAAAACTATAAAGATGTATTTGCATGGTCATATGAAGAATTGAAAACTTAGGACACAGCCATTATAGAACATAAAATTCCGCTCAAACCTGAGGCTAAACCATTTTAGCGGAAATTAAGAAGAATAAACCCAGTCTTGCTTCCAATCATTGAAAAAGAAATTAAAAAATTATTGGATGCAAAAATCATAGTTCCCTTAAGAGACTCTGAATTAGTGTTGAAAATATCAGTATCAGCAAAATATCGGTGAGCGTCCAGAAAACATCTTATCGACAATATCGGCAAAATATCGATGAGCATAAAAAATGCATAATATATTCATTTTTTTCAGATTTTTAAACATATAAAGCAATAACAACATGAACTAAACACATTGGCACATAAATATGAAGAAAGCACTGATATATATGATGTCAAATAGAAATTATACATCAAACTTCAAAGGCGATACCAAATCCTATTGATCCGTGATAATTGTCCAATCAAGGACTCAAACAAAACAACATCACATATCCTGTTGATCCCTGATAATTGTCCAATAAAGGACTCAAACAAAATAACATCACATATATAAAACTTTAAAAGTATTTCATCATCATGAGTTATAAACTTATATGTAGCAAAACAAATAAAACTAGCGGCTATCTATCTGAGACCAATGGCCTCTCCCTGGTAGCTTTGTTTCTGTCTTGTTCAGCAATTGCTTCAAGAGCTTTTTGTATAACCTCCGCACTAGAAACCATACAAGGCATTACATCTGCATCATGTGCAGGGAGTCTAGCCAGATGGTATTTCAATCGCGTAACCACTCCTGACATCTTGGTCCCACACAATTTGCATGATATATATAGCCTGATTTGCCCCACCAACAACCTCCCCCATACTCCCAAAATGGGTCCAAGGCTTTTGGCATATTTGACATTTGTAGTGAACTAATTCAAACCTAGGGCACAAAAAAGACAAAAAATTGGCATTAAACACCCCAACACAAAAAATAATAAGTAATAACCACCTCATTTAAAAAAATTACTACATTATTTGCATTTTGCAATGTGAATGAAAAATGGCAATAAAAGGGTGCATAAGAAAGTTGAAAAAAAAAAATGAAACTTGCTGTCCAAAGATGGAGAAAACCCTTGCATTGGCTCATGGGCATGAAAATCATCGCAAATGGAAAAAAAACAAAGAAACAAAATGTTGGTAGGCAAAGAGGCAAGCAAGCATAACCCTAAATCTATGAAAAATCATTAACATAGGGGTTTTTAAGAACATCCCTGTTAATGGAAGAAATGAAGTTTGTATCACTGTTCTTCAATCTTTGATCCACAAAAAAATCTTAGTTGGTAGTGATAATTGTTGTTTGATCCTCAATCCCTCCTTGACAACCACCACAAAACTCTTCCCCTTCCTTCTCCAACACTCGGAAACAGAAATGAAGAAAAAAAAATGATTTTCCCTTTTCTAGCCACAGCATAACATGCTTGGCGATATTTTCTATTGTCTCCCGATATTTTGCCGAGATATCGGCAATATCTCAAAAATATCGCAATATTTTCGGGAGCCAAAATATCGCGATATTTTCTCGGCAATATTTCAGCTCGCCGAAAATGTCGCGATATTTTCAATTATCTGCGATATCTCGTCGATATTATCATCACTGCTCTGAATGGATAGCAAATTTAGTACCTGTTAGGAAGAAAAATGGCGAAATAAGATTGTGTGTTGACTTTAGGAATCTGAACAAATTGTCTTTAAAAGATAATTATCCATTACCAAAGATGGATCAACTACTTCAGAGAGTTTCACGTTCAAATAGAATTTCAATGTTAGATGGCTTTTCTGGATATAACCAAATTCTGGTTAGTCCAGAAGACAAAGAAAATACAACATTTACAACTCCTTGGGGTACATTCATGTATGCCAGAATGCCATTTGGTTTGATTAACACAGGAGCTACATTTCAAAGAGCAATGGACCTTGCATTTGTTGGTAAGATCAATAAATTCATTGTCATTTATCTTGATGATTTAACTGTATTTTCTGATTCTGATGAGAAACACTTGAAGCACTTGAGAAAAGTTTTTGAAAGATGCAGGAAATATGGGATTTCTCTTAATCCCAAAAAGTCACTTTTTGCCATGAAAGAAGGAAAGTTGTTGGGACATATAATTTCGAAGGAAGGAGTTGTAATAGATCCAAAAACAGCCTCATCAATTCAGGTAATCAGGTTACCTAGAAACAAAAAGGAAATTAGAGCATTTTTAGGAAAAATAAATTTCTTGAAAAGATTTATACCTAATTATGCTGAGATTGTGAAAGATATTACTGACATGCTTAAGAAGGACCATGAAGTCAAATGGACAGTACAGGCTAGATATTTTTTTTCACAGATTAAGAAATCCATTTCAGAAGCCCCAGTACTAGCTAGTCCAGACTACTCAAAACCCTTTAGTATCTTTTCCTTTGCCTCTGACACTACCTTAGTTGTTTTACTACAAAAAATGATGATGGATATGAGCAACCCATTGCCTTTTTCAAAAAAAGTAATGAGAGATGTTGAGTTGAGATATGACATCATAGAGAAGCAAGCATATGCCCTTGTCCAAGCCCTAAAAGCATTCAGAACCTATGTATTGCATTCTCTTGTTATTGCTTATGTCCCCAATAATGAAGTCAAAATTGTTTTAACACAACCTGATACAGATGGAAAGAGAGGAAGGTGGATAGCCAAGATACTTGAATTTGATCTCGATATCAGGCCTACCAAATTGGTGAAAGGACAGGGTTTAGCCAAACTCTTGGTTGAATCAAATTGTAAGATACTTGGTATCAACACCATTTTGCAAATCTCAAATGAGAAGAATCCACAAGAACCTTCTCAAATCTCAAATGAGGAGAATCCACAAGAACCTTCTCAAAGTTCAACTGAGAAGAATCCACAAGAACCTTCTTCCAGTTCAGATCCTGTTCCTCTTCCTCTACATATTGATGACAAATTTTTACTTTCAGATTGGTATAGTGACATAGTGAATTTTCTTCGAGATTTGAAGTACCCACCAGAATTCACCAGGAATCAATCCAGATCTCTTAGACTCAAGGCTATAAAATATTGTATCATAAATGCCAATTTGTATTGGAAGGATCCTTTGAATATCCTTTTATTATGCCTAACTGAAAGTGAAACTGAAGGAGTCATTGAACAGTTCCATGAAGGCATTTGTGGAGGACATTATGCTTGGAAGGCAACTACATATAAAATTCTCAGAGCAGGTTTCTATTGGCCCAAATTATTTGCACAGGTTGGAGCAAAGGTAAGAAGTTGTATCCCATGTCAAATATTTTCTAGAAAACAGAGGCTAGTAGCACTTCCCCTTGTTCCAGTTTTAATCGAAGCTCCATTTTTACAATGGGGATTAGATTTTATAGGTGAAATAGTTCCAACTTCCAGCAATCAACATAGATGGATATTAACTGCCACTGATTACTTCACCAAATGGGTAGAAGCAATTCCAGTTAAGAATGCAACAAACACAGTAGTAATCAAATTCATTGAAGAAAATATACTATCTAGATTTGCCTGCCCACAACAAATAGTTACAAATAATGCACAGGCTTTCAGCAACATCAAAATGATAGAGTTTTGTCAGAAATATCAGATTTTTTTGCATCATTCTACACCACATTATCCTCAAGGTAATGGATTAGTAGAATCATCAGATAAGAGTTTGGTTAAGGTCATTAAGAAAGTATTGGCGGATCATAAAAGGAGTTGGGATAGTCATCTCAAATATGCAGTTTGGGCAAACAGAGTATCACCCAAAAGATCTACTGGCAAATCCCCTTTCCAACTTGTATATGGAATTGAAGCAATTTTTCCTACACAACTAGCATTTCCAGTAGCCAAATTTTTGCAGGAATCATACGAGGAGCTGGTGATTTTTCAAGGAGAATCAATCAGATCATTGAGTTAAATCAAGACAGAGATGAAGTTCAATTCAAAATTCGTCAATATCAAAATAAAATGAAGAGTTTATTTGACAGAAAGGCTAGAGAAAGAGACTTCAAACAAGGTGATCTAGTTTTAAGATGGGATACCAGAAGAGAGGAAAGAGGCAAGCATGGAAAATTTGACAATTTGTGGTTGGGGCCATTCAACATTGCAGAAGTAAAGGGTAACAACACTTTTATCTTGCGCAACCTAGAAGGACAGTATTCTTCATTGCCAGTCAATGGACAATACCTCAAAGTTCAAACACTACATTTAGTATTAGATGCTTGCAGCCATGGTTCATTGTAAATTTATGATTTTCTTTAGTTTCACTATCAAGTGTGATTTTCACAGCAAAGACTCCATAGCCCAAGGAAAAGGCACATGGATCTGCAAGTTCTCTACATCCTGCAGGGGGAAGCAATCCCCAGATGGAGCCAATGTTGTAACTTATTTTTACCATGTTATATTTTCCATTTTCCTTTATGTTGAAAAAAGAAAAAATAAAAAGAATAAAGAAAAGAAAAGAGAAATGAAAAATACAAACAAAAGAATAAAAAGGGATTTAATATATATATATATATATATGAAAAAATAAATATGCAAAGCCCCTAATGTAGGCGCGCTAGTTTAAATGCCACCGTAGTTATATTTAGATTAATGTTTAATCTTTTTTATATTAAATCAAGGATTAATTAAGTTGTAAATAAAGTGCATTTGATTTGACCTTTTGTCGGCTTCCGATAAAGATCGCACAAGAACCAATGGCAGATATCATCCCCGCCCGGATCAACGGCAGGGGATGAAGTATGGACCCCCCCTGCACTTTTGAAGTTTAACGGAGGGGGGGGGGGGGTCTGAAAATTGGATTCTTATTTACCACCCTCACCTACACGTCATCCCCATAGTCATTTCGGGACCCCCCTCTCGAAAACCATAAACTACCTACCCCCCACAAAAAAAACACCACCTTTCTCATCCACTCCACTCCCGCCACCACTTTCAACCTCCATTCACATCTTGCCATCTGTCACTCCCTCATTCACCCATGGCATATATCTGTTATATTAATAAATTCCTCCCACCAGCAACTAATTAACCGTTACTTGAACCTCATTTAATACTTCCCGACAACGTCTAGTGAATTAACTAGACATGCCTAAAAACAGTTAATTCATTCAAATACCTTTAAAACATTATGCTGCCCTTCATACTCCTTTTCTCTCGTTCTCTTGCAGCAACACAGGTGCAATTCGGATTTTATCAACTCACAGTCATTCACCTACACTAGTGATCAGTGATTTCTGGGTAATTCGATACTCTTGCCTGTAATTTCCTAATTCATCATGTCGTCATCCAAAGGAAAGTCCAAATTATTTGTAGAAAGCCCAATGCTGCCTCCTGTAGTTAATTTAAATGAACTTTCCCTGGCTGATAAACAATATAAAATCTTTGAAACCCAATGTGAGTTTGATCTTTATGAACTCCACAACTAGGAAAACTAGAAATTTTTAAATGACGATGATGAATTGAACATAAGTGACTATTTCCTACCCCAATTCATCTTTCCCCAGACCCACTTCTTCCCTAAATTTGTTAGCTAGTGTCATTCAAGGTATCTCCCCAGTCATAAGGTCGTAATTGCCCAAAACAATGAATTCTTATTCACCATTACTCCCAAGTCGATATGTCAAATTCTTCAGGTCAAGCCTACAACCCCTTTGCACCCTTTTTCTATAGATTCTCTCATCGAGATATACCAAAAACTTACATTTTCTCAACAAGCCAAAATCTTTGAATCATTTTTACATGAGAATTCTGATTTAGCAAGAACTAATCCGCCCTACTTTTCTTCAATATTCCCATAAATGTCTAGGTAAGTCATTTCCATGGTTTCATGTCTATTAGGTTACCCTAGTGATCAGTGGGTCGATAAAGCAATTCTAGGATCTTTATCAGTATTCTCAGCGGGTGATAAACCATCATCAATTTTCAATTACAGTGAATTTTTGGCAAACAACATTCATGATCAGTTTTTGAAGTTTTCCACTAAAGGTGCTTTTAAGCATCAATCAGTTCTTGTGTATTTATTTCTATTTTATTAGGCAGATATATTCAAGTTTCCACTACAAAAATTAGATGCATAGGGGAATCCTCAGTCTGTTATTCATTAGACTTCATTGGTAAGGAAGAACACAAAGGAGTATTCTTTCAGTGATTATGTAAATCAGTTTTTACATACGACATTGTGTCTTCTCAGCAGTAATGTTATACCTAGAATTTCACTTGAAATCAAAAGAATTCTTCACCTCACTGAGCAAACTAAGATTGGAGACTAGTACCTCTATCAGAATTACACAAAAATCAGGATCTATGGATGTGAGCTTCCTCCCTATAGGTTGCCAAAATTTGTACCAATCAAGATTTTTGCATTGGAATACATCAAACAAATGATGAATATGGATGATCTACATTTTGTATCCAGCAAGAAGAAATCTCAATTTAAATTAAAAGCACAGATTGGCCCTTTTATTGTCAACACTAGAGCAGCAACAAAGGAGGCAGATCTTCTATTAAAACAAATGAAGTTCAAATTGAGCTTCACCTGGTCCTATGATCCCTTGGGAATTATTTCGAAGCTAAGAGTTGAACAGAAGACTACACGTTATGAACATACACCCAGACCAGATATAGAATAGTATGCAAATCAAGAGGAATGGTAGGAGAACACATTGCAAGAGGCAGAGGAACAAATTGTTATTCAAACAACTTCACAAACTCCAATTCCTCAAGAGAAAGAGACTAAGCGACCAAGAGAAAGTTTGTCTCCTACAATTTCATAAATTCAAGAGATAGACTTCACAATTTTTAAGAGAAGAAAGAAGACCAATATTCATGAAAAGCCGTTTCAAGGAGAAAGTTCACAGGAGCAAGCAACAATGGTATTAACAAGTTCTCATACTTCTACCTTTCCAAGGATTGAGGAGATCACCACAAATTCCCCTATATCATCTGTTTCTCAGGGTACAGAACAACAAAAACATTTTTGTTAGGTATAAAGAGATTAAAAGAAAGAATAAAGCATTGAAGGCCACCATATATTCTAAATTATGGAAATAGACTTTTGTCTACACCGATACTGAAAAGGGACAATTTCAGATAGCTTTCTTAGAACCCAAAGTTCCAGTCCCTAAAAGTGCATAAGACTATAATACATCAATTTTTTCTTTTCGCACCAAACAGATTCATGCCATTGATCAGATTGGCCTGCATAAGCAGGCTGGAGAAATGATATATTCTACTTTGACCAGTTCAGTGATGGCAGCCTCCAAACTGCAAGCTTCACTGAATAACATTCATTCACAATTAAAGAAGGATAAAATGTCATCCTTGGCCAAAGATACCAGAATTAAATCATTGGAAGACCTGGTAATAAAATTAGGATATGATCCTAATGATGCTAAAGCAACTGAAGAAATGATCAAGAACAAGAATGTTGGTATTCAAGCATTAAGAAAATAGCTGAAACTTCCTACTACAGGACATCCACAGGCCAAAGAAGTTGGCCAATTGGAGATAGAAAAAGAGAATATGTTCAAAATGATAATTGAACAAAATCTCCAGATACAAAAAATGGAAATTGAAATGGAGGCACTGTTAAAGGAAAAATAACAATAGCTTGGTGTTTCAGCTGCCATTCGCATAGCAGAAACATCTACTACAGGTACTACAACAACAAGGACATCTCCAACAACAACTATGACAGTGGATACACAATCAAGTGATGTAGCAACAGACTTATCAAAGGCCATGGAAGATCTGGCACTGAAGGATCGGGAGATTGAGGAATTATAGATGAAACTTCAAAAGCTTTAGGAACAAAAGATTAAAATTGATAATGCATACTTGGCAGAGATGCAAAAGAGTCGAAAGTTGTTAAATTTAGATAACAATGGTATGTTCTATGCTTTGGCACAATCTACTTCAATGTTCCTTATCAACCCAATCTCAATTTCCAATCATCTTTAGTAGCAATCACATTGACTTATACACATTGACAATAAATGCAGATAGAACATAAAAACATATGTAGAAGACAAGCCAAGACAAGAGGACACAAGATGTGGCGGGCCGCGGATGCCAGGGACAAACCCCAATGTTGGGAAACCCTTTGATCAGTTCTTCTTATTATTCTTCAGTAGTTCAACAAAGAGAGTACAAATATCAGAAATACATGCCCAAAATAGTCCTGCCAAATCAGCTGTCAAATCAGCAGTCAATGCAACCCTAACTAGAAAGTCAACGGTGGTCAAAGCTACCCCAAATCGTCCTCCAAGCAACTCAATCAACAACAGAAGAATGCGGCCTGCCAAGGGAGTCAAAGTCAACCCAAAACCTGCTCAGTCAACCCAATCAAAGTCTGCTGTAATTTCTATAGACAAATCAGAAAGTCAATGTTGTAATCAACATGGTCAAGTAGTCCCTAATCACCTCGAAATTCGTGATAAAGAATGTGGCCTGCAGAAATCGAATTTCTGCCCACAAAACCGAAGTCAACGCTAGTCAAATACTCTAAGTCAACACACGCCCTAATCCCTGAAATTTTCAGCCTTCAAAACCAATCCAAATATCTTCCTTCTTCCACGTGCGAAGGAGAGAGAGCCTCCAAGTTGTATGAACCAATCAAGAGAGGAGAGATCAAAAGATGTGATGAAATGAGTGATGTGCAAATGAGAGAAGGGTCACTTCTAAGTTCTATTTATACACTTCATTGAGGGTGAGGAGACACATCCATTGGGCTTCTTGAGCCTACATTTGACTGAGGAATTGGTCTTCTTGCGCCATCTTTATATCAAATTGTACCTCTCGAAAAGAGGAATCCAATGCAATAGTCATCTCCATCATATGAGTTGTCCTATGGTGGAATTTGGCCTTAGTTTCCAATTTTAACACTCCCTCTCAACTAGGGAGAATTCCACCTGCCAATCCATCTATCATCATGCCATCCTGTCAACCTATACCATCCCTGCCATCACTACCCTATACTACTCTACTCTGCTGAACCATGAAGTAATAAAGAAGAAGAAGTG
The DNA here is from genome assembly GCA_031772625.1 of Pinus tabuliformis. Lineage (NCBI taxonomy): Eukaryota > Viridiplantae > Streptophyta > Pinopsida > Pinales > Pinaceae > Pinus > Pinus tabuliformis. Next base: position 1,472,447,779 of record CM062820.1, on the reverse strand, counting down.
ATCGCAAGTGAGACATAAGATCATATCACTCTCTGCTAACTAAAGTCAATCCTTGATCCTAGATCAAGTTGTTGAACACCATTCATCCTAGTCATAGGGAGTACGGCAGTACACGATGCGTCCATCGGTAGTGCTATGGTCCCTAACCATCTTTTCCCAACTCATTTGCCAGATGAGAGGTACCTCACATGAGTCCCTGACTCTTTGGGTAGGACGTGTGTTGAGGCATCAATAGGAGAAGGTGAACCACTCATCTTGCTCATATGCCATAGGAGAAGGTGAACCACTCAACCTATGCATATGTCAATCATAGGGGAAAGTGAACCACTCACCCCACATGCATGTGTCCAGGTAGGGGAAGGTGAACCACTCACCCTACACAAATGTGAACCATAATGGGGTACCACATGGGAAGGTGAGCCACTCACCCTATATCCATCACACCACTTAGGGGAAGGTGAACCACTCACCCAATGGTCGCTCATAGCTCCAAGAAGTACCCCACACCCTTAGGAGCTCCCAGAGCTTTGTATCCAACTCATATGGGACCCTCATAGGAGGGTCGTTCCACGACTCCAAGTCTCTCCCAGAAGGTTAAGAATTTGACCTTCCCTAAAGGCTTCGTCAAAATGTCTGCAACCTGCTCATCCGTCCTGATGTGTTGGAGTCTAACTGCTCCCCGTTGTACCATATCCCGGATAAAGTGGTACCTAATATAAATGTGCTTGGAGCAGTCATAAAACACGGATTTTCTGATAGGCGAATCCCACTCTAGTTGTTGCAGAAGATCACGATGGTATCCAGCATGTGTTCAAATAGCTCACTGAAGAGCTTCCTCAACCAAACTACTTCACAACAGGCCATACTCACAGCAATGTATTCGGCCTCGACATTGCTTAGTGTAATCAATTTCCGCTTCCTGCTCATCCACGATATTGAAGCAGACCCCAAAGAGAAGCAACACCCAAACATGCTCTTATGATCGACCACACTGCTAGCCCAGTCAACATTTGTATATCCATGTAGCCTCAAATTCCCGACAGTGTATCTCAGTCCATAGTGGAGAGTGCCCTAGAGATATCTCAAGAGATTCTTGGCAGCAATCTAATGAATGAGATGAGTCTTGACCATATATTGACTCAACGTGTTCACAGCGAAGCATATGTCAGGACAAGGTTAACCAAGAACATCAGGGTCCCCACAAGTTGACAATACTCGGTAGGGTTCACCAATCCGGGCCCAGTAGCACTTCCACATAGCTTCTTAAAATTGAGTTCCATCAAATTAGTCACGAACTTGCAGTCCACCATCCCACATCTCTCAAGTAGATTCACAATGTATTTTCCTTCAGAAAGGAAAATCTCACCTGGCTTTTGCCGGACCTCCAGCCTTAGGAAGTAGTGCATTAGTCCTAGGCCCTTCATCTCGAACTCGGAAGCCAACTCCCTCTTGCATTGATGAATGAGAGGGTCATCACTTGTTAGAAACAGATCATTCACACAAAGGACCAGAATGAGAAGTCTGTCCTTTTCAACCTTGACATATAGGTTCGAGTTAACATCACTCCTTGTAAATCCCAGCTTCATAAGATAATTATCGATCCTTTCATACCAAGCCCTAGGGGCTTGCTTCAACCCATAGAGGGCTTTCTTCAACCTACATACATGTGTCTCACGATCTTGAACCTCAAACCCCTCGGGTTGTTCCACATAGACTTCCTCGTTAAGTGAATAATGCAAGAAAGCAGTTTTGACATCCATCTGGTGTAGGCTCCATCCTTGCGAGGTAGCAAAGGCTAGGATCGAACGGATGGTGGTATATCGGGCAATCGGTGCAAATATTTCATCATAGTCTACTCCTTTTGAGAGAAGCCTCGAGCTACAAATCTAGCCTTAAACTTCTCGACACTCCCATAAGCTCCATGTTTGATCTTGTAGATCCATTTCGAAGTGACCACTGACTTGTCCTTGGGTCTAGGAACCACATCCCAGACATCATTCTCATATTCCTCGTTCATTGCATCCTTCCAAACTTGTTGTTTCACACCATCTTCAAATGTACAAGGCTCTGATTGTACAATGGTACACTGAGTAGTGTCTCTAAGGTATCTCAACACATGCTTTGCTTCCTTCCAATATAGTTTGGTTGCTATCGATCCTGTATGCTGCATGCTTTACCTTGTAAAGCCATCTCTATCCAACCACTGATTTGTCTGCTGGTCTTGGGACCACTTCCAAAATATTGTTTCTGACAATGGAATCATATTCCTCTACCATAGCATCAACCCATATTGGTTTCTCTACAACATCCTCGAATGAGGATGGCTCTGTCTCTACCAGCTCACTCATCAAAACCATGTAGCCAATGTATCGATCCGGTGACCTCCTCTGCCTGCGTGTGATGTGGGTGCTCCCACATTCTGTCTAGCATCCTGCAATAATCTGTCAACTTCCTCGGTTCACTTCCTTCCTTCTCTGGATGTCTCTACTTGAGTGGACATCTCCACTCTCTGCTCTTCTGCTTGTGGCTGCTCCACAACTTCCTAAGGTTCTTCCCTTGGAGCCAAAAGCTCCTAATTACGCTGCAACTGAAGCTCCCTCTCAAGAGAACACCTCATTACCTTCTCCTCATCAAATTTCACATTTCTTCTGACCACTGTCATCCTGAGAGATGGCAAGTACACACGATAGTTGTGAGGTGTGTGGCTCTAGATTTTTCCTTGCTTCCTTGGAAACATGACCGTAAACTGATGATCCAAATATACTGAAGTGTGACACATCTGGTTTCTTCCCTAAAAAAGCTTCCTTTGGTGTACTCATGCTAAGAATCCTGTGAGGATTCCTATTTTGCAAATAGATGTTATGTTGCATGCTTCAGCCTACAAGTGTAGAGGTAGGCTTTGGTCATGCAACATTGCTTGTGTTGCTCCCACAATACTTTTGTTCGTCCTCTCAACCACCCCATTATGTTGTGGATTATGAGGTGTTGTCAACTCCCGTCAAATTCCTTCCTTTGCACAAAAAGATTTAAACTCATTCGACACGTACTCACCACTGTTATCGCTCCTAACAGCCTTCACTTTCCTGCCAGTTTCTTTCTCAACAAGTGCTTTAAACTAAATTTGGAGAATGTCTGTTCTTTCTTCTGCATGAAGTAGATCCAACACTTCTGTGAGAAATCATCTACAAATATAACATAATACATGTGTTTGGCAGTGGAGGTTATTGAGAAAGGTCCACAAATATTAGAGTGGATCCTTTCAAGCACTGCATGTGACCTACTGTCCCGATCATTGAAGGTGGATTTTGTGTACTTCCCCAACATACACCCTTTTCATGTATCTCGCTGCTCTAGTGCTCCTTTGGGGAGGCCTATAGAAATTTGCTACACGATCTTCAAAGTGCCATGATGCAAATGGCCAAGTCTTTTATGCCCTAATTCACTGACATCTTGGCTTTGTACCTTCTCTACTTTTGTGCTCAATGTTGCACAGTTTTCCACATCTAATTTGTAGAGGTTCTTCACTCGAACCTCGGTCTACTTCACTTGTCCCATGGTGATATGCCTCAAGAAAGCCTTCCCTTTGCTAAATATCACATCGTAGCCATAGTCCTCCAAGACAGCTACAGAAACTGGATTCTTCTTCAGACCCGGTACAACATCACATCCTTGAGCCTGAGAGGGGAGCCAGACTCCCTCTGAAAAGTAACTGTACCAATACCAGTCATGTTATACCTTCCATCATCTCCCATCTCGATGTGCATCTAGAGATCCTTCTCCTCCAAGTCACTGAAAATTTTTTTGTTGCCTATCATGTGGAATGAGGCACCGCTGTCGAGATACCACACACTACCCATCACTGTGCTTGCCATGCATGCAATGAGGGTAAAATCAAGTTTGAACTGTGAAGCCAAGGCTTCACCCGCTGCTCCTCCTGTGGTCTTCTTGCTTGCCTTCTTGTGTGGACACTTCGTTGCATAGTGCCCGAATTCATGACAGTGAAAGCACTTGATTCTGGACAAGTCTTTCTTCTTGCCCCCTTAACTCGAATCTGTTTTGGATTGGGATTTTTTCCCTTTCCCTTTCTTTGCCTTTCTAGCCAAGGCATTGTTCTCCTCATCCTCACCCTTGGATGAGGTCCCGTCTTTAGTGCTTCGCCTTATCTCCTCCTGTACCAAATCGAACCACAAGCATTCCCAATTTGGTAGCTTCTCCCTCACGTTCACCGAATCTTGGTAGTTGTGCCATCTCTTTGAAAGACTTAGAAGGGATAGGCTCACCAAATCATCCTCTGCTACAGTAACACCAACTTGACCAAGTTCATCATGACACTATGTGAACCTGCTCAGTTACTATGGAATGGTCTCATTCCTCTACATCTTGATATTTCGAAGCTTGTCCTTGACTGCTAATTTCCTATGGTCACTAATATTCTAGAACAAATCTTTCAGCGCTTGCCACATTGCCAAGGTTGCGGGGGAGCGCCCCCCTTGATCCCGCTCCCAATCCCTGTTCAGGTCGGGAGCGGATTGGGAGCGCGCTCCCTAACAAAAAAATTTGCTCCCTGGTTTTTTCCAATTCGATTTAGGAAGCGTCGCTCCCGTCGCTCTAGGAGCAAATTTTCCAACCCGAGAGCAGTCAGGGAGCGATCACTCCCGGGTTGGAAAAATCACTCCCGTCCGACGGTGAGCAACGCTCGCGCGGCATGGAGAAAGGGAAGGGGAGGGGAGGGAGAGGGGGGAGGGGGGGAAATAAATAAACCCTCTCCCTCTCATTATTCATTTCATTTCTAAGTGTGAGAGAGTGTGAGAGAGCAAGAGAGAATTGGAGCAAGGAGAGGAGTTTGAAGAGCTTGCAAGGGGAGATTGGAGGCCGAAGAGGTAGGATCTACACTCTAATCTAGCAATTTCTTTTTATGTTCATTGCTAAATAAATAAATAATTTTTTTCTCTATTTTCCATTCCCATTCCATTTTTTTGCAGATTCAAATCTTCAAATTTCAAACATCATGGTTATATTTCTTGGCATTTTCTTCTTCTTGGTTCATTTCTTGGTTATTATGGTGTTCGAGGAGTAGAAAAGGAGGGATGAACATGAAGAGGAAGGGGATGAAGAAGTGGGTTATAGTGGATTTGATGAAAACCCCAGAGAGGAGTACCTTGGTGAGGAGGAGTTGGAGGAGAGTGAACATGATTCAGCTCAAAAAACTAAACAAGACCTAACCCCATTGTGGAAATATGTTACTAGGCCTGAAGTAGGGAAAGGGGGTGGAACCACTAAATTTCACTGCCCCCATTGCAACAATAATTACACAGGTTCATACGCCTGTGCTAGAAAGCACCTCTGCGGGAAAAGGCCATGGGATGGAGATAAACAAATAGGAATCAAAACTTGTACAGGTGTGTCAGCAGCAGAGAGAGCCAAATACATAAGGGAAGAGGAGGAAGCCCAATACAAATCTAAAATATTAAAGGATTTCTTTGAACCAAGCTCACAATCACATGCACAAAGAACTCCTTCAACATCCTCCTATGGTTGTGGATATGGAGGCACAAGGTCACCAAACATCTCCTTAAGGTGTAGAACCATATCAGATTTCCTTGATGAAGGGTGTAGGAATGATGTGGATTCAAAAGTTTACCGGTTTCTCTATGCATGTGGGATACCATTCAATGTTCTTCGATCACCTTATTGGCATGAAATGGTTTCTGCCATAAATGATGCCCCTAAAGGATACAAGAGCCCTAGGTATGACAAGGCTAGAACTGTTGGACTTGATCATGAAAAAGAAAAAATATCACATTCTTTGAGTAGAATGACAAATTCATGGACTGAGCATGGGGTGTCCATTGTATCTGATGGATGGACAAATGTAAAAGGCAAGCCATTGATAAGTGTTCTTGCTGTGTCTGTTAGTGGTGCCATCTTTCTTTCAGCATATGATTACTCAGACAAGTTCAAGACCGGCATCAACATTGCAAAACCATTACTTGAAACAATTGACCGTATTGGGCCATACAATGTCATCCAAGTCATCACTAATAACACTGCTAATTGTAAGGCAGCAGGAGCAATTATTGAGGATAAATACCCCAACATATTTTGGTATAGGTGTTTGGTTCACACAATGAACCTTTTGATGCATGATATTATTAAGAACAAAAACCAACAATACAAATGGATTGGTGATTTGTACAAGAGAGGCAAAAAAATGATAAAATTTATTACAAATCATAGCAATACCCATGGGCTTTTCCGCAGTCACTCAAGATTGGAGTTGTTGAAGATTGCGAAGACTAGATTTGCTAGCTATTACCTCACCTTCAGGCGCCTTTTGAAGGTAAGAGAGTCATTGGCTAGCATGGTATCAAGTCCACACTGGCAGATATTAAAGGAAAGGGCTACAAATGCAGCTGATAGGCAAGGTTTTGAACAGGTGGAGGAGACCACTCTTGATGGTCAGTTTTGGACACATGTGAGGCAAGTATTGGAATTCACCAAGCCCATTTATCACATGATTCGTTTTGCAGATACAGATAAACCAGTGATTGGGAGGTGTATGAGCAGATGGATACCATGTTGAGGCAAATAAAAGATGTTTTTCAGAAAGATGATCCCAACTTATATACATTGATTCACAATTGTGTGTGTACACGGTGGAATAAACTTTATGTTCCACTACATGCCTTGGCGTATATCCTTACACCAAAATACTACTCTCCAACTTGGTTGGGTCAACCTACACCTAGGGGTGGGGTTAGGGTCAAACCCCATATGGATCCAGAGGTAGCTATAGGATATATGGAAGCATTAGACAAGTTGGTACCTGACAGGGAGGAATGTGCTAATCTACGTCTTGAATTAGGCAGATACTTCAGTTGCACTAGTTTGTTTGGTTCTTTGCATGCAATGGAAGATAGAGACATATTTGATGCTCTCACATGGTGGGAAGCATATGGCAGCATGGGACTTTTGCCAAAATTGGCAAAAAAAATTCTCTCACAGGTTGTAAACACTTCTTCTGCAGAGAGGTGTTGGAGCACCTACAGCTCCATACATAATGTGAGAAGAAACAGACTCAATGAAAATCGAGCAGAAAGCTTGGTTTATGTGCACTACAACTTGAGGTTGTTGAGTCATTATTGTGATCAGTCTTATGAGGATCCAACATATAAAATTTGGGACAGCTACCCAAAGGACGATAATTTGGAGGATGGCACTATACATCTTGAAGAACTGGAAGCAGAACTTCTGAGAGAGGAAGATGAAGCAACAGCCATGCCACCCCCACCATCCAGTAACAGTGCTCAAGTTCCAAGTCTTGCTCCCTTGCTGTCGCCGCCTCCATGTACATCCTCACATGGAGGGCATGTGCCTTTTGGTTCTGGTCGTGGGACTGTGCAGGAGGAGACTCCTAGAAGACCACCACGACTTGCTCAGAAATTAGACATTATTCGTGGTGGCAAGAGGAAGATGTAGATGATAGATTTACTTGTCTTTTCTAGTTTCTAGTAGTTTTCATAATTGTTGACTCTTTCATATTTATTATGATATTTTTTGTAAACAATATATGACAATTTAAGTTTGAACTTTGAACTTTGAACTTTGAAGTTGGCAATTATAACTCATTGGTAATGAATTATGAATATGATGCTTCGTGAAACTTGAAAGTTTTTTCATTTCATTTCATTTTATAACATTTCATTTCATGTTAGATATTATTCATTGTAATGGTTACACTTAGCTTACAAGTACAACTTTGGTGATCAATGATGATAAATGTTATATATTGAATTTTGAAAGCTTGAAACTTTAAGATTGATGAATCATAATTCATGAGACTCAATATGTTGTATGTTAGTAACTTGTGAACGTGGTTGCTGAAGATTATAACTTCTAGATGATTGTTGTTATATGATTCAATCTATGTTTTTTATGTTGACATATATGCATCAAAACATATATATATATATATATATATATATATATATATATATATATATATATATATATATATATATATATAAAATGCTCCAGGATTCGCTCCCAAACTGGGAGCTTCTGAAAATGTCACTCCTGCTCCCCGTTTTCGCTCCCACTCCCAAGTAACCTTGCACATTGCATACGAAGTCTCTTTCCCGTGGAGATTGGAGACAATATGGTCTTGTACTCCCTCCAATATGATCCTCCTCGCCTTGGCAACACACTTCTTCCAATATGCTAGATTTTGAGCATCAGTTGTTGCTGGTTTCGGAATATCATTATCAATGAATTCCTTCAACCCATTATCCTCCAGTACTACCTCCATGCGGTCCTTCCATGCAACATAATTCGAGCTTCCCTCAAGGGCATACTCGAGCCTTAGTCCATTGAAATCCATCTTCTCAGTCCTAAAGAAAACCTACAACCTGATCTGCAACCTCGAACCTCCTGTAATGACAACTTCGAAATCTCTACTCTATAGTGATTCCAGCTCTGATACCATGTAGAAATTAATGTGTAGATTCAAAATTACTCATGAAATTTACTAAATCAAAAGACTTGAAACTACTCTACTGATCTACGGAAGTCAATTCACCATCTAAAACAAGAATCCTTGACATGCAAAAGGAAACATCACACATGCAAAGAGATTTATCTAGGGGAGAGCAATTGCTCAAAACCCCTTACTATATGTATTGCATTAATCAAAGAATAGAGAAGATATACAATGCTTGCTCAAGCCTGAGCACACCTTGCAACTGTATAGACTATCTCTCTGCTTGATTGACTAACCTTGGCCCAACACTTAGTCACTTTCAAGCCTTCCCAAGCTCTTATTTCCTTGCATTGTTCCCTCGGAAAATTGCCCCTATTTTTTAGGAATTTCACACCAAGGAATTGTGCAATTACCATAGGCCAATCCTCTGACTGCATGCACCACCTGTACAACTTGGAATAATTTACAACTGCTAGTACACTGCCTTGGAATCTCCATCTCAACTGGGTAACTCGAATTCTCTGCATGCAACAATTATTTTGGGTTGATTGATCAGTTAACTGGTTGATCACTGAGTGTGGTTGAAGTTACACATCCACAACTTGACCTCCACTAGTTCTTCTGACAGTTAAAACTAGTTACACTGGTAATAACTCAAATTAGCTGAAATAAAATGCTACAAATTAGGAATCAATCATGTAGAACTGAACTCAAGTGTCTCCAACTTGAATTTACTAAGTTAACTGAGTGACAAGAGCCATGTCACCTTAGTTAACTACCTCCAAATATTCTGCTGAAATAGAAATTCAAATTTTAATCTAGTTTGACCAAGAAAAAGTCAAACCTAGATTTTCTTGCTACATTTCAACAAATATGGCTTACCAATCTGACTCTTCTTATGAGAATAATTCAATGGAAGTATTGTCCTTGTACCTACGGTCAATTATGAATACCTCCCTAGTTAAGAGGGAGAGTTGAAATGTAACTAATGTCGGTCTTCATAATTTGTACTTGAGTCATGACTTGATGTAATTATCGATGTACTTGTCAAAAAAAAATTGTAAAAAGAAGAGATTATTTTATTGAAATGGGTTTCTTGCCTATCATGTTGTGGTCTTAGGTCAAAGCACCCATTGAGTGCTCTAGGGGTCTTGTTGTCAAGTCAAGAGTCAAAGTCATGATGTACTAGCCCTTGAAGGGCCCATGTAACAAGAAGGAAAAATATTTGATGTAATATGTCATGTCTAGAAGCCTCCAAGTGATGAGTCGGCACCTCCTCTTCAAGGTGGCCTAGAGAGGCCTAACTTGCTCTCATGGAGGCCTATAAAAACAAGAACCTCACCTAATTTGATGCACACAACGAACAACAAGTTATCTCTAATCCTAATGAAGAAAAGAGAGGTATGATCCAACGAAATTGTGTGGGAAGAGGAGAGAATTCTTGGGAGGCCAGGAAATCTTTGGAAGGAAGTGGAATTTTGTCTTTGTTGCTTACACGTGCGGGTTTTAGGGTTTCCTCCGTCTGGCTTTTGCAGAGACATCTTTTGGGTTTTGGATGAGCTAATCACTTGGGGGTTTGGTCAAGGTCAAGGTCTTGGAAGTCTTCATTGAAATTCTATAAGAAGATATTTTTGCAGGTTTTTCTCCGTACGAGAGGTTTTGGCCTTGGCTAGCAACCTACATCTGGTATTCTTGTATTTGTATTGTGATCTTCTTGTTAGTTTCTATAGCATTGGATGTGTTCTAGCCACGAAATTAGTGGAGAGGCTAGAATATATGAGATCTCCAAAACCCAGAAATCGTTTCTGGAAATTCCAACTAGAAGTTTCTCAATTAGATTATTAGCTTATTTTTAATTATTTCTTAAATCTAAACTTAGGAAAAGGGGTTAATTAATCAATATTAATTGAGATAAGGTGAGAATCATCTAGAAACCAATGTTATCCGAACCGAACCGGTTCAGGCAAAACCAGCCGTCCGACTGGTTTGGAGGCAAAAACGGCCCTTCGAACCAGAAAAGACTGGTTCGGTGATAGGTTCCGTCGACCCGCTGGGCCCATGGTCACACAGCCTCGGCAAATTTTTTTTTTTTTTTTTATTATTCCTAGTTTCTAACCTACTCTACCCCCTCCTAAGCTATTTAAACACCCCCACCCCCTCTATTTCACTCACACTATTCATTCGAGTCTCTTGCAATTCTTGCGTTGAGTTTGGTGAGGAGAATTCAAAGAGTTTTTTGCAGATTTGAAGAGTTGATTGGAGTCTTGGAGAGTTGTTGGGTTGGAATATTTTTGAGCTACTTCAAAGATTTTTTTTCTAGAGATCTTTGGGTTTTCTTCACTGGTTTTTGGAGTTGGTGGAATATTTTATTTTTTATTTTTTTGGGGCTGCTACATTGCTGATTTCAAGGATTTTGGAGTTGATTATTAGAGTTGCTACTGTGCGGGAAGACTCCTAGAAGACCACCACGACCTGCTCAAATATTAGACATTATTCATGGTGGTAAGAGGTAGTTGTAGATGATAGATTTACTTCTCTTTTCTAGTTTCTAGTAGTTTTTGTAATTGTTGACTCTGTCATATCTATTATGATATTTTTTGTAAACAATATATGAAAATTTAAGTTTGAAGTTTGAAGTTGGCAATTATAACTCATTGGTAATGAATTATGAATATGATGCTTCATGAAAGTTGAAAGTTGTTTCATTTCATTTCATTTCATTTCATGTTAGATATTCTTTGTTGTAATGGCTACACTTAGATTACAAGTACAACTTTGGTGATCAATTATGATCAATGTTATATATTGAATTTTGAAAGATTGAAACTTTAAGATTGATGAATCATGATTCATGAGACTCAATATGTTGTATGTTACTGTTAAAATTGGCAACTAGGGCCAAACTCCATGTGGGTCATCTTATTTATGGCAATTGATATTTTTCTTGGATCCCTCTCATCAAGGGTTGTAGGATTGATCTAAAGATCATCCAATTCCGATAAGTATTCATGGAGATATGAATTTATTTGTGTTATGGAACAATTCGTCAAGGCCAGCCAACAACCAAATAACCCCCTCATGTGCTCAACGTTTTAGTATAAAAGGAGGTGCCTTGATAGTCATTTGAACACACATTTTCACTCTTGATTTCTCTCCACTTGTTTTGGCGTCTAGTGGAAGAGAAGTCTAAGAGGAGTGTTGACCACTACCGGTCAACTACCCATGCAGTACACCCCCCTTTTCTTTGCAAAAAGGGGCAGCACCTGATCAGCGTGTCCGTGCCATCCTGCAGTCATCAGCAGCTTAATCATTTTGATTGTAAACCCAGTCTGCATATATGAATTGTAAATAATCTTAGCAGACATGAGTCATGTATGTAAAATTGCCTGGGTGGACCTAACTTTCTAATGATAATCTACGTCCCGAAAGGTTTTTCGTCTCACCGATCTACGATCGGCAGAGTTTTCCTTCAGCCTGACCCCAAAGCCAGGATTGATTTTGTCATTCGAATTTTAGGAGAATCCTAGTGTGTTAATCTACTAGATTATAGTTGTGTCGCAGAAACTGGGTAATTTGTGAGGGTCTGTATTAAGTGGGTTTGTCCCCTTGAGATGTAAATTGTAAAAAGTCATCATGAAATGTGTCTAGAGGGTTGAAAATGTTTTAAATCCCCTCATGTGTCCTAAGTCCTAGGTCCTAGGTGATGTTTCCGAAGGCTTAGTTCGATGATCCATTTAATAAAATAATAAAATAATAAAAAATTAAAAAATTAAAATTAAAAAATAATAAAATAATAAAAAATCATAAAATAGAGCAAAAACCCTAAAATAATAAAATAATAATATTTTAAGTGAATGCATGCAAAATATTATTTTAATAATAAGTTAACAATTTCGACGGATGAGATTAAGAGATGTCTTGATCCTCATCGACGGTCGAGATCATTTTGACATGGATCACTCGAACTAGCCGTTGGGATCATTTCCTTTATATAGGGTGCTAGGGGTCATTTCATATCAATTGGAAGAAGATCTGTGAGTCTGATACTGAAGAAGCTCTCTTGTAAATCTGTTTCTGGTTAATAAAAGAAGACTTTGGGGTCCATATCTTGCTGGTGTTACTCTCTTGAAATGTTGTGAGATTGTTTCATTTTCTGTATATTTTATTTTCAGCCATTAATAATAGCTTTTTTGTAGAGTATTGTGAGCACAGGTATCTTGTTCACTTGCTAGGGTTTGAGCGCTGTTAGGGTTTCTGAAGTAATGGCAGGTATCTCCATTACTTTCTAAGATCTAGCAGTATTTTTGACCTCTTTACTGATGGTTGTTTTGAGCTGTGCAGAAAACTCTTTCTGAAGAATATTAGTGGGCATTCGGGGAAGTTCTCGGCTGAACCAGCCAACTCCCGCAAGCATTTTTTGCTGAGCCCAGCTGGATTTGATCCTGGGTCTATCATTCAGTTTATTTTTAATTTGCATGAGAGATTTTCTGAAGTTCTTCACAGTGAAAACCTAAAATTTCTGTTCTTTAAGATATTTCCGTGCTTATTGATGAATCTGGTTGTTAAGGGGCCAAATTTGTAAATTAATTAGCTGTTCTAGGGTTTCAAATTTCAATATTTTGCTTTGTAGAGTTTTGATTAGGGTTCTCAGTTTTCTTGTATCTACAGGCAGCTCATCGGTCTAAAACAGTGGCGCATGTGTACGCAGGCATAAGGTAAGAAATCCGTCTAGACCAAAATTGCTCCAACGTGCTCAATCGCAGAACGAGGAGAGGTTTCAGTCAATCAATTGTCAGATCGGTGTAATACTGGGCATCAAGCCGCCTGCAAACCCTGCGGATTTGGAGTTAAGCGTTACATCTATCGATGTGGGCATCTTATGTGGGAATAACAGTTGGCAGCTTCAAAAGAATCGATTCAAATACACTGTCCATCTGCAAGCATAGTTTCTTTCTGCATATTCATTGAGAATCTTCAGCGTGGGTGAAGAAAATATGTGGATTTGCAAACGATTTCTCTCTGCCATCAAGCACAGTCAGCCAGCAGAATCGAAGCGCATATTTTCATGAACGAGTTATCTCAGGTTGTTGGATATCTTGCATTTACCATCGACTGGGGCAATCTGCGGCTCAGTTTTTCCTTCGACCCTGCACATCGTATCACTATATTGCATCCACGTCCCTCAAGAGTATCCATATTCTGGGTTTGATGGTACGTTCGGAGCCGTAAAACTAAATCGAAAACGCCAGGTTCACGGTATTTTCTCTCCCCATTGGCTATGATCCTTCAACGCGTCACTGCTCCATTCGCAAACCCTCAGGTAAAAATTTTCAATGACCCGTGTTTTCTATCTGCTATCACATCGACGCTCTACGCGTTCAATATTAGGATTACGAATTACGTTTTCTCTTCCTGACAGTTTAGATATCACCGTATAGCTTTTCATTAGACACATTTTCGATTTTGATTTTATGATATGAATATTTGCGGTGGTTTAATCTTTCAGCGGCTTGGGCCTACGTTATGAACATATGTCCGTAGCAGGTAAATCGAATGCATATTGGAGTTCTGTGGTCATATACGTAGCTTTAGGGTTTAGTCATTTTCGAATATCATTTTCTTTGTTAGATTTTAATTATATTTTGAAAGGATCAGTAGTGTAGGTTATTTTGGTTAGTTTAGAGTTTCATTTTTTATATAGTTAGATTTCAATTAAATAAAAAAAAAAAAAAAAAAAAGTTTACGTTAAGAATTAGATTTTAGACTTTACAATTTTTAGTTTTTTTTATATATTAAAGCATGTTTTAAATTTTTATTTTTTATTTTTTTTTATATAGTTTATTGTTAGTTTGTAATTATTTTGATTTGTTTTAATTAGATTTTAATGTGTTAGACTTAGGTTTTCATTTAAATGTTTTAGTTCATAATTTTCTTAGATTTTAATTAAGTGTTAATTAAAAAAAAAAAAAAATTTGAAAAGCATAAAAAGCATCGTGGAAATTTTTGCCAGATTCAGTTGTTTTCCTCAGGGAATTATCATGATTCATCTTTTATGCTGAGATTGAAAATTTTAACGTGGGAATTGGTGTTTAATCTGATTCAAATTTTCATCTGAAGATTAGCTGCATATATGTGGTTGTTTAAGGCATTTACTCTCTTAAGTTGCTGAGCTTTTGACCCTTTCATGATTATCTTATATCTGGGGAAATTTTAAGCTTTTTTTATGATAAATGATTGCTTCTCAGGGTCTATATTGCTGCAGTATCTGATAATTAATCGATTAAACATCAATCTCTTAAGGCACTGGTCTGCTAAATTAATTAAATCCTTTTAGTGCTTATCCCATCGTGTCTCGTGTCTCCCAACCAACTGGTCGACAGTTGGTCTCATCATCTCACAAGGTCTACCCCCCTTAGCCGCGGGAGACAGGTTTAAACGGAGGGATCGGGGATCAGAGTGACAGCCCCCGGTCTGAGCGTTGTCCTGTCAATCTGCGCGACAACATTTTTTGGCGCCGTTGCCGGGGAATTTGTTTTCTCGGCGTTTCAACGACAATCTTCCTTCTCATTTTTATCTTTTCATCTGGCCCGGCAGCGCCAACATTTTTTGGCGCCGTTTTTCTGTTCCTGGAGTTTCATTGACATTCATTTTCTCATCTTTCTCATCTCTCATTTTGAGCTGGAAGATTCGACCTTTGGGGTTATCATTTGGATCTTTCATTGCCTTATTTTTCGTCATATCATCAGTATCTCTTCATTGTGTTTCTTGTTTGGGTGGCAACTCCATTTTCTCATTTTTTCCAGACAAGAAGCCTTCCTCATATCTGCTTGTGATTCCTTTTTGGATCTTAGAATCAGATTCATTGTTCAAGTGGCGACTCCACTGTTTTCATCTATTGATTTTCTTGAGCAGATATCTAGTTCTATCATCCTTTTAATCCCTTATCATTCATCATGGATTATTCATTTAAGCCATGTCGTTTTACTGAACGTCTCCATGATTTTCCAAAAGAGGCCATCCCTAAATTACCTATTTTCTCGGGTGGTGATTCAATCGCTGTTAGAAGGCATCTAGGCTTCTTTACTCGCATAATGATCATATATTGTAGATCCCCTCAGTTTAATCATGAAGATATCAAGATGCACCTATTTGTCCTTTCTTTAGAAGATGATGCTTTGAATTGGTTTAACAATTTTCCTAAGGATTCTTTCACTTCTTTAGAAGACATTATCAATGCTTTTAAAGATAGATACGGTTATCCAAACAACGTGCCTTCTGCCCCTAAATTTGTGCAAAAGAAAGAAAGTAATCTTATAAAAGGTCCAGCTGTTGAAGAAAGCTTTCAAGATCAGAATGTGTCATCCACCGGAAATATTGCAGATTAAGTTCATGATAGTGAAAAATCAGGGACAAATGACAATGAAAGGGAAGAGCAAAAGCAAATTTTACGAGATCTAATGATGCTGGTAAGAAATATGGAAATCAATCAAACTAATTATGTCAATGATGTGAAAACTTTATGCACCCACCTAGAAAAACGTAATAGGGAGATTGAGGTCACGCAAAATCAGCATGCTAAGGAAATTGAGGCCATGAAAACTAAATATGAAACAGAAATTGGAAACATGCATAGCAAGATGTCAGTCTTAGAGGAAAATATGGTGACCATGAAAGCTGATCATGATAAGGAAATTGACTCTATGCAAAACAAGTTATTAACTATGGATGAGGAAATGACTATCATGACTTTCAATCATAATAATCAGTTGGCTGACATGCAAGCAAATCATGAAGAAGAAATAAATTCCATGCAGCATTGCTTAATGGACATAAAGGAAAAGAATGATAAAGTAATAAAAGACATGGAAGAACATCATGCCAGACAAATCGGTGATATAAAGGTTGAACACTCTAGCCAGATAAATGATATTAAAATACAGGTTCAAAAGTTTCAACAATGGTCAGAGGATAAGAGAAACCAGGGAACATCAACAGATCCAGAGCCTTCTCATTTGTTACAACAAGTTCCATTTTATTATGAGAAGGTTATTGATTCGATTGAAAGATGGTTAATTGAAGGAGATCCAGATAGACTTAAAAATGATAAATATCAGATACAAGATGAAGAAAGACATAGCATGCATATCTTACATACTTCATCTGATAGTTTTGAAACAGAAAGTTCCGTGTCATCAGTCATACAACCAGCCAGAAAGAAAAAGCACAAAAGAAAGAGAATGAGACGAAGATTTAATGCATCAGACGGCCGCGAGCAGCTTGATTTTCGGATAGGAAAGAGTCCTACCATATGCAAAATTGGACATGGCACATCCGACAAGCAGCCGACAGATTTGCCTGAAAGCAGGCAAATGCTCAGTATGCACTATATTGAACACATCTGATGCCATGGGGCATCCTTTGTATCGTATTTCTAACCCTACTCCTTGTTTTTCCGCATTTTTATTTCTGCTTTAGATAGTTAATAAATGAAGAGCTTTTATCTTTCCTGTGCTTAATGTATATGATGATTTTTTGGATGGACGCTACTTATTTTTGTGTTGTATGAATGCAGATTCTGGATTCTCACATTCCTGCAAGCAGCAACGTGTCCCCAAGTAGAGTCAGATGTTGACCACTACCGGTCAACTACCCATGCAGTACACCCCCCTTTTCTTTGCAAAAAGGGGCAGCACCTGATCAGCGTGTCCGTGCCATCCGGCAGTCATCAGCAGCTTAATCATTTTGATTGTAAACCCAGTCTGCATATATGAATTGTAAATAATCTTAGCAGACATGAGTCATGTATGTAAAATTGCCTAGGTGGACCTAACTTTCTAATGATAATCTACGTCCCGGAAGGTTTTTCGTCTCACCGATCTACGATCGGCAGAGTTTTCCTTCAGCCTGACCCCAAAGCCGGGATTGATTTTGTCATTCGAATTTTAGGAGAATCCTAGTGTGTTAATCTGCTAGATTATAGTTGTGTCGCAGAAACTGAGTAATTTGTGAGGGTCGGTATTAAGTGGGTTTGTCCCCTTGAGATGTAAATTGTAAAAAGTCATCATGAAATGTGTCTTGAGGGTTGAAAATGTTTTAAATCCCCTCATGTGTCCTAAGTCCTAGGTCCTAGGTGATGTTTCCGAAGGCTTAGTTCGATGATCCATTTAATAAAATAATAAAAAATTAAAAAATTAAAAAATAATAAAAAATCATAAAATAGAGCAAAAACCCTAAAATAATAAAATAATAATATTTTAAGTGAATGCATGCAAAATATTATTTTAATAATAAGTTAACAATTTCGACGGATGAGATTAAGAGATGTCTTGATCCTCATCGACGGTCGAGATCATTTTGACATGGATCACTCGAACTAGCCGTTGGGATCATTTCCTTTATATAGGGTGCTAGGGGTCATTTCAGATCAATTGGAAGAAGATCTGTGAGTCTGATATTGAAGAAGCTCTCTTGTAAATCTGTTTCTGGTTAATAAAAGAAGACTTTGGGGTCCATATCTTGCTGGTGTTACTCTCTTGAAATGTTGTGAGATTGTTTCATTTTCTGTATATTTTATTTTCAGCCATTAATAATAGCTTTTTTGTAGAGTATTGTGAGCACAGGTATCTTGTTCACTTGCTAGGGTTTGAGCGCTGTTAGGGTTTCTGAAGTAATGGCAGGTATCTCCATTACTTTCTGAGATCTAGCAGTATTTTTGCCCTCTTTACTGATGGTTGTTTTGAGCTGTGCAGAAAACTCTTTCTGAAGAAGATTAGTGGGCGTTCGGGGAAGTTCTCGGCTGAACCAGCCAACTCCCGCAAGCATTTTTTGTTGAGCCCAGCTGGATTTGATCCTGGGTCTATCATTCAGTTTATTTTTAATTTGCATGAGAGATTTTCTGAAGTTCTTCACAGTGAAAACCTAAAATTTCTGTTCTTTAAGATATTTCCGTGCTTATTGATGAATTTGGCTGTTAAGGGGCCAAATTTGTAAATTAATTAGTTGTTCTAGGGTTTCAAATTTCAAGATTTTGCTTTGTACAGTTTTGATTAGGGTTCTCAGTTTTCTTGTATCTACAGGCAGCTCATCGGTCTAAAACAGTGGCGCATGTGTACGCAGGCATAAGGTAAGAAATCCGTCTAGACCAAAATTGCTCCAACGTGCTCAATCGCAGAACGAGGAGAGGTTTCAGTCAATCAGTTGTCAGATCGGTGTAATACTGGGCATCAAGCCGCCTGCAAACCCTGCGGATCTGGAATTAAGCGTTACATCTATCGATGTGGACATCTTACGTGGGAATAACAGTTGGCAGCTTCAAAAGAATCGATTCAAATACGCTGTCCATCTGCAAGCATAGTTTCTTTCTGCATATTCATTGAGAATCTTCAGCGTGGGTGAAGAAAATACGTGGATTTGCAAACGATTTCTCTCTGCCATCAAGCACAGTCAGCCAGCAGAATCGAAGCGCATATTTTCATGAACGAGTTATCTCAGGTTGCTGGATATCTTGCATTTACCATCGACTGGGGCAATCTGCGGCTCAGTTTTTCCTTCGACCCTGCACATCGTATCACTGTATTGCATCCACGTCCCTCAAGAGTATCCATATTCTGGGTTTGATGGTACGTTCGGAGCCGTAAAACTAAATCGAAAACGCCAGGTTCATGGTATTTTCTCTCCCCATTGGCTATGATCCTTCAACGCGTCACTGCTCCATTCGCAAACCCTCAGGTAAAATTTTTCAATGACCCGTGTTTTTTATCTGCTATCACATCGACGCTCTACGCGTTCAATATCAGGGTTACGAATTACGTTTTCTCTTCCCGATAGTTTAGATATCACCGTATAGCTTAGACGCACTTTCGATTTTGATTTTATGGTATGAATATTTGCGGTGGTTTAATCTTTCAGCGGTTTGGGCCTACGTTATGAGCATATGCAGGTAAATCGAATGCGTATTGGAGTTCTGTGGTCATATACGTAGCTTTAGGGTTTAGTCATTTTCGAATATCATTTTCTTTGTTAGATTTTAATTATATTTTGAAAGGATCAGTAGTGTAGGTTATTTTGGTTAGTTTAGAGTTTCATTTTTTATATAGTTAGGTTTCAATTAAATAAAAAAATGAAAAGAAAATGCTTACGTTAAGAGTTAGATTTTAGACTTTACAATTTTTAGTTTTTTTTTATATATTAAATCATATTTTAAATTTTTATTTTTTATTTTTTTTATATAGTTTTTTAGTTATAGTTTATTGTTAGTTTGTAATTATTTAGATTTGTTTTAATTAGATTTTAATGTGTTAGACTTAGGTTTTCATTTAAATGTTTTAGTTCAGAATTTTCTTAGATTTTAATTAAGTGTTAATTAAAAAAAAAAAAAAATTGAAAAGCATAAAAAGCATTGTGGAAATTTTTGCCAGATTCAGTTGTTTTCCTCAGGGAATTATCATGATTCATCTTTTATGCTGAGATTGAAAATTTTAACGTGGGAATTGGTGTTTAATCTGATTCAAATTTTCATCTGAAGATTAGCTGCATATATGTGGTTGTTTAAGGCATTTACTCTCTTAAGTTGCTGAGCTTTTGACCCTTTCATGATTATCTTATATCTGGGGAAATTTTAAGCTTTTTTTATGATAAATGATTGCTTCTCAGGGTCTATATTGCTGCAGTATCTGATAATTAATCGATTAAACATCAATCTCTTAAGGCACTGGTCTGCTAAATTAATTAAATCCTTTTAGTGCTTATCCCATCGTGTCTCGTGTCTCCCAACCAACTGGTCGACAGTTGGTCTCATCATCTCACAGGGTCTACCCCCCTTAGCCACGGGAGACAGGCTTAAACGGAGGGATCGGGGATCAGAGTGACAGCGCCCAGTCTGAGCGTTGTCGTGTCAATCTGCGCGACAACAAGGAGGAAGCCCTAGATGCAGGAGGAAAGGAGACTAAGGGAGCTGCCCTAGCCCTAGACGCTACCTCAAGAGACCTAGACGCAAGCACTATGGACGCAGTCATGGAGGATGATTATCATTGGAGAGAGGCACCTATGCTGCCCTAAAGGAGGCTCACCTCAAGAGACCTAGACGCAAGCACTATGGACACAGTCATGAAGGATGATTATCATTGGAGAGAGTCACCTATGCTGCCCTAAAGGAGGCTCTCCTACGTAGCACTTGAAGAGGCCTTGTCACAGATAAGGAGATGTCCTAATTGCAGTCAAGAAGGAGAAGCCTTATGACAATCATAGAGACCTTAATGCAATCATAAATAAAGACCTTAATGTTGTCTTGAAGTAGAAGCTTCAACGCTGTGAAGGAGGCTTCCATAACATTGTATGAAGACGCCTAAATGCAGTTCTAGAGTGACCCTAACCGCAGTCTTAAGGATGCCCTAACCAACAAAGAGGGACAGAATATCGTGGGCTATTTCAGGGTCATTGTGAAGGCCGAATTGTTGTTAGGAGGGTCAAGGAACCTTCCTAGAGGGCCGAGGCAAAGGAGGTTAGTTTCAAATTGTTTTGTGTTTGATGTGTGGGCTAGAAACTCAGTTTGGAAGAGGTCGAATGCTACAGCAAGGCTGTGTGGTAGGCCACAGGTCATACCACCACAGCAAGGGATAGTGTGGTGTTTTGGGGTCATGTTATGCCCTAATCTTCACTGTGGAGGTAGAGGGTTCACACTAGGGTAGGCCACATAGATTAAGGGTTGTTTGGGTGACTATTTGAGGGTTGTTGCAGTAGCGTGAGGTGCCCTAACCAGGGAAAATTTTAGGAATGGGAATTTATCTTAAATTTTAGAGAACTTGGCGAATCTCACTAGTCCATAATATGAAATCTGTAAATTGTTTGATGATACTTTTCTAAAAATATTCAAATTTCTAATAATTTTATAGTCTCTATATAAAATTTTAGCGATTTTTAAAGTAAAAGAGTTTTATACTATGAAATTTGGGTGAATCATTTTTAGGAAAAATGGAAATTAGCGAATCTTTTTTTGGAAAAAGCATGGAAAAATAGCCCACTTGCAAATATTAGGCACTAAAATTTTCCATGGCCCTAACCAGTCACTATCACAATAGAAGCAAGTACATGGTGCAGAAATGGTTCATGGCAATGTTGCAGGAAGCGCCCCCCCCCCCCCCCCGGATCCTAGGCCCGAAGCGCGCCCCGTACGGAAGCGCCCAGGAAGCGCCCCCGGAAGCGCGCTTCCGAAAATGGCGAAGCGCGCTTCCGAAATTTTTAGACGCTTCCTGGAAATTTGGAAGCGCTGGCGCTTCCGAAGCGCCGAAGCGCGCTTCGTACGGCGCTTCCCAGACGCTTCCGAGGCGCTTCCCAGGCACTTCCCAGACGCTTCCCAGACGCTTCCGAGACGCTTCCAGAAAAGCTTCCGGAAAAGCATTTAGAAAATCATTTTTTTTTCAATTTTTTTTCAATTTTTTTTAAATTTTAGGTGAGTTTGCTTGTTGGGGGTGGGTCCACCTTGGGTTAGGGTGACAAATGAAAGCAAAAAAAATATATAAATATAGCAGATGCTCCCTCATCTGGTCCCTTGGTTCCTAGGTTCCATGGTTCAACACCAACAGCAGGGGGTTCTTCTTCATCAGTTTCAGTGCCACGACTTCCAGAGGCACCATCTTCTTCATTGCCACCACGTGGAGGCCCGCCACCACGTTCTATTCGTGGTGGAAGGAGGAGAGATTAGTAGATATATTCACAATCTACTACTTTTTGTCATAGATTACTCATTAGACTTGTAGACTTGTGAATTTGAATTTTGAACCTTTTTGGCTTGGCGGTGACCAAGTGACATATTTTGTAAACATTATTATTTGAATTTTGGACATGACAAATGTTGACAGTTGCTCACTTGCTAGATAAATCATAATATGCTCTATGTTTTATGTTTTATAATATGCTTAAATGTTTTATGTTTTATAATATGTTTAAAAATTTGATGTATGTTTGTAATAGCTAGAATATAGATGATTGTTGTACATACTAGTAACTACAATGGAATCATGGATGCCATATCTATCTTGATTTATGCAAAAATATGCATGTTTTCATGTCTTCTACAATTAATTTGGTATTTGGGATGTTTGTTTTGAGTATAAATGCAAAAAAATATAAAATATATATATATATATAGCAGACGCTTCCGCGGACGCTTCGCTTCCTAGATTTTTGGAAAATGACGCTTCCGCTTCCGCTTCGCTCCCGCTTCGTGCAACATTGGTTCATGGTGAATACATGGGATAGCAAGTACATGGTGCAGAAATGGTTTACGGTGAATACATGGGACAGCAAGTACATGGTGCAGCAATCATAGTGCAACAATGGTACTTGGGATTGCAATGGTACTTGGTTCAGCAATGATTCATGGTGGAGCAATGGTACATGGTGCAGCATTGGTACAACAATGGGAGCTGCAACGAGTACATGTTGTACAGTGCGACATAGCGCAATGAAGAGCTCAGCATAGTGCAGTAGTACAGTGATGGGTACAATCATGATTAATGAACCATGATGAGATGCAGCATAATGATGACGGATGCAACATGGTGCAACACAGTGAGGTGCAGCATGATGATGAAGTGTAGCACAATGATAGGTGCAGCATGATGATGAGGTGCAGCACAATGATAGGTGCAACATGGTGATGGAGTCGCCATGGAGAATCAGTTGAAGCAGCATGTCTTCAACTGAGTTCAGCTACCTCACGTATCATCTTCTTAGAGATGAAATATGCTTTTATTTAAATAAGTCAAAGTGTTGACTTCTGTTGTATATGTACTATCTCTCTCTATGCTAAACTATTGAAGAACATATAAGAAGAATTGATCAAGGCTTTCCATACATTGGGGTTTGTCCTTGGCTAGTGCCACATCTTGTGTCCTCTTGTCTTGGTTTGTCTTCTGCGATTTATGTTTATGTTATATCTGCAATTTACTATTATGCTAATGTGATTGCTAATCTGGAAAAGATATTGAGCTAACTGTGAAAATTGAAATAAATTGCTCTAAGCATATAACATACCTAAAAATAACAGTTACTAACTTGTGGACGTGGGTGATGAAGATTATAACTTCTAGATGACTGTTGTTATATGGTTCAATCTATGTTTTTTATATCTAATTCATCATTCTACATGTTTTTGTTGACATATATGCATCAATATATATATATATATAACGCTCCAGGAAATGCTCCCAAACCGGGAGTTTCTGAAAATGTTGCTCCCGCTCCCACTCCCAAGTAACCTTGCTCCTTCCCTTTTCCATTGTACTCCAGCAGTTCTATGTATAATAAAATTGCCCATTTTGGTGTTCTGGGAGCATTTTTTGTTTCATGGGTGTTTACTCAAACTTATTTGTGTTGAGTTGATTGCATGTCTTTAGTTGTCACTGTAAAATTTCTATTAGGAACATTACATTATACAAGCATGAAAAACCATAACTTTCAACACAACTACCTTACTCCAATGCTTTGGTGAAATGCTCACAAGCATCTTCCATTTATTCAACTCTCAAGTACAAAATGAAAAGGAGCGCTCCATATACAGATGAGGAGTCTCCCAAAACCATGGGTGGAAGGAATTGGCATCCTCAAAAGATGCAATAGTTATACCAGATGTGACAGAATTGAAGTATAAGGCCTTGCATAAGTTTCATGTCAGCCCTCTTGCAAGTCATATTCCGGGCTTTGAAACATATGAATTAGAGAGGTGACATTTTAATTGGAGATACATGAAAAAGAATATAAAATAATAAATAAACACTCCTGAAAATCTCCAAGTAAATAACATAGAAAGAAATTCCCATAAGTCTCATTAATATGGTTACAGTAGCAAAAATAAATGGAAAAGTACTTTCATGGACATTGTAATTTGTTTTCCCAGAACAGTAAAGTAAAATAGTCAAATTTTACTGGTGGTGGATGAATTAACTAAAATGCTAGATTTACACGAAGATTTATATCTGGCATGACAAGTGCTAAAACTCCAATACTACAGTATGGCTAGAGTAGTAATTTGCACCTGTATATGGGCATTTTATTGATCCTGTCTTCGGCTAAGTGACTATAGTGGAGGCAATAACATTCTCAAGAGTATAATGATAAAAGCAGTTAATGGTTCTTTCTATAGAATTTCTGATCGAGGGTGACGGTCTCCCAGCTAGCAAAGATATGTGAAGTTGCATGATGCATGCTATGTAGACTGATTAATACATGAAACAATTTCACGAGATATTGCTTCAGCAATTCCAATATGGGTTTTTAGATCACCAATTTGCAATCACTTTGAACGTTTTGGATTTTAAAATGCATGCTATGAAGATTCTTTTCTCATGATAGGTGTAAAGAAATTAGTGTGAAATGGTCAGCATTTTTATTCATACTACTAGAATAAATCTGATTTTTTGAAACAAACAATTACCATGAATAAATGGATACTGAATATCACATCTCTTTTCATTCTAGGTCTCTAGACCATTCCAAGTCTTAGAATCCTAAGTCAATACAAAACATGCAAGTCCATATGGATCTTAAAAATTCAACATAATGAAGCTCACCTCGAGTTGTTCATGCAGCCGTTTTTGAACTTCCATCTGCATCTGTAAAGCTTCTGCAATCTGGGTTCCCCTATAGACAAAAGAAGCTAAAAAATGAAGCAAAAAACAATATGTTTCTAAAATACCATACATGCAAAGAGTACGTAACAAACTCATCAACATAAAAACTGGGGCATTGCAAAGAATTTACACTGCCTACTGCCCTAACTATGGGATATAAATTTATTTAACGCTTATAGCTAAAGAGATCATGTGGGTATGGTAACAAGATACGGACATTTAATTTACTTTAATTTAAATATTAGAGTCCAGAGGTGGCTGTAGATGACCCATGGGACTATAAAAATTATAAATATAAGCAAGCACTGGGAGTGCTTAAGTATCTCAATGGGCAGTACATGAAATGAAAGAGTAAAAGGAGAATGCCAAACCAAATACCATCAAACCCTAGAGATCCCAATACAAAAAATGGGCAAGGATTCAAAGGACATCAAGGAAGAATCCCAAAACCAACAAAGACATTCAACTATCAGTTCTTCTTATTTCAAAGGCTGAGAAAATATTTGTAGTAAGATTCCTTCTATGCACTTGTTGTGTGTCCTGAATTCTATACCATTTTGCTAACCTAGTATTGTAGCTCTTTCTCATGATGCATCTTGTGATATGAATTATGAAATGATTTAAATGTTTATCCAGATAGGCCAGCTATATTATTTTGCATGTGACTAGCATTCTTTGTCATGCCAAACACAACTCTAAATCTATTTTTCTCAAGTATTGCATGTCTTGTTACCACTTATGGGGGTACACTGTGATATCCCCAATTTCCTAAATTGCTTAGGAATAACCCAATTTTGACAATTTTGGAATTGGAGGCATTTTGGACATTGGGACTTAGGAGAAAGGGAGAAAATTGCAGCCTTAGTGGAATGTGGGGGCCACAAGGAGGCAATTCAAACCCCAAATGGCAATTCAAACTTGTGGAGGAAAGAGAAAAAGGAGGTGCAAGTTAGTGGAAAATGGGGTCCACCAAGGGAGAGAGGGCTAGCAATTATAAATAAGACAAGGAGGCCTTCATTTTGGATCTTTTGCCTATCTAACTTCAGAAATCGAACTCTCTTGCAATTGTTGAGCATAGGAAGAGCAGTGTTGCTTAGCACAAGAATTCCAAGTGGAATTCCACCCTCATTTCGGAGAACTTCGAGTGTCTCCCTAGTGAGGAAGTTGGGAGTCTATTTCCAGGCTTCCACCAAAGCTTCATTTGCAGGGATTATCCAGTTTTGCGCACTACGTAGGTGCAGAGGCAGTTTGTGGGTCACAGTTTGGTCCACCTTGACGCTAGAATTTTGGCACACTTTTGCAGGTCTAAGCTAAGGATAATTTGAGGGTCGAATTCTACTATTTTTGGCAGTGCGCAAAAGTTGTTGGGCAAAGCCTGCGCAGGGGTTAGTGGAAGAGAAGCTTGGAGGAGATTCGGGCTGAAGAAGAAGGGTGATTCCTAAGTCTAACTTAGGAAAAGTGGTTAATAAAATCAGATTAATTGAGGGAGGTTGATTTTACTCTAGAGATTTCTCGAAAAGTTAGTTGACGGAGTCAAGATGATCATAGCTATCGATTGAAATGTGACCATGGTCATTGCTTGCCCAACAAAAGATTATAATATCAGGGTTGATGGGGTTGGAGAGTAATCACTTGTGAGTCAAGCAGTTCGACTTACCCAGTTGTAGTGATTCAACAAGGGTGCAATCGAAGCTAGGGAGACATTGAGCAGTGAGGTTCAACAATGGGAATTTCAGGAGAAATTCTTGAGAGGTTTCAAGTTTTCCAGAGGAGAAAAGGAGACGGAGTTATTTCCAGCAGAGGAGGCTGAGTTGAGGCAATGTGAATAGCAGTGTGAGCTGGCCAATCGAGCCAATGCATGCTTCAGGGTTAGACAACTCCCCACATCACGCCCTGCATACATGACGCACCGCATCCACGCTTTCTGTTCAATCCGCTTTACCCGTTTCCGTTAACCCATGCTCTTATGATGTTCTTTAGTTCATGTTGTTCTTGATGTTGTTCATGTTGTTCATGCTATTCACACATTCCCACTTTAAATACATGTGCCAGTACTAGAATACGTTCCGGAGGTAGAGCGAGTTGCCTAGGTGAGAAGTAGCAGGTAGTGCAAATTCTAGGAACAGATTCTAAAGGCAAGTGTGAATTACCTAGAGCTGAACTGCGCATACCAAAGAGGAGTGTGAATTGCCAGAAGGGAGGCCAAGTTAATTCCTGAAGCAAAAAAAGGATTTTCCCAATATATTTGACGGAGGAGAAAATTATAAGTAGGAGCTTTGTCAGTGAAATGGCAAAGCAGTTGTAATTCTGTATTTCACTGAATAATAATACAACCCTCATTTATTGCAATGGTTTTCCCTATGGGGTTTTTCTAGGGACAATTGTCCAAAAATAGTGGTGTCATATTTATTGTGTGTGTGTGCATTATTTCTCTGTTTCGATATTTTATCTTCCACAACAATTGTAATTGTGAAGATTGCAATAGTGATGTAATCATTATTTTTCGTAAGCTAATTTACAAAAAACAAATAATCTCCACTAGATAGAAGATTAAATTCCAGTTACTGAAATCATGAAAATTTCACAATAATATTTTAGTACAAGATGGA
Source organism: Pinus tabuliformis (assembly GCA_031772625.1). Taxonomy (NCBI): domain Eukaryota; kingdom Viridiplantae; phylum Streptophyta; class Pinopsida; order Pinales; family Pinaceae; genus Pinus; species Pinus tabuliformis. The sequence continues at coordinate 1,472,420,063 of CM062820.1, read as the reverse complement.
AATTAGAAGCTAGAAAAGAAAGTTATAAATTGCTAGCTCTTCTTCCCATTTGTGGTTGTTGACTATGATAAGAATTTATGCCATTCAATAAAGAAACCATTTGCAAAGATACGTTTGTATTGGGTTGATTTTTCTATGTTATTTCTTCTTAGTTTTAGCCTTTAATTTATGCTTTATAGAACTAACTTACAAGTACAATTTGGTTATCAAAAATCTGCTATAGCAATACATTGAGGGACAAACGGTCACATGGTGTTGAGAAATTGAGAGGCTTATCAATTGTGGAAAAAATTCTCTTTACATCATAATTACTCGTGAGTTTGCTGGCATTTTTATTATTATGTTTTCATTCTTTCATCAAGCAATTACCATAATAAAAACATGAAGATCACAGAAGACAAAAGAACACAAGATATAGGCTCCAAGCTAGGGCAAAACCCCTCCAAGGGGAAAACCCAGAAAAATTCTCTTCTCATAGAATCAGATCAAAGTGAGATATCCAAGACCCATAACCCTTCTAGATGCCAAGTCAAAACCTCCTTCTTCCTAGCAAATTCATCAACAATAAGAGACCAACGGCATTTTCACATTAGAACAAATCTTCAACAAGAGATACATCAAGGCAGAACATCCACAAACTCAAGCTTATGTAGAAACCGTTCTTTTAGATTTTGGCATTCTTTCCTTCTGCAAAACTTTAGATTAGAACATGTAAATTGTGTGTCCAATTGAGCTCAACTCTCCTATTTATATTGTCCAGAGGAATTCGAGTAGACATGTCGATTGGGGCAAGGCCGACATGAAAGGTAGGCCAACTTCGAATCCAGAGGGATTTTTGACCCAAATTACATATTTAAAAATCCTTTTTCTTTTTCTTTACAATTGGTCCAAATAGGACTTTGACTCTTTGAATCAACAAATCCTCAAAGCATGAAGAACGCACTTATCTAATAAAATAATAATAATCTAATACTTTTTCTTCTTTTTCTTTTACATAAAATATACAATGATATAAGTACAAAGATCATTATGAAGACTGAACCTAGTTACATTTTCTAACACTCCCTCTTAACTAGGGAGGTATTCATAATTCCATAACCAGTACAAGGATACTTCTCAAATTGAAATATTCTCATAAGAAGAGTTGAATTGATAAGCCATCTTTAAGCATCAACATCATAACCAACATTGTCAAATAGCAACATAGTAAGGCCTTTTGATTAACAAGCTCTAACTCTCCACAAGATTAGAGCACAATGTTGGGAGGCATACATATGGACACCTCAGCCTCTCAAGGCACATACCCCATCTGGATGTTCACTAGGTATGTCCTTCTAGGACTATTCTTATCTTGGATTTCCAATCCTCAAAGAATATCAGTCCTCTTCGACTACTCTTATCTTGGATACCCTGTTAGATCCTCAACGAGTGTCGGTCCACGAGACTACTTCCTATATTTGATTCCCAATCCTCAAGGAGTGTCAGTCCCAAATGCTTATCAATCCTCCATATTCCCTCCCATTGTGATACACTAGACGTACGGCGATTAGTCCTGGACTAGTGGATGATACATATGGAGAACATGGTGTCCACCATCACACCCTTTCAGCCAGGGAGGAGGTCCTTACTCCTAAAACATGGAGGAGATTTATTACTCCCTCTCAATCAAGGAGACATCATCACAATCCTTAGTTGGTCTCATACTTCATCAATGCATCAACTACTTATTCTTCCGTGGAGAACTTAGTGGTAGCTGCAAGGGCTCCTATTTCGCAACACATCATATCTGAGTTTCAACCTTTGATACTTATTTGTAGATCTTGACTCTAAGATGATCTTATTAGATTTTCTTTGATGTCTTTCTCGAGATTTGATCCTTGAGTGTCCCTTGATAAGATGCCCTTCCTTGACTTTGTCCCCTTAGCTCTGGTACCATGTTGAGAAATCTAGGGCATCAAGATTAGGTGATTTCTCTATTAATGATAACTACTTGTGAATGCTTTTTACTTCAATAGATTAGGATCTTCTCTTTCGTTAGACTATTATAGCGTTCTTCTTCATCAAACAGCTACCAAAGCATAAACAATAAAGAGACAAGAGACACATAATGTAGGCGATCAACTAGGGCCAAAACCTCTCCAACCTAACAGGAAAACCCAAACGAATTCTTCTTCTTATAGAGACTTCAATTGACGAATACTAAGACCAAAACCCTTAACCCATTCACCTCTCCAAGACCAAGTCACAAGGCTTCTTAGCTTGACCTTTCATTCCTTGAGTCAACGATGGTCAAACAACTGGCTTTCTTTTCTTCTCGGCTACTCTTCATATTTCGGCCTCTTGCAATTCTCGGCCTCTTTCAAAATCCCTAGCTGCAACATGTGGGAAGTGTCACATCCTAGTTTGTGCCCCTGTTTCCTTCGCTTTAGATGTAGACTCCCTTTTCTTCAACTCGACTTCCTTCTTGACTTGTCTTCTCCCCTAATTCAATTACCTAAGATAACTGCAATATTCTCGGCTTCTCCTGCAGCAAATGATGCCTTTCCTCTTCGCACATGTAACAGTAAATAGCCCTAAAAAAGATCCAAGATTGACTTGGCTTCTAGTCCCTTCTTCTTCGCTTGGATGGAGGTTCTTCTTGTATGATCCTTATACTTGCGTCCTACTTCAAACCTTGACCGAAAATCTTCATCTCAAAGGGAGGCCAAGGTGCCATATTTATAGTGGTTTGCCCATGTAAATAAGACGACTTGATAGAATCCTAGGCCGACATGTCATTTGGTGTATCTTCATTATTTCATTTAAGCCCGACTTGATGGAGGTGCTTGAGCTTGGTCTTGGAGGGTCTTTTGACTCTTTCAATGACTCACATACATATGTAACTTGCCCAAGAAGGATCCTTCATACATGACATTGACTCAATTTGACTTTATGACTAATCCTAACAGCTCACAATGGAAGCCTTAACTAAAATAAAATTCCTTTCTCATGAAACCCATGAGACAAGCATTACAAAAATAATTGTATTTTCTTCTTTTCATTAATTACAAAAAATCATAATTACACATGTCATTATGAAGACCGAACCTAGTTACACTTTTCAACAGCCCCTCATGTTTAAATATACAAATGCATGTACCCCAAGGAAAATGTCCCTTCATGGGTTGGGCCGATTTTCCTTTTTGACATGAAGCCCAATAAAAATTGAAATTTTATTTTTATTTTCATAAATCTTCTAGGATGACATAGGAGGCCTCTTGGCATGTGGGAATACCTACCAATGCTACACAAAAATCAACACTCCCTCTTAGCGAGGAGGTATTCTCCTTAGCTACAACGAATTTCCCCTTTTCTGAAATTTCCCCTCCATAAGAAAATTTCATGAGCTTGCTATGTTGCCGTATGTCTATAGATAACTCCATCTTGGAGTGAGCAATGTGAGTATCCAAGGCCTTTTTACCTTTGGCCCAAATTCTTTGTGGATCCTTATGCAAATGTATCAATATCTTCTGGTCAAAGTCCTTTATGACCCAGTCATGTCCTTCTAGCTTCTCAGGATAGAATCTTCCCTTGGACCATTCACCCAACCAAAATCCTTTATGGATTTTCAAGCAAATGACATCTATCTCCTCTATTCAAAGTCCTTTATGACCTAGCCAAGTCCTTCTAGTTTCTTAAGAGAAGATCTGTCAAATCCTTTAATTTGCCCCTATAATTGCCTTGGGCCATTCACATTTATGGTCAAAGTCTTTTATGACCTATCCACTTCAAAGGTGAATGTATCCATCTCCCCTAATCAAACTCCTTTATGACCCAACCAAAGTCCTTTATGGCTTCAGGGAATGGTTTGCTCGACCCTGCATATACATCAACACTCCCACTCAATGGGGGGGACATTCTGCATCACGCCAAACTTGTCTCTAAAATATACAAACTTCACTCTAAACAGAAGCTTGGTGAGAATGTCAACAATCTGCTCACTTGTATATATGTATTAGAGCTCCACTACTCCTTTCTGCATCATGTCTCGAATGAAGTGACCTGATCAAGGAGTCATGCAAGACGCTTCAGAAGTTACACTACTTCATGACTTGTGACATGGGTTGCAATATACTCTACCTCTGCTATGTTGAGTGCGACGGAAACCTGCTTCCTGCTAAAACAAGATATCACAGCTAATCTGAAGCAACACCCTGATGTGCTCTTTCAATCCTCTATACTCCCAGCCCAATCTAAATCCATATATCCATGCAACTTTACTTCACCACCTAAGAAATATCTCAAACCGTATCTAATATACCACACAAGTACCTCAACCATGCTTTGTTGCAACCTAATTTATTCACCTCAACTCAACCATATACTGATTCAAGGTGTTCGCTACAAAGAAAATATCAAGCCTGGCATTAACCAGGTATATCAAGGATCTAATCAACTTCTTGTACATTGTGAGATCCACTAAATATGAAATCCAATCCCAAAAAATAGTGTATCTGGCCAGAATCCTTCTTTCAATCTACGAGACCCACTCCCTCTGACACAGAAGCAAGTCTTCATGTGATAGGCCTAGGTACTCCCTTTGTTATGGAAGCAAATTCTCCTACCGCTGCTACTCCCTCCGTCACATAAGCAAGTCCTTTTGCTATTGCTACTCCATTTGTCATGTAAGCAAGTGCTTCTGCTATTGTTGCTCCCTCTGTCACGTAAGCAAGTCCTCTTGCTATTTGACCTGGCCTCCTCAAAGACAACATACTGCTCCAAGAGACCTTCTGTCTTTGAGCATCTTAACAATCTCAACCCATGACACCCTCTAAAAAAGTTGCTCCTTCCACTCTACCTGACGGTTTGCTCCCTTGGAACTGGAAGATCTTCCTGTCATCTGGCATCACATTGGATGTCCTAACAATCTATACAATTTCTTCCTTTCGAACACCAATCACTCTGTGGAATCTGTGCTCGAGCCCTTAGGTCATATAAGAACCTATCCATCAGAGACTGGAGCACAAAATATCCTTGTACTCCCTCTCCGATGGAGAACAAAATATCCTTGTACTCCCTCTTATTGGGAGAACCTTCTTGCCACAATCTTTACATTGTTTTCCTTGATGCTACCATCTACTACCAGAATCATTTCCTCGATAGCCTTCAAGATCAAGAAGCCATGGAATAAACAATTATAACCAAGCAAAAACTACAAATATGAGAGGCTCACCAAGGAAAAATAACAATAATCAAGGGAGAGAGATTTGAAGTACTTATCCCTTGATTAACGAAGAAATTGTCGAGTGTTGTAGGGAATCGTCAACTTCCTCTTGATCCTTTCCTCCTAAATGAAGTCCATATCTAAGCATAGATTCCTTTGTCTTCTCCTGAGGTGGGTGCGCATCCTCGTCTAGAATATTAGTTGTTAATGCATGCTACTTTCTTTCTTGCATGATCAGTAAGGGCTATGGTTTCTTCATCATGTGGATTAGGCTTAGCAAGTCATTCATCGAGCTATCTAGCTATACCAAAGGCTCAACACCAAGCTAGCATCAACACCAAGTTTACCCTTGGATCTCCCACTTGCATTTCACATGCTATCAAGGAGATAAACCAAGTATGCATCACACAAACTGCATTTGCATCAGCACTCCAAATCTTTCACCAAGGTTTAATTTCAAAAACCCTGGACTTTCAACAAGTATAAGAATATTTTGATCAAGTTCATTCTAAGCAAGAACTATTTTCATGGCCCTGTTGTTTATTGTCCTTTGTAAGCAACCCTTTTTGTCGTCTTTGTCCTTGATGCATCTTGTTGTAGCCTCAATCCTTTGTTGCGACAAACTTCTTCCATCTCATGATCTGCTCCACAAAGATCAACTCCTTTTAACCTCTGTCAAACTTCTTGTTCTAGCTATCATTCCTTTGATGCTATAAGTTCCTATTCACCCATCTTCTAAAACTCGGACTCCGACTCGGAAATGGCCGAGGGTCGACTCCGACTCCGACTCGGAAACGGCCAAGGGTCGATGGTGGGCTCCAGTATTGCAGCAATAATGCTGCAACTCCTGGGACTCCCTTCTTTACTCTTATCAACCCGGTAGTTCGTAACAAACTTGGAAGCGACGGTGCTGTATGCACAAGTACTAGCTCTTGCCGCAGCTGTCACTTGGTCAACTGGCACAAGTCCGCTAGGGGCTCAAGCCAACTTCTATGAGCTCTTAGAAGAAGCTTTGTACCTGATGGATGGAAGCTAACTCAAAGGACGCTGATCTACTTGCAGAAAGAAACTGAAAGTCAAAGAGTAACATAAACCCTAGTAAACCCTAATTCTACCAGCTAGTCCTACTGATGCAAAGGAAAGGATGCAAACTATTGAAAAAGATGCCATTGCTTCTACAAAGGTGAAATGCACATGCCTATGCTATTTCTATCTAAAGAACACATCTTTTTTGTATTTTTGATTACGTTATCAAAATTATCATACATGTACTTTTAACTGGCTTCTTACTGTGCAGGGGTGGATCAAGGAGGAGAAATGTTTGGATAAGGTTGGGAAGGTTCAGAGAGGGTCTAAGGAGTCCCTAACACCCTTCCAGAGAGTTTCACCAAGTTTGGCTATCTAGCAACCTCACTCGTGAGCTTCTACAGGAAGTCTGCAGGGGTTCTACAGGATGTTTTAGGGATTTCTACAGGATGTTCAGAAATTTCTACAGGATGTTTTGACATTGGATTTTGGAAGATGGGTGAGTGAAAGAGGATGCATGAATGGATAGGGAGGTAGGGTAGGGGTCTGAGATGACCCAGTGACTGATGGATGAAGTGATGAGAGGGTGTGGAGAACTAACTTGTCTTAAGGAAGGCTAAGGCAATGGAAGAGCAAGAAGGTAGGGTTACGTGGACGGAAGAGGAGTAGTGAGACGAAGAAGCTAACTAGGAGATGGAGCAGCTGGCCTGGACGAAGCTTAGGTGGATGAGAGAAAGATGGATATGCCCTGCACGGTGTGCACTTAACTGAATCAACCAAATCCTGCATACAATCGAAATCTTAGCTAATCTATCCAAACTGTCAACGAAACAAATGAACAGCAGCTTTATTTCCAAAGAGAACCATGTACAGCACTTAATCAAAGGAACATCTAAAAAGGTCTGAACGCATGACTAACTTCTACAAATGAAAAACATTACACCAATGATTGCATGGTCAAGCAAACTAGTGTTTTTGTTGAGCAGCACTGGTTCCACAATTCCAGCCCCTGATCCAATAAGGGAGAGGTGAAACTGAGAGTGCAGGCAACCCTTTTATGGAGCTTTTATCAATATTTATCTTATCAATCTGTTCTACACATCTGAAGTAATTCTATTCCTCAACAATAACCTACTTAACCAACACAACTAAATCTAGCTCAACAAACTTCGTTTCAAATGCATAAAAGGAAAATCACAGTGCTGAAAGGAAAGATAACAATACAAATAAGGAGGCCCTAGGCTCTCAGGTTGGGCCCAACCCCGAGAGCTATGGCTCCTATAAAAAACTCAGAGCTGATATCAAATCTGACTGCTTCCCATTATCAAAAAAAATCATAAGTCAAGAGTTATGCCAATAATGGCTACAAAAGAACAAAACAAAGCTAGCAACACGTAGTGCAGAATATGCAAGAGTTTTTCAAAAAGTTCTTTTCGAAGGCTGAAGCCTTAACATTTATACACTACGAGGCCCTAGCTGGCCTCCTAAATCTATGGGACTTGGCTGCCCAAACTGTGAGTGAACAGCTCCTTCCAAGAAATCTGCTTGGCTGCCTTCTAGATCCGGTTTTGGTGGCCTTTGGAGCTTGGAGTTGGGGGTGAAGATCCCGAGGGAGGCTATTTAATGCCATAGACAACCCCCCTACGAATCCTCAACCCAAGCTTGGCTATCTCCTAGCCCATGTCTGCTCGGTTTTGCTTCAACATGTGTCAAAAAATCCTGAAATGAGCACGTGTTAGCCACCTAGGAATAGTGACTACGCTTATTCGTACAAATGACATAAACATACTAAAAAATAATGCATAAGTTATGAAAAATGAAAGATTGAACAAGGGTAGTTAGGCCAAATGAGCCCAAAATGTTACCAAATTTGGGGCTCATCATCACCCCCCTGCTAAAATGATTGCTCATCCTTGAGCAACTAATCCAGCTCCTCGTCCTTCATTGCTTTAATCGCCACTCTCACATCCCAGGGTTCTGAAGTAGTATCCTCCTCACTGTCATGGAACCCGGCCATTCTTTCCACCTCCTCCCACTGCTTATGCTCTTCTTTTTCTGTGTTGTCTTCTACCAGTCCCAAAAGTAAAGGTGGGCTTAGCTTGAGGCCTGTCCAGCTGGCCTGGAGGTTCTGCATGGACTTCTTGTAGAGAGGTACCCGTACTAGGCCCTCCCTCATTCTAGTTGGAGTGTGATACTCCCTGATTTTGAGGCTGTGGGACAATGTGTTCCACCTCCGGGTGCAAGCATGAACACAATTGTCCCCTAATAGTCGCTCCATATCCTCGAAATGTGTTATAGCCTGAGCCTGCTGATCCATGTATTTTAGTAAAGCCTGAGGGTTGGTTGCTAGGTGTTGGTGGGCGGATATCAATGCAGTGGGGTCCCCTGGCTCTACTCTGATTAACAGTGGTTCATGTAACTCCCGGTTCATAACATCTTTGACCTCTGTCGCTCTCTTTTCTTCGTGGTTTAACCATGAGGTAAATGCCATTAGCTGCATATCTCCCACAATTGTGTTGGGATCCCATGAAGTTACATTAGGAAGGGCCAAATTATGGAGGTAGAACTCTGATAGCTTGGCCTTGTCCTCTGAAGAGCTGTTGTTGCATAAATCTGTGAACTGCTGGGGGTTTTGGATCTGGGAGATACCCCTCTGTGCTAATGCATTAATCTAGAATTGCAGCCACTGGTCCCGTAGGTATAGGCCATAAGATTTGGCCGGCTGCCTACATTGTAGAGCATCCATAGCCCAACTGGCCATGCAGGCCAGTTGTGCCTCTTTTTCTTGCAACTGCTGTTTGAGAGCTTGTATCTCTATGTTTGCTTGCAATTCCCTTTCCTGTAGATGCTGGTTTAGTTCCTCAGGACCAGCTTGCATTCCTTCTTTGCCTTGAGGTTCTGCTGTAGTGTCCTCTGATGTTGTGCCCCTTTCTTTCCTCTGTTCCTGTAGCTGCAGTTTGAGCTTCTCATTCTCTTCCTGTAGAAATACTCGCTGGCAGTTTCCCACGTGTTTGGCCATAGCTAATTCCCTTCTGGCCTCCTTGAGTTGTTCCTCCAAGGGGCCTATATCTGCTACTCCTTTAGATTTAGCTATCCTCATCCATGTGTGGGTCCTCACTCGTTCTTCCTCCAGCGCAAAGAAAAGCGGCACTATGAATTTTTGTGGAATAATTTTCCCAGCCTCCAAAAAGTTATAATAAGAGCTCAAGCTGGGCTGGGGGCTAGGCTCCATGATGTGTTCTACCTCTGCTTCCCTTTGTGGTGAGGTGGCTGCCTCCCCCTCCATTCTTTCGGTCTCCTTGAGCCTGGCTAAAGTTTCCTGTAGAACTGCTTCAGCATCCTGTAGAGGGGTTTTTGACGCTGACCTTTCCATTCTCTCCCTCCAGGTAGTTGTCTTGGGGCTCCCCCGCTCATAAGTGACTGATACTTTGGAGGGGGACTTCTCCCTTGGCAAGGTAGGGGTGTCTTCGATGGTAATTGGGTCTTTGGATGGAGGTTGGGGCCTACCAGTTTTAATTCTCACACTTCTCCTCGCTTTGAAATACAGAGGAGTCTCCCTTTTGCGTTTCTCCTTTGGCTTGGGAGAGGTACTTAGGGTGGCCAGCACAGCTGCTGCCTCCCGAGCAAGAATTTCGGTCGTCTTCTCCTTCTGTGTTCTTTTCTCAGGACTTCCTGTAGAAAGCCCTGTAGTGGCTGATTTCTGGCTTCCTGTAGAAGCCGTTTTCAATTTTCCTGTAGAAACAGATGGCACCGTTTTAGCCTGCTTGGCTGAGGGTGCTTTTTCTTTCAATTTTGCTGAGGCTACCTTAGAGGTGCCCTCACTGACATGGACCTTTTCAGTCCTTTCCACCCTGCTCTGTAGTCGTTTCTCCCTGGGGGTTAATGTGGTTTTGTCATCCTCTGTTTTGGCAGCTTGTTTTTCCTCTTGTTTTCCCTTGTGCTCTTTCTTTGGTGCTTTGGCCATGGTTTCTTGGCCTTTCTCTTTCTTCTCTGTTTGAATTGGTTCCTTCTCCTCGCTGCTGGAGGAGGTGAGCTCCTCGGCCAGCACTCGGATGTCATCATCCTTAGTCAAATTTCGGAAGGTTTCCCAGGAGAGAGGGACAGTATACGTGTGAAGTGCATCTTCCACGAGGAGCTTAATGAGCCCATGATGGGCTATCTGATCTGGCGTCCCCTCTCTCAACTTAGTGGCACACTCGGTCATGGACTGCAGGAGGAAGTAAGGGATGCTCAACTTTTTCTCTGAGGGTAGGTCCATTTGGTGCCTAAGTTCTGTGAGCAGCCGAAAATGGTATCCATACACGATGCTGAACCGCCCCTCGCACGTGATATACTTCATAATTTGGAGGCTGACCTCACTCCAGAACGGCTGTAGGCTGGTTCTTCGCACTCCATTCTTGTCTTCTGAGAATTGCTCCTCCGGCAAAAAGAATTCCTTCTTAGCCTTCTGGCCCAGTTTTCTCTCCTCCTTATCCCAAGGTACCCCCATCGGTAGATCAGTGACCCTGCTAATGAACTGTGGGGTAAGTTTGAGGGTCAAACCTCTGAAGTTGACAACAGCCAACGTTTTGGACTTTGGCTGCAAGGATCGCAAGAATTCCTCTGCAACCTCGTCATCGTGACCTTGAAGCTTGTCACAGAATGACATCCACCGTGCACGAGAAAACAGGTCTACCACCTCAGGGGTTTCCCATAGCTTCTTTGAGTCTGTAGGCTCTTTCCTGATGAACCCACCCGGCATGGTAAAAGCTTGCTGTGTTGGCCTGAGCTGGCTGGCGCGTATAAAAAGATGGATCTTTGGGATTTCCTTAGACAGAGCGCAGAGTTACGCCTCTATCATGCACACAGTTTATAAATTCACGACTGTCTACAGGTGAGCCTTGACAGTGGCTCAATTATGAACCAAACCCTGTAGAAAATCCCGCATACACACTACGACGACAATTCTCATGCAGAAATAAGAAGACACTTGCAAATTCATGCACAGACTGAAATTTACGGTTTTCTACCCCTTTGATACGTCGACTTCACCACCTTTCGAACCAATTGCATGGGAGGACTATGTTCAGGCTTACCTCGTTCCAGACTTGCCACCTTTGACGTGAACAGTTTAATTTCTCCGTAACATTGAGCTTCCTGTAGCGCAGCTTCCTGTAGAAGTCGTGCACGGGTTCTGGGGAGCGCTTCAGTGGTTCTGGGCCTTCTGTGCAACAACAGGACGTTTGAACAGGCCGAGAACTCGGAGTATCAACCTTCAGGAAATTGCGGATGCGTACTCGGCTGCAAAGCGGTTGGGAATAAATGAGTGTAGTGCGCCATACGCGATCTAGCCGGTAGATTTGAATCTCTACGGAACTCGTGGCGCGGGGGTGAGCTATCCCCGTCGGCCCGTTGGCCGACGTCACCTGTGATCATTCCACTGCATGTCTGCCTGACCGCCGAATCATTCCCTGCATATCTACCGCCGCCACTCCTGTTAGATCGCCGCTTCTCTCCGACTGGACTCTTCCCACGTGTCCATTTCCTGCCTCGTCGACACACCCAAAGCTTTTCGGATCGAACGAGGCCGTCGGGCTGGTTGTGGTGGCCAGTTGAATGGCTACCCGACTTGCTCAACCCATTCATTTTCATATTTACACACATTTTAAAGCATTATTCATGTAATTTGACGAAACAGGGTGAGGCACTTACTTGTGCGGCCGTGACGTTATTTTTCTCATGCTTCAGGACGAGGGTGACAGATCCGCTTGCTGCCGCTTCGTGCACAGGCACAGGAGCTCCTTTTTGCTGACTGCTGCTGGTTACGAGACCAGTTGCTTGGCTGTGGATGGTGCATGCGCCGGCTCACGAGTTTCAGGTATCTTCATGGCGTGCGCTCTAGCCGAATCAACTGCTACAGGATTCCTGTAGGACATCCTGTAGCCGTTTCTCCTCCTGGGGTGCATGCTGAAACAGTGGAGTCACGTTCACGGTTGCAGGGTCTTCGGATTGCCTTGACAGGTAGCGCAGCGACCTCTGCATGCTTTGTTTTTCATTTGAAAATGATTTCTTCTAAGAGTCCAACGTTCTGGTTTGACTGCACAGGTATTTCAATCGTATGGCAGCAATGGTGGTGGAAGGAGGCGACAGCAGTGGGTGATGGAGAAAAACATTGGTTGCATGCCTCCTTATTGGACTTCGGGCTTCAAATTCTTCTACACAGTCGGTCCTGGCCCGTCCCAAGATTCTACAGGAAGTTTCCTGTAGAAATACAGAACTTCCTGTAGAAAGTCCTGTAGCTTCCTGTAGGAGGCTAAACTATGACCAGACCGTGCCAAAACCTTGGAAGAGATGAGTGTTTTTGGAGGGAGTGCTGGTGAGGTCACCTGGTAGCATGGTAGGGACCCTTATCCTTGAGTTGAGAGGCCTCCTTTTCTGCATGGAATACTTGCAACCTGCATTAATTTCCAAAGCTTGAGCCTGTTTTTCTGTTTCTGCCTCTTTTTTCTTTTCCTTGGTTTTTTCTCTTTTTTTTTTTTTTTTTTTTTGAGGAGACAGCAGGGGCGCCTCAATGAGGTTTTCACCCCTACTATCTGCCTTGGGCGCCTCAAAGAGGTTTTCACCCAAGGGTCTTTTTGTTTTTATTCTAATTTTTTCAGAGAGACAGCAGGGGCGCCTCAATGAGGTTTTCACCCCTACTATCTGCCTTGGGAGCCTCAGAAAGGTTTTCACCCAAGGATCTTTTTATTATGATTTTTTTTTTTTGGATGCTCAGGGTATGCCCAAAACAGAGGCAGAACCCTTCTCTATGACTAGCACTGATTTTTCCACAGTTTTGATGAACTCTTGCCTCAAAAGAGGTTTCCTGTAGATCTTTAGTCGATGCCCATTGACGAGCATGGGGATGGCTTCCTCATCGATGGTCCGGATAAGAACAGACCCATTATCATTACACTTCTCCACTGCATATGGCCCTAACCATCTTGTCCTCAGCTTCCCCTTGAAATCCTTGTGTCTGGAATCATACAACAGCGCCCAATCTCCTAGTTGGAATTGCTTGTCATTGAGGTGCCGGTCATGCCATATCTTTCTCTGAAGTTGAACCACTTCTGAGTGGAGAAGGGCCTGCATTCTGTGTTCATCTAGCCCATTCAGCTGCAATAACCTTTCTTGTTGGGCATGGCTGAGATCTAGGTCCAGCTGAGCTGCCATCCTCAATGTGTTGTACTCGAACTCAATTGACAGCAAAGCTCTCTTCCCATAGACCAGTTCATAAGGTGTGAAACCGGTTGTGGTCTTCCAAGTGGTGTTGTAAGCCCAGGTGGCCTCAACCAGGCGATCTGCCCAATCCTTTCTACTGCTGCTCACCACCTTAGTCAAAATCCCTTCTAATGCTCTATTGGTGACTTCCACCTGCCCATTTGCTTGAGGATGATAGGGGGTGGAAGTTCTATGCTTGATCTTGTGATGAGCAAGCAAATCTTCAATTAAGTTGGAGGTGAACTGGCTTCCTTGATCGGTGTTAAGTTATGGTATGTTCTATGCTTATAACAGTTTACTTCTTTTTCTTATTATATTCCACCGATTAGCAATCACATGTACATAAAGTAAAGTGTAGATAGAACATTAAACGATCGACAAAAAACAAGCCAAGACAAGAGACACAAGGTGTGGCGGCTAGCCAGGACAAACCCCACAATGTATGGGGAAACCCTTTGATCAAATGTTCTTTTATCTTCAATAATTCAGCAGAGAGAAATAGTACAATAAATCTGATTCATATCAGCAGTAGCAAACCCTAGATCAGTAGCATCAGCATTAGCAGCTTCATTATCAAACTAGGGCAGACCATATCTCACAAACCGACAGTCGGATTGACTTCATTCCACCACCAAAAGTTTCGGCTTCCAGAGGAGGTTCAGATGAACCTACAGCGCAGTTCAGATGAGGAGATCTTCTAGGCCACGCAAGTCAATCTTTACTTCTGCAGTTGCAGCTTCAGTTTCAGCAGTTTCCGGCTTCAAACTAGGGCAGTTGATATCTTGCAAACCGTTCGTCGGATGGACTTCATTCCACCACCAAAAATTGCGGCTTTCAAAGGAGGTTCAGATGAACCTACAGTGCAGTTCCAAAGAGGAGATCTTCTAGGCCACGCAAGTCAATCTTTACTTCTGCAATTGCAGCTTCAAATTCAACAGCTTCCGGCTTCACATGTGTGAGAGAGAGAAACCCATTTCAGCGCAGTAGAGAAGAGACTCATATCTACGCAGTAGAGAAGAGACTCATATCTACGCAGTAGAGAGAGAGAGATGTGATGTGATGAGTGAGTCCAAATGAGGAAAAGTCCTCTTATATTTATACACAACGTTGGTGGGTGAATAGATGCGACTGTTGGGCTTCTGAGCCTACATGAGTTGTAGGCGGCTTGATAATAATTCCATAATCAAAATAAATTCATATCTCCATGAATACTTATCGGAATTGGATGATCTTTATATCAATCCTACACCTCTTGACGAGAGGAATCTAATAAAAATATTATTAGCCATGAATAAGATGACCCACATGAAGTTTTTCCCTGGTTTCCAATTTTAACACTCCCTCTCAACCATGGAGAACTTCATCTGCAATTTGTCTATCGGTCGTTACTATTCATCCATCAAATGCACTGCCTTGTACAGCCTGACCCTTGCCCTGCTCTGCTCTATTTTGCCTGTTCTGCTTTGTCTTGTTCTGCCCTGCACTGATCTGTACTGTTTTGTTCTGTTCTGCTCTGCTCTTGCATTGTTCTGTTCTACTCTGCTTTTGTCTGAATTATGAAGAAGAAGAAATGACCGAGGATGTATCATACTGACTCAAAGTCAGTCTCAGAGTATGTACCACTGGTCTCAGACCAGTCTCAACCAACCCAAAGTCAGCGTCATAGTGAGTACAACTCCAATGGTCCCAGACCAATATCATCCTCCACTGGCTCAAAGTCAGTCTCAGAATATGTACCACTGATCCCAGACCAGTCTCAACCGACCCGAAGTCAGCGTCATAGTATGGTACAACTCCTACCACTGGTCCCAGACCGGTATCATTGATCCCAGATCAATGGAGGTCATCCTAGCGTAGGGAGTACGGTAGTTACAACAATGCGTCCATCGGTACTACTATGGTCCCTAACTTCATTTCCCTGCTCATTGATCAGATGAGAGGTACTTCCCATGAGTCCCAGACTGCATGGGTAGGATGCCTCGACAGGAGAACTAATCAATCCTGTCCTCACAGGAGAACACATCAATCCTGCTACAATTGCCATGGAGAACACATCAATCCAAGCCTCACAGGAGAACACATCAATCCTGCTACAATTGCCATGGAGAACACATCAATCCAGGCCTCACAGGAGAACACATCAATCCTGCTACAATTGCCATGGAGAACACATCAATCCAGGCCTCACAGGAGAACACATCAATCCTGCTACAATGTCGCCACGGGGTGTACATGTATACTACCGGGGGATAGTGAATAATCCTGTGGTCATATGTTGCTCCAAGAAGCACCCCGCACCCCCCTGGAGCTCTCAGAGCTCAATGCATCATACATGACCCTCATTGGAGGGTCTTTGAACAACTCCAAGTTGTTCACGGAAAGTCAGAAATTTTACTTTCCTGAGGGGTTTTGTCAGAATGTCGGCGACCTGTTCATCTGTACCGATATGATGGAGCCTTATAGCTCCCCGTTGCACCATATCTCGAATATAATGGTATCTGATATCAATATGCTTGGAGCGATCATGGAATGCGAGATTCTCTGACAAACGAATCCCACTTTGGTTGTCACAAATGATCACAGTGGTATCCAATGTGAATCCAAACAACTCACTGAAGAGCTTTCGCAACCAAACTGCCTCACAAAAAGCCATGCTAGCAGCAATATACTCTGCTTCGGCGGTGCTCAAAGCCACCGACTTTTGTTTCCTGCTCATCCAGGATATCGAAGCAGATCCCAAGGAGAAACAACACCCGGAAGTGCTCTTACGGTCCTCCACATTGCCTGCCCAGTCAGCATCTGTGTATCCAAATAGTCTCACATCTCTGGCAATGTATCTTAACCCATAAGTGATAGTGCCACGAAGATATCTCACCGGATTCTTGGCACCAATCCAGTGTATGTGGTGGGGTTCAACCATATGCTGGCTCAACGTGTTGACTGCAAAGCATATATCTGGACGGGAGTTCACTAAGAACATTAATGCTCCGACGAGTTGCCGATACTCGGTAGCATTTCGTAAAACAGGTCCAGCAGCACTACCACTTAACTTCTTGAAGTCAAGCTCCATCGGAGTAGTTACATGCTTGCAGTCCACCATTCCGAATCTTTCCAATATCTTCACCACATATTTTCCTTGAGATAGTAAAATTTCTCCTAGCTTTTGCCACACTTCAAGTCCTAGGAAGTAGTGCATCAGTCCTAGGTCTTTCATTTCAAATTCAAAGGCCAGCTCCCTCTTACATTTGTGAATGAGAGGGTCTGCACCTGTTAGAAAGAGGTCATCCACATACAACACCAGTATGAGAGGCTTGTCATCTTCAACCTTAAAGTAAAGGTTAGGATCGGCTTCACTCCTAGTGAATCCCAGCTTCATCAAGTAGCTATCGATCCTCTCATACCATGCTCGGGGTGCTTGCTTCAGCCCATAGAGAGCTTTCTTCAATCTGCATACATGAGATTTTCGATCATAAATCTCAAATCCTTCGGGTTGCTCCACGTAGACCTCTTCTTTGATCGAGCCATGCAAGAACGCAGTCTTGACATCCATCTGATGTAAGTTCCATCCTTGTGAAGCGGCAAGGGCTATGATTGAGCGGATGGTCGTATATTTGGCAACAGGTGCAAATATCTCATCATAGTCTATACCTTCCTTTTGGGAGAAACCTCGAGCAACAAAACGAGCCTTATACTTTTCCGTGCTTCCATCTGCTGCATGCTTTATCTTGTAAAGCCATTTGGAAGTAACAACAGTCTTGTCCTGGGGTCTGGGAACTACTTCCCAAACATCATTCTTTATGATAGACTCATATTCTTCGGTCATAGCATCCTTCCATACTTGATGCTTGACAACATCTGAGAATGACGAAGGCTCATTTTGTATGATCGTTCTCATGATGGTCAGGTATCCTTGATACCTATTAGGTTTCTTAGTTTCACGAAAGGTTCCTCGGGGTGCAGCATGTCCTTCAGCATCATCAAGTAACCCCTTAAGCCATGAAGGCCTCTTCCTAGAAGAGGAAGGCTCATATGGAGGAGGATCAATCGGATCCATGGGTTCTTCTACATCAGGCATTGATTCATCATCCTTTTCTTTCGGTTCCCTGGTGTCGGCTTCTTGAGAGCTCCTCAAAGTCGAAAGATTGATCACCTTACTGAGAGCCATATCTTCGTCAAAGGTGACATCATGACTAATTATGACTTCCCTTTGACCGGCTACATAGATTCTATAGCCTTTAGTATTTTCACCATAGCCCACGAAAATTCCCTTCTTTCCAGATGCTCCCAATTTATTTCTTTTCTCTTTCGACACATGAAAGTATACAGGGCTTCCAAAAATTTTAAAATGAGAAACATCAGGTTTCTTACCGGTGAATTTTTCTTCAGGAGTCTTGGAACCCAATGCTTGATGAGGGCATCGATTTTGTACATATACGGCAGTGTTTGCAGCTTTAGCCCATAGAAACTTAGGAAGACTTTGATCATGTAGCATGGCCCGGACAACTTCCATAATTGTGCGGTTCTTCCTTTCTGCCACACCATTTTGTTCAGGAGTATATGGTGTAGTAGTCTCCCTCTTGATGCCAGCCTCTTTACAAAAATCATGGAACTCATTAGATTCATATTCAGTCCCATTGTCAGTTCTTAAGATCTTGATCTTCTTTTCGGTTTGATTCTCGATTAGGGCTTTGAAGTGTCGGAACCAAGGGAACACTTCATCCTTCTTTTTCAAGAAGTATATCCAGGTCTTTCGAGAATGGTCATCTGTAAAAGTGAGATAATATGAGTATCCTCCCAAGGAGTTCACAGGCATCATACCTGATATGTCTGAGTGAACTAGTTGTAGTATATCGGAGGTCTTGCTTTGACTTGAAGGGAATGGTCCCCTTTTGAGCTTTCCTTCGGCACATCCTGGACATACACCTTCTTTCTCTACTTGGAATTCAGGCATCCCTGTTACCATCTGTCTTACATCGGGTAGAGCTTTGTAATGAAGGTGGGCAAACCTCTGATGCCAAAGTTCGGGCTGAAGCGTTGTGTCACAAGACATGACACCTAGCAGACTTCCACTGACTTTATATAAAGAATCAACTCGAAACCCAAGAGTGAAAGCATCTTTAACATTATTTTTCCATATGCGTACCTTACCATCGCTGAAGGTTACCTTATAGCCTTTGTCTTCCATTGCCGAAATGGATACCAGGTTCTTTTTGAGATCAGGTACATATAATACATCTTGTAAGTGAATCGTATTACCTTGATTCAGTTTAAGAGAAACATTGCCTACACCTTTCACTGGGTATTTCATGTCATCTCCAAGGACAATTTCCAGGTTAGTTTCTTTCTCTACCAGATTATAGAGTACTTCTTTGTAACCAGTGAAGTGTCTTGAGGCACCACTATCAATGAGCCAAATTCCCATTGAGTCCGAAGGAGCGGAGGTAGATAGAGCAGCTGGTAGATAATATTCAGCCTGCTTATCATCAACGGTGTTAGATTCATACCTGGAATTTCTAGCCTTCTTGAATGGTTGCCCTCTTCCTTGATTTCCCGCATTCCTTTTTCCTTTGTTGTTGAATTTTCCATTCCTTCAATTACTATGAGAGGGATTTTGATCATCATCACGGTGAGAGTCCTTTCTATCAGGGCATTCCCTTGCATAGTGACCTGCTTTATTGCAAATGAAACATCGTCCTTTTCTTCCACCCTTAAATCCAGCCTTTCTTTTCGATTTAGACCCAGAATTATTTCTTTTCTTAGCATGAGAAGAAAAAGCAGCAAGAGGACCTTTAGGCAAGGGCATTTCCTGCTCTTCTACCCTTGTTTGTTCTTGAATGCATCTAGCCATTAATTCCTCAAAACTAGGAATTACATTATTGTTCAGAAGAGTAGTCCTGAACACATACCATTCAGATGGTAATCCTCCGAGAGTTGTGAGTGCCATTTCTCTGTCAGTAATGGTTTCCCCAATAGATAGGAGATCGTTCTTGATCTCGGTGATTCTTAAGAAGTATGCTTGCATACTTTCATCTTTACCCTTCTTGATTTCCCTCAACTTATTTCTAAGAAACAAAACTTGATTTGCATCATTAACTTTAAATAAACTCACCAGTCTGTCGTAGATTTCCTTAGAGGTGTCTAGATCAGAGATGTAGGCCACCAAGCACTTGTCGATAGAGTCCTGGATGATCTTTTTTGTTTTGACTTCTCCATTTTTCCATTTGTTCCAGGCAGCAGCAGATGCATTTGATGAAGGCTCAACAATATTGCCTTTTACATGGTCCAGCACTCCTTGATCTTCAAGGGTTAGATCGATAGACATCTTCCATCCGTGATAGTCAGCTTTCTCACGGAGCTTGTCTTCGGCAGGAAAGAGTGTTGAGGACCCCATAGTTCTTTAGGATAGCCTTGCCAATCTTCTCTTCAATGATTGCTCTTGCTCTTGCTCGGGCTTTGTCTTCACCTCAGCTCTGATACCATGTTAAGTTATGGTATGTTCTATGCTTATAACAGTTTTCTACTTTTTCTTATTATATTCCACCGATTAGCAATCACATGTACATAAAGTAAAGTGCAGATAGAACATTAAACGATCGACAGAAAACAAGCCAAGACAAGAGACACAAGATGTGGCGGCTAGCCAGGGACAAACCCCACAATGTGTGGGGAAACCCTTTGATCAAATCTTCTTTTATCTTCAATAATTCAACAGAGAGAAATAGTACAATAAATCTGATTCATATCAGCAGTAGCAAACCCTAGATCAGTAGCATCAGCATTAGCGGCTTCATTATCAAACTAGGGCAGACCATATCTCCCAAACCGACAGTCGGATTGACTTCATTCCACCACCAAAAGTTTTGGCTTCCAGAGGAGGTTCAGATGAACCTACAACGCAGTTCAGATGAGGAGATCTTCTAGGCCACGCAATTCAATCTTTACTTCTGCAGTTGCAGCTTCAGTTTCAGCAGTTTCCGACTTCAAACTAGGGCAGTCGATATCTTGCAAACCGTTCGTCGGATTGACTTCATTCCACCACCAAAAGTTGTGGCTTTCAAAGGAGGTTCAGATGAACCTACAGTGCAGTTCCAAGCAAGTCAATCTTTACTTCTGCACTTGCAGCTTCAAATTCAACAGCTTCCGGCTTCACATGTGTGAGAGAGAGAGACCCATTTCAGCGCAGTAGAGAAGAGACTCATATCTGCGCAGTAGAGAGAGAGAGATGTGATGTGATGAGTGAGTCCAAATGAGGAAAAGTCCTCTTATATTTATACACAACGTTGGTGGGTGAATAGATGCGACTGTTGGGCTTCTGAGCCTACATGAGTTGTAGGTCGGTTTGATAATAATTCCATAATCAAAATAAATTCATATCTCTAGGAATACTTATTGGAATTGGATGATCTTTATATCAATCCTACACCTCTTGACGAGAGGAATCTAATAAAAATATTATTAGCCATGAATAAGATGACCCACATGAAGTTTTTCCCTGGTTGCCAATTTTAACAACGGTGACTAGCTCTCTTGGGTAACCAAATTTGTAGAAGATGTTTTCTCTTAAAAACTCAGTCACCTTTTCTTTTGTCGCTGCTTTGATTGCCTTGGTTTCTGCCCACTTTGTCAGATAGTCTGTGCACACAATGATGTAAGACCTTTGCCTTGAAGGAGGATTGATAGGACCCACAAAATCCATGCCCCACTTCTCGAATGGTTCAAGATTCACTTGAGGTTGGAAAGGCATTTCGTCCCTTGGGGTTGGCTTCCCCATCCTTTGGCATCGGTCACATTGGCTGATATATCTCTTAACATCTTGATGAAGCGTGGGCCAATAGTAGCCTGCCTGTAGAATTTTGAAGGCAGTCCTCTTGGCTGCAAAATGTCCTCCACAAGGCCCGTCATGATAGGTTAGGAGGATGTCAAAGACTTCCTCCTCCCTTACACAACGCCTTAAGATCTGATCGGGGCCAAGTTTGAACAGGTTGCCCCCGATCCAAGTGAACGAGGCACTCTTCCTTACAATTCTGCTTTTCTCTTTGGAAGATAGATGCGGAGGGAACTGTGTTGAGACCAGATAATTTGCTATATCAGCAAACCATGGGGAGAGTACTGAGATAGCAAACAGATGTTCATCTGGCATCTGGTCGTCCATGGTTCCATCTTCACCTGCAGGTAAATCCAATCTAGACAAGAAGTCAGCAACAACATTTTCTTTACCTGGTTTGTCAACGATAGTCAAATCAAACTGCTGCAACAGAAGTAACCATCTAATAACACGAGCATTCACATCTGGTTTATTCATTAAATATCTAATTGTAGCATGATCAGTATGTACAAATGTTTGATAGCGAGTGATGTAGTGTCGGAACTTGTTCAGGGCATGGACCACAGCCAGGAACTCTTTCTCAGTTACAGTATAGTTCAGTTCTGCCTTGGATAAGTTTTTGCTGACAAAGTATATGGCATATGGGAGTTTTTGTTCAACCTGTCCTAAGGTTGCCCCTATGGCTTTGTTCGAGGCATCAGTGTGGATGTGGAAAGGTAGGGCCCAGTTTGGACCTCTTAATATCGGGGCGGACACCAACTTATCCTTTAATTCATTCAGAGCCCTTTGACAGTCGTCCGTCCATTTGAACTCAACATCTTTTTCTAAGAGGCCAAACAGTGGCGAGGCTAGCTTACTGAAATCTTTAATAAATCTTCTATAATATCCTGCTAAGCCTAGGAAACTCCGAACATCTCTTACTTTCTGAGGAGGTGGAACCTTTTTGATGAGAGCAATTTTATTAGGATCCACCTGCAATCCTTGGCGAGAAATGGTATGTCCTAGCACAGTCCCTTCAGTCATCAAGAATTCACATTTTTCTGGACTAAGGGACAGGTTCATCTCAATGCACTTGGTTAGGACTTTTCCCAGATTGGACAATGCTTCTTGGAAGTTGGACCCATAGGGAGTGAAGTCATCCAGATAGATTTCCACCGAATCATGGACTAGCTCATAAAAGATGCTCAATACTGCTCTTTGGAAAGTGGCAGGAGCGTTGCATAGCCCAAAGGGAAGGACTCGGTAAGCAAAGGTACCCCAAGGACAAGTGAAGGTGGTCTTATCTTGGTCTTCCGGGCTGATTTGGATCTGGTTATACCCGCTGAACCCATCTAGGAAAGAGAAAAACTTCTTCCCCGCTAGTCCATCCAACACTTGATCTATGAAAGGCAAAGGAAAGTGGTCTTTCTTGGTGGCTTTGTTCAGTTCTCGGTAGTCCACACAGATTCTCCACTTTTCATTTTTCTTGGGTACCAACACCAGAGGGGACACCCACTCGCTATCCGAGATGGAGTAGATGAATCCTACATCCAACAGTTTTTGTCGTTCTTCTTTGACAATGTTCTTAAGGGTTGGATTCATTTTCCTCTGAGGTTGGCTGACCGGTTTACAATCTTCCTTGATGTAGATGTGATGGGGGCAGACCGAAGGGTGGACTCCTTTCATCTCCTTATAGCTCCAAGCGAAAGCATCTAGATGACTAGCCAACAGACTATACAGCTCCTTTTCCTGGGAAGGAGATAGGGAGGAGCTGATCTTTAACGTTCTCTCGGGGCCAAACTCCACATTTTTGACCCTGGGAGAGAGTGGATCGGTCACACAAAGGTCCACTAAGGTGCTGGCTTGAGTATCTTCCACCAATTTCTCTAAGGACAATGCACTGGGAGGCGGATTCTGAATCAAGGTCTCAATCAAATCATCCTCAGTTTGAGGACCTCCCCTGGTGGTCTCTAAGGTGCACAAGGGTGCAGAGTACACCTCATCCTCTTCTCCTTCTTCCAACCAAAGTGGTAAGTCATGCTCTAATAGAGGTTGGGCAGGAGGGTATAGGACTAGCTGCTTGGACATAGGACCATTTTTGATGGTCATGTTTCCTGCTCGGTAGCTTATGTAAGCATCCGCAGTGGCTAGCCAAGGTCTTCCCAAAATAAGGGGGTATCCGGTAAGTTTTGCCTTTGGCTGAAGAACCAAGAAGTCCGTAGGATACTCCCAAGAGTCAACAGAGACCAAGACATCCTCCACAATCCCGTCGGGAGTCACAGTGGAGCGATCTGCCAACTGCAGGACTGTCGAGGTCTTCCTTAAGGAACCCTGAAGGTTGAGTTTGAGCATGGTATCCCTGGTCATCACATTAATGACAGCCCCTAAATCAATCAAAGTGTGGGGTATGATGGTGCCATTGATGTGGACATCAACTACAGGATCCAAATACTTTGGACAGATTACTTGCCCCAACATAAGATTAGACAGTTGTCCTATGACATTGATGGTTGAGGCATCTCTTTTTCGCCTGCCTGGGTGCCTGAAACACTTTTCCTTAACCAATTTGTTGTATATCGGTACATCTTTGATGGCTTGGAGAAGTGGTAATCTTACACACAACTGTTTGAGTTCTCCCAGAAGCTCATTCTCCTTTGGGTCGGGTTGTGTGGTTACTATTAGTCTCTCAGGAAAGGGTGGAGTGGTCTTGGGTTCACTTTCATGTTTGTCTTCCTCGTCCTCTAGGGGAGGAGGTTGGCGATCCGGAAGAGTCTTCCCGGATCGCAGGTTGATCTCCTAGATCTCCACAGCATAGGTAGGGCAGGTTGTTTCCCCGGTATATACCTGCTGGGCCTGTCGGTTGTTGGGGTTCGGGTTCGGTTGAGCAGGCATTTGGGGTTGTCTCGGAGGAGCAGGAGGTAATGGTTGTGGTTGAGCTGGTGGTGGAGGCAAAATGGCGGGAGGAGTGTTGTATTGGGGCCTCCACCCCGGTTGAGGTGCATTCCACTGAGGCTGTGGCTGGACATGTGAGTGAAACGAATGAGTAGTGGGCTGAGTATGGTATTGAGGTGGGTAAGACCATGGAGGAGGCACAGACCAGGGAGGATGAGCAGGGGGCCCCCAAGAAGGCATAGGAGCAGATTGGTTGGGGCTATAATAGGCTTGGGATGTCCCTTGCATCCCCTGCTGGTAAGGTCTAGGTCCATGCGGCCTTCTTTGGTTGAGGAAGTAGAGAGGTTCAGTGGGTGCCTCAGTTCCTTGGTACATGGCCTTAAACCCAGGTAAGGTTGGGCATTGGTTTGTGGGGTGGTCCTCCTCACAAACGAAGCATACCTCAACCAAGTGTAAGGGACACTCGTTCTTAGGGTGCTTCCTTGTATAACTAGGACAAAAGATGGCCAAAGCCCTCTCAGCTTCCTCTTTCTTTTGCTGGATTCGGAATGTATCAAGTTGCATGGCAATGGTCTGTCTCACCTCACTTTTGAGGTCCTCCAGCTGATTAACAAACTCATGCTTGGAGAAAGTAGCACTAGCTGAAAGGGGGTTTCCCCTACCTCTTTTCCGGGCTGCCCTAGAGTGGTTTCTAAACACAGTCTTTATATCCTCGTAAGGTAGTTGGTAGATGTCTCCTCCAGCTAGCATGTGAAGGGTATCTAGGAGGTCTTCAGGGACTCCTCGGAGCAGGACCAACTTGAGAGATTCAGGGTCAAGTGTGCACCTAGCCCGTTTATAGCTAAGTTGGAATCTTTCCTCATAATCTTCTAAAGACTCATCATTTCCCATGGTCATCCGAAAGATCTCTCCCTTGGCTTCCTTGGACCTACAGTAGTCTCGGTATTTGGCATTGAAAGCTTGCTGCATCTGAGCCCAAGTGGTGATACTGTTTCCAAGTAATCCCATGAACCAGCGTAATGTTGCATCCTTGAGAGTAGAGGGAAAGAGTTTCAGTTTTTGCTCATCTTTTGTATAGTCATAGGTTCGACAAAGGACAGCGAACTCAAACAAGAAGGTATCAGGGTCTTCAGTAGTCAATCCATGGAAGTGAGGTAAAGCGGAGGGGCTTATATTTTACATTTTCATGTCTCCATTGGTCTCTCGGATGGGAAAGGCACCTTCTATTCTCTCATCTTCTCTTCCATCTTCAGCCATGGCTTCAGGTGGGATGGTTTCTAACTCTTCTTCTAGTATAGGATCTTCGTATGTCTCAAGAGGCTCGCCTATAGGTTCTTCTGGATCACTGTCACCAAAGAAGAGAGAAGGGTGACTCAGTGAAGTGGTGGGGGTGTTGGGTAAGAATTTGCCAGTTTTATCTCTGTTCCTACGAGGCATGAAATGGAAAGGCTTTTGATTGCTTTTTGCTTTTTCTGCTTGTACATGCAAAACTAAAATAGATTGAACTGCAACTAGCTATCTTGCTGAAATGAAGATGCGGAATTGAAATGAAAGCAGGAAAGGACTAAGCTACGTTGCTCAAATGAAATTGCAGGAATGAAATGCTAGTCTACGCTTGCAGAATTGAAATTGCTAGTCTACGCTTGCAGAATTGAAATTGCTAGTCTACGCTTGCAGAATTGAAATTGCTAATCTATGAAAGCAGGAAATATCTATTTTACTTTTGCGGAAATGAAATTGCAGAACGGAAATGAAATAAACTATTTAGCAGAAGGCGAGTGTAGAAAAATAGAAAAAAAGCAACAATCACCAATACTCTGACGCTTCCCCAGCAACGGCGCCAAAAAGATGGTGGGCTCCAGTATTGTAGCAATAATGTTACAACTCCTGGGACTCCCTTCTTTATTCTTATCAACCCGGTAGTTCGTAACAAACTTGGAAGCGACGGTGCTGTATGCACAAGTACTAGCTCTTGCCGCAACTGTCACTTGGTTAGCTGGCACAAGTCCGCTAGGGGCTCAAGCCAACTTCTATGAGCTCTTAGAAGAAGCTTTGTACCTGATGGATGGAAGCTAACTCAAAGGAAGTTGATCTACTTGCAGAAAGAAACTGAAAGTCAAAGAGTAACATAAACCCTAGCAAACCCTAATTCTACCAGCTAGTCCTACTAATGCAAAGGAGAGGATGCAAACTATTGAAAAAGATGCCATTACTTCTACAAAGGTGAAATGCACATGCCTATGCTATCTCTATCTAAAGAACACATCTTTTTTGTATTTTTGATTACGTTATCAAAATTATCATACATGTACTTTTAACTGGCTTCTTACTGTGCAGGGGTGGATCAAGGAGGAGAAATGCTTGGAAAAGGTTGGGAAGGTTCAGAGAGGGTCTAAGGAGTCCCTAACACCCTTCCAGAGAGTTTCACCAAGTTTGGCTACTCAGCAACCTCACTTGTGAGCTTCTACAGGAAGTCTGCAGAGGTTCTACAGGATGTTTCAAGGATTTCTACAAGATGTTCAGAAATTTCTACAGGATGTTCTGACATTGGATTTTGGAAGATGGGTGAGTGAAAGAGGATGCATGAATGGATAGGGAGGTAGGGTAGGGGTCTGAGATGACCCAGTGACTGATGGATGAAGTGATGAGAGGGTGTGGAGAGCTAACTTGTCTTAAGGAAGGCTAAGGCAATGGAAGAGCAAGAAGGTAGGGTTACGTGGACAGAAGAGGAGTTGTGAGACGAAGAAGCTAACTAGGAGATGGAGCAGCTGGCCTGGACGAAGCTTAGGTGGATGAGAGAAAGATGGATATGCCCTGCACGGTGTGCACTTAACTGAATCAACCAAATCCTGCATACAATCGAAATCTTAGCTAATCTATCCAAACTGTCAACGAAACAAATGAACAGCAGCTTTATTTCCAAAGAGAACCATGTACAGCACTTAATCAAAGGAACATCTAAAAAGGTCTGAACGCATGACTAACTTCTACAAATGAAAAACATTACACCAATGATTGCATGGTCAAGCAACTAGTGTTTTTGTTGAGCAGAACTGGTTCCACAATTCCAGCCCCTGATCTAATAAGGGAGAGGTGAAACTGAGAGTGCAGGCAACCCTTTTATGGAGCTTTTATCAATCTTTATCTTATCAATCCGTTCTACACATCTGAAGTAATTCTATTCCTCAACAATAACCTACTTAACCAACACAACTAAGTCTAGCTCAACAAACTTCGTTTTAGATGCATAAAAGGAAAATCACAGTGCTGAAAGGAAAGATAACAATACAAATAAGGAGGCCCTAGGCTCTCAGGTTGGGCCCAACCCCGAGAGCTATGGCTCCTATAAAAAACTCAGAGCTGATATCAAATTTGACTGCTTCACATTATCAAAAAATAATCATAAGTCAAGAGTTATGCCAATAATGGCTACAAAAGAACAAAACAGAGCTAGCAGCACGTAGTGCAGAATATGCAAGAGTTTTTCAAAAAGTTCTTTTCGAACGCTGAAGCCTTAACATTTATACACTACGAGGCCCTAGCTGGCCTCCTAAATCTATGGGACTTGGCTGCCCAAACTGTGAGTGAACAGCTCCTTCCAAGAAATCTGCTTGGCTGCCTTCTAGATCCGGTTTTGGTGGCCTTTGGAGCTCGGAGTTGGGGGTGAAGATCCCGAGGGAGGCTATTTAATGCCATAGACAACCCCCCTACGAATCCTCAACCCAAGCTTGGCTGTCTCCTAGCCCATGTCTGCTCGGTTTTGCTTCAACATGTGTCAAAAAATCCTGAAATGAGCACGTGTTAGCCACCTAGGAATAGTGACTACCCTTATTCGTACAAATGACATAAACATACTAAAAAATAATGCATAAGTTATGAAAAATGAAGGATTGAACAAGGGTAGTTAGGCCAAATGAGCCCAAAATGTTACCAAATTTTGGTGCTCATCAGTCGACTCCAACTCTGACTCCGAATCAGTATCAACTCAGCCGATTTGATTTCAATAACTCGGTCGTTGTAAAAAATACATTAAATATTTTTTTTTATAAAAATAAAATAAAATAAACATAATTTTAAAGATTTTCATTCATGTTTCCAAACACAAAGCTTTATAATATAGATAGAAGACAACATATGATCAAAGTAGGCTCATGAATATTATATCGAAATGGCACCCAGTGCAATGTCCAATACATACATGATGATGATATAGAGATCAAAAAAAAAACACATAACCAAGGAGGCTAGAAATGGCCTCTACAACGAAAGTAAATTGTGAAACATCACTAGTCACCACTGACCAGTACTATTGGCTACTGCTGGAGAAGCCAACATCATCTGGCTCAACCTCTGAATAAGAGTGAGACAGGGAAACCCATAGCTCCTCCTCATCATCATCTCCAACTGCAACTGTAGAAGTGGTAGCACTAGCAGGCTGTGCAGCAACTGCACACCGAGATAGATGAGATATGCGCTTCCGCCGTGGCTGAGCAGAAGAAGGCGCCTGCAACTGGAGGACTTGGGGCTGGGCCTGAGGCTAGTACAAGTAAATCTGCATTCAACTGAACATTTTGTTCAAGTGATGCCACCATCTATAAATCCAAATCAAGATCCTCATCAGAATCAAACTTTGTTGGATGACTCTCCACTACCCAATCTGATGTTGGATCAATATCTTCCAACACAATGGGATCTGAATCAGGGCTTTTGTTCAGCGATTAGTTGCGTCTGAGCCAGAGGTTGTATTGGACATAAACTAGATCATTTAACCATTTTTTATCCAAATGGTTTCTCTTCTTCGTGTGAATCCTCTCAAAGACAAACCAATTGCGCTCACACCCAGTAGCACTGCAAGTTTGACTCAAAATACAAATTGCAAACTTCTGCAATTCAGGACAATGGCTACCAAAAGCCTCCCACCATTGTAATACAACAAACATAGTAGTGTAATGAGTTAGCTCAAAAAACTATATCCAACTTTCAAATTATAAACAATTTAACAAAATAAGTATTAAGAATTTGAAAATTGAAATTTTTGTTTACCTAGCGCATCTGCTTCCATTGCAATCTTTACTAGGTTCTTCCCAAAGGTACTTGTGGCTTTACTGAAGGTTGTGATCTGTCGGTGTATCTCCAGCTGATCACACTCCAATGGGATCATGCAACCAATGCAATCAATCAATCCATCTCTAACCTCCCCACTCAAAGCTCCCGCCGCCTGAGCTTTATAATGATATCGTGGGTTCAAAAAATACCCAGCTGCATGTATATGGCGATGGAGTTGATTGTTCCATCTTTCATCAATGATTGCCCAAATGGGCCAATACTTAGCCACTTTATCCTTGTATGCCCTCTTTATTTGCTCCTTTGTTTCATCCATAGCCTCATAAATGTAGCCGATAGCCAAGCTTTACCCATCCACCAACCGCAACACCTTAACTAGTGGCTCAACAACCTTCACAATCTCTATTGCCTTTCTCC
Source organism: Pinus tabuliformis (assembly GCA_031772625.1). Taxonomy (NCBI): domain Eukaryota; kingdom Viridiplantae; phylum Streptophyta; class Pinopsida; order Pinales; family Pinaceae; genus Pinus; species Pinus tabuliformis. Next base: position 1,472,390,418 of record CM062820.1, on the reverse strand, counting down.
AAAATATTTTTTCATTAACTTTCTTTTTCAATTCTTTGCCTTCCTGTTTAAGAGACCACTGGCTTTGATTCCATTCATCACTGGAAAATATCTTTTGCAAGTTTCTATGTTGTGAAAGCATAGGTTGCAATGTCAAAAAATGAGTAGCAAATCTAGTGATGGAAAGCCTAATAATATCCCTGCCCCCTGTGTGTCTCCTCATAAGGCTCAAAATCCATGAATGATTATATATAAATTTTTCTATGCTTTTGGCATGATCTACAATGTTTTTGACCCAATCTAATTTGCCAATATCCTCAAGCATGAGGTCTATGCAATGTGCAGCACATGGCATAGACCTAAAGATGGTTTTGTATTTTTCCTCTAATAGTTTACCAGTAAGAACGTGGTTAGAGGCATTATCTATGATGACTTGAACAACATTAGCCACCCCCACCTCCTCAACAAACTCATCCAATAGCTGAAACAACAATTGTCCATCATTCACCTTATCAGATGCATCAACTGATTTTAGAAGCATGGTTCCCTATGGGCAGAATATAAGAAAGTTTATGATGGTACGGTTCCTTGATAAGTCCATCCAGCTGACATGATGGTACATCTTGTTCTTGCCCATGAGACTTTGAAATCTTTCAAATACTCATTAATGGAGGAAATTTCTTTCTACAAACGATACCCCCTTATCTCATGCATAGTAGGGCCTTTGAAGCCTTTTCCAACAGCAAATATGGCATCAAACGTAGGCTCATAATATGGTGAACAAGAAGCATTGAAGGGGATATCAGCATCATACGACCATCTACATATGTAATCACAAGCATTCTCACTCAATTCTTTCTTCCAATGGTCATCTAAAGTGGGTTGCAAAGTTCTACTAGCTTCAAGACCATGTGCATCTAATGGAGAGGAGGGTGTGACAATGAAATAACTTTTGGTATTCATATCACCCTTCTTTTTCATTTTACCCTTACCCTTTTCTTGAATAGACTCCAAAGGGGGAGGAACATATCGGAAGGGGTTTGATGCATCAGTACAGGGGATAGAAGAAGAACCCTCAAAATCAAAATGGGGGTTGGTAGCCATCATTTTTTGTATAATCCTCTTCCTCCCAATTTCAACCTCTATTTCTTTTTGCCTAGCCATTTATTCTTTAAATTTCTCAAAGCTATTTAACAACTCCTTCCTAATCTCCCCAATTTGTGGTTGTGTTGCACGGGTACCCGCACCCGGGGGTGGGGTTCTCGAACCCGTCCCGGGTTCCCGCACCCAAGTACCGGATTCGGGTACGGGTTCTTCCCAGACGAACCCAGAAGAACCGGGTTCTTCAAAAAAAAAAATTGGGTTCTTTTCCTTTAACGGGTTCTTGGGTTCTTCGGGTGCTTGGGTTCTTCGGGTTCTTCGTGTGCTTGGGTTCTTGGGTTCTTCGGGTTCTTCGGGTTGGGTTCTTTGGGTTCTTCATAAAAAAACTATATTAAAAATTTAATTTTCAAATAATTTTTTTTTATTGAAATTTAAAAAATGATATGCCATAAACGAATGATATGCCATAGAATATAGAATATATGCCATAAACGAATGATATCATTTTTGGAGTCATTGATGGTCATTGGTCTGGATTGTCCTTCAGAGATGGTTGTAAGGTCTTCTGAATGTTTCTCAAGGAAATTTTCTGCCATCATTTCCAAAGATTACAGTTTCCAAAGACTGTCTTTGTTCACATGCCTTAGCATTGCTCTGTGGGCATGACGTGCTGCTCAAGGGTAATGAATCATTGTAAAAATTTATCAACAGTGATAAGTTTTTCAAAACTTATGAGCGACACAGTATTCTGAAATCATATATGATTATGATATCTCAATATTATAAAAGGAACATTATGGGTGTACAATCCCACAAGCAGAATATCATATCATATTGGCTGTAGCTTTGTGGAAATATTTAATAAGGTGATGACCATAGTTGGAAAAAAAAGGGTAGCTGTTTGCACATTCATGAGTCCCTTCCTACCGCAAGAGACTCTTATGATCAGTCTCTCCATTAGTCTTATGCTATAAATTTATAAAAACAATTTCAAAATTTATGCCCAAGGTTTGTTAGAGTCTCAATGTAAATTATGAATCTCCTGTATTTGTGGATCTTCAATGCCTTTAATATTATATGGCATCGAAACCAGAACTGGAAAAGAGACCTCTTACTCTGTAATTTGAGCCTGCAGATTCTTGTAAATCAATTTGGAATGAATTTATGAAACATTCATTCCCGAGCCAAATAAGTTAATAACCATCAAATTATAAACTGTAAATTCACACATACAGGTTCAGACATTTTCAGTCAAATAGAAAGTAGGATTGAGACCAGCCATAAGCTGTAATCAGCTGATGCTGTTAAATGGCGAAGGGCTATTTTGGAAAATGGCTAAATTAAGTATCAAAATCTGCCAATTTCTCACAGCATTCTGATAACATCATGTTAAGATTAAAACTAGGAAAATATGCCTAAAAGAATAAGCGTGTTTTGTGGAAGGGTAAGGCTGCCACTGTTTTAACTTTTTGGGATTGCTTTACCACAGAGCACACCATGCATGGGGCAGGTGGATGATTAGACATCAAGAAAAGTCTAGACCACTATCAGGTTGAGAAGAATCTCCTATGAAAAAATTGTGTTTTTATATGGGAGAGACTAAACATGTTTAAATGATTATCACTAAAGTTTTCTTGTTTAAAGTTGAAAAAATATACAAATTCAAATTTAATATATATTATAATTTATAATTTATAATTTATAAAATATAATTATTAAAATTTAATATTATTATATTACCCGACAAACCCATGCACCCTGTTTCCAAAAATGCCATCCCCGTCCCCGTCCCCACGTTTCCTGGCAACATAGATTTGTGGTGATTCACATGGAGTAATTTGACCTCTAATCCCTGCCAAGTGTTGTTTCAGCCTATTAATGCCCCTAGGACCATCCTTAATTTTTCTATGGCAAAATTAACAATGAATTTGACTATCAACATTTTCAACATATGCCCAAGCAACATCTTTCACTCTAGGTGCCATTTTTTGACTTGGAAATGAAAGGAAAAAATCTGAAAATGAAAACAAAAAAAATAGCATTGCTTCAATGTTCATTTCTTTCACAAAAAACACTCTTTTCAATTTCCAGATTTGCACAAAAAAATAAATAAGCAAAAACAGATTTTTAGAAGTGAAAAAAAATACCTCTAGGCACAAACTGCCTCCTCAAAGTTGCTCCAACAAACCAACTCCTCAATGCTGCTCCAATGGTTGCCCAAGAAGCTCCTCACTCCTGCTCCAATGCTTGCCCAAGACTCCTCACTGCTGCTCCAAAAACAAACTCCACAACTCTTCACAAACTCCTCACAAATTCTCACTCAAATGCAATGAGATGGCTGTGAGGAAATGAGAGGGGTTGGGTAGGTTTTATAGGGTTTGGGAGAGGGAAATGGACCCCAAAGAACCCAAAGGCACATTAGAATGGGCTTTGGGGTCCCCAAAAACCCAAGCTGAAAAAAAAAATACGCTTTACGGTCGCTCCCACTAAGCCGGCCGAGTTCGCTCAGACTCGGCCGAGCCGTCCGGGGGCCGAACCGATCTAGCCGCCGAGTCGACCCAGTGATGCAATGATTCGGTTGTTTCGGAGTCGATTTGGCCGATTTTTAAAACAGTGCTATTCACCTTGTTTTCAACTCTTTTTCTTGCCCAGCAGACGTCCTCTTTCGTTTGCTTTGCTCTGCACTAATTCCCGTAAAATGGCCATCGGTTTTAGGAAGATCCTTTGGGATTTTATTTTCTCTTGATTTAAGAACCCAGACACTAGTGGAAAATGACCACAATATGTATTATTTCCCAACCATTGACATGCTCTTGCTAGCTTTGGTAGCACTGTAATGTGCCAAACTGAAAAATTTGGCAAATTCTTGGAATTTCCACTCACAAAATGCTTTAGATAAAATTTTATTCACTTAATATAACATTGCCATGTAAAATTGTGACAAATAGAGTACTAAAAAAATAATAATAATAGGAACAAAAATAATCTCAACTTTTATTATATAGACAAACTGGGGTTTACATGCTGATACAACCAAAATAGCTGAGATAGAAAAAGTTGGCCTCAAGAATTTGCTCCAATGTTGCACTAGCCCTCTCCAACTGACTGCACTTCAACTGCTAAGCTCTCCTGTGAATTATGGATGAACTCACCAAGGGGAAAATGGGTTCTCGTCCACTCATTGAATCTCTCGAGGGTTCCCGTCCTAGGGCTACTGGAGTAAAGAACTATGTTCCCAAACCTCTCACACAAAAACAATGCACAAACCCAAGATATCCTCAAATGGTCTCCTCTTCCTCTTTTATAGATCTGATGGACCCCTCTAGAAGCCTTATTATTATTTTAATCACTTGGTACTTTTTCCCTCTTTTAAGTTTAATTAGAATATCCTTTTAATTCGGGAAAATGGTAAATTAGCCACCAGCCCTCCCCAAGCCATTGAAAGTCACTTCCCACCATCTCATCCTGTAGATCTTCTTGTTTTGGTTCCAATGAGCTATTACACTACGGTGTTTCGTCAAGTATTCCTCTCAGATTACCACCTTAAGCATAATTAATTGAGTTAGGCCCAATAATAACCCTGTTTTTTGAAAAGTTGTCGAAATGCAACGGAACGAAAGGCAATTTCTGTTGATGATGGAATATGCCAAGCGAATGCCATCGGATCCCATAGAAACTCCTCAAAACCTAACGAAACCCCTCTAGAAGCCCCTAGGCCCATTGATGGAGTAAACCTGCTCCTGTGACCTAGCTACCTCTGACTCTAGAAGTCTATCCTGACCATGCCATAAGGGAAACCAGAAAAAGGAACATGACAAGCACACCTGCTAGTCTTTTGGTCCAAATCAGGCTTATATGACTCAACATGATTTTGTCCAATTACAGGGGTTGATGTAGGCTCATTTTCCTCTACATTTGACACACTTTCTTGTATCTCATATTTCTAAGAATTCATCCTTGCCTGGGCCACATGGTGGGATGATGAACCAAAAATCTTGTTATTTGACTGCCTCATAGTTTGTGATGTCAAGAGGGATCTCCATGCACCAAATTAGATTGTTGATTTGAGTTCTCAACTTTCTATGTTTCCATATTATGGCCATTAGTAGCTTTCTGGGCCATTTTTTCCATTTTTATATATGAAAGGTTGTAACTGGAATTTACTTCAAAATTGTCCACTATTCATTTACAATCAATTCCATCTCAAATGTTAGTAATTTGCGTGAAGGAAGTGTACCACCTCAATGTTACATATTACATTCAAGCCAAGATTGTTGCAGGCATGCCTTAAATATTAGTTCATAAAATAAAATATTCGTTAATGGTCGATTGATGATGAGACGACTTGATAATGCCTTGGAGTTAAGCTTTGTCGAGATAGTGGAAATGTATGCAAATGACTTTGCCTGCCCAAATTGTGGTTGCAACTGCCTAGACATCCCCTGCGGCCTGCCAACCAACTTGGTCACCAAATTTAGGCCTGAAATAAACCTCAGACTCCCTGCCCTAACTGCGGGTAATCTTCCTGCCTCAAACCAACAACAAATCAGCTCCAACATACCTCATGGATCCTCTTTCTTCAACCCTCAGTGCTAGGTCTGTAGACCTTTACTTCTTGTCCAGATCAACATCAAGTCTTGACTCCCCGGATCAGATTCACGTCATTTCTCCTGGAAATCTAGGGAAAACCATCCCTTTTTCCAGATCCTATAGCCTTCTATAACTTTATCATTCAAGCTCCTACTCGGCCTCTTCTTAGCAGACTACGGCTAGGGAAAACCAGCCTTTCCATCCTTATTGCGGCTATCCTTCTCTAGATTTGTTGTCGTCTCCTTCTAGGGCTCTTACCCTCCACACATGTAGTTCTTCACACTAGTCTTTAGTTGTTGCTCTCTCAACAAAACTCTAATACCATGTTGAATTTTCTATAATAAGCACAACATAAACCAATCTTATGATCTGATAATTACTACCTAATGACCTTCAAATAATTTATTTAATGCTATTAACATCATTGAACAACTATACACAGAAGATTTCAATAGTAAATACAACAAAAATAATTAAGATCATAAAAAGACAACCATGCACAATAGAGACAACAAATTTTACCTAAGAAACCCAAACGTGGGAGAAAACTAGACAACTCTTCTTCTAGAAGAAATTATTCTTCAGCAAGGTTTGCAATTCCTAATTGTCTAGAAATCTATGCCAAAAATCCAAGTCCAAACTTTAGTCAAATTCATCCTCTCTTTGCTCCTACGTGTGGTTGTTATAGAAGATAGGTGATGATGAGTGAGTGGTCAAATGAAGTCTCACATCATGGTTATATATACAAGTCGAATGGATGCATTTACCCAAAGGGACACGTCCCTTCATGGGCTGGGCCGACTTGTCATTTTTTAGCCTACATGAAGCCCATTGAAAATTGAATTTTAATTTTTATATTCATAAATCTTCTAGGACAGCTTAGGAGGCCTCTTGGCATACGAGAATACTTCTCGATGCCACAAAAAAATCAACAACATGAAATTGCAATAGTTTTCATCCAAATCTTAGTTGGAGTTGACTTCACAACATTTGTTCATTGATAATTTCACATGAAACCAATAGGTTGACTTCTTCCTGTGATTATATTAGCCCTATTGACATTTGGATGGAAGAAGTCTGTGGAGGAACAAATCAGTCTTTGTATGGTTTGGGCATTGTACTTCATGACCCTACTTTTTCCTTGATGCCAAAATTCAAAATGATCACCATTCCCCTTGATTCCCACACAATCTTTAATATAGCCCTGTTTTGGCTGATAACCAAATACAAGGGAAGATCTTGCATCATGGATGAATTTCTCAGGTTGCTGCATTGGCTCTTTCATGTCACCTAACAGCCATATCTTTTAGTTAATTTCTAGGAGTAGGAAAGAATAAGCTCTCTTATAAAAATAAGCTCTCTTGGCAAGTAGCATAGTCTCGCATGTTTATTTACTGCTTCAAATATTACTTTTATTTCCTAGTTTAGTCCTCTTTAGTTTCCTTCATTTACTATTGGTCATTTCCTTTCAGCATACAATAGTTGACAAGGGTGGTAGATTCGCCTGTTGGCTCTCATGTCTCCCATGTTGGATGTTGTGAAAATTACATGTTTAGTGACTCCATGGCCCAATGGATAAGGACTTACGATCTGTGAAACTAGGAGAATTTGGAGTTCTCATACCACTTATTTAAGAGTGCATGTCCACAAGTTGGAGCCAGATGTTTCCCTTCAGGGAACTCCCATAGAGATACACTCGGTGTGAATTGTTGTTGCTTGGAAGAGATTTTCTTATCAACCTAGACCTGTTATTCTCCACTCATCAGTTACATTCCTGTGCTCATCGATAATTCACAATGGTGTATCATTTCCCCATACCCCTGATCTTAGATGTGCTAGATGATAATGGTTGATATGGTTTCATTGCTTAGCCTCCTCATCTGAAAATGACACTAAGGTTTTATCTTGTTGTATAGATGTCAACATTAGAAGGATTCTTTCTCACTTTTAACTTAGTAAGAATGTTACCATGTTACTAATTCTAACCACTGGGACATAATTACTTTTGGATAAGTATGCCATTAAGCTAGACCACTAGGTACTATCAGGGAATCAAGTTGGGTAGCGTGAACATATCATTTCCATACTTAACACTTTCCATTAAACACCTTTCATTTTCCATCCCATCCATAATTCCCCTAACTTATGGTTAACTCACCAAAGATCATCCAAAGAAGGTTATCATAAAAATAAAAAATAAATAAATGCAAGCCTCAAAAGTCAAATCAAGCCAAATAAAGGGAAAAAGAGGTGGATAATATAGTAAAGGAAGGGGAAGTGTGTTTAGGCCAAAGTAGCAAATGCTCTCTCTCACAAGGCTTTGCAAATAAAGAAAATTCATACCCATCGTTTATTCAGCTAGTTGGATCAAAATTATATCGTTAACACTTTTTATGACTTTGGAAGTTCATCCATATATTATCCTTATGTCCCCCTTCATAAAAAATAACAATCGCATAGACCTAGTTGAATTTAGAGGACGTGGAAAATATTTTTTGTTTTAGCCCAAAGATGTGTAACAAAGGTAAGGTTGTCCCCTTGGTTAGTTTCTTGAGAAAATTGATAACATTGGCTATGTCACTTTGGATTAATTTATCTTATCTATGTTTGTGTCTAACCACTAATTGAAGTTGGACGTGCTGTTGAAGGTGTTGAGCTAGGCATTGTTCTTTTTATCAACCAATGTAAGCAACTACACGATTTTCCATCATTTTCAATTGTCAACACCATCATTATTTGGAGCATTATTTCTAATGTATAAAGTTTTGCTAGCACATACAAGGGAAAATTTTAATTACCATGTTCAAAAATAAAATAAAATATGGGGAAAAAAGCATGATGTTAAAAAATTATTTGGTCAAATGAACACAACTAGTTCTATTTTTCAAGAATTTCAAAAGTGCTTCAATCACTTTATTATTTAAATTTATCATCTAGAAAAGGAGGAATATCTTATTATTATTCTATTTTTTACCACACCAAAAGTAGACAAACTTCAATTACCACTTGTATTTTCCCATGGTATTTGATTTGCCCATGGAATTGTAACTAATGGATTAGAGGCCTCCTTACTCTATAAAAAGAAGGCACTCTATCTCACTCAGCACAAGAGTTTAGAGAAGAAATAAAACTTTGCTAGTTTTTAAAGCAATTTTCTCTTGTTCTTTTATTTATATTTTATTTGTCAAAATACTGCAGGGCAATGTAAATTTTTTTTAATTGATGTGTTGCATTCTTATATATATATATATATATATATATATATATATATATATATATATATGGCCAAAGGCCTAACCGCAAAATGGAGAACCTCCAAAAGTTTTTTGTGGCTAAAAGCCTCAATCGCAACGACAACAAACTTGATGAATAGTTGATGGCCAAAGGCCGAATGAGACTGGCTCTAATACCAATGTAACAAACAAATAATGCCCATTTGTATTTAAAATGGGTTGTGCATATTTATATATATAGAAGATGATAGAATCACTGAACTAGTAGAATGCTACAATGAGGGCGCTGCTTATATACTAGGCAAGGTGCCCTTTCACAAATAATCAAGTCCTTTGGAACATGTCTCTTCAATAACTAATTATTCTTTCATATATATATATATATATATATATATATATATATATATATATATGTTTGTTACATCTTCTAGGTCGCCCCATAATCCATATTAAAAGCCCAAGCATAAGCACCTGATTGCAAAATGAATCAAGTACCTTTTGATTGGAAGTCCACCTTTGTCCATGTGCTCTTGCTGGATGGGTGAAAAGATATATGATTGATGCAAGTGGCGGAGATAAAATGGCACGTCGTCATTGGCTAGTGGTGGTTGTCAGGGGCAGCATCGTTGGTTGGGTGGGATATGAATAATGGGAGAAAAATCTTCTCCTATAGGGTCACCCACGTTGGTGGGTAATAGGCCATATAATGGTTTTCCATTCTTTAAGCTGCATCAACCTTCATGGCAATGTTTTTTGGACCTACTCAAGGATGTGGATAAGAGAGTGCCAAATCCCAATGAACCAATGACAAGTTAGACCCAAGGAATGGAGATGTTATTACGGGCTTATAATGTGACATGGAAAGTGTTAAGTATAGTCTAACTGATAATCAACATGCTATTCCAATTCAAGTTTTCCAAGTAGTGCCCCTCCTATAACCCTAAGGCCTTAGGGAGGTCCCACTGGACTAGGGATAAAAATTAACCCCCTGGTAAGGTGAGAGAACAGATTTACAGTCAAGATCGATCAATCATCCAGATCACCCCTTTATCCATGCTAAATGCCCATAACATTCAGTAAAAACACCCGATTGCAAAATGATCAAAGAACCTTCCAAGTGGTAGGCCACCTTTATCCAAGAGGAATACCAAATGCCAAGATAAGTAGTGACTAGTGCAGATGGTGGAGGAATTGGCAAATCATCATCATCAACTTAATGTGTAGGGCTGCTAGCTAGCTATCTGTCCAAAATGGGAGAAAAATCTTCTCCCAAAGGGTTACCCATTTTGGTGGGTAACAGGGAACACACTGGAATGCAACAAAGAGAGTTCTTAGATATATCAAAGGTACCTCATAGTTTGCTATTGTACTAGAGAGGAATGATAACATCATGTTGAAAGGTAGGGAGGTGATACAGATGAAAGGAAATCTACAATAGGCTGTGATTTTCCCCTTAATAGTACAAAACAACATTCTGTAACACTTTCAACAACAAAAGCTAAATACAAAGCAGTTGTTCGAGCAGCTTGTCAAGCAGTATGGTTACATAGAATTTTAAATAATTTGAAACTTCCATAAATGCAGCCTACAACTTTACATTAAGAACCAAAGTGCCATCAACATGGCAAAGAATCTGATTTATCATTCAACAATAATGCATGTTGAAACAACATCACTATATCAAAGAACAAGTGCAAAACAAAGAGATAGCGCTGATTTATTATAGGTCCCAAGATCAAGTGGTAGACATCTTCACCAAAGAGCTCAATATGGAAAAATTTGAAAATCTTTTAGAGATGTTAGGAGTTGTGGAAAATGAAATCACCAGTAAAAGGAGTTGCTAGATACTGTAACGATGATTTCATTAATGTATTAATTAATAATGTAATAAAGTGGAAATAAGGCATATGCATTAAATGATGTCTATGTTAAAACTTAAAAGTAATTATGAAAATAGGTGATTTGTAATAAAGTGGAAATAAGTCATATGCAATAAATGATGTCTATGTTGAAAGTAATTATGAAAATAGGTGAGTTTTTCCTAATCAGAATGGAACCTACTAGATATATATACATTACCATCTTATGTAATCATACACACATTGATATAATACATATCTCTCATTCAGACTCTCTAGTTTGTCTCTCATATTCTCTGTAGCATAGTTTAACAAAGAGATCTGATGAATCAAGATGATGTTACAAGAAAGACTTGTATTTGTATCTATACACAAATAAAGAGGAGGTTTCCATCACCAAGAGGCATTATGGGCCCACTATTACTAGATCAGCCTAAACCACCTAGAAATAAAATAAATGAGAGTTGAATAAGTATGTTTTAAGAGAAACCTATGAATACTATATAATAATCGTTTCAACAAGGTTGGTCATGGCCAGAATTGAAGATTACACCATTCGCAACATCTTAGGGTGATTTCATGATACATCCTAAAGAAATCAAACAAAACATAATACAATGGTATAAAGTTTCCATGTATGCATGTACTTACGATGTCGCCTCCAAATTTGAAATTATCTCGTTCCCCTTTTTCTTATCAGATTTTCCTCCTGATATGCCAGAAAAGAAAAAATCCACTTACTAAGGGCCATCACAAGAGAATTTAAACACGAAAATTTTATTCCATCTTTAAACAAATTAACAAGCCTTATGAACAATATTTACCTTCTAATGACTCGGGAATGTACTTTGCTAGTCGATATTTCTGGAAATCAGAACCGATTTTAGATAGAAGAAAGAGCATAGATAATAAAGCAATGCATGCATATTTGCAAATACACAAAACTACTCTATTATTAAAAAAACCAAAAACTAAATGCATCAACCTGCAAATGGCTTTTCACATGATAGATGGTAAGTCCTTGAACACCCATCACCTTAAGTACTCCCTTGGGCGTCGCCCCTACAAATATGTAACAATACACAGGAGTGACACCAGGTTTTATAGATGAAAATGCTTTTCAAAGTAGCATCCTCGACAAGTCCAAAAAATTAATGTAATAATAATGTAATGCATTCACTTTAGTAAATGTTCATTGTTACATGAGTAAGCACCAGACATAATCACTATGAGACTACGTAAAGTAAAAAATGATAAATTATACAAATAAAAAGCACAGGATGTGCGTATGTGATGAATTGTTATTAATACATGAAAATGTTATTTGAATAAGTTAACTATTGTCATGAAGCGATGTAATAAAAGGAGGTGGTTGTGCTCATTGGAGGAAAACTTTGAAAAAGTTATATAATGAACAAAATTCATTTGGAAAGACAGACAAACGAGAGATGCATTTGAATATGCAAGAGAAGAAGGAGACAAGTCATCTAGGGGATCTACAAATAGAGGCAGATCATGCACTCTAGAAGGACATAGATAGGATTGTTCTCAGATTGTGGAGTCTAGTGTAATACTTGTATTATTGTTGAATTGCATCTCCGACGACCTGTCTTCTCCAAACGTTGTCATAGATAAGTTATCTTCTGTACCTGAATTATGCTTTTAATGGAGTGGTTGAAACTTGTTTCCAAATTTAAATGTGTTTTCATAATGGCTATATTTGAATGTGATGTGATGAACAAAAATTTAATGTAATATTTTCGTTGAATCAACAATACACACATTCTTTGATGTTTAAACAATATATCATATTATTAAGCATTGACTGGGAAAGGCAGTCTAACATTCATTCCAAAACTTAATCAAAAGCCTGAATGTCAGACATTTAATGATAGAAATAAAACCAGTATAGGTCCATCTTAACTTCAAATCTATCATGCCCTGAAAGGGATCAAATCCTTTGACAAACAAACATTTCCTCAATTTTTTTCAATTTAAGAAAAGTTTTAACCTGAAAGGGCATGATCCTTCTCTATGGGTGATAACTCAGGAGTTAAGATGAATCTATGTTGTTTCTTCATATATATATATATATATATATATATATATCCTTCAAATTGTGTAACACACGATTCAAATGTTTTTACCATAAGATTTTTTTTAGTTTCAATTATTTTATAGTTAGATAGACAGATAAATATTCTAGTTATGACCAACATTGAAATATTTTACTTATGGTTGAAATTGAAATATTTTTCTTATTATTAATATTTTTTAAATGATGGGTGTCAACTTTTTTTTTAATTCTTCGTAGGTTCGAAAAGGTCTTCTACATGAACTTGGTGTATTAGCATGTAGAAGATGGTTGACAGCCTCTTTAGGTGCTTGCTTGGTGGAGTAAGTGATTCAGGACATCTTTCCTAAGTCTAACTAAAGAAAAATACAACAATTAAAGTCAATTAATTATTGTGGACTATAAAGCCAAAGTATTAAGGATAAATAATTTAATTATTCAAGTGACTTTGTCATGTCCCCAATAAATAATTTTCTAAGTAAAATCATCATTTTTGCAATTTTGGCATTGAGAAATATTTTTGGCATATAAAACTTAGGAAAGGTGGGTTATGGAGGCTCCACTTAATTTTGGAGAAAAAGGAGGCTGCAAACATTAGAGAAAAGAAAAATTAAATTTGTAGTGGGATGTGGGGGCCACCCAAAAAGGGGAATTCGAACCCCTTAGGAAAATCGAACCAAGGGAGAAGGAGGCAAGAAAGGGAGTTCGAACTAGTGGGGGCCACAAGGAGGAAAGGGAGCAACAATTATAAATAGAGGAGGAGAACCTCATTTGGACAGCTTTAGCCATTTGATTTCAGAACTAGAGTTTGCTTGAGCTGATTAGCCAAGTCAACCAGTGCTGCTTAGCACAAGGAATTTCCAAGCGGGAATTCCACCTCTTCTTCGGTGAACTTCGAGTGTCACCCTAGGAGAGAATTTGAGAGTTGATTCCAGGTAGTTTTGGGAGCCGTTTGCAGTGATTCTTCAGCTGGTGTGAGTTTCCTCAAGGATGCAGGAGAAATTTCGTGGTGTTGAGGAGAGCCAGCAAATAGCAGGATTTTTACAGGAAAAAATTTAGAGATTCTCCCTCAAGAAGGATGAGAATTTCCTTGGAGATTTGCAGGCTGGAAGTATTGTTATTTGGGAGGCTGAATTTTTCTTCTCCAGGGCCTGCACAGGGTTTGTGGATTCCTTCTGCACAGTCTTGTGAGCAGCAGTTTCTGGGAGTTGGGTAAGGAGAAATAAGGAGGATTGGAGTGACTTTTTGCAGGTGATTGAAGGGGTGAATTTTCCAGCAGTGTTTTGGTGGCATATTTCATCAGTTCTTCTTCCAACTTCTTCAGCCAGCCAGTTAGAGCCATACGCACTTCTTGGTGTCACCGGGGCACTTTGGATTCAACCCAAACCCTTTCTCCCTTTCTAGGTTTTTGTCGGTTTATTGAGGACGCTCCAGCTAATTTGGCATATTTTCTGAGCACTTTTAAGGGAAAAATTCCTAGCTCCATACAGTAGTCAACAATAGTAAATTACTAGAGGATGGCGCAGTTCACTCTAGGACCATTTCCACCACTTAGGTTGGTGAGATATTTTTGGGTTTTCCTAGGCTTCTAGTGAGGAGGCCACTCACCCAGTTTTATTCCATTCCGGGAACTTTTCCATAGCAGTTTCTCTTGTTCCATTCCATCAGCAGCCAGTAGGAATTCTAGGTAGAGAGCATATTTCTTGGGAGAGTTATGCCTACACTTGGGCCATTACACTCTAACCTGGGTTCTGCATAGCTTGCAGTAGAAAGCCCAAGTTCTATTGTCCTTACTCATTGTACTCATCATTCTTGAGATTTATAGAATGGCCTAGTGGTTCTTCTTTATTTTCCTGGTGTTTTGATATGCATGTGCGGTATTTGTTTATGGTTGTTGTTCCTTGTACATGTTTTTGTTATTTGTTGTAAATTTTCAATTTGGAACATTATAAACTTAGATATGATCTCAACCATTGATCTTAAGAGAGGTGAGATCTAGTCTCAGTTGTCAATCACATAAGAGATTAGGGCTAGGGATTTGGCTCAATGAAGTTATAAAAGAAGCCTAATGGAGAGGTGGAAGACACAACAAAACTATATAATATTGAGGAAGTGATCTTCTCAAGGGGAGGAAGAAATTTTCTCCATAATGAGAGGTTGAGCTAGACTAAAGAGAAGGGAGAAATAGTGCAGGAAAATTTTGGAAGTAATTAAAAGGAGGCTAAGTTCAAGGAATCAAGCAGTCGAGTAGCTAAAGCGCTATAATATACCTAGTGGAAAATTAACAGTGATAAACAAACACATGCAACACATTCAACACCATAAATTTCACACAAAAATCAAATAACCAGAAATGCTCCAGGAACACGCCAAAATGAGCCAATTTTCATTATATAATAGAGGGAGTACAATATGAAATGGAAGGAATGCACCTGGGCTTGCTTAAAGCAAGGAATCAAGCAGTCGAGTAGCTAAAGCGCTATAATATTCCTAGTGGAAGATTAGTAGTGATAAATAAGCACATGCAGCACATTCAATACGATAAATTTCACAAAAATCAGATAACCAGAAATGCTCCAGAAACACGCCAAAATGGGCCAATTTTATTATATATATAGAGGGAGTACAATATGAATTGGAAGGAGTGCACCTGGGCTTGCTTAAAGCAAGCTACAAGCCCCAGGTGAATGAATATCAGCTGCCCAAATGATGTAGAATGTCTCCCCACCAAAATTTTGTGTTGGCCCTTAAAGAAGTGCACTACTAGCTGAAATGAACCTCTGTTTGAGCCCTTAAATCTACCCAGAAAATTCTGCCAAATTATTTCTAAGCTTCTTGCCAAAATCCCAGAAAAACCACAAAGGGTTTCCTCTAGTGTTAAATTATGCAACTAGGGTTAATTCCACTTTGGACGGCTCATTTGATGAAGATAATTGTTGCATTAAATTCCTCTCTTCGAGAGGTCCAAAATTGACCTAAAGATCACCCATTTTGGACAAGCAAAAGTTGGATTTTTAATTTATTTTCACTCATGTACAAATTGTTAAGGTCGGCTTCAATGACATGTAGGCTCAGAAGCCCAAAGGACGTGTCTTTTCACCCACTCGGATTGGTATAAATACAAGAGGCCTTCATCCTCATTTGGCACTTCATCATCACACATATCTTATCTCACCTCCTCCTATTTGGTTCGTACAGCTCAGAAATAGAAGTCTTCTCTCTCTCTAATGTGAAGTACAGGTGGCCGAATTACAGGGTTGACTACAGGGCCGAATTACAGAGTTGAATTTCAGACAATTGCAGAACGTTTACCAGCGTTGACCTGGGAGAAATCTATGTTACTTGGAGCGGGAGCAGAAGCGGGGAGCGGGAGCGGAAGCGGGAGCGGGAGCGACCATTTTCAGAAGCTCCCGGTTTGGGAGCGAATCCCGAAGCGATTTTTTAAAAATATATATATATATATATATTTTATATTTTTTAATTTTTGATACATATATGTCAACAAAAACATGTAGAATGATGAATTAGACATAAAAAACATAAAAAACATAGATTGATCATTGAACCATATCACATCAATCATCTAGAAATTATAATCGTCATCAACCATGTCCATAAGTTAGTAAAATAGATATTACAACTGCAACATATTGAGTCTTAGACTCTTATAAATCATGATTCATCAAATTCAATCTTAAAGTTCCAACTTCAAGCTTTCAGAATTGAAAATTTCAAAATTCAATAACATTTATCATCATTGATCACCAAAGTTGTACTTGTAAGCTAAGTTTAACCATTACAAACTTCAAGTAATATCGAAGATATTTCTAAGTCCTAACTTCTAGTTCTAACTGTTAACATGATATGAAATGTTAAAAATTTTATAAAATGAAACATGAATAATGAGATGAAATGAAACAACTTTAGTCTTTCACAAAGCATCATATTCATAATTCACAATCATTACCAATGAGTTATAATTGCCAAGGCCCAACTTCAAACTTCAAATTTTCATTGTCACAGTGATATAATGTTTACAAAAAATATCATTATGATATGAAAGAGTCAAGAGTCAAGGACTCAAAACTCAACAGTTATGAAAACTAAAGTCTAATAGAAACTAAAAAAGACAAGTAAACTGTAAATCTACATGTGGCCCTTGCCACGAGAGTCTCCAGGAGTATAAGCAGGTCGTGGTGGTCTTCTAGGAGTCTCCCGCACAGACCGACGACCAGAACTAGAACCTCCACGCGCGAGGGTGTAGATGGAGGTGGCGACAACAAAGGAACAAGACTCGGACCTCGAGCACTGCTACCAGTAGATGATGGAGGTGAGGTGGAGGTGGCATGGCTGCTGCATCTGCTTCAATTTCATCCCTTACAAGTTCATCTTCTAGTTCTTCAATATGTACAACGCCATCCTCCAAATTGTCATCCTCTGGGTGATTGTCCCAAATTTTATATGTGGGATCCTCATTAGCCCGATCACAGTAATGACTCAACAACCTCAAGTTGTAGTGCACATAAACCAAGCTTTCTGCTCGGTTTTCATTGAGTCTATTTCTTTTCACATTATGTATATAGCTGTAGGTGCTCCAACACCTCTCTGCAGAAGAAGAATTTACAACCTGTGAAAGAACTTTTTTTGCCAATTTTGGCAAAAGTCCGTGGCCGCCATATGTTTCCCACCATGTGAGAGTATCAAATTTATCTCTGTCGTCCATTGCATGGAAGTTACCATACAAACCACTGCCACTGAGGTATTTTCCTATTTCAAGGCGCACAGCTGCACATTCCTCCCTGTCAGGTATCAATTTCTAATGCTTCCAAATATCCTCTAGTTACCTCTTGATCTAAGTGGGGTTTGGTCCTAACCCCACCCCCTGCTGCAGGTTTGCCCAACCAAGATGAAGAGTAGTATTTTGGCGTAAGGATATACGCCAAGCAATGTAGTGGAACATTAAGCTTATTCCACCGTTCACACACACAATCATAAATTAGTTTGTACAAGTTGGGATCTCTATTATGAACAATATCTTTTATTTGCCCCAACATGGTATCCATTTGCTCATACACCTCGCCAATCACTGGTTTGTCTGTATCTGCAAACCGAATCATGTGATAAATTGGCTTGGTGAAATCCAATACCTGCCTCACACTTGTCCAAAAATGCCCATCAAGAGCGGCCTCCACCATTTCAAAACCTCCCATGTCAGCTGCATTTGTAGCCCTTTCCTTTAATACCTGCCAATGTGGACTTGATACCATGCTAGCTAATGCCTCTCTTACCTTCACAAGGCGCCTGAAGGTGAGGTAATAGCTACCAAATCTTGTCTTCGCAATCTTCAGCAACTCCAATCTCGAGTGATTGCGGAAAAGGCCATGGGTATTGCTATGATTTGTAATAAATTTTATCATTTGTTTGCCTTTCTTGTACAAATCACCAATCCATTTGTATTGTGCATTTTGTTTTTGACAATATCATGCAACAAAAGGTTCAATGTGTGAACCAAACATCCAGACCAAAATATGTTGGGGTATTTATCCTCAATAATTGCTCCCGCTGCCTTACAATTAGCAGCATTATCAGTGATGACTTGGATGACATTGTATGGGCCAATACGCTCAATTGTTTCAAGTAATGCTTCTGCAATGTTGATAGCGGTCTTGAACTTGTCTGAGTAATCATGTGCAGCTAGAAAGATGGGACCACTAACAGACACAGCAAGAACACTTATCAATGGCTTGCCTTTTACATTTGTCCATCCATCAGATACAATGGACACCCCATAGTCAGTCCAAGAACTTGTCATTTTATTCAAAGAATGTGATATTTTTGCTTTTTCATGATCAAGGCAACGGTTCTTGCCTTGTCATACCCAGGGCTCTTGTATCCTTTAGGGGCATCATTTATGGCAGAAACCATTTCGTGCCAATAAGGTGAGCGTAGAACATTGAATGGTATCCCACATGCATAGAGAAACCTGTAAACTTTTGAATCCACATCATTCCTACACCCCTCATCAAGGAAATCTGATATGGTTCTACGGCGTAAAGATGATGACCCTGTGCCTCCATGTCCATAGGCATATCCACTGCCTTGGGAGGATGCTGAAGGAGTTCTTTGTGAGCTTGGTTCAAAGAAACCCCTTGATCTTTTTGTTCTGTATTGGGCTTCCTCCTCTTCCTTTATGTATTTGGCTCTATCTGCTGTTGACACCGCTGCACAAGTTTTGATTCCTATTTGTTTCTCTCCATCCCATGGCCTTTTCCCGCAGAGGTGTCTTCTAGCACGGGTGTATGAACCTGTGTAATCAGTGTTGCAATGGGGGCAATGAAATTTAGTGGTTCCACCCCCTCTCCCTGTTTCAGCCCTTTGAACATATTTCCACAGTGGAGTTTGGTCTTGTTTAGTTTTTTGAGGGTCATGTTCACCTCCTCCACCTCCTCCTCACTGGGGTTTTCACCCATTTGACTTCCTCCGGTTTCTTCATCCACCTCTTCAGTTTCAGGCCCCCTCCGTTTCCTACTCTCCACCACCATAATAACCATAAAAGGGACCAGGAAGAGGAAAATGCCAATAAATATCCCCAGGTCCATGGTGTTTGATGTTTGTAGGGTTTGAGTCTTGAATCTGCAAATTAATTTAGTTTATTGGGATTAATTCATTTAATTTATTAATTTAATTTAAATACATGATCTTTAAACTCAAACAGCTAAATTAAACTAACCAAATTAACTACCTAACCAGCTAAACTAACTAAATGATTAAGTTACTTACCTCTGCAGGCTTGCTCCTCGCTCCTTGGCACTTGCTCCTCGCTCCTCAGCTCTGGCTCCTTGCTCCTCAGCTCTTGCTCCTTGCTCCTTTGCTCTTGCTCCAGCTCTCAATCTCTTGCTCAATGAAGTTGAAATGAAATTTTTTTGGCCCATTGGGCTTATAAAATAAAAAAAAAATTCTAAATTTTTTTGAAATTTCGGGTCTGGCGGATTTTTTTCCGCCGACCCGCTCCCGCCCGGCTGAAATCGCTCCCGGAGCGATTTTTAATGCCCGGGAGCGATCAGGGAGCGATCGCTCCCGGGCATTAAAAATCGCTCTGGGAGCTCGGGAGCGATCGCTCCCTAAGTCGCTCCCTGACAGACCAGGGAGCGCAAATTTTTTTAAGGGAGCGCGCTCCCGAAAATCGCTCCCGTCCGGGAGCGATTTTGGGAGCGCGCTCCCGAGCCGCTCCCGCCCGGAGCGCGGTTCGGGAGCGGGTTCGAGGGGGGGGGGGCGCTCCCCCGCAACATAGGGAGAAATTGACATCATTTGACTTCGGTTTTGGGTGGAAAAAATCGATTTTTGCAGGCCACATTGAAGGACACCAAAATTAAGGAATTCTGAGCAGTTTGACTGTCATTGACTTTCTGGTTTGACCGCAGAAAATTGCAGACTGTAACAACAGACTTTCTCTCTCCTTTGACTGGGTTTGACCGAAGTTTTTGGGACTATTTTGACTGATCCTTGACCAGCAAAAGAGGCCGCATTGATTGGAGCAGATTTGTCCATGATTTGACTGTTGTTGACTTGACTGGTTAGGGCAGTCAACTGCTGTTGACTTTTTGCAGATTTGATAGTCAACTAAATTTGACTTTTCTTCATCATTTTGGCATAGATTTGACTTTACATTGTTGGGATATTGGATATGGATGATGTACTCTCTCTGCTGAACATTTGAAGACAATCTAATAAGAAGAAGATTTGCAAGGGTTTTCCCCACAGTGGGTTTTGCCCTGGTCTTTGACCAAATTTGTGTCTCTTGTCTCTTGGCTATCTTTTATTGTGCATTTGCTTAATTGTTCTATCTACTATTGCTCTACTGCTATTGGATAATTGAAGAAGTGAAATTGCTAAATTGGATGCTATTGAACTTTGTTGAAGTAATAGTTGCAGCATAGAACAAATTGATGAAAAATTAATAGTTTTGACGCTCCAAAATGACCCCTATTTTCCCCCACACTCCTCCACTACCATAAATGATAACCTGTGAGGAAATACAGTGTGTGCAGCTCAGCTCACCAAATGTTGAAAACCCCCCTTAAATCCCCTCCTATCAGACCCCAATCAACCCCAACTCCAAAATCCTCCGCTCAAGACACCCCCACTTACAGCTCCACCCAAGACTGCGCAGTCTTGTGACCATACAGCGCAGGCCCTGCAAGAGAAATTCGATCTGCTGATGTAGACTCCCTTTACTCCTGAAATTTCCCTTCTATCCACCTGTAAATTGGACAAGGAATGTCCAGCAATGTGTAAGGCCTCTAATTTTCGGCACCCACTCTCCAAAGGACAGTGTGGCTCCTGGTTCTACGTCCAATCTGATCAAGGGAATTCGTGGCACCTGTGCTACACCTCTCCCAGCCTCCACAAGTCAATGAAAATGACTTCCTAGGGTGGCACTCGAAGTCCACCGAAGAAAGGGTGAGTTTCCTCCTTGGGAAACTCTGGTGCTCAACAACACTTTGTAACTCAGCTGAACAGCTAGAGCAATAATGAGAATGTCAAATGATCAAAAGTGTCAAATGATGCTATCTTCCTCCTATTTATAATTGTTGCTCTCTCACTTCATGTGGATCCCTCCACCAAGTAATCAAACTGCCTCCTAGGCCATTCAAACTTCTCTTCCACTAAGGAAATAATTCAACCCCCTTGTCCTAAGTATTTTCCCAAAATTGCCTTGGTCCCTCAAAATTCAAAAAATTGCAAAAATTGTAGTTCTCCTTAGCAAAATATTTTAGGAAAGGACATTACAAGTGCAAAAGAGGCCAATATATCCAATGGAGTGATTTCTTGGAGTGCGTAGGGGTCATACAAGGAAAAGAGAGGGCGAATTTTTTAATGCCGGAGGCTGGGTTTCCACAAGGCCAAATTCTTTAAGAGATCGATTTTCTAGTGGGCCAAATTCCTTGAGCTCATTTTCCAAGTGGGGCTGAGTTACAAGTTCCAGCAGTTCATTTTTCTGTGTATTTTCTCTATGGGTCAAGGCCCAGATTTCCCTGAGAATTTTAATGAAGGAAAATTATTATGGGTGTATACTTACTGTTGGCATGTGATTTATTTCTCTATTTTTCCATTGCAATTTATTTTTTCATAAGTTAAATACTAGTGACTTTATTTTACAACAACTTGGAATTTTATTTAATAATTTTCTGGGAATAAAAATTATTGAGGTATAAATAAATTTGGGTTGGTATTGGAAATTTAACAGGATATCAATGTAATACTAACTAGAGAAATACAGTGAAATATCAAAACATGAACTAGCTACAGCAAACAAATAAGCATGCAATCTGAAATCTCCACAAGAACAACAAATTTAAAACACTGTTGAGCAGAAACAATAGAGCTGAGCCATTTTATTAAATATCCAATGAGAATTTGAGTACAAAATGTAGTGGAATGAGTGCACCTGGGCTTGCTAAAGCAAGCATGCAAAATCCAGGTGAGAATGAGGAAAACTCCATGCTGAAAGAGTCTCACCGGTTGTACACTCCGCCTAGAAATTTACTAATGCTGCTGCTAGAGGAAAACTAATATTTGAGGCCTCAAATCTGCTCCAAAATTAGGACAAGACTCTTCAACCCTCGGCCAACAATACCCAGAAAGATTTTGGGCTAATTCTAACCTCCCGGAATTACTCAAAATTATGTGAAATTACCCATTGCTCAGCTCTGCGTCCCACCAGGAAATCTACAATTGCTCCACCCAAAATCCTCCACACAAATAGCTGAGAAAACCACTGAGAAAATAGTGTTGAAATAATGGAGTGAGATTCCAGCTATTTCCCCATCCCAAGACTACAGCAACTACTTTAGCAAAATGGCCCAGTGAAACCCCTGCGCAGGCCCTAGAGAGAAAATTTTGGCCCTCACAAATGCAATCACTTCCAGCCCCGAAACTTCTCAAGGAAACTCGTCCACCTCCAAGCGAAATTCCTGCAAATTCTTGAGGCAAATCTCCCCAACAATTTCCACCTCCAAGCAACTCTATTTCTGCTACTATGTCCTCTTGGAAAAATTGTACCACCTGTTGCAAAGATGAAATGGCTCACAAAATTTAGAAACGAAATTGTAACGAATAAAGGATATAAATAATATAAATATAATGTAAAAGATAATAATCATGAATAATAGTTAATTAAGCTAGTAATTAGGTTGAAGAGGCATGTCTAATAGGACATGACTCTTCATGAAGAGACGCTTGCGTGATATATAAGCAAGCCTCTTGTTCTCATTGTAAATCATTATCATTATCATTCTTATTCATATTTAATATATAATATTTGTATCCTCATGGATATCTATATATTCCAAGTATTCTGGAGTAATTAATTTGTAGAAGGAACTTTGTTCGCTTCATTTGGTATCAGAGCCACATTTGGCTATCAACCTATCATCAACCTTGTTGTTGTCATAATTGAAGCGTTTCGCTATATATTGGGAGATTCTCCATTTTTTAGGCCTTTGGCCATTAAAAAAAAAAATTAACCAAAAAAAATATAAGTAAATAAATTAAAAAAAGAAGAAGAAAATAAAAAGTAAAAAAAAACAAAAAACAAAATGGATACAAAATCTCATACCAAGTATATTTAAAGCTTTTTACGTGGAGAAGCCCGTGGTTTTAAAAACAACCCATGGTAATTGCCCATGGTATTTTAAAAAGTTAAAGGAAAAAAAAGAAAAACAAAAAACAAAAGGAATACGTTTTACTTTTTACGTGGAGAACATTTTAACGGAGGTTTTAAAAACAACCCATGGTAATAGCCCATGGTATTTTAAAAGTTAAAGAAACAAGAATACAAAAGCTCTTACGTGAAAGGTAAATATTACTTTTTACAGGAGTTTTTAAAAACAACCCATGGTAATAGCCCATGGTATTTTAAAAGTAAAAGATATTTTGATAACATTGGAGAAAAAAAATTGTGATCTAAATAATTTTAAATCGTTCAAATCTAAAGATTGTGACCGTACCAAGAGTCACGTCTCATCCAAATTTTCCAAGAAAAAAAAATTATTATAATTATAAAAAAAGGATACTATATAAGCCTTATATAGTTACATATAAAGGAAAAGTGGGTCTCAAAAAAGTATATATAAATTTTATATAATTATAATTTTATAATATATATAAATTAAAATTATATAATATATATAATTTATAATTATATATAAAAAAAATTATTATTATATAATTTTTTTATTAAAAGAGAGAAAAAAAGAAAAGAAGAAGAAGAAAATATTTGAAATATATATATATATTAGATTTTTATAAGAGAGAAGTGGAAATATATTTTATAAATTAAGAGAATATATAAAATTAATAAAAAAAAAAAAAAGAAGAAGAAGAAGAAAAAGGAAAAGAATAAAAGGGTTTTATATAAAAAAAATATTATTATAAAAAAAGAGTGATTTAAAAAGGTATTTAATATTTAAAGAGTAAAATGGAGACTAGTAATGAAAGGTTTCCTAAAACCTTTAGTAAAAGTGTTGATACATTATTTAAAATCAAAGGATCGCTTGCAGGAAGAGATATCATAATCACTATCAGTCCTGCTGAAAAAAGTAATTATGTTAGTCCTAAATGTGCTAACCAATTGGTGATTCCTGAATCAAATATAGTTGAAAAGAATACTTTTGGCGAATATGACAAACAATATGACATAAACAATTTACACCTAAATATTGGAGATTATACTTTTACCTCAAAATTCACCGTGAAAACCT
Source organism: Pinus tabuliformis (assembly GCA_031772625.1). Taxonomy (NCBI): domain Eukaryota; kingdom Viridiplantae; phylum Streptophyta; class Pinopsida; order Pinales; family Pinaceae; genus Pinus; species Pinus tabuliformis. The sequence goes on along the minus strand of CM062820.1, from coordinate 1,472,365,820 downwards.
TACGTTTTTTCGATAGTGACATTGATAGTGACATTGTTTTGGGGTTACCTTGGATGGAAACTCTAGGTTCCTTTATTCTAAATACAAAGAAAAAGTTTTTAACATTTTCTTACAAGAAGAAGAAAATAATGCTCCAAGATTTTACACTAAAACCAAATTCAATAACACCAGAAGATATCTCAGATATTTCAAAGGTAATGTCTCAAGAAGGTAAAAAGGTATTACAAAATATGCAAAAAGAAATTGACAAAATCAATGTTGACAAAAATGAAGAAGTTTCTCGATTTAAAAACCATAGCGAAAAATTGCTGACACAAATTAAGAAACTTAAGAAGGATAAGAAGTCATTAGAAAGCCAGGTCCAACAACTTATCAAGAAGGAAGCATCAAATGTAGGAATTCAAGTTGATGACAAAACAACAAATATCGATTCAAGGAATGTCACAACTCAGGAAGAAGACAAGCAAGTTGAAGAAAACACGCGCTTGGATGTTGCAGTTCAAACAATGAACATCCCCAGTGAATGTTTCATAACCAACTCAACAACATCTTCGCCAGAAGAAAATATAAAAATTGGCACATGCCCAGTAAGGAAAAATCAAACAAAAAAAGTTCCATATCGGCATCCAAATCATGAGAACAGACGAATCAACCATGCTACATATTTGAACCAGTCAGAACCGAAACAACAAACTAATGTTCCAAAAAAGAGTAATGTAACCTCAACCCAGTGCTACGAGGACAAGTCGTTACAAAATTTTAGTGATCAGAATGCTATACAGAAGATTAATCTAGGATGGTCTGATCCCTTCTCAGTGCGACAATTTTGTTTGTCACTAAGAAGATCATATCAACTTGTATCAACGAGGATGACTATTCCGAGAGAGAAAGACATTCAAAGCTGAAAAAAAGATCAAGCCTTTTTCATCGACAAGCTTTGAGGACAAAGCTTTTTGAGGAAGAAGGCAATGTAACGAATAAAATATATAAATAATATAAATATAATGTAAAAGATAATAATCATGAATAATAGTTAATTAAGCTAATAATTAGGTTGAAGAGGCATGTCTAATAGGACATGACTCTTCATGAAGAGACGCTTGCGTGATATATAAGCAAGCCTCTTGTTCTCATTGTAAATCATTATCATTATCATTCTTATTCATATTTAATATATAATATTTGTATCCTCATGGATATCTATATATTCCAAGTCTTCTGGAGTAATTAATTTTTAGAAGGAACTTTGTTCGCTTCAGAATTCTCCAATCAGCTCCAAATTTTTCTCCTAGGGTGACACTCTTGGTTCACCGAAAGAGAGTTGGGATTTTCCACTTGGAAATCCCTGTGCTAAGTAGCACTAGTTGACTTGGCTCAGCAGCTCAAGCAAACCCTCCAAAATCAGAAATAAAATGCCAAGATAGAATGATCAAAATGAAGCTCTAGCCTTCCTTAAAAATTGTTGTTCAACCTTGCTTGTGGGCTCCACTAATTCGACCCCCTTGTGTTCCCCCTCTTCATGTGGTTCGATTTTCTCTTAGGGGGTTATATTTCCCCTTTGATGACCCCCACAACTTATTTCCACTTTAATTTTCTTTCTTTTCCTAAGTTCCAACCTTATCCTTTTCTCCAAAAAATTATTTAATATCTCCACAACTTATTTCTCCTAAATTAATAATATATTAATCACCAAAATTGCAAAATTGGTAATTTCCTTAACAATTTTTTAATTGGGTACATGACAATCAGAGCTATGGAAAATTGAAGGGAGAGACTTGAGATCACAAGGAATTTACAACAGAAAGTCTTTTTTACGGCAATAGAATTTTTTATTTTGCAACTAAGGTTTTGAGGCCAAGGTTGATTTATGAAATGGCATCGATGAGCTTGAGATATGAAGACAGGTTGGATGGGGCCACTAATTATAATTCATGGAAGGAGTAGATCACTATTATTCTAAAAATAAATAGTTTATGAGTCGTTGAGCGCAACTTGAAGGATGTGAAAGTGATGGGAGTTATCTTGGATGGTGCGACGGATCATATAATTCCTCACATAAAAGAGAATGACACAACATATAAGATGTGTGCAGCCTTAACCATTCTTTACCAGAGTAAAAATGAGAATAGGATACTAGTGTTGCGGGAGAACTTAAATTAGAGACCGTAACCTCATATCTCACTAGGAACCAGCAGGCTTATGATTAGCTATCAACAGTGGGATAAGTTGTGAGTGATTCAGAGCTAGTGAAAGTAGCTTTGAAGGGTTGCACTAAGAAATGGACCACCTTTGTGGAGGGGATTCTTGCTAGACAATAGTTTCCTGGTTGGACCTAGTTGTGGGATGACTTCATCCAGAAAGAAATCTGGGAGAGTTCAATAACTAGTGGACAATATAGGAGTGGTGGTGGGGATGAGGAACTTGCTCTTGTTGTGCAAGCAAAGAAGGGCAAGGGGAAGGCCAAGCAAAACCAGGGTGGAGGAGGATCTTCACAAAGTAAAAAGGAGAAGGACATGAGCAAAGTAAAATGCTTTGCATGTTGTAAGTTTGGTCACTTTGTCAGACAATGTCCAAACAAGAAGAAGGGCAAGGGAAAGACATCTACGGCAGCCACAACACAAATGGATGAGTTGGCCGAGAAGTTCGAGAGGAACTTTGCCTTGGTGTCATGCCTTTTTGGCATCATTACGAGAGGGGTGTGGTTTGTGGACAGTGGAGCATCTCATCACATGACGGGATCTCGAGATATTTTCACCAACATGGCCAAAGAGCCTAGAGACCTACATGTGGAGCTTGGAGACAACACCAAGTATGTAGTAGAGGGCATTGGAAGCATTGAGTTTTAGATGGACTCAGGGAGTATCATGGAGGTGAACCAAGTGATGTTTGTACTGGGGTTGGAAAAGAATCTCCTTTCAGTTTCGGCCATGGAGGATAGAGGACTAGAGGTCAGCTTCACAGGAGGTGAAGTAGCTGTTAGGCTGAAAGGAGTTGATCCCAGCAAGAGGCAAGTAATTGGGAGCAGGGAGAACAACCTATATCTGTTGAGAGGATAGTCGGTGAAGGCTCTTGTACATGAGAGTGATAGCCAAAGTGAGCTTTGGCACAAGAGGATGGGACACCTACACTATAGGGCTCTTCCTATGTTATGAAGGAAGATTTGGATCTACTTCTTAGAGAGCAAAGGTGGGGTCTTCGGTTAATTTTAACAGTTCAAAGCTCTTGTGGAGAGCAGACTGAGAAGAAGTTTAAGGTTCTAAGATTTGATAATGGGGATGAGTATACCTCTAATGAGTTCCGGGATTTCTGCAGGGAAGCAAAGACCAAGAAGGAACTCACGATGCCTTACAACCTTCAACAAAATGGGGTTCCCGAAAGGAAGAACAAGACCATAGCGGGAGTAGTGAAGGCAATGATCTATGATTAAGACTTGCCTATGTTTTTGTGGGCGGAGGCCTACAATACAACTATTTACTTACAGTACAAGAATCCTCACAGAGTATTGGAGGAAAAGACTCTTGAGGATATGTTTACAAGAGTGAGACCAGAGGAAAGTCATCTGTGTATCTTCCACAGTCCAATTTATGTCTACATTCCTACAGAGAAGAGAACTAACTTGGAGCCCTCATCAAAGAAGACCATTTTTGTGGGCTACAGTGGCGTCTCAAAGGCCTACAGGGTCTACGTTCCAGGATAGAGGAGAGTTATTGTTAGTTGGGATGTCAAATTCAAGGAAAGTGGGACCTTTAGAAAGGTTGATCATATAGAACCAACAAGGGTAGACGATCAGGAACAAGACGCTCTTAAGGTTGAGTAGGGACCAACAACACCAACAACAAAGACACATCTTATAAATCTAGAAGAGGAGATAGATGTTGCTTGAAGCTCTACCAAGAGGAGGTCGAGATGGGTCGTACAGACCTTGAGAGATGTTGAGGAGCATGTGGAGGCTCCTAGCACCACCTTTAGGAAAATTAGAATACCAGCAAGATTTTCCAGTTATTTGGCCTTGACGAGAAGCATTAGCAAGTCTGAGCCTTCCACTTTTGAGGAGGCTATAGATGAGCCAATCTGGAGGTATTCCATGATGGAGTATAGCTTCATCATGAGGAATCATGTGTGGGACATAGTGTTGAGACCTAGAGACTTGTAGGGATGCCATGATGGAGTATAGCTTCATCATGAGGAATCATGTGTGGGACATTCTTTTGTTGTTTAGGAACCCACTTCATATTACTTCTGCAGTTCTGTGCTATGTGACCAAAGTTGTGACATTGATAGCATTCTATATTGAACTTGAATGATGGGCAATTGGACAATAATCTCTATTTGGAATTCTTTCTTGTCTACTTGCAAGTTTCCTTCTAGGGTCTTGATAACTTTTGCAGTATGCCCTACAATCTTTAGCTTTATGACCAAAGTTAGTGCAAGAATAAAAATAACCAGAGAAAAAAATTTATGTACCTAGATGAGTAACCTTCTCTTGATCTTTTGAAGTTGTTTCTTCTTGGAAGAGCTTTAGACCTTTGTTGATCCTTACTACTGCTAGTATTGTGCAAAGATCCCTTCAGAGCTTCAACATAGCTTCTAGGACTAGGGACATTTTCAGCCTTCGTCCCATCGTCACTATGATTTGCTCTTTTAAGAATGATAGCTTCTGGTTTTTCTTCAGACTTATCCATTGGGGATTTGGAGTTTGTCTCTTGTTTGCAATGAGATTCTCCTACATAACCAAGTCCTCTTTTATCCAATGGCAATATCTGTTGGCTGAGAATGTCATCCAAGGTTTGAGAACTCTTCAAACTCTTAGACATATTGTCGACTTCATTTCTCAAGGAAGAAATCTCTTCTTCAAGTCTTTCATAGTGTTCTTCTTTGTTAGTTGAATCTTCATTACTTGTTCTACTCGCTTTGCTTCCTCTAGTTGAACATTTAAGGACTTAACTTTTTCTTCTTGTTGACCATGTAATGAACAAGGTTCTCCTTCAAAATTTACATCGGACTATATTTTTTTTTACTAGAATCATTGAAATGTCAAAGGCCAAAGGACTTGTTTTTCCTTTTTTTAATTTTTGGGGCCAAAGGCCTAAATGGTGATATGGAGAATCTCCAAACTCTAAACGAAACACTTCAATTACATAACAACAAGGTTGACGGAAGGTTGATGGCCAAAGGCCTGGTGACTAGCCAACGTGGCTCTGATACCAATGTAACAAACAAAGTTCGTATACGCAGCGGAAATCTTCAGAATACTTTGAAGACGTAAACATCCATTGTAGGACAAGTAATTGTATATTGAATATTATATAAAAGAATTCTTGAGATATGAGATATTTACAAATGAGAATGAGGGCCTGATTATATACCCTAGGCAGGTACCCCTTCACTATCAAAGCTCGCTTCACATCACCGCCATCGGCCGCCTATCCACGTTGTGGTCGCCGCTAGAGCCCCATCTGAATTTGTTTTCCGACCTCCTACCACTGTCACACACCTTTCAGTCTATCTGCAATCACCTGCGTCCGCTTTCCATCACCATATCCTTCTGCCGCAGGCCACACAAAGTCCTACGCTGCCTTGCGTACGCCATCATCGGACCATTGCTATTATAATTCAAATTAAGATTCTGAATTAAATTCAAAAATCCAAGGGTTCCATCGCTCAAACTGAAAGGAAATATTCCAGAAAGCTTGGTTCAAATCCATTCAACCCTGGTCCAAATCCATTCGGTCGTTTGTCCCGTCCCTTACTCGACATTTTCTACTCAACTATCATACTTTGTTTCCACCAATCGGTTTCCATTACTCTATCCGCTGACCACCGATTCAGCTTCCAGTTTGTCACCACTGCAAACGATTCAAACCACCTCATTCTACCAATGTCTCTCTGCCTAGTACTCCCATCAATAATTCTATTCGCCCTCCATGACTCCATTGAATCGACAATCACTACCGGTTAAACACTGATCGCCCTTGCCATGTTTTTCCCTGGCCGTTGTCTCTCTGTCCTCAGTCGTCACCCAATTTCTCCTTGTCCTTGTCAAAAAGTCACTTTCGTCGCCGATTCAGCCTTCACATCCGCTCATTTCATTTAATTGGCATATCACAACTTATATATAAATACTTACATTAAAGACAAAATGTATATATAAGTTTCCATTTAATTATATATTGTTCAATTATATAATTTAGTTGAAATATAAAAATTAATTATATATTTAATAAATATATATAAATAATATTATTTATTATAAAAAAAAAAGAGTATTATACACCTAACCCTTCATTAGGGGGTATTTGTGAAAATATTAAGGAGATTGTAAAGAAGTACTAAAGTATATAAAGGAGGAAGGTATTATAAAATAATATCTATATAATAAATATATTAAAAAACAAATATTACAGTAATAGAATCCATCCTTGAAGAAAATAAAATGGAGTCAAGTTCAGAGACAAAGGAAGGAAAATTTTCCTACAATGGTCTTTCAGTTATGGATTACAAATTAATTACATTGAAAGGAAGTATCCAAGGAAAAAAAATTAATATTGCTATCAGCACAAGCAACAAGGAAAATTACATCAATATTAACTTGGCAAATCAGCTATTAATTCAAGAGCCAAGCATTGGTGAAAGAAAAGATATTTGTGGCCAAAAGGAGTATGAAATTAGTGATTTACAAGTGACAGTAGATCATTATGAGTACATATCTCAATTTTGTGTTGTAACTATGTATAATAGAAAGATTGACATAATTCTCGGTCAACCCTGGTTTAAACAAAGAGAAACAAGTTTTGACATTTCCTTATAAGGGGAAGATGGTCACATTTCGAGACATAACAAACAAATCAAAATCAATAACATCTTATTTAAAAGACTTTAAGGATATTTCAGAATTGATGTTTCAAGATAATTAAAAACCTATACCAAAGAAGCAGAAAGAGCTTGAAGAAGTCATATGCAGTAAATACAAAGAAATTTTGTGCCTCAAAGATCACAATGAAAAACTACTCGAACAAGTTAAGAGAGCTAAAGCCACAAAGAAGGAACTCGAGAAGCGTTTACCAGAACAAGAAGAGGAAAATTTACGTTTAAAGAAGCTTAATCAAACATTATTAAAACAAATCCAAAGTTTAAAAGATGAGAAAGATACTAAGAATAAAATCAAAAATCCAGAAAGAGAAAAGCTTTTGCGTCTAAGGAATCATAACCAAAACCTTCTTATGCAAATAAAAAATCTTGAAAATGACAAAGTCACTAAATGACAAGTTAGAACAACTTCAAGAATAAGTACTGAAGTCGCCAGTCATTTTGGTCCAAGTCGAAGATAAAGGAACATATACCGATCCAGTCAATATCATAACTCAAGAAGATGAGAAACTAGCAAAAGTTAAAACATATTCAAATGTTGCAGTTCAAACTTCAAACAATGGAAATTCCATGTGATGACTTTGTAACCAACTCAACAACATCAGTGTTCGAAGCGAATCAGGAAACTACCACACACATGATAAGGGGAAATCCAACCAGAAAAACTCCTTATCGACATCTGAACTGTAAGAGCAGACAAGTCTATATATTTGAACCGTTCAAAACGGAAACAATAGATTTACTTTCCAAGGAACATTGAAGTTTGCAAAATCCAGACCTATGATAACAATTCATTACAAATTTCCAGTGATTGGAAGATTAATCTAGGATTGTCAGATCCATTCTCAATCTGACAATTTTATTTATCACTCAAAGGATCATATTGTCTTGTATCAATGAAAATGATAGTTCTGAGACGAGAAGACATTCAAACAGAAAACGAGAGCAAGCCTTTCATCAGTAAGCTTCGAGGACAAAGCATTTTGAAGAGGAAGACAATGTTATGAATAAAAATTATATAAATATAATAAAAAACAATGTGAATAATAATAATCAAAATTAAATGATTAACTAACTAATAGTTAGTATTGAAGAGACATGTTCTAAAGACATGTTTGTTAGTGAAGGGGTGCCTACCTAGGGTATATAAGCATGCCCTCATTCTCATTTGTAAATATCTCATATCTCAACAATTCTTTTATATAATATTCAATATATTGTTACTTGTCCTACAATGGATGTTTACGTCTTCGAAGTATTCTGAAGATTTTCGCTACGTAAACGAACTTTTTTCGTTACAGACCAATTTTTGCTTCAAATTTACTCAAGTCCTCATTCTTTTGGTTGAGATGACATGTCAATATGCCTTCCCTTCTTTCTGCTTCTTCTAATTGAGTTGTTATGGAGATGACTTCTTCATTATGTCTCTTCTCATTCTGATGGAATTCTTCCTTAAGTTTATTAAGATCCTCATCTCTTTAATGTATTTGATGTTTTAAAAAGTCAACTTATTCCTTTGTTTTGACAAGGTTGTGATCAACATTTTGTACCTGTTTCTTGAGTTCCTCATTTTCTTCTTTCAGTTTTCTTATCTCTTCTAGAGCAACCATAAGTTTTGCCTTGAGGTCTACTTCAACTACTATTTCAGGGTTCTCTTCATCATCATCCTCTTTTATGCAATTGGTGCCTTCATCTATCTCCTTTGACTCTTGATTGTCTTTGTGCTCTTGTCCATCATCTTCTAGATCTAAGTTCATGAGTAAAAAGTCCTTTTGAGTGAAGATCTTGAAGATTCTCCCAAAGCTCTTTTGTTGATGAGCATTTCTCCATTTTGACTTTTATAGGATCCGGTAGGCCACTTAGAATGGTACTCATTTCTTTTGTATTGGATTCTTCTGACTCATTTGTAGTATTGTTTTCAGTAATAACCAATTCCCATACTTTACTACCAAGGGCCATCAAAAAGAACTCCATTCTTGTACTCCATAGTTCAAAATTTGTTCCATTGAACATGGGGCTTTGCACATTTGATTGTCTTCTGATTTCTTGAATGAGGAGGACACATTTTCAAAAGGTTTGGAGCCTTTCTTCCTTGACTTTGCCATTTGTGTTCTAAGGATCTACCTTCTAGTTGTTATGTTGTGCGTGAAGGTACTAGCATTGATTCCAATTGTTGGAAATACTGAGGGGGGCGGGGGTGAATCAGTGTTTCTTTTACAATTGTTATTCCATGCTAGTTTAAGATCACTTAGTAAACAACATAACACCAAATGTATAACAAAAGAATAATTTTATTAATAAAAATGATGAGGACTCCAATCTTCTTTTGCAACAAATCAAGTACAATGATCCTTCATGGCTCTAACCCTAGATGAAGACTCCAGTCTTCAATTTAACCAGGCTCCAACCTATACTATAACTCCAAGCACCAACTTGGTCTACTTGAGGACTCCAATCCTCTCAGCAATTCAGGCTCCAACCTAGTCTTCAAGGCTCCAACCCACTGCTTCAAGATGGTTTAGTGTTGTTTCAGGACTTCCAATATTCTTTCAAAAAAACCTGAATGACTCCAAAGTCTTCTTCAACAAATGCCTCAAATAGTCTTCAAAAAAACACTTCAGGGTTTAGTTCATCACGATTACCACCATTATGTGCTAGTATGTGTCTCCAAAACTCTTCATGTCTGCACAAAACAATTTTCTCCTAGGCTACTTCATTAAAGCTTCAACAATGTTGCACAATAGGTCATTTCCAAACTGTCTTCAAGATCTCTTCAGACTTCTATAATCAAGACTTAACTGACACCTTCAGAAACTTCTTCATGATTGTCTTCAATGATGTTTTAATAGGGCTTCCCCAAGCTTCAATAATGTTCCACTAGATCTGCTTCAAAAGATGTCTATTATGGTGCTTGCACAGGTATGAATGTCGTAAGTTCTTATTAAACATTATGCCACAAGTCAGCATTTTAAGTCTTTAGCCACAATCCAATGATGAGATATGCCACAGTTTGAGCTAGAGTTTCAATATCCACTCATCCAAGATCTTGATATCCACAGGAACAGGTGCCACAGATCGGAAATCTATGCTACACGACCACAGGTCCAAGAGCTTTATAACAGATATTTTCCATTGGTTCAAAATTAATCCTCTGTCAAAGGTTCAAGCTACTGTCACTATAGGTCCGAGATACTTGTTTTCCACAGTTCTTTTCCATAGCTTCAAAGTATTATGCACAAGACCGAAAATGGCATAGATCCACAGGTCCGAATTACAATGAAGGTTCCAAAATTATAGGTAGAAGCTACAGGTCTGATGTTTTTGGTCCTTCAGTTTTTCGCTCTTTTATCTTCTTCGCTCTTCTAATGCTTGTATCTTCGCTCTTCTATCTTCTTTACTCTTTAGATGCCTGTATCTTCGCACTTCTATCTTCTGTTTTTTATTCTTTGACGAATTAGTAGCCAAAATGGAGAAGGGTCACGACTTATTTAAAGTGGCTTGATTATAAATTTTGAGCCGAACTGTGTTTTTGAAAGGTCACATCATTTTTTGAGTCGACCTGTGTTTTTGAAATGTCACGTCTTTTTTTTTGAATAAATATATTACAACCAACTTTAGAGTATCAGCTGGAAAATCTTGAAAGCTCTTCTTCAGATCTGGAACATCACCGATATCATCTTTATTAAGACAACAAGATTCTTCAAGAGAAGTATAGGGTTGTCCTTGTCAAGGAATTGTGATATTCTCCTCAACAATGCCCTTGTCATCTTTCAAAAGGCAAACCAGACCTTCCTCTTGTAGGGCTGCTAAATAGATCCTATCAGGTGCCTTCAAAGCTTTGAAATCTCTATCCATAGTGCTTGAGAAATTTTTCAACCGTAACAGAAGATATACCTTGACCAGATCTCCTCATGTCTTTAATTGAATCTGGAAACAAACTTCATAAATACCAAGACATATGGAACAACAAAAAGAGGCAGGATATAACTCTTTAATATCCAAGGCAGGATATAGCTCATTCAGTTGCCAAGGAGCCATTTTTCACCACATACAGTTTTTATGATGAGACAACAAAATGCAATTCCATATCTATATCTCAAAAAACATTATATTCTTTGAGGGTGGATGATTTTGTCTCTCAACAGTAGGATAGGGCCCTCATGTGACAGTAATTCTTAGTAGAACTCTCCTTTCAAACTCTGATCATGGCATATGTTATAGGGCTTCCTTTATTATGATCCTAGGGCATGTTTGAACATACGCTAGGGCTTCTACGGTTTGCTTCAATAATGCTAGGGCTTGATATCCTATTGACATCAATGACAACCTTATCCAACAATTTATTTGTTTAGGGAAAATAATGAATAAATCACTGACGCATTCTTCACAATAAAAATATGTTGTTGAATATAAAATCAAGAGCTGAGAAATAGATGCACACACATAAAAATAGACACCAATATTTTTCGACTAAACAACCCTGGAAGAACCCTAAAGGGAAAACCGGTGCAGTAGATGAGGGCTTATTTATATGCAGCAAGTTGAGAATTATTACCACTGGATGCCCATTTGGAATTTCTCCAGCAATACACTGCAAGAATATACTGGAGATCCCAGATCTCCTCTACAAATCAACTCAGCCTCCTCTGGCTTGCTCACACCCACAATGACAACTCACATTATTTCCTCTAGATCCACTCGCATTGCTTGGAACTATCTCTAACTGAGTCGTCTTGCCTCCCTCTGTCACTGGAAACCACTCTCTCTGCCTCTGGAAATAGATCCAACCTTCAACTATTGATTTGTGGCTCTTCTAGCAACTCGTCCTGGGGTTTCTGGCTATTCGCACTGCTTGTACGGCCTCCTCTGCAGATGAATTCAGCCTCCCTTTTCCTGCCACTTCGGCACTGGAAAATACTGGGAATCTCTCCTCTGGATCTCTGCTGCAAAATCTTTGTTTCTCCCTCTCTTTTATGCTCTTTCCCTAGCTCGAATTGTGCCCTTGCCAAAGACTGTAAACTGGGTAGCTCAATCTCCCTCTCACAACTGATCACAGTGATCAACTGATGCTCAATGATCTTTCTCCATCCATTTGAGTTGCTCTTAAAATCTCTCATTGAGTCTTCAATGGCCAAGATTAAATCTCCATTGACAGCTAAGATCAATTAGACTTCATCAATAGAAGCCTCTAGAGCAATCTCAAATATCCTTAATTAATTATCTTTAATTTACAATGATTCCTAAGTTGAATTTAGAAAATCTTTTAATCATGGCAAATTAATTTAATTAAGGTTTTTCCCAAGCTTATCTTGTGAAACTTTTTTTTGGGTTTTGGAGATTTCGTGTTCCTTAGCCTCTTAGCATCATCTAAGACTAGAACACTTGTCTGATGCTACCATAAACATTAACAGTTCTATCAATTCCAACTCATTCTATGTACCCAAGTTCATTTTCTTAATAAAATGGCTCAGAGTGTTTTGTTGGTGTCTATTTTGTAATGGTTTATGTTTGTGCTTTTATTTATCTTGTTGTTCCTAGTACATTGCTTTGGTATATGTCGTTAATTTCCAATTAGGAATATTATAGCGGTATCAAATCATGTACTTGGCTAGTTGTTGGAGAAGGAACTGGTGATGCCACCTCGTTTTGTTGGTGTAGTCTTTGACAAAGGCAAGGACCGAGGCATAAAAGGATGTGGTATAGGTCGAAGGCCTGACCCTTTTTCTAGTACCAAAGTTGAGCACACCAGAGAGCATGATATCTGGGACAAAGAGCCCATGGAGAACGAAGGAGAGCCTAAACAGGGAGCAAAGGAGCTGACATTGGTAGAGCCATCCAAGCAGCAGAAGCTCATGATGGACATGCTAGCACAGTTAGTTAGTGTTCATTTGTAGAATCAGGGGAAGCAAGACAATAATGGAGAAGTTGGATCCCGATCTGGAGATGGAACCCACATGCATGGACGCAATAACCAACAGGACATCCCACACATAATTGGCCATTCCAATAGAACCACAATGCCCCAATTCGTGGAGGGACCTATGGGAGAGCCAGATTCATTTGCAGCCTTGATAAGGTCTTTTGCCGATAGGATTGATGAGTATGATGCCTTGGATCCAAGGATCAATATGGCCATGACTTTTAGGGAGTTTTGCCACTTGAAAGAGAAGCACAGAGGTGGAGTTGGTTCATCATTTAGGGGAGGTCAGCAAAACCGAGGTTTGTAGAGGACAGTGGGGAAGATAACACTTCCCAACTTCGATGGTTCAGCTCGGAGTTCTATTAGGGCTTAGGTGTAGAAGATGAACACCTAAATCCACCTAAACTCCATGAGGGAAGAAGATGCAATTAAGTTCGCCACCTTGCACTTAGACGGAGACACACAGGAGTGGTGGTATCATGGATTGATCACCCTAGGTCATGTTGCCATCACTTCCTACACGGAGTTCACATGGAGGCTCATAGAGCAATTTGATAGGAAGGACCTAGACCTGCACTTCAGGGAGTTGACGCAACTAACGCAGACAGGTAGTACAGACGCATATATTGTAGAGTTCCAAAGGTTAGTGGTGATGGTGACTGACATCTTGGAGGCGGGACTACTTATGTTGTTTGTTGAGGAGATGACACACCCACTGCGTGGGTGGGTAAGGGCCTACAAGCCCATGACTTTGCATGATGCGATCACTCGGGCTAGCGACCTGCGTCCCTAAGACCAAAGTACCTCCCAAGCCTACCTTTCCTCAGAAGGGTAAGGACACTAGACCTCCTCAAAAGGAGTGGACAGGACGTGGGAAGATGGATGATGAGACTAGGAGGGACCTCCAGAGGAGGAAGCTTTGCTTCACATGTTAGGAGCCATGGGCCCCAGGCCACAGATGCATTAACAACAAAGCCAATTACATTAAGGTGTTTTCAAACAACGAGCAAGAGTAGTAGGCTAAGCATGAGGGAATCATAAAGGAGGAGGAGCTTGAAGACACAAGAAGGGAGCAAAGCTACTCGGGTGCCAAGGGAGGCATCATCGCTTCACTTACAAGGATTTCGAGGTACCTGACATTACAGATCAAAGGCACTATTCAGGGGTAGCAAGTGACTGTTTGTGGATAATGGGGCCACCCAAAAATTCATAGATGCACAGCTGGTAGAACAAGGGGGCCTACTCACACAACCTTTTGAGGGCTTCACAGTACTGATCTCGAGGGATCGAACTAAGCAATGCACCATGCTAATCCCTAAGATGACGTTGACAATGGGGAACTACTCAGTCATTGATGACTTCTTTGTGGTGAACGTACCAAACACCAATGTCATGTTGGGTGTTTAGTGGTTGTTGTCTCTTGGGCGTGTCGCTACGGATTACAAGGCCCAAGAGATGGAGTTTATGGGGCCCAATGGAAAGAAGGTAGTGTTGAGGGGCAAGCATTCCTAACCACCTCAGGTAATGTCAGCCAACAGGATGGAGGAATATTTGTGACAAGAGAATATAGCATTGACAGTAGAGCTCAAAATTTTGGAGACAAGAACTCATGACTGACAGCCTCATCCAGATATTTTATCAGTCTGTCAGGGACATCATGTAGTCTTTGGAGATATTCCTCTAGGTCATCCCCCAGACAGAAGATTTGAGCACACCATTGAGCTAGAGGAGGGGGTTCAGGCAGTCATCGCCAACCCCTACAAACATCCCAATCCCTCCCATGATGAGATAGAGAAGGCCATTCAGGAGTTGTTGGCCTTGGGCCATTGCAGGCCGAGTTATGGTCCTTCGCTTCTTCTATGGTGTTGGTGAATAAGAAGGATGGGACTCTACATATGTGCATCGATTACAGGGCCCTCAATAAGAAGACCTTGAAGAACAAGTACCCCATCCCACGCATAGATGAGTTGATGGATGAGCTAAGAGGAGCCAAGTACTTCTCCAAGATCGATTTGGGCTCAAGGTACCACCAGATTCAAGTGAGGGAGCAGGACATTCTGAAGATCGTTTTCCAGTGTCACTATGGACATTTTGAGTTCATGGTTATGCCCTTTGGGCTAACCAATGCATCGGCTACTTTCCAGTCTTGCATGAACCATGTGTTCCACAAGCAGCTACACAAATATGTGTTGGTGTTCTTCGATGATATATTGATATACAACCAAACTTGGGAGGAGCATTTGCAACACTTGGAGGAGGTGTTGCGCATTTTGGAGGAGTAGCAGTTGTATGCCAAGATGTCCAAGTGCGAGTTTGGCCTGACAGAGATGTTGTACTTGGGCCACGTGATTGGTGAGGATGGAGTGTGAGTTCACCAAGAGAAGATCCGGGCCATTTTGGATTGGCCTACCCCCAGGAGCGTGACAAAGCTGAGAGGATTCCTAGGTATATGTGTGGAATTTCCATGATTGCAACAAACTGACAAATATCTTTATAGAGCCTTTCAAAAAACAAACTCACATCGACAAGTATCTGCACTCAAATTCCCACCACCATCCAAAACAAAAAGTAGGTGTCATTAAAACCCTAGCTACTAGAGCATCTAGAATCTGTGACCATGAACACTTAGAGGAAGAACTTAACTACCTCTTCAAAGTATTCAAAAATAATGGTTATCAAGAAAACATAATACAAAAAACTATTAAAAATTCCACAAAAAAAACTCAAAAAAGAAAACCTCTGAAAAACCCTAAAATCTCCTTATCCTATATAAAAGGAACCACCAACAAAATTGCTGGAATTCTCACCAAGCATAACATCATGGTTGCATTCACTCCCCCTAACACCATAAAAAACATGCTGGATTCTGCCAAAGATTCAATTGACCCGAAAAATCAGAAAGGAGTATACTCTATTCCCTTGGAAAGGTATATATAGGTGAAACAGGGAGATCAGTGGGCATAAGGCTAGAAGAACACATAAATGACATTGTAAAGAATAGGTCGGAAAAATCAGCCCTGGCAGAGCATGCATATTCCTCCTCACACTACATTTGCATGGAACATGCTAAATTAATTCACAAAGAAGACCATTATCTAAAAAGAATGGTGAATGAAGCCATTGAAATAGAGAAATCATCAAACAACATGAACAGAGATGATGGTCTTAAACTATGTAGTTCTTGGAAACCCTTACTGAGAATTACATAAAATATAATTGGTTATTCTTAAACATTCATATATAAATATTAATACTATCCTAATCTTAATCAAGACCCTATCCTTTTCTAGTTCACTCTTTTTAATACTCTTACCTAAAAATAACCTACATAATACATTAAAAAATAGCCTACATATATAAACCTACATTAAACATCAGTGTTGATAATATCGGTATCGGGAAAATATTGGCGAGGGTCCAGAAAATATCTTATCGGCAATATCGGCGAAAATATCGGCAAAATATCGGCAAATATCGGCAAGCATAAAAAATGCATAATATATTCATTTTTTTAAGATTTTTAAACATATAAAGCAATAACAACATGAAATAAAAACATTGGCACATAAATATGAAGAAAACACTGATATATATGATGTCAAATAGAAATGATACATCAAAGGCGATACCAAATCCTACTGATCCCTGATAATTGTCCATTCAAGGACTCAAATGTGGAGAACCAATACAAAATAACATCACATATATAAAAGTATCTCATCATCATGAGTTATATGTAGCATAACAAATAAAACTAGCAGCTATCTATCTGAAATCACTGCCCTCTCCCCCTTTCACAGGAAAACATGATGGGTTGTTTGCCAGGCCTGCCCCTAGTAGTAGGAGGCCCTGACCCTGCCTCTGCACCTAATGTCAAATAATGAGTGCTAGGTATGGGGCTATGCTCTCCTATATCTATAGCAGATGGTGTTGATGCTGATGCTCCCGCAGTGTCCTGCTCCTCCTCCTCCTGCTCCTCCTCTGAGTGCTGCTGCTCCTCTGACTCCGAGTCCTCCTCTTGCTACCCCTGCTCTAATGGATCATCTGCCACTGGCTCTAACGATGAAGGTGACTCCTCCAAGAGGGGCTCCTCAGACTCCACCCTCCACGGAGACAATACATCAATATTGTCTAAGCTAAGTCACATGACACGAGGACACGAGACACGGAGGACACGTAAATACGAGTATTCAATACGAAACGCAACGACCTAGAAACAAGACACGGGGGACACGTTATATAATATATATATATATATATATATATATATATATATACCGAAATATAGTTTTTTATCCATATTAAATTGCAGGTTGCAGCTTATCTAATCAAATTAAAATATAATTACTTCTCAAAGTTCATAGTTCACTTTAAAAAAATAAATAGAATCAAAATTTACTATTTAGAAATTAGAATGTGATATGCTTGGTCTTGATTCTTGAATATTCAATGTTCATTGTTCATGTACAACTTACAAGCACATAAGAAAATAACTAAAGTCTAATCCTATTGATTTCCTCTGCCCCTCTTGCGAGAAAATGCCACAGCTTTCCCTTTCCCTCTAGATGTAGATGTTGGTGCTGGTGGAGTTGGCAGTGGAGTTTGCTATGCTCTAGAAGCTGAAGAACTAGAAGTAGGAGCTATAGGAGGTAGACCACGTCCTCTACTGGTGGCAGGGGTAGCCCGGGCAGGTGGTGTCACCTGGAAACATTACAATCTCCCAATCCTGAAATCCTAAAAAACTGATAAGTCTATTGCATTTTGAATGAAATCTAAAATTCTACTTTCTCCATATGAAATCCAATGAGGCCGGAACCACTCTCAAACATCCTGAGTCATTTCATGGTAATGTTAAAAATTTAAGTAAAAGGATGAAAATGAAGATTAAGGAGAATGTCACTTTTGCTTTAAGAATTTAACATTACCATGAATAGCATATCAATACTATGGCCTAGAACGCTCAAACCCTCCTTGGCAGCAACCACATAGCTCTCCCCCTCCTTCTCCAGCAATCAGAAATGAAAATGATATGAAAAAAAAAACCAAAATCAGATTTTTATAGGCCATGCATAAATTTTTTACAGTCATCGGGCGATATTTTCGATCGTCGCACGATACTTTCCGAAATATCGGCGATATTTCGGAAATCGCGCGATATTTTCAAAAGTCAAAAATATCGCGATATTTTTTCGGCGATATATCGGCTCGCCGAAAATATCGCGATATTTTCGAATATCGCCGATATCTCGGCGATATTATCAACACTGTTAAACATTAATAAATAACCTATAAATAACATTAAAAATAAGCTACATACAATAACCTACATTAAACATTAATAAATAACCCATAGTGTTTTTAAGCTAAACATCAAACATTTAAATATTTATGAAATAAGCCTTTCTTATATAAATATTAATACCATCCTAATCTTAATCAAAACCCTTTCCTATTTTCTTTTAGTTCACTCATTATAATACACTTACCTAAAAATAACCTACATAAACATAAAACTACCCTAAACATTAAAAATAACCTTCATATATAGACCTACATTAAAAAAAAACAATAATAAAATAATAAATAAATAAACATTTTAAACTCATCATTAAACAACATACACATATATATAACATTAATAATATACTAATATAATTCTGATTAATAAATTAGAAAATCAAACAGACTTAAATTAATCATTAAAATTAAGCAATTAAACAAATAAAAAAGCCGACAATAATATTCTTATCATTAAACTATCAACTATCAACTATTAATTGCTCCAAGCATCCACGCTCTCTCTTCTCAAACTTGCAGTTGACAGCCCTGATGATGGACTCACTTAGTTAGTCCAAAACGTTGGTTATAAAACAATATCAGGTTCTTCCATAAATTTTGATATTTAAATATTGTCCTTTGGATTTATTTTTTAAATTTCATATAACTCTTTAAACTTTAATTCAACTTCACTTTAACGTAAACTCTTAACTGACATTTTCTCCTTATGTAAGGTTTTATAACCTTTTATAATAATACCCACATTGTACTTATATATATTTTCAATAATTTTATGACTTGAACTTTTCTTTAAATACCCCTTTATAATATAATACTTCTCTTTATATATCATTTATTTATAATATTTTTTTCTTTTTCCTTTTGAAAAGTTACAACCGTAGTGAAATGTGGCTATTCACCTCTTTGGGGTATAATATAAAATATATGTTCACTTATGTACTTTTGACTCAGTTAATGTTCACCATGTAAAAAGTAAAACTTACCATCGACATAAAGAGATTTTGTATTCCTTTTGTTTTTCTTTTACTTTTAAAATACCATGGGTTTCTAAAACCTCGGTTAATGTTCTCCACGTAAAAAGTAAAACTTACCATTCACATAAAGAGATTTTGCATTCTTTTGTTTTTCTTTTACTTTATTTTAAAATACTAGGGCAATTACCATGGGTTTTTAAAACCACTAGCTTGTAAACCACTTAATGAAATAATATTATTTACTTTTTTTCTCTTATGTATAGTTTTAAATATATTTGGAAAGATTCCCTCTTAACTTTATCATGCACTTTTTATCAATAATGTAGAACCTTTTTAAATATATGAATGTTCTCCTTCAAAATTTACATCGGACTATATTTGTTTATTTATTTTAAATCTTTTTTTTAATCTTTATATGTACTTATTTTATTTTCTTTTTTCTTTTTTTCTTTTTTTGAATTTGAATTTTTTTAATCTTTGTTTTTTGATTTTTATTTTCTCTCCTTATATATATAATATATATGGAGAGAATATATATATATATATATATATATAGATTGAATGGCCAAATGTTTGATAGCGAAATGGAGAAACTCCAAATTCTTGTAATGAAACTCTTCAACGCAACAATGTTGATGAATTTGACAGTCAAAGACTTGGATCGGAGAACGTGCTCTATGCAACAGTTGAGCGGCCAGAGGATCGAACGCCTCTGATACCAAATGAAGCGAACAAAGTTCCTTCTACAGATTAATTACTCCAGAAAACTTGGAATATAAAGATATCCATGAGAATACAAATATTATATATTAGATGTGTGAATAAGAATGATGATACAATGAGAGTGAGAGGCTTGCTTATATACCAAGCAAGTGTCTCTTCATGGGGAGTCATGTCTCATTTAGACATGACTCTTCAACTAATTACTAATCAACTAATCATTATTTATGATTATTATCCTTTACATTATTTTACATTATTCTTATATATTTATTCATAACAGAGACCTTGATACGACTTTGATTATTGTAGTAGAGATACTAGGCGCCTCCATCTTCTGATCGAACAAACTCACTAGCAGCTTCTAAATCCAAATAGCTTCGCATGTGGCCATGCTAGCTACCATATATAATGCCTCTACAGAACTCAGTGCCACGAAATTTTGCTTCCTGTTGCACGAAGATACAATCCCTGATCCAACGTTGAAGTAGCACCCTGATGTGCTTTTTCAAACTACTGAACTACCTGCCTAGTCTGCATCTGTATAACCACATAACCTGACACCATCACCTCGAGTATACCTCAACCCATACTCGATTGTGTTGTGCAAGTACCTCAAAATATGTCTCGTCATTGTCTAGTGCACCCACTTAGGTCCCACCATAAACTGACTAAGATTGTTGACCACAAAACAGAGGTCTGGCCTGGTGTTGACCAAATACATGAGTAATCAATGAGTTGTCTATACAAGGTTAGACCAATGTCCTCGACCTCTGATGCATCTATCTTCCTCTAATTACTAATCATAGGTGTGGACATAGGTTTACGATCTTGCATCTTGAACCTCTTCAAGATCTCTATAGTATATCTTCCTTGACCAAGGAAGATCTCCCCATCCCTCTGCCATACCTCCAGGCCCAGGAAGTAATGCATCAGTCCCAAATCCTTCATGTCAAATTTTGTTGCCAGGTTACTCTTGCAATCCTCTATGAGTCCTAATGACCTTGTTAGAAAGAGGTCATCCACTTACAAGACGAGGATGAGTGGCTCACCCTCTACCATCAGATAGTAAAGGTTGGGATCCGCATCACTCTTCGCAAATCCCATCTGCTACAAGTAGTTGTCAATCCTGTTGGATGGTGTTGTCATTGATGTCAACCCATGGAGTTGACCGGATTTGACTTTGACCAAAAATACTAGTCATTGATGTCAAATGGTTAATGAACGCTTCTTAGTAATTGTCAGATTACATCAAGATGGCAACTATACTGTTGGATGGTAAAAATCCCAAGTCCTAGAGTTTGGGTTCCCTGGACTGAGGATGTGCCCCAACGTTGTCAAGGGTTTTTGGTAGGCCAAATCATTGAGTTTGGGTCGGAGATCTATGTCATTAGATTCTCCTCGAAGATGTTTTTGTGGATATGTGGTACGCCCCGAGAGGCCTCCTGGTTTGAGAGATATTCACATTTGAAGTTGAAGAACCCAATCAATGGGTCAAAACCCCATAAGGTGGCACCTCCTCCTTAACCAAGTCAAATGATCATGCCATATGACTCCTCACCAAGAATTAAAATAACATTAGAATATTTGGTTCTTAAATCAAAGGGTAAGTCAAATACTAAGGTCAAAACTCCATTCTAAGGTCAACCTTCAAGATCTTAATGATAATCAATTAAGAAAAATAATTAATCTTCAAAAATGAAAAGGGAACAATATTAAAATAATTGTTCTTTTTGGGACCTCCAAAATGTTTTTAATTCAAACCTTAAAGATAGGAATTCAAATATCTTTATAGAGCCTTTCAAAAATTATAAATAACCATCTTAATTTTTTATCTAAGGTATAAGAGGGCTTTGTTTTCAAAAATAAGAAAATTAAATTAAAAATTAAAAACCTTTTAAGAGGTTTCACCCTCCAACGTAAACCTTGTGAAGCCCTTCCAGAACATTATAAAAGAAGACTTAATGCACTCCCAAATCACATCAAAAACTCACGAATTTTTTTTGTGAGAATACTCTGAAATATTCGGACCTACTGAAGTAAAAATAACGCAGAGATTACACAAGAAACCAGGGATGATATTTCAGTAAATTAAGGTTCGAAGTTAGGAACTTTTGAGTCTGTTTTCATTACAGGTTGTTTTGATAAAGGAAGAGCGAAGGATTCAGGTTAGTTTTATTATATGAATTTTTATTATAGTTGCCTTTTCTTGGATTCGCTTCAGTGCTGGTGCAGGTCTTATTGCAGAAACATAACAGGCCATGGCTTAGGGTGAGGTTAATGTTTTTTTGTGTGAGTGAGGATTCACTTGAGTTCTGGGCCATCAATCTTTCCTTTTTGGCTGTCATAAGGGCTCATCTCACAAACCCAAAATTAACCCTAGTCCTGAAGAACACTCGGACCTGTGGTAGATGAATGAGTACAGACCTAAATTTGTTTGAGTTGGAACTTCTAGATTCTGGGTTTGTGTTCCAAATTTTCATTTGGATTGATTGGGATTTGTTGGGAAATTAGAGTAGGCCTAATTACAGTCATCAGGACAGAACTGTGCACACACAAAAGTTAAATTCATTTTGTTTCTTGATTTTGGTCCTCTTGTCAATATATGACATTGATTCTCACCATAAGACAGTGGTTGTAAGTGGTTCATCATTTGAGTATCAGTATCATGCACTAAGCCAATGATTGATTTATCACCTTGTTGACAAACCTTATATTGCAATCCTGAACCGAAGTACAGTGACACCATGATGTGACTTTAGTATGACATTTAATGACATGACAGTGTGATATGACAACATAGTGACCTGAACTAAAAGACTGACTATAGATACTCAAGTAGAGAAATACTTGAACATTTGTTTTCCTAAGACCTAAAGACTATAAACTCAACGATGATTTGATGATGCCTCTGTAGCAGCCTTGGTGTAGTAAAAAGAAAAATGTAACAGTGACTAAACAGCTGGACTTGTGATTTGTGACAATTGACTATTAGATATAAGACCTTGACATAACTTATGTGACCTTGCTTTGAAAACCTGGAAGCATCCTTTGTATACTTTTTTTAAGGTGACTATTGTGGTGATGTTGCTGTGATGAACGTTGATGACAAGACTCTTGTTATGAGCCTTTATTGTATGACATTCATCCTTGAAAATCACCTACAGGACTGTCCTATTGTTACAACAAAACAGTGACATGACCTTAACTTGAAACAGTGACATAATCATAAAACAGTGACCTTATAATGATTGTATATTGACTTGATAACAACAGTGTTCATGTGATGATAGCTGCAGTCCTTAGTGTAATAATTGACACAGAGATACCTGAGTAGTGACCTGACATACATTCTTGACAGTGAATTAAATAGACATGACATTGAATTTACATGATATGACAATGTTGTATTTGAGTTGATTTTTGAAATAACCATATTACAGTCCTATGATGACATTCATACTTGATGCGACATCTCACTTTGAATTGACAACGTCATAAGCACTCCATGATGCTTTGACCTTGAGAAGTGGACTTGACTTGATTAGGAGCAGACTTGTTTGACACCAATAGTAATTGTACACTTAAGTGACCTTACAAATGCTTTGCAATATCTTGACTATACCATGTTACGTAACTATTGATAAGACATCCAACTAAGTTGACTTATTTCACTTGACCATTTGACTTGATTTATGGGAGTTGGTCTTGACCTAGGGTTTCTAGTATAACCTTGGATTTCTAGTATGACCTAGGGTTTCTAGGGATTTGTGTACGATGACATATTTGTGATCTTGCAGGGTAGCAAGTAGTGAAGGGAACATCCTCCAGTTATACAACCTATTGGAGAAGGATGGATAGCAGGGCTTGACCAGTCAAACAATATGCTTACATATATGTTGGTAGCTCTCTGGGGACAGAGTTTGAGAGCACTGATTGCAGGTCATCGGGATGACCTGAGGCACCTTTGTTTGTGCCATTATTTGATAGCAGTACCAGATGGTTGTAGCATCGAGTACATCCTGAATGATGACAATGGTTGTGCATTGATGACTATTCATTCATGAGCAGTGACAGCCAACAGTTGTGCAGTGATTTGTAGTGACATTGATATACAGTGTGCAGTGACAGTGATGTGCAGTTGAACAGTGACAGCTTGATGTGTAGCATTGTGCAGTGATCAATTCATGCGAACAATGATCAGAAGCTACCAGAATTCAACATTTATTCTACATCTTTCTTACAGCTATTCTACATTGATTCGAGTGCAGGGGATCCAGTGTGAAAATTGTGAAACGTGATCTACCGACTCTTCTAAGTGATTGGAGTCACCTTCATGTTGTGGCCTAAGAACACTTCTAGGCGGCAGGGTGGTGCTAGCGCAAGTTGCGGCTTGCACAGGGCGTTGTGGTGTCCATTCAGCTGTGGCTGACAAACTAACAAGGCAGTGAAGGATCCTTTCCGATAGCAGTTGGTAAACAAAGTGTTGGGGCACTCATTAGGTTGTGGCCTGATCTACCGAGCGTTGGGGCATCCTTCTAGTTGCAGCAGGATATTAAGGTTTAGTAGTGTCCTACAAGTTGTGGCATGTAAATTATGAGGTTGACGCACCCTTAGTTGTAGCTGAAATCTTGATGTAATTAATATTTCTTTTAAAGAGAGAAGAAGACAATTACTAGAGAAGCATTTGGTGGTTTTTGACCTAGAGGGGGTTTTCCACTAAAGAATCTTTGTGTCTATTGTTTTATCTTCCTGCATTGTTGTGTGGTGTTGTCTATTGCGTATTATTGTTTATAATTATTGAAGAAGAACATTAATAATAACTGATGAATAATTAATGCTCTGAAAAGGATTAAAAAGTGCTAATTGCTAGGAAATATTCATTCACCCACCCTCTCAATATTTCCAATAAATATGACCATACCATGCCTTGGGAGCCTGTTTGAGCCCATATAGCATTCACTTCAGTCTGCACATGTGTGTGCCCCTCTCATGTGTCTCGAACCTCTAGTTGTTCTATATATACCTCCTCCTCCATCATCCGATTCAAGAATGTTGTTTTAACGTCCATCTGGTCAATCTGCAATCCCATCTGTGCTGCTAGAAAAATCACTGACCGGATTGAAGTATATT